>OZ020193.1:38644567-39868183 GCA_963971165.1 Philopedon plagiatum | reverse complement strand
AAGGAATAAATTTTTGGACTAAATCACCTTCAATCCGCCATTGAGGATACTTTTCAGGACTTTTACGAATATTGTCACGAAGAGAGATATACCAGGGATCAAGAGATGAGAAATCAACAGATAAGGAAGATACTTGTAAAGGCAGTGTTTGTGAGGTAGATGGACTGTCCACGTCCATATTATCTGGGAGAGAATAAGGTATACGACTTAAGGCATCTGGAACAATATGCATTGAGCCTTTTCTATGCTGTAAATCAAAAGTGTGCTGCCTTAATCTAAGCAACCAGCGACTAAGTTTACCAGAGGGGGTTTTAAGATTATTAAGCCAAAGCAAACTGAAATGATCGGTGATTACGGTAAAACGCGTACCTTCCACCCAAGGTCTAAATTTTTCGATGCAGAATATAACAGCCAAACATTCCCGTTCGGTCACCGAATAATTTCTTTCTGCTCTGGACAAAGAACGGCTTGCATAAGCTATGACTTTTTCTTCTCCGTCTATAAACTGAGTCAACATTCCTCCAATACCAACATCGGAAGCGTCTGACTGAACATAGAATTTTTGACTGAAATCTGGTTGAGCTAGAATAGGTGCACTTACTAATTTTTGCTTGATACACAAAAACGCGGCTTCAGCTTCGTCGTTCCAACTGATAACTTCTTTTTTCTTTTTGCCTTTAAGAAGTGAATTTAAGGGACTTACAAGGGACGAGAAATCTTTGATAAACCTGCGATACCATGAACACATTCCTATGAAACGCTTAATTTCAGTCGAAGTGCGGGGACGTGGATAATTCAACATACAATCAATCTTACAAGGGTCGGTGGCTAAAGAATTATTTCCAACAATAAAACCTAGGTACTTTAAAGAGTTCTTAAAAAATTGACATTTTTCAAGGTTAATAGTAAGGCCTGCATCCTTTAGTAAATTTTTTGCAGTTATCAGTAACTCAGTATGGTGTTCCCAAGTAGGAAAACAAAGTAAAATATCGTCTAGATAAGAGAATATATGCGGTTCGTACTTAGGTCCAAAAATTGAATCTACCAACCTTTGTTGAGTTTGCGCAGCATTGCACAAGCCAAAAGGAACTACCCTAAATTGAAAGTGTTCTCGACCAATTATAGAAAAAGCAGTTTTTTCTTTAGATGCGCCATCCAAAGGAATTTGCCAAAATGCTATTCGCAGATCTATACCTAGAGGAAATAAACTTGGCATTACGCAAGTTATTTCAGATACGATCTACGTGAGCCAAAGAAAAACTATCATGTTTAGTTAAACTATTCAAAAAACGTCCATCAAAACAAAATCTATATTCACCGTTCGGTTTTTTAACTAATAAGGTTGGAGAACTCCAAGGACTTTGAGATTCTTCAACTACACCTAATTTAATCATAGAGTCTAACTCTTTGTTTAGAATTTCTTGCATGTACGGAGAAAGTAGATATGGTTTCTTTTTAAAAGGGGGGGTATCATCGGTATCTATATTTAGTTTGATTTTATTTGTTCTCCCTAACTTATCGTTACTATCAATTTCTTTAAAGGAATCTAAAACTTTTTGAGCTTCTATTTTTTGAGTAGGAGATAAATTCTCTACAGTGCAAAGTTTAGGAATACAAAATTTATTTGTTATTGTAGAAGTAGTACTTATTTCTATTTCATTACTATGAATAAACCAACTATTATTTTTGAAGTCCATTACTAAATTAAACTGTTTTGCAAAATCAATCCCAAAAATAAATGCATGCGTTACAGAAGGTACAATTAAAATTTTGATTATTTTACAACAATCATTAATAAAAATAGGCAAATCAGAGATACCAACAACTTTTTGCTGTGTACCGTCTGCTGTGCGAACATTAGAATCTACCACTGAATGAATCTTAATCTTTAATTTTTTCAAAATTTGTATTGCACTTGATCCAACAATAGAAGAGTTAGCTCCAGAATCTAATAAAACTCTGATAACTTGATCATAAAGATGAACTGAGATATAAGGTCTGTTATCATTAACTTTGTTAATAAATAGAGGTAGTATTTCGTTACTTGTTTTAGGTGTTTTGAAAAAATTAGAGACATATATAAGCCATTTGTTCCAATCAGATTTATCAAAATAGGATTTTGTGGTTAACTTTCCATCAAAGTACCGACCACGGGCAGTGCTTGATGGACTATTTAGTTTTTTGAACAATTTTTACAAGAATTAGTCTTGACATTGGGCTCGCCGCAGCGATAACAAAATATTTTTCTTTTTTCCGTACACGAATTATAGGTAACCGACAATTGAAACAAATAATTTTATTTTTAGATATAGATTGAGATTCCTTGTTATCCAAAGCATCAGAAGGTTTATCTACATTTTCTGATTTCTTAAATTTCCTATCAGCATTAGACGTATTTTGGTTATCAAAACGAGAAGATTTTTTATTAAAATTTTTATAAGTACTTCGAGTGTCACGTTGTCGTGAACCACTTTGTTGATCCGAATCCGATAAATAAAATAATTGAGGTAGTTTTTTAGAAGTAGTCTTGGAAGCTTCTTCCAATCTTTTACACAAAATAGATAATTCATTGACAGTATCAATAGAATGTAAGGCAAGGGTATTTTCCTCTTTCGGGCGTCCCGTTTCGTGCGCTCCAAAAATTATACCTGAAAATGGCCTGTTTCGGGCGTTGGGCTACGACAATTGCTAACCTTTTCCTGTTTCGTGCGCTAATGTATTAATGGCATTTTATTACCTAGGATCATCACCAGTGCTGTAAATCTTAATTAATTTATGGTTGGTATGACAATACAAATATAACAATATAAATATTTTTGTGGATTACGGATTATAATGCAAACTATTACAGTAGGTACTAAATTTCCACGAAAGAAGGTTTAATTGTTGAAGCTTTTAATAACATAAATAATGGTTTCCACAAACAAATTTAAAAGGGGTTTAGTACACACATAGACTGTATGTAGGACGGTAGACCGCATATTAGAACGGCACCAAATATTCTTTAACGTACTGCGACTTATGCAATATGGACCTTCAAGTTGTGACGTCAAAGCGAGGAAAGCAAGTTATTCTTTATTCCGGCTATAGATTTAATTTAAAATCAACGAATAAAAACAACACCATTAGATGGATATGTGCCAACCGAACCTGCCCCGGAGCCATCATCACAGATAACGCGCCAGCAAGTGTAATTCAAAGCAAGCAGCACACCTGTGTTCCTGATGTTGCTAAGAATGAAGTAGAACTCTGCATCCAAAAAGCAAAGAAGAGGGCCCGAGAGGAACTCACGCCAGTACCACAGATATATCGCCAGGAGTTGGTAACTGCGAGGAATATGGGACTGGATTTCGTCACGCAGATTCCAGAACTTACATCAATTAAAACATCGCTCTAGAGAGAAAGGCATAACTCACTGGGAGTCAAATTCTTACCCAAAAGCCGAGAACAAGTTATTATTCCAGAATCAATAAAGGAGAACCTTATAGTGGACGATGGCAACGAAGAAAGGATTCTAGCGTTCGGATACAAACTGGACAGTCTTCTCGCCGGCAATACCACATTTTTCCTGGATGGCACGTTTAAAAGTTGTTGTCCGCTTTTCGACCAACTATACACACTGCATGTAGATATCGGAAGCACCGAAGAGAGGACATGTATAGTTCCCGCCATATATGCTTTGTTACCCAACAGAAAGAAATCCACTTACAAAAGATTGTTTTCCTGTCTAAAAAAGCAACTTAAAAGTTTTCATCCATATAAGATACACATCGATTTTGAAGCCGCTGCGATAAGTGCCGTCAAAGAAGAATTTGTTACGGCTGATGTAAAGGGTTGTAATTTTCATTTCAACCAAGCCTTATGGAGAAAAGTGCAACAGTTAGGAATGACACAGGCTTACAGAGACAATAAAGAAATCAGAGACCATGTGAAGATGGTTGCTGCATTGGCACATGTGCCAATCGAATATGTTTCGGAGGGATGGCTCTCTATTATGGAATCTACACCACAAGACGAAGCACTAACCGAATTTTATGACTACTTTGTTGACAGTTGGATGGACAAGGAAGAAATATGGGTTTGCAGTGGAGAACGGCATCGCACTACCAATTCCGTAGAAGGCTGGCACAACCGCTTTAACAAAAAAATTGGAAAATCGCACCCGAATATATACGAACTGTTGAAAGGCCTACAAGAGGAAATGTTGTTCTACGACACCATATATGAAAGAAATAACGTACATATGCAGGTTCCTAAACGAGCCAAGAAGTACAGTGAACGAGACCATAGGTTAGAAACGATTATTGCAGACCTCACAGCAGGAAGAGCCACTATTTCACAAACCCTTAGAAAATTAGTTTATATAGTAAATTTTGTTTAATGTAATGACTGTAGTTGTCAATATACCATTTTTAAATAACATTTTGTGTCTTTAACAAACCCTTAGAAAATTAGTTTATATAGTAAATTTTGTTTAATGTAATGACTGTAGTTGTCAATATACCATTTTTAAATAACATTTTGTGTCTTTAACAAACCCTTAGAAAATTAGTTTATATAGTAAATTTTGTTTAATGTAATGACTGTAGTTGTCAATATACCATTTTTAAATAACATTTTGTGTCTTTATTTAATTGTGAAAACGAGCACAATAAGTAACGCCCGAAACAGGAATTTTGTAGGGTTATATTTTATTAGAATATTCTCTACCTGGGGTGCCAGCACGAAACAGGAACTTTTTGGGTTTACGCACGAAACAGGACGCCCGAAACGCCCCTAAACCAAGGCAAGTTGATTGATATATTCAGGTAATAAATTTTTTCCAATATATTTCACCTTAGTGACCTCCGCTGGAGACGTAGATAAGCGACAAAATAAGTTTTCTAAATGTGCCATAAAAATAGTTACTGATTCATTTCGCTTCTGTTTTCTCTGTCTTATTTGTTCCCCGACATCGTCGTCTGCATAAGGAGGTAAAAAATCTTTCTTTAAACGAGATACTAAAGAAGGCCAATCTGTAATACTAGATTTAATGCTACGGTACCATATGAACGCATCACCAACAAAAAATTCAACAGCTGAGTTAATTAGTTCATTTTCTGAAACATCACGAGCCTGAGCAAGATCAGAAACTCTTTCTAAGAAGTAGAAAACACTTTTTGTATCCCCATTAAATTTAATTCCCCAAGAAGACATTGGTTGTTTACTGGCGGTACATGTGACAACAGGATTAATATTAACTATCGGTGGAGAGGTATGAGTAAGATTAATTAAATTAGGAATTGATGAGGGCGACTCCTCTGAAACTTTTTCATCTAAATCTGACTCTACTTTAAGACACGTTGCATAAGATTCGTTACGAAATTTAATTGCATCGCCATCATCGGCTTCCGGAATTTTGATTCTTTTTATTCGGCCGCATAAATGAGCTAGTCTTGACTTAACGCGAAGGTAAGTACTATCGGTATCACTTCCTTCAAAATCTGAAATAACATTTTCAATAGATGCAATACTTTTGTTTATTTCTGCTCGTTCGGTTGTAAAATCGGGTATATACGCTTCCATACAAATCTGAGTTCCAGGCATCTGAATTTCTTTTTTTAAAAGTCTGGACAAAATTTTTCTTTTTTCTGCCACGTTACGGTCGGTATAAACAGCCCTAATATTTAGTTCATAATCGAGTTCATAATCTAATAGGTGATTAATTTGAAATTTGTCAACTGTGACAGCCATATTTAAAAATTTTTCTTTTCAGATAAATATTCCAAAAAACTTCTTAAAAATTTTTAATTAACGTTAGGAATTAAATAATTCAAGCATTTGTTATAAAAGACTACAAAAATCAAATTAAAAATATTTGGACAACCGGTATATAATTTTTAAAGCCAACCTGTATAGTTGCTTATGTATAGATCACGTTTGAGACAACCTGTACGTAAATTAAAATTTGATCAGGCAAAAGCAAGTTTTTTTTTCTTAGGTAACAATTGATATCTGAAATAAACGGTAGCTGCTTAAAACTTTTTAATTATAAATCTTAAGTACTGGTTTTAATTTTGAAATACTGTTTTATTATATTCAAAAAAGATGCATTCGGTAAATAATATAAAATATTATTTTACTACAATGTTCGTCAAGACGTATACATTTCCAGCAAATATGCTTTTTTGTATCGGTTAAGGAATGCAAGAAAAAATGGTTTGGCCAAACAACTCAAGGACGCGACGCGACGTTCGCAGTTATCAATTCAGCAAATATCTAACTTTATTTGAAAATTAGGGGAATCAAAATTTTTATTAATAAATAATTGGCCAAAATATTAATGAAATAATCAATATTAAAATCTCTATAATTAATAAATAATATACACCATTGTTTGTGTGTAGGTATGAGTATTTTTATAAGGCAGAAAAAGAGAAAAAGAGAATCAGTAAAACTACATATTGCGAATAGTCAGTTTTTGGGGAAAATATAAAAATTTATGGATAAACAAGCCTGAAAGAAAATTTGAAAATTAAGAAAAAATGTTATGGGGTTTTGAAATTAATCTCAGTAGAAAAAATATAAAAAATAAAATCAAACCGTAAGCACTCACGCCCCTCGCCTATGGGCGCTATTTTATGTGGCGTACTTTTAAGGGAAAACTTAGTTTTCCTCAGAAAGGTACCCGCTTGCGTACGGCAGCTCTTCGTCGGTAGAACAGATGGTCGTCGGCTAGGAACACTTACGCTTTTTAAAGGCGCCACTCAGTTTTTCCTTTAATGGATTCGTTTTCAGAGCTTCTGAACTGAGAAACCAAGCTCTTTTAATCTAAGTTGGTAATAAATAAATAAATAAATAGACTACCTGAGATTAGCTTCAATCAATTTAATTAACCAATTATGCCAAATTAGGAAACGAAAAAAGTATGTTTATAAATATCAAATAACATAGTTTAAAAATGCGTTTGTTCTGATAAAAATAAATATAATGCAGTGAAGCCAACATTCCCGAGTTATAGTAATATATACATAACCCTTATCTTTGGCCAAAGATTACCCCAATGCTATGTACATTTATGTACAATGCTACGTACAAATGCTATGTACATTTATGTACAATGCTATGTACATTTATGTACAAAAAATATACTTAAAATCGCATGTGAATTTAATTTTAAAATAATCAGAAGGCTAGCTTACACAGGTAATAAAGTAAATAATGAATTTAAGAAATTATGAGAATAAATAGGTATCAAGAAAGTTAGTATAAAAATTACGCAATTAAGAGAAAATGGAATAGACTGGCCTTAGGTCCTGGTGGGAGCTTCTAGGGTGTCTCCTGCATCCTGTGAAACAGACACTTGTTGGTGGCTAAATGTTAGGCCGCCAATCGTGGTTCTTACGGACAGCTACTTCACTGAAGTAAATGAGAAAGTGGAGAAAAACGTGCTGTGAAACGCGGACACCTCTCTAGCGCCTCTCTAACATCCTATCTAACGCCTCTCTAAAACCCTGTAAATAATATTTACAATAACCAAAACGTTCGAAATCGTTAAAGAAATTTAACGGCTTACCTCTAGGTTGAAGGGATCTGCCTTACTATGCACATGGCGAATAAGAAATTAAAACGGGACTTCTCCCAGGAAGAATAATCATGAATCGGCAAAAAGACATAATAATATGTATGTAAGTAATCAGACACTACTTCACATTACAATAATTGGTGCATAAAATAGCACTATAAAGGCAAAAAATCTTCAGTCAGAAAAATCACGACTCCTCACACGATTAGCAAAATCGGAGTGTCTCGAAAAACGCTGGTACGTCGATCTACGAGTACCACGCATGGGTACTAGACGACATCTCGTCTGCTTGGATGCAACCGGTAAAGATATTTTGGAATCTGGCGAATGCGCTGGAGCATGGAAGTTTACAAAAATATTGAGAAATAATAAGAATAGTGGTGGTTAAAGATTTAACCGCTACAGTGTTACGTGAGATGCAACAGGTTATAGTGCAAAGTGCAAGAGTTTCGTAATTTTGCTTGTTAAAAATGGACATTATAATAAAATATAAGGATTTTTCGCGTATGTCCCTTGACGAGAAACTAGAGATTAAAAGAAATGGACGCCCTACACCTGAACTAAATATAGAGTGTGCTTCGAAAAGTCGCGGCAAAAGCTACGTTAGAAAATTTAATATAAATATTTATTGTAAATACAGTTGGATTTGCGGTTGTGACATAAAAAATAAATTATTTTGTTTTACCTGTGTCCTTTTTGGTGGTGATTTGCACTGGACAAGCAGTGATGTTAGTGACTTAACGCATTTAAGTGAAAAAGCTAAGGCTAATGAAAATTCAAAACAGCATAAAACTAACGAGATGCGTTTTTCGTTATTGGGAAAAGTGAATATACAAGAACAACTGGACAGTGCCTACTGGCAAATCATTGCTGCCCATAATGATAAAGTGGCAAAAAACAGGTTAGTGCTTTCAAAAATTATAGACGCCATAAAATTTTGCGGTATGTTTGAGCTTGCCTTAAGAGGCCACGATGAACGTGAAACTTCCAAAAATCCTGGAATATTTTTAGGTCTTATTAATTATACTGCGGAACTGGACAAAACGCTGAAAGAACATTGAGAGCCTTCTACTGTTTTTAAAGGAACATCCAAAGAAATCCAGAATGACTTACTAGATTGTATTTTTGAAGTTTATCGCGAAATAGTTTCCAAAGAAATAAATGAAGCGGATTTTCTGGGAGTCATAGCCGATGAAACAACAGACATTTCCTCAAAACTCCAAACGGTTCTTGTATTTCGTTATATTAAAGATGGTAAACCTGTTGAACGATTTTGGGTTTTTTTTACAAGCGATCGACAAACAGCTGAATCGCTGAGCTCCCTCATTTTAAAAGAACTTGAACCGTTGGTAGAGAAAAATTCTAATAAAATGATTGCACAATCGTATGACGGTGCAGCAGTAATGAGCGGTTGGCACGCAGGAGTTCAGGCTAAAATTAGGGAAAAATACCCGTTGGCTCACTTTGTACATTGTTACGCACATAAGTTGAATTACTGACGATGGCTGATACTGATAATGACGCAATCCACTTCCCAAAATAATGATGTTAGGCTCTTTTTTGGTAACCTGTCTGAAATACCAACATTTTTTCTAACTCCAGTCAACGTGTTAGTTTTCTGAATAAAGTAGTAGGACGTAGAATTCCAAGATCCGCGCCTACTAGATGGAATTTTAAAAGCCGTACAGTTAATGTTGTCTTTGAATACAGAGAAGATTAAATCGGATGTATGGAAGAAATTGAAGAAACTCCTGGCATTAATATTGCAACAAATAATCAGGCAGGAGCAATAAGAAGACTGTTGCAAGAAAAATCGTTTGTATTTTGGCTCACACTATTTCACTACATTATGCCTCATGTAGATATTTTGTATAATGATTAATGAACTACAAAAACGAATTATTGATTCTGTTGAAATAAGTCGCTGTTTAAAAATATTTAAGGAAAATATAAGCACAATCAGAAACCGAAAAATGCAAGAAATTATAGAAGAGGCAAAATCTTTTGAAAACGTAGTAGATTCGAGAAGAAAAAAATTAAATGAACAAAATTGGAAAGTATCAGCAATTGAGGTTTGCGATGTTATAATTAATGTTGCTGAGAATCGATTTCAATATAGCGATCAATTAAATGCGGCAAATTTGTTAATTTGTGAAAAATTTGAATGGTACGATTTGTCCTTTCCCCAAGACTACTTTACAGAGACCATAAAATCGTACCTCTTTCTGGAAAAGCAAAGACTGAAAACTGAATTAACTCTTTTATATTCCAGCGAGGAATATAGAAACTTTTCAGCATGTGCTGTGCTGTTTAACTTTCTACTTAATAACAATCTTCAAGATGTATTTAAAGAAGTGATAAAACTAGTAAAAATTGTCGTTACTATGCCAATGACTAGCGTAGAGGCGGAGAGGGACTTTTCTACTTTAAAGCGTATAAAAACATTTTTAAGAAGTACCATGTGTCAAGACAGGCTCAATGCTTTAGCGTGTTTGACAATTGAACATAAACTTCTCCGGTCTATATCAGATTTTAATGAAAATGTAATAGACAAATTTGCCCAAAGAAAAGACAGACGTATTGATTTGATTTTTAAGAGAAATCAGTAATATTTTATAGAGTTCTTTGGGTTTAAATATATTATAATAACTTTTAATTTGTTATTTGAAATTTTGAGTTGTTTGCAAAAGACTTTTTGTGTTAAAATTTTAAAATATAGTTTACATCAAGAACATTTTAGTTGAAGGTTGAAGTTTTAAGCAATTTGGTAAGTAAATACCGTTTTTAGTGTATAGTTCAAAAGTTACTTTAAAAAAAAATTGTCATTCACTTTTGACTGGATTTGTGTGCAGCACTACCTGGTTCTAACATCACGAGCCGCCATATATATATATATATGCGTCCCGCATTCCTGGAGTGGAAATCTGGTCACTTTAATAAAGGGCCAACAGACATTACAATTGTAACAGCTTAAGAAAGGACGCCCTGTATCCACTTTTAAAAATAAGATTATTATAGGCTAGAAGTTGATTTGTTAACGGGGTTGAGTCTGCCGTATCATATTTCCTATTAAGTGCGACACAGTCCTGTTGATATTTTCAAGTTTTATGGTTTTAGTTGGGGAAACCTAAAGAGGCTCTTGTGGTGAGAATTTTTATAAAGTAGTCTGGAATATACGTTCGTATCGAAAGCTGGGTTTTATTTTTCAATGCGTTTATAGATCAGGTGTGGCGTTTACTTCACGTGCCGTTGATTAAATAATCCCGTGTGCTATTAACTGTTTTATTTTTTGGATTTGTGTAGTTATTGAGTGACTTAGCGACTAGTTATATTTAGTGTTTTTGTTTATTCACTAGCCGAATTAATTAAGAAAACAATGGGTAAAAGATCCCGATCTCGAAGCCAGAGCTCTAGTTCGAGTTCAGACAGTGACAGTGACGTTGCGCGTTATCGCAATCGTAAATCTCGAAAAATCGAGGCAAGTGATTCAAGGAAACGTCCAGAATCACGGATCGTGGATGTACGACAAAACCGTTTGTTTACGCATTCCCCCTCTGCCTCCCCAAGAACCCCTGAACCTTAAACGACGGAAGAAAAGTTCCGAAGGTTAGAAAACATGATCAAAAATCTAAGCCGGCAAACTCAATCTGTAGAATCCAGACAGGAAACACATAGGTTGAATGTTCGCAGTGACTGTATCCCGGAATTTTCACCCGATAATACCAATTTGACGGCGCAACAGTGGCTATTAAAAATTGATCAATTAAAGTTGTTAAACCAGTGGGACGACATAACGACCATTTACCATATGCAATCCAGACTGGTAGGCATGGCGAAGAATTGGTATCATAGCCTACAGAATTATAATTTGACTTGGGAAGAGTGGAAAGCGTTGGTGAAAAGAAGTTTTCCCGACCATACCGATTACGCGACTCTTCTTCAAACCATGTTAAAAAGACGCAGAGATCCGGCTGAGACAATGACAACGTACTATTTTGAAAAAATGGAACTTCTTAGAACGTGTGACATTCATGGAAAAAGGGCTGTTTCTTGTTTGATACACGGTATTAATGATTCGGTAGTACAAAATGGAGCCAGAGCAGGACGGTACGAGACACCGGAAGCCCTATACGAGGAGTATTTGTCCGCGTTACATGCAAGTGTAAATTCTACCTCTGGTCAAATGCAAGGTCAGCATGACAAACATCCAAGAAAACATGGATCTGTTGACTTAAGAAAAAATATCCAGAATAAGTCGAGGAACAACGGTTTCTCGACAAAATGTTTTAATTGTGGTCAACGTGGTCATATTGCATCAAAGTGTTTTAAACCCCGGATTGAGTGCAAGGTGTGCAAACTGTTGGGACATGATGAAAGCAGTTGTCCAAAGAATAAGCAGGGTAAGCCACATTCTATTTTAAATTTGCTCGAATATAATGAAACCAATACTTGTTACTTTATTGATTGTTCTATAAATGGTTCTATTTTTCGTGGCTATGTTGACTCAGGTAGCAACGCTGTTTTAGTACGTGAGACTGACGTCACGAATCTAGGTTTAGATCTTTACCCCGTACAGATACGTTTAAGTGGCTTTGCAGGTAGCTCAATATTAACTCGCCATAAGGTTTTTATTAGCCTTAGGGTAGATTTAGCAGAGGTATCGGTCGAAGCACTCGTTGTGCCGGACGCGGCTCAACAAGTGTCTGTCATAGTGGGACAGCCATTCATCAATCACCCTAATGTCATTATGGTGGTACGCAGTGGACAAGTTAGATTATTTAACGTAGATAGGGCTCCTCTTAAAGAAATTGAAGCTTTACCCTCCCGCAAAATTACCCTTTGGGCAAAGGAAGCTACCGTTATTCCCCCTCATCACATAAGACACATACCCCTGTACGCCTCTGACGAGTGCGAAGACGTCTTTATTGATTTACAACATAGGCCATGGCCAAATAAATTTCACGTAATTCCCAGATGTATAACGAACTTAAAAAGTGGTGGTCTGGTACCAGTTTTAAACACTTCAGATCATGCTGTTTTGTATAAAAAGGGTCGGGTAGTCGCAAGGGCTGTTACCTGCACTGCCGACGAAAGTCTGCAAAATCTCACTTGGTTATCGGTTAACCAAAATCCCGTTAAGAATTTTACGATGTCTGATCTGAATGACCGCATTGACAATAACCTTGACTATGACAACAAAGTTAAATTGCTGAATCTAATAAATAAGTACCGAGATTGTTTTGCCACAAATTTAAATGAATTAGGCAAGACCAATGTTGCCGAAATTTCTATTAATCTTACCGATGATATACCTGTCACATATAGACCTTACCGGTTAGCTTTTTCTGAACGGGAAAAGGCGAGAGAAATAGTTCAAGACCTACTTGATAACGATATAATTCGAGAATCATCGTCTCCTTATTCAAGTCCCATCCTATTAGTAAAGAAAAAGAACCATGAGCTGCGCATGTGCGTAGATTACCGCGATTTAAATAGTAAAACCCTTAAGGATACATATCCGCTTCCTAGAATCGATGATTTACTAGATGGGCTCAATGGATGTCAGTATTTTACTAGCCTAGACCTTGCGTCGGGGTATCACCAGATACCTGTGGCCAAGGACTCGATTCAGAAAACTGCGTTTGTTACGCCTGATGGTCATTACGAATATCTAGTTATGCCTTTCGGGTTGGTGAATGCACCAGCCGTTTTCCAACTTGCTATCCACAAAATTTTAGGATCATTACGTTATACCACAGCAATGGCGTACCTTGACGATATTCTTGTCCCATCCAAAGATATTGACACTGGGCTCCAAAGCTTGGAAAACGTTCTAAAGCTTTTACATGAGGCCCATAAAGCTTTACGGTTTAACAAGTGTAACTTCTTGCAAGGGAATTTACTCTACTTAGGCCACGAAATTAGCGGAGAAGGAATTAGACCAGGTAATGAAAAAATCATATCTGTTAAAGATTTTCCTACGCCAACAGATGTACATTCGATAAGACAATTTTTAGGACTTGCCAGCTATTTTCGTAAATACATAAGAAGTTTCGCACTTATTGCAAAACCTCTTACGAATCTAACTAAGAAAAACGCTGTGTATTCCTACGGTGGAGAGCAACAGCGTGCGTTTGACGAGCTTAAAGAAAAATTAACAACGCGTCCAACTTTAGCAATATACGATAGAGAAGCTGATACCGAAGTCCATACGCATGCTAGCAAGTGGGGAATAGGTGGAATTCTTCTTCAAAAACAAGCAAATGATGGTAAATTAAAACCAGTTCAATATTTCAGTAGGGCAACGACAAAAGAAGAACAAATGTACCACTCACATGAGCTCGAGACACTGGCTGTAGTATGTTCATTAAAGAAATTTCGAGTTTACCTTATAGGTATACATTTTAAGATAATTACTGACTGTAATGCACTGCGTGCAACTTTGACAAAACGTGACTTGATTCCTCGCATAGGTAGATGGTGGCTCACCACACAAGAGTTTGATTTTGCCATTGAGTATAGAGCAAGCTCAAAAATGAGTCACGTAGATGCGCTTAGTCGAAATCCAATAATCTCCAACAATGCTACTGAAGAAATCGAAATGCTACATGTCAACGTAATTGAAGATGACTGGGTTTTGGCAGCCCAGTTGCAAGATCAGCGCTGTAAGAATATACATGACATATTATCACGACTACCTTTAGACGAAAACGGGAGACTCATCCATAAAGACTACATACTAAAAAATAATAGGGTGTACAGGAAAACACCTAAAGGACAGCGTTGGTTGGTCCCTGAGTCTGCCAGGCGAAATATATTATTATACTATCACGATGCGGCTGGATATTTTGCAATTGACAAAACGATAGAAACGGTGTCTAAACGCTACTGGTTTCCCTCAATGAGGAATTACGTAAAGAATTACATCGCCTCGTGCTTAGGCTGCATGTATAACAAAAAGCCTTCTGGAAAAGTACCAGGTAGTTTACATTGCATAGAAAAAAAGGAAATACCTATGGACACTATCCACTTGGATCACCTGGGTCCATTTTTAAAGAGTGCACGTAAAACATGTTACCTAATAGTGGCTGTAGACGCGTTCACCAAGTTTGTTTTTCTCAAAGCTGTGCCCAATACGAAAACGGCAGCGGTGATAAATTTCCTCGATGAGATTATAGAGATGTTTGGAGTACCACGACGGTTAATCTGCGATAGAGGGACTGCGTTCACCAGTAAGCTTTTTACTGATTTTTGCTCGGGTTTTGGTATAAAACGAGTCCTCTGCGCTACGGCTACCCCTCGAGCCAACGGGCAGGTAGAGCGGGTAAACAGAGTGATTTTATCATCTCTAACGGCTAGTGTAGATGACGATCTCCACTGGGATAAAGCCTTGGCTAGAGTTAGGTGGGGCATTAACACGGCTGTGAGCTCTGTGACCGGAAAGTCACCGTACGAAGTGTTCTTCGGTTATCAGCCACGTGGTGTTAATGACGCTTTTCTAACAACTGTGGTTTGTGATGATGAGCGTTTTGACATTCCTTCTATGAGGACTGAAGTGTCCAAACGTATTGCTGAACGTCAGCTGACACAAAAAGAATCTTACGACAAACGGCATGCCGAGACGAAGAAATACGTTTTGGGACAACAGGTCCTAGTCCAACGAACAAAGAGTTCAAATAAGAAACTTGAACCACGTTACCAAGGGCCCTTCACTGTAACGGCAGTGTTAGATAACGATCGTTACGTGGTTGAAGATTTGGTGGGTGCAAAACGTTGCCGAACCACATATAAAGGGATATGTCCCTCAGATAAGATGAAACTATTCAAAACAGTTGTGAGTTCTAGTGAGTCAGACGATGACTGCGAGAATGCACAACTGTAATTATTATTTATATTTATCTAATATATATTTTTTTGTTATTTCACAGATTTTCGAAAGAGTGGTCTTCACGGGGACGTGAAGGATGTCAGGTTTGGCCGACTGTAACAGCTTAAGAACAGGACGCCCTGTATCCACTTTTAAAAATAAGATTATTATAGGCTAGAAGTTGATTTGTTAACGGGGTTGTGTCTGCCGTATCATATTTCCTATTAAGTGCGACACAGTCCTGTTGATATTTTCAAGTTTTATGGTTTTAGTTGGGGAAACCTAAAGAGGCTCTTGTGGTGAGAATTTTTATAAAGTAGTCTGGAATATACGTTCGTATCGAAAGCTGGGTTTTATTTTTGAATGCGTTTATACAATCTATACAAAAATCCAGTAGTTTAGAGGAAACGACAAAAAAATCTTAAATGAATTTAGCGGCATTCATATCTGAACATAATTTATCCTATAATTTAATGAATCATTTGGTAAAGCTTCTCCCTAAACTATGCCCGGATTCAGAGGTAGCCAAAAAGATTAAATGTGGACCAACAAAATGATCTGCGATTGTTAAAAATGCCATTGTAAAAAAACAATTAGATAACTTGTGTAATATATTGAGAAACACCAAATTTTCATTGATAGTAGATGAGTCTACCTGTAGAGGCTGCACAAAGCATTTATGTTTAATATGTACCGCCATAATGACAGGTTAGTTTAAGAAAAAATATAAAAAATTAATAAGTTAAAAGATAGACTACCTACTAGGTTTTTGTGGAAAAAATAATATTCCTGTATTCCTGCAAAATAAATAATTTCATTGTAATAAATCTTGGTTATATTGACAGCTTGTAAACTGTGTAAATTTGTGATACAACTTTTTTTTTAGAATGATTGACAGTTTCCTTGCCCTATTACCTCTCCAAGGAGCTACCGCAAATGATCTTTACGAAAAAATAGTTAAATTTTTCGGTCGTAATGGAATTCTATGGAGAAAAAATTTAATAGGCTTAGCCTGCGATGGAGCCAGTGTGATGGTTTGCCGACACAATTCGGTACATCAAAACTTCAAACCGAAATACAAAATATGTTTACACTTAAATGAATATTCCACAGTTTTAGTGTGTGTGATTCTAATGCTGTTTTAGAATTGCCTAGACGTGTAGAAGACTTAGTTTGCAACATCTATAGCTTTGTCCCAAACGTATTGACACATTCAAAGAATTTCAGACTTTTACTGACACCCCTCTCCATAAGATTTTACATCCTGCCAAACACGGTGATTGTCTCTAGAGTCTGCTGTTAACAGAATTATAAAACAAATAATGCCCTAAATTTATTTTTTACTGATGCAGCTGTAACTGATGGAGTTTTAGTTGCTCAAAATATTTTGAGTGATTTACGACATCCATTGACAAAGCCATTTTTACTATTTCTTCGATTTATTTTACCCCTTTTTAACAATTTAAATAAAGAAATGCAATCTGAGAAGCCAAACATTAGCGTACCATACAAAACTCTTTTAGAATATTTTGTCAAAAGAGAAATCATTGAGACACAGCCCTTAAATGACATTAATTATAAAGATCCTGGGAATTTTATTCCGTTACAAGATCTTTACTTAGGCGCTAAGGTATCTATGATCAATTTAGATAAGGAGTCTGAGTTAATTTTGAGACCAAGGTGTATGGACTTTTTTATAGAAAGCTCAAACCAGAAAAGACAAAGATTTGATTTTAATAATGAGGTGTTAATTAACATGAAGTTAACTGATCCCGCAACAACCGTTAATGAAAAGCCACCTTCGCAAAACATTTTGTCAATTTAATTAACGAAAACCAAATGCAACAGCTAGATAACGAAAGGCTCCTTCTCCGAAACAACGATATTTTAATTAAAATTCTGGTTCTGATATAAACGCGGAAGAATTTTGGGAAAAAATAAGTAATATACAATATGGTGACGATTCCTTCATGTTTCCTATACTCTCCACCTTTACATTTAATGTGATGTGCTTACCACATTCGTCTGCAAATGTAGAGCGCACATTTTCCGATATCAATTTGATGAAAACAAGTCATCGTAGCCGCCTATCTACTGCTGCAATAGTGGGCCATTTACATACTAAAAATTATCTAAAAATTAGAAGCGAAACTTGTTTTTCTACGAATTTCGAAAAAGATATAATAAAATATCACAATTTAAAAATTTATGAAAAACAAATTGACGCGGGGCTTACGGATGAGGGTTCAGGTTCAGACTCGGACAGTGACTAGTATTTATTTGTTTATTTTGATTTGCATTTTTTTTTGTAGCTGCAAAAAGTTTATTTAGTTTAGTCTTGTTAAAAATAAAAATGTATTAAAACTGCTAAATATATAACTTTGTTATAAACATAATACTTTTTTAATTCCTCTAAATGCTTGCGAACGTAAAACCGAACACACTTACTGATTTCTACTGATTTTTCGAAGCGACATCTACTGAAAAAACAAAAATTCATCTGGGAACACTGATGTAGTGTTGTAAATATTCGGATGATTTTGATATTCGGAACATACGGAATCGGATGAAAGTAATATTCGGATTCATCATCCGATTCCGGATTAAAATTTAAGGATCCAAAAAAACACACTATTTAATTCGATAGACGGGTGGAAACCTATTCTGCCCTGCTAGGCCTAAAGGCGGTAACTGTATATTTTACTGAAAACGAGATTTTAACGTTATAGGTACAAAATGGGATTTCGGGTCGATTAACTACGGTATTAGAGGGGTATAAATTAGAAATTTTAAATAAACCTACTATTTAATTGGCGGTATCTACATTTTTGGGGTGTAATGCTGTCATTTAGCGGTAAGTGTAACATACTGCACTATTTTGGCGGTATCTTCAGCAGTTGCCGCTTGTGTAGCTTAGCATTTGATACTTACCGCTTATACACTTTCACGAATTCTGCGACAGGAAGTAGAAGCCGCTAAATTGCCTTAGTAGAACGAAATAAACAAACCTCTAACCTTACTTATTTTTCTGTGTTCGTACAACCCTGACGGAGTGATTTTGTCTCTGAACTCTGAACTTAACCGTTATGACAAGTAGAGCCCACAAAATTTTACAACGAGCTTTAGCGCTAAATAAAAACGAGGAATCTTCTAGTAGTAAAAGCCCGCCGGTAAATGGTAATTTTCAAAATAATTGCCTCGATATTGATCATGAATCTGGACAAAATCCAAGTCAAGTAATAAAATTGCATGCCAAAGAGCTGGAGAATCCTATTTAATATTGCTACGAAATCAAGCGTGAATAACAACAAAGTTGTAGGTGAATATGAAATAATAGTTCAAGGAGGCTTAAAGCCAAATGTAATGGAAGAAAACCAAACAATTAGCGAAGAGGGTTAGAATTATTATTTTTAAGATTTTTTGAATAACCGCTAAAGGCTCACTTTTAGGAACAGAAATATTTCAAAATATAACCAGTTTTGTTGTTTTGGATAATATGACGTTGTGCAAAGAATATGAGATATCGAATGAAAAGCAGGTTGATAGTACAACAGACGGTAATTTAGATTTTGCAGTATGTGCTAAATGATTTTCATGACTTGTGCTTTTTGAAACAATATACATAAACATTTTTCTACTTTTAGAACTGCAAACTTGTGAGCCTGGTGAGAGTATTGAAATGGCACATGAAGAGGCAATTCTGGAAGTGGAAATGTTGAAGCAAGTACAAGAAAGCGAAGCGAAAGGCCTTCAGCTTGCACAAGATCAAGGTATATTAAAAATGGTAAATTTTCTTATATTTTAATATAATTAAAAGTCATGGATTTATTAGGACTGGATACGGGATGATTTAACATTATTTGAAGCCAAAATAAACCATTCTAAACGACACTGTAAACACAATTTGTAAACATTGGCCACATCTTATTTTACTAATTTTACCTTGTATTTTTGTACAAAAAATACGTTAGAAGCATCACAAGATTTACTAAAAGTAATAAAAGCCCTAATATATTTTATTTTCTGCTAAATAATAATAAATTTAAGTTAAAAAGTTTTATTATTTGTAGGTTATGTTACTACTAAAGGTGTTTATTTAAAGTTGCTCCGAGTCATTTATAAATCTATAAGTCGCACTTTTTCTTTTTTAGTTCATTAGACAAAGACGTACGTGTAACCGAGTGTTTAGACCGAGGTTCGGCCGTTTTCCTAAACAAGCACCAGAAACTGCAACACTTCTGAGCTCCAACACTCCAATGCTATTTTATCTCTTTCTATTACCATTCTTGATTCAATTACGTATTTCCTTAAAGTTCGTACACTCTACCACTACGGTAAATGTTTTCATAACAAATAACAAATATAAGGCTTCACGTTCGATACGCTCACAGTATACGGACATCGAATCCTTAATAATAAATCCATGTTAAAAGTAATCTTTTTAGGAAACGGTGAAAATCACGTCGAAATTGTTCAGGAAGATAGAGTAGAACCACATGACGCGGGGCCACAAGTAGAGACGACTGAATGCAGTAGTGAAGATTCCGTTAATGCCATAGAAACAGAGTACACGAAAAAAGGAAATAAAAGGAAAAGAAGAAGATTTAAATATACTCGATCACAACGACAAAATAAACTAAACAAAAAAATTAAACAAAAACATAATGTTCGTGCACCTTGCAACAACTCTTGTAAGAAAAAATGCACCGCCAAAATAAGCCAAGAAAGAAGAACCAAAATCAATTCGCAATTTTGGAATGTGACCAAACACGATCAAAGACATTTTGTCATAGGCTCGGTACAAAAAGTTGGTGTAAAAAAGAAAAACCATTGGGTCAGATTCACGCAGAAAATTTAGTCACAATTACTCTTTAAAAGATGAGGATGGTCAATTCTGGGGTATATGTAGAACATTCCTACTAACTACGCTAGGCTATCACCCAAACAACGATAAGATATTAGAAAATATGTTTGATAAAATACATCAGTAATTACACCAAGAAAAGATAAAAGATTTGGCCGAACACCTCCAAATAAAAAAAATCATCAGATAATAATAGATCACATAGAATCTTTTAAACCCAACATCTCACACTACAGACGTGAGCATGCGCCATTTCGGCGTTACTTACCAAGTGATCTATCTGCACAAACGTTATACAACGATTTCTTAGAAAAAACACCAGGGTACGCTTCTTGCTCATACGATTTATATCGTTCCATATTACGCAAGCGCAATATTTCATTCGTTAAATTGGGCCACGAAGAGTGCGAACAATGGGAAACTTTCAAACTGCATGACCACTCTGAAGCGAACCTCCATTCTGACTGTGTCGATTGCTCAAACTGGAAAATTCATAAGGAAAAATACACCCAAGCTCGAAAATTTTATGAAGCTGATAAACTTAAATCCCTAAACAGCAGCGATCATTTTGTATCAGTGGACTTACAAAAAGTAATTATGTTGCCGAGGTGCGAAATGTTTAAGTCCCTAATTTTCACACAACGCCTTGTGGCTTACAATGAAAGCTTCGTCCTCTTAAAATCCATGAGTAAAGGAAAGCCAACTGCCGTTATAAGGTGGTGGCACCAATTATCGACAGTGACCCAATTAGCGACAGTTTTGTCGAATTTCTGTAAAAATAAGACATGCATTACACCAAGACACTTCTGCTTATTTTGTAATATAAGTTTCATCTTAAGTTTACCAGGTGTTACTGGAAAATTACCGTCCAGTGGCAATTTCTTCTAGTTTGTCAAAAATTTTCGAGTATTGTTTTACTGAAAGGCTGAATGGGTTTTTGAATAAGGAAAATATACTGATACCAAATCAATTTGGCTTTCGTTCACAGAGATCGACATCTGATTCAATTTCACACTTTTTTTCGGAGGTTGTCACTAGGCTGGAGGCAACCGAGTGTCCTGTCGGGGTCTTCTGTGACCTTAGTAGGGCATTCGATTGTGTCGATCATGACAGACTTATTGAAAAGCTACAATGTTATGGTATAAGGGGTCCAGCAAGTGGGTGGATGTCTACATTTTTGAAAAACAGAAAGCAGTTTGTGACAATTGATCGGATTGAGGGTTCTTGTAGAGTCAGGGCGAGTTCGGGTACTCTGGATGTTGGCATGGGAGTTCCGCAGGGATCAATCTTGGGCCAATCCTTTATATACTTTATACCAACGATATTGTTTCTGTTTTGGATACCAACTGTATTTCTTCCTTTTACGCGGATGATGCTTCGCTTATATTTACAGCTAAGGATTGTTTATCAACTGAAAATAAATGCAATACAAATTTAAACAAACTTCTATCTTGGTTCGCTGATAATTCACTTTATTTGAATGTTTCCAAAACTAATTTTATAAGGTTTCATAACAGGCAAAACAAAAGTAATCTGGACATAAATATAGAGATTAATGGGCAAACACTTGAGAGAGCTCAGAGCACAAAATTTTTGGGTCTGACTATAGAAGAGAACCTTAATTGGAATCAACACTCTGTTGCTCTCTGTTCCAGGTTAGGTAGACAGTGCTATTTAATTCTAAATTTAAAAACAATTTTAATAGAAAAACAAATTTTGTCTGTTTATTATGCACACGTAGAGTCGCGTCTACGCTATGGGATTTGTTTTTGGGGCGCTTCCCCGGCCGCATCTCAAGTGTTTATTCTCCAAAAAAGAATCATACGTTGTATCGCCAAAGTTTAAACAAACTTACTCATGTCGAACCTTGTTCAAGAAATTTAAAATACTTTCTTTAATGTCAATTTTTATTTATGAGCTATGTATAAATGTATTTAAAAATAAACTTCCTTTTACTTTAAACAGCGACGTACATAAGTATAATACCAGAAACAAAAACGATTTTAGACAGCCATTTAGTCGTTTAGAATGTGGTAAAAAGTCTCCAAGCACTCTAGGGACAAAAGTCTTTAATAATCTTCCTAGTGAATTAAAGTTAATGGATGATTTTTCCAGGTTTAAAAAATCTCTTCGTCCTTATCTGTTAGATAAATGTTTTTATACACTTAACGAATTTTTTACTGATTAATCGTAGGATTGGCAATAAGATATTGTTGTAATTTCAAGTGTCTTTTGTGTGTATTTTGTTTTGTATTCTAATTTATACTTTTTTGTTTTATGTTATCCCTGTAACCTTGACGTTTTCCATACATTTTTTTTATATGTCTTGTGGAAATAAAAGTTATTTTATTTATTGATTTTATTTTATTTGGCAACATTGATATAGAAACCCCTCCTATCTTTGTTTTTAAATTTGCGCCCAAATTTATGTCACTTGGAAAGTCACCAAAAGACAGCGAACATCGTTGTTTCCGCAGCTAAGAAAAGGGTAAGTTTTTAAGCTGTATACATTGAATAGCTTACATACAAATTAGACAAATTGTATTCAACTATGCTTTAAATGTCCAAATTAAAAATTTGCTAAGAATTAGAGTCCTGTCTACTAAGTTTTTCTTACAAATTGAATGTCGGTAATTGGTACATAAATAAGATACCTTGATCCAAACACCGACACTAACGTCGGTAATTGGAATTAGGTATTGTCTGTAAAATTGTTGTTTTTTAATTTAAACCATTTATATTTTGATCCACTTTGTGTCTGTACCTTAAGCTAGGACAGCTATCTATCTTGTATTCAATTATCGACATATCATTTAGGTTAAAATACGCAAAATACTGTAGAGTTAATATTTCGTCGGATTACTTTCAAAACCTCCTAAGTCCGATTTTTACTATTCACGAGGTTTTGATACAAATAGGTTTTAAATATCATTATTTAACACCCTGCAAAAGATCCTAAATCTTAAATTGGTTATAGCGACATCTATCGGACGATCTCGTCCGATGTCGTTGCGCCGCATGGAATTACTCAAAAGCTTCTAAGTCTGCATTTTGCATACAAAGAAATATTTAAGAAAGTGACTCTTTTTATTAATACATAAGGTAAGTGAGCCATAAGTAACTTTTAAATGTTGACCATTAGGTTTTAAGTTGCTAGATTTGACCGGTTTGTTGGAAAACGACTTAGTAGGTTTTGATTTACATTGTTTTATGGCAAAATATCGCTGAAGAGTAGGCTTATGTGTTTTTGATCCAAGCGATATGATTACAATCTACTATGCGTTGTGATTTTTTTATTTAATATTACACTTTTTTTTCTTATCAAGATGTACGGGGGTATGAGAAGAAATAAATTCATAGTATCTCTAGTTTCAAATTTAAATGAAACTAATAGTGGATCATCTTCCTTAAGAATGGATAGTACTTCACGTTAAACATTGTTGGAAAGTAATAAAATAATTACTAAAAATGATGCTCTAGTAATAAATACAATCAATGAGACTGAAAGTGAAAATTATTGCGTTGAACTTCGGAAGGAAATGGAAGACTTCAAGACGTTCCAAGACATTTGTATGTCATTTCAAGAAGAATGTTGTTCGCGTAAGAGTTTGTCAGGTTATGTTTATTAATACTTTAAACCTGGGCACTTGGTCTTTGCATAACTGCGGAACTTCAAGTGAGGATCGCAATATCAAAAATCCTGATACTGAAGAAGTTACTTTGACTCACAGAAATAGAATCAATACTAGACATGAATCAGACAGAATCGAATTAAGGAATTTTGTGATGGAATTACCAAAAATGGAATCTCACTATTGTAGAGTTTCACCAAGTAAGAAATATTTGGAGCCAATTTGGCAAAGCAAAGCTGCATTGTACAGAAATTATGTTAAGTACTGCGAAGATAAGAGCATTAAATCTCTCTCCTTAAAGACTTTTCATGAAGAGTTTGCTTTAAATAATCTAGGCTTATATTCTCCAAAAAAAGATCAATGTGACCTTTGTGTCTCATATAAGGCTGGAAACGTCGATGAGCAGTTATACAATCGATACATTACTCAAAAAACTAGAGCACGTGCAGAAAAATCCTTAGATAAAAGTAATGCTCGGCTTGTTTTTACGATGGATCTCCAATCAATACTTCTTTGTCCAATGCTTAAGGCATCAAAAATTTATTACAAAAAAAATTGGTGGTCCACAACTTTACAGTGTATAATTTGATAACAAATGATGCATATTGCTTCTTGTGGCATGAAGCTGAAGGAAAAGTAACTGCAAATGAATTTGCAAAAATTTTGTACAATTTTATCGAATCTAATGTGTCAGAAGGGGATTAAATTATTTTGTATAGTGATGGATGCGCCGCGCAAAATAAAAACGCAACTTTATCAAACGCACTGCTGAATCTAGCGATAAACAAAGGCATAATTATTACTCAGAAGTACTTGGTAAGTGGACATACGCAGATGGAGTGTGTCAGCATGCACAAAATTGAGTGAAGAATCCGTAATAGAGAATTTACTCGCCTGCTGGGTATATTGCCGCTTGTAAAACGGCTCGCTTAAACCCAAGACCCTATCAAGTTGAATATTTAAATCATAGATATTTTAAAAACTTTTCTGCACTAAAGTATCACACTTCCATTCGTCCTGGATATAAAACAGGAGATCCTACCGTTAACGATTTGTGTGCCATACAATACAGACCTGATGGAAAGCTATACTACAAACTGAATTTTGACGATGATTAGATGACACTGGAAAAGAGAATAAGTCGGAAGAGTCAATATATAGTTCCTCTTTATCAAAATCCCCTACCGATTAAAAAAAGTAAATACGATCATTTACAGCAATTAAAGGAAGTAATACCTGCGGACTATCATCTTTTTTATGAGACCCTACCATTTGAAGCAGATTAATTTTTTTATAATGTTTTATATTTTCTATGTTATTCTTTTCATTATAATTATTTGTTATTTCATTCAGTTTCTGCTTTAGAGCTTTTAATTTTCTTAGTTGCTTAATTATGATTGGAATGTAGACAGAATTCGAAACAAATAAAACCTACTAAGTCTCTAAAACATCTTGTAATTTTGGTTCAAAAACTCTTATGTCTAGTTAAAAAGTATATTATTGTAGTTTTTAGTAGAAATCAGTCTAAACAAGTCATAATCAACTGTAATTATTGGTTAATCAGAAATCAGTTCACATAATTGGCGTATGACAGTTAATACACGTTTTTCATCCCTCCTGTAAAATTAGTCAAAACTGACTTAGGAGGTTTCAAAGTAAGCCGACGATTTGCTGCATAATCGTGTCGGTAATACGTACAAGGCATATTATGTCGATAATTAGTAGATACAGTAAAACCGATACTAATGTCGGTAATTGGAATTTTGTTGTGTCTGTGGAATAAATGTTTTTAAATTTAAATCACTTGTCTTTTGCATCCACTCTGTGGATATTCCTTAAGCTAAGACAATTATCTCTCTTGTATCCAATTATCGGCATATCAGTTTAGCTTAAAATACGGAAAATATTAACACTACATTTGCTACATGATTACTGTCGGTAATACGTACAAGAAATGTGTCGATAATTAAAATATTAAAAATTGCTTTTTTCCTTCTGTTATAGAAAGAAACAATTTTTTCTACGAATTATTTAGTTTTATTAGAAAAAAAAATTGCTGTTTTTTAGCAGAAATTGTTCAGTTCAGCTAGACTGGAAACCATAGATAAGTTACTAAAAGCTAGTTTTACTCCAAGTAAAACAGTTTCGTTGTGTTTTAATTTTAAGCTGTACTTTCTAAAAACTAAAATTTGGATTTTATTTCAGCTTCTGGACATTAGAGGAAATGTTACACATTGTAGGTTAGTAAGTACATATTTTGTTTCAGAAAGAAAAAATATTCAAAATGCCGAAACGTATGCAAAATTCTGAAAAATCTATGAGATATGCTGTGGAGGCTGTCAAATCGGGGATGCCCCCCTATAGGGCACACAAAATATTTAATGTGCCCCGTACAACACTTATTGAAAAAGTGCAGGGAAAATACCCTATTGTAACAAAAGTAGGGCATCCGCCTGTTTTAACTAGGGAAGAAGAGGATATGCTTGTCCGGTGGATTTTTCATTTGGCCAGTAAAGGTTTTCCCGTAACAAAATTGCAACTTTTAGACAGCGTGGAATTGCTAATAAAAAATTTGGGAAGAGCCAATAGTTTTACCAATGGAAGACCCGGAAAACGTTGGTACGAGTTGTTCATGAACAGGCATGCAGAACTTTCAGCTAGAATGTCACAAAATCTTACGAACGCCCGTGCTTCGATGAATGAGCAAAAAATACGAGGGTGGTTTGCCGAAATATCGGGATATTTAGAAAGCATTGGACTGGCGAATATCACTAATGAACCTGGAAGAATGTTTAAGTGTGATGAGACTGCTCTATATCTTAATCCTAAAGACGACACGGTAATTGTAAGAAAAGGGGAAAAAGCTGTCTACACGTTTATTAATAACGACGAAAAAGAATGCCTGACTACATTAATTACTTGTAGTGCTGATGGCCAATTTTCCCCACCAATGATAATGTTCATCTATAAGAGAATTCCAAAAGGAGTAACTGAGAAAGTGCCGAAAACCTGGAGAATTGGACGATCTGAAAGTGGATGGATGACGGGCGAAAGCTTTTTTGAATATGGGGCCAACGGTTTTCACCCGTGGTTGATCGAAAAGAAGGTTCAGCTTCCGGTAGTCTTGTATCTGGACGGCCATACGTCACATGTTACTATGACGTTAAGTAAATTTTGTTCGGAACGCGGAGTAGAAGTGATATCTCTGTTACCTAATTCCACCCACATCCTCCAACCTCTCGATGTTGCTGTATTTCGGCCATTAAGGATGGAATATAGAAAATCAATTCGCCAGTGGAAACTTCAAAACAACGACAATAAATTAAACAGAGAAGATTTTGCTATTGTTTTAAAGAAAACACTTGACAGCATGAAAAATCTTCCAGAAATTATTTGTAACGGCTTTAAATCTTGTGGCTTGGTACCTATGAATCCGGATAATATAAAGTATTCAAAATATTTCACAGATCAACAGCTTGTTTCCAATAAAGGCCTACAAAAGTCATTTGGAACACCTGACGACCAAATAACGACAATTTCTAACCTTTTTTGAAAATGAAATATTAGATAAACTTAATGCTTTCTGTTCTGCTGGCGACGAGTGGATTGGTCCTATAGAAGACACAAGTCTTTTCAAACTCTGGTATTCCTTAAGAAATCGAACTCATGTGACTGGCGAGAATGGTTATCTAGCCGACAGCGTTCCTGAGGACACAGTCAGCAATTGAAAATACTAAAGCTAAGATAATAGAAATGAGTATTGAGGATTTTTCATTATGGAGGGATCACTCAAAGAAGTATAAATCGAAAAATTCACAAAAGGTCTACTTACATGATATGAAGGGTACACGGGAAAAACCGACTAAGTCCATTTTTGTCGAAATTCCAATTATTACGCCCTCTTGTGCGAAATTCTAGTTTCTTCTCACACTTCCAAACAGGGCAATAATAAGATAAGTCACGAGAAAAGGCTTATAAATATTTGCCCATACACGGGAACAAGTCCGCGTGGTACAGGAAAACAACAAGCTCAGTCCACAGTGTCGGTATTTCGAAGTCAATCATACAATACAGTCAGAACCATTCTGAGCTCGGTCACGTTTGCATGTTAGTGATGTTTAAAATTTGTCCGTGTTCAAATACCTAAATTCGATTGAAAAAATGGATGTCCGTGATAGTGACAATGAAAATGAGGATAATCCATGAACAAAATTGCAAAAAGAGGCCTATATGGCCGAATCCAAGATGTAAACAAAAAACTGCGTCTACAGAGCCATGAGTTGGGGACGGAATGTGCCTGCAAGCGATTGAATTGCTCTGCTAAAATTCCACAGGCTTCAAAACAAAAGATTTTAAGAGAATTTAATCATTTAAGCTCTGTTAATGAACAAAATCTATATTTGTGTGGGCTGATAAGCATTGTACCTGTGCAAAGGAGACGTCCCAGAAAGATGAGAATGAAGCAACGTTGAGAGATTGTGTTGTAACCTACAGGGTGAAATATTCCAATGAAAATAATGTTATCGTCGAGGAGGACGTGTGTCGCCAAGAATTTATAGCCTTGCATGGTATTTCGAAAAGCAAAATCGAGTATTTAGTTAAATCTGTCAGAAATGCTGGAGTTGCCCCCAAAGATAAACGAGATAAACAGAAAAGTTCCTGTAAGTGACACCCATAAAATAAAGGATCACATATCCTCATTCAAAGGACATGCTAGCCATTATAGCACAAAATATACAACAAACAACAAAGACTTATTTACCAGAACAGCTGAATTTGAAAAAAATGCTTTTGATGTTTAAAGAGAAACATCCAGGGTGTTCTGTATCCTATGAATTTTATAGAAAGATTTTCACGACCAATTTCAATATATCTTTTCACTATCCCAGGACGGACACGTGTAGCATCTGTGACACATTCTTAGCAAAGTTGAGGTGTCTGGAAAAGGACATGGAGAAAGCTAATGAAAGAGAAAAAAGAAACATAGAGACTGAAATAAAACGCCTCAATGTAGAAAACAGCATTCATAAAAGACGAGCTGCAGAATTTTATTCAAGAAAGCGTAAATCCAAAATAGCAAGCTCCCAGGACGTGACGAGGGAATCTATCTGTCTGGACTATGGTAGAAACTTACCCATTCCTAATATAAATACCAATGACGTCTATTACAAGCGACATCTTTCTATGTTCCTCTTCAATATACATGTACTTTCAACATCCGGAAGTGACAATGTTGTTTCCCTTTTGAACGATTTTCTTTATAACCACCTGGACATGCAAGTTCGTAGTTTAGATATTTTTTGTGATTCCTGCGAAGGACAAAACAAGAACTACAGGATGTTTCGCTTCCTCCATCATGTCACTCATGAACAGAAACGATTGGACTACACTAAAATTACATTTCCTGTGAGAGGTCATTGTTATATGGAGACTGACAAAAATATGGGCATAATAAAACACAAACATCGGTACGAGACCGTTGATGAGTTATGTGATTTGATTAGTTCTGCTAGAGCCAAACCAACACCCTTTAATGTGATGAAAATTGATTCTGCAAATCAAGGAATAATTCGTCAGTGGGCTAATCATCTTTCCACAATATATAGGAAGAAATGCCAGTTTCCGATACGACAAATCAAAGAATTTGAGGTGTCTGTACGAAAACACATTGATTTTCGTAAATAAAAGAGGCAAAAAACACAGAGGTTCTTGCCGATAATATAATCCTGCGCTGATAAAAAATAAAATTCAATTAATTTGATAAGTACAAAATTTTGTATTTTTAAATAGAATTTTTACCATAGCCTTGAAGGACCAGTGCCAGAAAGGCACGGAGTGGCTCTCAAACAATGCAATCTGTTCCTTGAACTTAAAAACTACTCTTATATCTAAACAAATTTATATTAGGCTAACAGTGCACATGAAGCTTGTAAAAAGACAACTTCGTAATGACGCAAACACTTGTAGTCAAAACTATTTTCTTGTTTGATGAGACGAAGTACTGTTTGCATTTATGAATCACCAAAAAAAAATAAGTTTACTACCTTTAGAGTAGTTCAATCACTTTTATAACTATTCTGAGTTCAACACTCAATACTAAATTTGCTGGGTTAATAAATTTCTCAACTGCAAAAAGGGGCAGTTCAAAAAAACAGACACAGTTTCTGCGGAACACCAAGCTGCTTGAGATTATTTATAGGAATCAAAAAAAACTGGATGGGTCCTACCTTTGATCATGCAGAATTCAGTGTTATAGCACGAAACAAACTTGTTAGTTTCCTTAATAAAACCTTACACTTCCGTAGAAAAATACACTACTAATCAATAACATTATAGTAGATTTCAAACAACTAATTTCAAAGTAATTTTTCATTAGATCGGCGAAGGTTTGTCAAATCTTTACAGCGAGAGAACAACAACTGTCATAATAATTTTAAAAAACGGTTGCTGGGCAACACGGTGAAGAAAACAGCAGGTGTCTGACAAAGAAGCGGGAGATTTCTTTTTAGTTTAAAACTGGTCCTGTTTATGATTTAAAAAATAACTTCTGTTAGACTAAGAGATCCACTTCTTTGTTCGAGGGTTTCTCGAACAGTGTCAAAAGAGCATCCAAGAACGATCAGGTATAAACAGTTCGATACTGCAAGGTGGGAGACTGCTGTGATCAAAGATAGAAACAGAAGCCGCGAGAATCTGAATGCAGGCGAATTCATTCTCCCTGAAAGAAGTTATAATGGTAAAAGCCACTTCTCACTTCTATGAAAGTTTCAACGATGATTATTTATTTTTATATTTCAGGATTGATCAACATATCGAAAGAAAAGTATGCCGATTTGCAAAGTCTTAAACAATTTTGCGGCCCAGAAGCTCAACAATTTCTTTCTAACCTACCCCACAATTGACTTTTCATTATCAACAACACAAACGGAATGTAAATTTCATTTTCTTTTGAATACATCCTATACCACTTTTTGTTTTCTTTTTTTGAAACAGGGGAAAAACCGGCTAAGTCACTACTCTTTAAGACTTAATCTCGAATTTTAAGGGCTGTGGTTATATACCAAGGATCAGACATCTACAGAATGTGAAAAATATAGTGTCCTTTATAGTTTTTAGTCGGCAGGCTGAACCTTCAGTTAATAACTAAGATATAATAGATTAAATGTCAAAAAAGCCAATCACTCAAAAAGGTTAATCTGTGACTTAGCCGGTTTTTCCCTTGCACCCTTCATATTGTACAAGTAGGGTAAACCTGCCAGTTATTGGCCATGTGGGAGTTATTGGACACCTTTCCTTTATTTAATAAAAACAAGGAAACTTTATTTACTAGTTTGTTCAGTTTCTCATAGATGGCCATCTTATTCCAATTGCAGCTAAGGTCACATAAATCTCTATTTGTCAACTTTTTTGTTTTGGCGGCAAACCATATTTTGTGTCAACGTGTTGCCGAAACGCAGTTTTCTTAGAAGATTGATAACAACGTGTTTGTGAAGTAAAGTGTGGCCGGTGCTGGTCGTAAAATATTTAAGTAATCTGGGTATAATAAACAGCTACTCTCGCATTAAAGGTATGTATATTTGAAGCTTTTCAAACAATAACACTACCCCACGAAAAAAAAAAACAAAGTGATTTCCACTGGACTAGATCCCCATGTCTATATGTTTTCGAGGTCGCTGAATCCGAATCCGACATCCGTTTCACCCCATCAGGTCATTGGACACCGTAAACCACCCCCTTAATTTCTAGGGTTGCTCAGCATCTGGCTCGGGTGTCCGCTGCTCTTCTTCTTTGTTTATTCCAAAGTGAGAGGTGGGGAGGGTAGAAGGTTAACATCCGACCCGGAACGCACCCCCTGAGGGTGTGAAACCACCCTTTCAGGGGGTGAAACCAGTTTTTTTCTATTTTCGAAGGATTTTTATCAGAATCACGACGGAGGAGGGGTTTGTATATACGTAAAAATGTACAAATATGAATTTATATATACATTATATATACACTTATATACAGGGTGTTGGAAAAAGGCCGGTACTCCCAAAAATTTCCCAGGGGGGATGTTTATTTAAGGCCGTCTCACTCGTATAGCATAGGAAATTTTCCGGGGAATCGAATAACGTTTTCAGATTTGGTTCCGATAAGGGCCTGGGCCCTGTGAGGCCTAAGTTTGAGTTTTCATATGGGGACCCCCGTTTTTTGCAGATTCGGATTCAGCCGAAAATTTTGCGTTCAGATACGTGGATCTCAAATTTTTATGGGCCATATCGGGCCCAATACTTGCCTTCGCCTTTAGAGAGCCATTTTGGTAGGCCTGTGACATCATCATGGGACCGTCAGATGGAAGGAATTTGAGAATGGAGGTGAGCAGTGCGTGGCAATTTAAACACGCGATCATGCTTATCTATCGCGATTGGCTGTTTGTGGCTACAATCAGCAATAAGTATGGTTACAGCTCCCAAAATTTTCGGCTGAATCCGAATCTGCAAAAAACGGGGGTCCCCATATGAAAACTCAAACTTAGGCCTCACAGAGCCCAGGCCCTTATCGGGACCAAATCTGACAACGTTATTCGATTCCCCGGAAAATTTCCTATGCTATACGAGTGAGACGGCCTTAAATAAACATCCCCCCTGGGAAATTTTTGGGAGTACCGGCCTTTTTCCAACACCCTGTATATATGTGTATATATAATGTATATATAAATTCATATTTGTACATGTATATGTATATACAAACCCCTTCTCCGTCGTGCTTCTGACAAAAATCCTTCGAAAACAGAAAAAAACTGGTTTCACCACCTGAAAGGGTGGTTTCACCCCCTCAGGGGGTGCGTTCCGGATCGGTTGTTAGCCCTCTACCCTCCACACCTCTCACTTTGGAATAAACAAAGAAGAAGAGCAGAGGACACCCGAGCCAGATGCTGAGCAACCCTAGAAATTAAGGGGGTGGTTTACGGTGTCCAATGGCCTGATGGGGGAAACGGATGTCGGATTCGGATTCAGCGACCTCGAAAACATATAGACATGGGGATCTAGTCCAGTGGACATGACTTTTTTTTTTTTTTTGTGGGGTTGTGTAATTAATGTAGGTTATGTTTTAGTGTGGTGTCCAATAACTAAAAGAAATATTAGTGAATTTTTAGTTGTTGGACACTTGTCCAATAAGTGCAATTTGCAGGTATTTAATCCTATATCTATAGAAAGTATTATTTTCTGTTTCGTTCAATATAATTTTTATTAAATTGTTTGCGACCTAACCAGTTATTAGACGCCTGTACAATAACTAATTATCCTATTGTCCAGTAACTACTCTTATATGTTTAGGTTATTTATGGGATTTTAAAGATGCCTAAAAAAATGAGTATGATGTAGAGGCTATGGAATCTGCAATAAACGAAGTAAAGAACAATAAGATATCGTATAGGAACGCGGCATCAAAATACGGAGTTTAAAATAAAACATCCCGATCATAAGGACACATCACCAATCCTTTCCGCAAGAGCAGAGTCTGAGCTAGTCAAGTATGATATTTGTTTGAAAGTTTCATTGCTCAATTTAAACCTAATGAAATATTACTTTTTAGATGGATAGACGAACTTGCATCTCGAGGATTTCCAAGAAAAAAGGAAGATATTTTAAACAGCGTGCAAAAGTTTCTAACAGAAATTCCCCGAAAACACCTGTTTAAGAATAACAGACCTGGTGGTTGTTGGCTGAAGGTAATATTTACGAGGTTGTAGAAACTTTCAATTAATAATTAAATGTTGTAGGCTTTTATTAGAAGACACCCAACAATTGTCCAAAGAACAAGTGAAGCAGTAAGTGGAGTCAGCGCTCGTGTTTCTGAGACGGATATTCGGAAATGGTTTAAAGATATAAACAGTTATAGCAAAAATATAAATATTAACGAAGCTTCCAGAATTTACAATGGGGATGAAAGTGGTTTTCAAATTTGCCAAAAAAACCGTCAAAGTGTTTGCTACGAAAGGCAGTAAAAATGTTTATTCAGTTGATAAAGGGTCATCCAAGGAAAATATTACAGTGATGTTTTCGGCTTCCGGCTTAACTTGCCAACCAATGATAATTTATCCGTACAAGAGAATTCCGGAAAAAATAAGTTTAACTGTTAATCCTGATTGGGAAATCGGCAGATCAGCTAATGGTTGGATGACTTCAGAAACATTCTTTGACTACATAAAAAATATATTTCATCCATTCCTGTTACAAAATAACATACCATTTCCAGTTGTATTATTTCTGGATGGTCATAAATCACATGTAGACCTATGACCTAAGTCTACTCTGCAATGACCTTAAAATTGAAGTGATTGCCTTGTATCCGAATGCCACTAGGATTCTCCAACCATGCGATGTGGTAGTATTTAGGCCGTTAAAAATTGGATGGAAAAAAGCTGTTCGAGAATTTTATGAACAGAACCCTGGGCAAGTTTTAAATAAAATGACATTTGCTCCCCTTTTAGAAAAAATACTTAAAACTTATGTTAAAACTGAAACGTTAGTAAATGGATTTCGAGCATGTGGCCTATTTCCTTTTAATCCAGATGCTATTGATTATTCCAAGTGTTTGGGAAAGGAGAACAAACCTGAGGCAACAAAGGTAACAGTGGAGTAAATGTATCCTTTTAACCTACAAGCAACATTTTTTTTTAGGAAATATGTGTATCCACCATTATGGATCACAACACATTTATTGATTTGGTTGGAGAAAATCTAATAACTAGATTTAAATCATTTGATGCAATTCTAACTAAAGAGGGCTTTAATGAAGAGTTCCCGACTTTGTACAAAATTTGGATTTTTTTAGGAAAACCAGAGCTAAACTCGTACAAAAAAATAATGAAAGACAGGGAAAGTTCTACAATAGTAGCTGAAAGGGAAAGTTCTACAATAGTAGCGGACGGGGAAAGCTCTAACATAGTAGCTGAAAGGGAAAGTTCTACAATAGGAGCTGACAGGGAAAGGTCTACAATAGTAGCTGCTCAGCTGGATTTGAATTTGGACATTCAATCACATCTATCAGACAAATAACATAAAATTCATATTATTCAGGACATCGTTTTAAAACAACCAGATACTACATATTTACTTCAAGATATAAGTTTGCCAAGTACAAGTAAAGGCGTAAGCTCTTATCTAGAAGTACCTGATAAGCTAGCAAGAAAAAATAAGCGTGAGACAGAGCGCGTCTCATTTGCTATTACTTCAAGACAGTATCAAAGTATCAAGAGAGCTTTGAAAGGAACCGCACTTTAAAATTAGAAGAAGAAAATAAAAAAAATCAAAGAAAACGAACAAGAGAAGAGGATGCGGCAGTGAAAGCGGTAAAAAAGAATATTAAAGTTCTGATAACAATTTGTGCATGGTTTGCAAAATTCGTGTATTAAAAAAAAATTAACGTGTGACACCTGAAAAAAAAAATTCACCAACGATGTATACCAAAAAGCCATAAAGAGCACGTTCCTGAAGAAGGTGACGATGATTTATTTATAGGCCATATTTGCTATAAAGAGGAAAGTGACAAAGAAACTGACGAAGAATTAGAAGATGAACAATATGAACTAATAGAGCAAAGAAATGTTAGAAACAAAATGGCTAAACAAAGTAAAGAAAGAGACGAGAGTATACAGAAACAAGTAGAAGTAGAAGAAGATGCCATAGATCTTGAAAAAAACCAAAGTCATTAGGGCTCAAAAAAATAAAGAAATACAATTTCAGAAAAAAAGTGACGAATATTTAGACAACGAAGTAGAAATAGAAGATATTGCCATAACTCTTGAGGGCAAAAATGAAGTCATAATGGTAAAAGTAAGTGATGTATTTAAAGAAGGACAATTTCAGAAAGAAGGTGACGAGAATGTAGAAAAAAAAAGAAGTAGAATTAGATATTATGGATCTTAAAGAAAAAAAGAAAGTCGCAATGGCTAAAGAAAGTAAAGAAACGCAATATCAGAAAAAAAGTGACGAAAATGTAGAAAATCAAGTAGAAATAGAAAATGTTGCCACACATGTTGAAGAAAAAAAGAAGTCGTAGTGGTAAAAGTAAGCGATGAGGACGAAGAAATGGAAATAGATGAACTATTTAATATGTATAAGAGAGAAATTGTAAACTACTAGGCTCTATGTTACATAGAAATTAATACCTACTTAGATTATATTTAATGAGTTTTGATAGCCTTTTTTAGTTTTGTTATTTGTTTAGAGTTATCCAATAACTAATTTTTTTTTGTCCAATAATTAAATTTTTTGTCCAATAACTAATTTTTTGGTAAATCAATTAGTTTTTAATTTTTTTTTAAAATGTCACAAGTTAAAACATATTTAAACATTATTTTATGTAAATAGAAACAATACACTTTTTCATTCTCCCCTCTACGAAACTATAATTTTCTCTTTTAAAAGGGCAAGCGAAAGCGAAAGTAAAACATGCTAGGTGATCGGTTGCTAGGTATGAAAAACTTTCGTGCCCTGGACGACAAAAAAATAAGTATGTCAGATTGTGTAATAACTGTTAAAATAATATTCATTTATTGACTTGAATGTTACCTTAGTAACGTTAACAACCAACTGTATGACACTGTTATAAGCCGCCTTATACCCATTTTATTACAATCGACCGAGGATTTTCAGCATCAAATTTGAATGTGCGTGTTTTAAGAAATAGAGAGGGGAGAATGAAAAGTTTAATACATTACACGCTGAAAAGGCCCTTTCAGGTGCTCGGAGTTTTTAAATAGCCTCGGCTACGCTACGCTTCGCCTCGGCTATTTAAACACACCTCGCACCTAAAAGTAAACTTTCGCAGGTTGTTATGTAAATAACTATTATTGGTACCAAGCACCTTTCTGCATGGTAAAAAATAACCCATTGACATCATTTAAATTGGAAAAAAACCTTAACTATCCAATAACTACTAGGTTGATCCTATGTGCCACAAGAGGCAATTTTTTTTGAGATACCGAACCGATTATGAGAAACCTGCACTGCCGTTGGATTTTATTAAGAAAAATATACTTAAATCGGGAAAAATACCTTTTCCAGATCCTATATCACAACCTAGAGGAATTTCTGAACAACGACGCAATGGTATTATCAAGTTAATTCAAAGTAATAGGAGCCAAAGAAGTAATAAAATAATTCCTGCAAACAGGTTAAAATTTTGGCAGAATATTCCAGTGTCAACAAATGATGCATCTGACAATGACGGGGAAAGTTAAATCTATGGTTTAACGTATTTTTCATAAAGTTATAATTGTATTTTTTAATATATATCTTAGAGACAGGGCCGTACCCAGCCCTGCTTTTTAGGGGGGGCTAAGCAAAATCTTGGGGGGGGGGCTTAATATTGTTTCCACATTATAGTGTAGAAACGTTAAAAATACATTTCTGCAAATATATATATATATATATATATATATATATATATATATATATATATATATATATATATATATACATATATATATATATATATATATATATATATATATATATATATATATATATATATATATATATATATATATATATATATATATATACAGTGACCGGCAAAAAGTTCGCAACATATGGGAAAAATTTTTATTAGGAGAGTATCGGAAAAACTTTCCCAGGAGATCGGTTCTGCATGTCCGATAACCTAAAAATCGATTTTGACATACGTCACGTGACCACTGGTATAGCGTCAAATTAAAAAAAAAATTGTTAATTTACAAAAAGTGAGGTTAGTTGACGAGATATCAAAAAAAGTTATTTGAAAAAATTGCTTAGAATTAAATTCTAGGTCCTTGTGCAAAATTTTAAGATTTTATTTAAAAAAATTGGAAAACTCAATTTTTTTTAAATATTTTTTTATCGATTTACAAATTTCCAGTTTTTTTCGTTTAGATAGCTTGGCTAATGTAAAGCCCATGTATCTGGATGAAAATAAATGAATGTAGTAGTTTTTTCTACAATTGACAGGACAAAATTAAAAAAAACAGGGTTTCGCCGAACGCTAGCTGTTGCAATGATTTGTATCTAGCAGCAGTGTCAAAATTTTAGAGACATTTCAATGAGATTACATTGAGAAAACCTTAATCGTCTTAAATATATCTGAAGTTCGACTTTTTGTAAAGTTAAGGGGAGTAAAATAGATAATAAACAAAAAATTACCTGTTTATTTAATCGAAATTTCATAAACGAAAACCAATGTAAGAAAAACTTAAAAGTAGTCAAATTCTGTAATAACAACACAAAAAATCATTGTTTTTCCTTGGGTGCACAAAATTTAAAACTCAGTATGACCACCATTTCTCTCCATACATACTGTTGTTCTCGAGCGCAACTCTCGATTAACATTTCGGAGCATTTTACGATTTATTTGCAATACACAATTTATAATGACATTCTCTAAATTTTGTATATTCCTAAAGGGTCGATGTTTGTACACAGGGTTCTTTAGGTATCCCCACATAAAAAAATCTAACGGAGTCAGATCTACAATTCTACAATTGACAGGACAAAATCGAAAAAATAGGTGTTCGCCGGACGCTCGCTGTTGCAATGGTTTGAATCTAATGAAATGACTGTATCAAGATTTTATTAAGATTTTTCGCACATAAATTTAACAACCAGGTCTATTTAGTTGTACTTAAAACTACCAAAGCAGGCTCTGAAATTAAAACAACCAAATAATCTAGTAGGTTAAAAACAACAGAAAAATGTCAAACAAATTATAATTTGTTTGATTTCAACCTATGTCATTGGTTTATGTCTCGCATCTTACTAAGTTTGATATTTTACATAAGTTTATTAATATTTTATTCCTCAAAATGGCACCCACACTACTTCTTCAGGAAAAGATAGAAATTATTTTAATTTCTGGAGATAATTACAAAAGCCATAGAGAAACAGCAGCAATTTTTAATGAGAGGCACCCCGATAAATCCCTCCATTATTCCACAGTATCTCGTCCCGATAAATCCCTCCATTATTCCACAGTATCTCGTCTAGTCAATAAATTTAAAGAAACGGGATCGGTAGAAAATCAGTATAAAGTTTCCCATGAAAAACCGGTAACAGGTGACGAAGGTTCTCTGGATGTGTGTTTGTCGATCACAGAAACACCCCAATTAGCAATTAGTCAAATATCGGAGATCACTAACATTCACGAAAGATCTGTGCGGAGGATATTAAAATGAAACAAATTTCATCCGTACAAACCTAAATTTGTACAAGTATTAAAAGATAGGGATTATGACGCCCGCTTCGATTTTTGTGCCTGGTTCCAGGGTATGATTGAGGAAGATTTTAATTTCCCAAAGAACGTTCTTTTCTCGGATGAAGCTACATTTACCTCTAACGGAACCGTCAGTTCACAAAACTGTAGATGGTGGGCCACCGAAAACCCAGACTTTGTAATTCAGAGTAAAGACCAATATAGTTTTAAGGTTAATGTGTGGTGCGGAATTTTCAACCTCAGAATAGTGGGACCTTTTTTCTTTAGAGACAATTTAAATTCAGAACGATATTTAGAATTTCTACAAACTGAGATATCTGACTTTTTAGACAATTTGTCATTAGCCGAAAGAAGAAATTTATACTTTCAACAAGACGGAGCTAGCATTCATTCTACAAATGAGGTGAAGAGATGGCTGGATCAAGAATTTGGAAACCAGTGGATAGGACGGTTTTCTGAAAATCCGTGGCCTGCGAGATCACCAGATCTGACTCCGTTAGATTTCTTTATGTGGGGATACCTAAAGAACTCTGTGTACAAACATCGACCCTTTAGGAATATACAAAATTTAGAGAATGTCATTAGAAATTGTGTATTGCAAATAAATCGTAAAATGCTCCGAAATGTTAATCGAGAGTTGCGCTCGAGAACAATAGTATGTATGGAGAGAAATGGTGGTCATACTGAGTTTTAAATTTTGTGCACCCAAGGAAAAACAATGATTTTTTATGTTGTTAGTACAGAATTTGACTACTTTTAAGTTTTTCTTACATTGGTTTTCGTTTATGAAATTTCGATTAAATAAACAGGTAATTTTTTGTTTATTATCTATTTTACTCCCCTTAACTTTACAAAAAGTCGAACTTCAGATATATTTAAGACGATTAAGGTTTTCTCAATGTAATCTCATTGAAATGTCTCTAAAATTTTGACACTGCTGCTAGATACAAATCATTGCAACAGCTAGCGTCCGGCGAAACCCTGTTTTTTTTAATTTTGTCCTGTCAATTGTAGAAAAAACTACTACATTCGTTTATTTTCATCCAGATACATGGGCTTTACATTAGCCAAGCTATCTAAACGACAAAAACTGGAAATTTGTAAATCGATAAAAAAATATTTAAAAAAAATTGAGTTTTCCAATTTTTTTAAATAAAATCTTAAAATTTTGCACAAGGACCTAGAATTTAATTCTAAGCAATTTTTTCAACTAACTTTTTTTGATATCTCGTCAACTAACCTCACTTTTTGTAAATTAACAATTTTTTTTTTAATTTGACGCTATACCAGTGGTCACGTGACGTATGTCAAAATCGATTTTTAGGTTATCGGACATGCAGAACCGATCCCCCGGAAAAGTTTTTCCAATACTCACCTAATAAAAATTTTTCCCATATGTTGCGAACTTTTTGCCGGTCACTGTATATATATATAATAAAATAAAATGAAATAAAGATTACGGGGATTCGGCCAGAAAGTCTTTATTGTATTTTTCTTATAATGTACCTAGCTTTCGAAATGTTTCATTTCTTCCTCAGGGCACTAAAAAATTTAATTAATTTATAATTTATTACTTAAAATTATAGGAAATTAGTAAAACTTACATTATATTTAAATATAAAGACATCTAATTTTCGAAATTTTAGGAAAAAATTGTTGAAAATATTCTAATTGGAATTTTGACAATATTTTTGAAGTTGACAGTAAATAAAAAATTTGAAAAAAATATATGTTAAGTTGATGCCAGAGGTAGAAATCAGACATTTTACAAAAAAATATGGGAAGGTATTTATGATTTTCTAACATCTATCAAAAATGTGACGTTATTCATGAACTTAAAAATTTTAATTTTCTAAAATTATTTATGGTAAATTTTGGTTTATATTATTTATATTATTGTCTATATGTAAAATAAAGAAATACAATATGGAACTTAAATTTTGTAAGTCAGTTTTTTTATTCATAGGACAACTTTCTTTATTAATTTCAACCATTTCTAGAAAAAGTCTTTTATTTAGATTATTTTCAATGTGTAAAATTCTTGTGTCGTTAAAGTTACAGGTATGTCCAGTGTCAATTATATGTTCGGAGAGTGCAGTTGATTTTTTGTTTAATCTTGAGTCACTTTTATGTAAATTAATTCTTTTAGAGATTTTTTGTGAAGTCTGTCCTATATATTTCTTGTTACAGTTAGAGCAAGGAATACTATAAACGCAGTTAGATTTATTAAAAATAGGATCTTTATCCTTTAAATTGCTGTAAAGTTGATTAATGGATTTTATATTACGTTGTGAATTTTAATATTTTCATTTTTAAATACTTGAATTATTTTAGGACTTAAATTTCTTATATATGGGATAGAACCATAAAATTGTGAATTGTTTGTAATAATATTATTATGTTGATATAATAATATTAATATAATATTAACGTAATATAAAATCCATTAATCAACTTTACAGCAATTTAAAGGATAAAGATCCTATTTTTAATAAATCTAACTGCGTTTATAGTATTCCTTGCTCTAACTGTAACAAAAAATATATAGGACAGACTTCACAAAAAATCTCTAAAAGAATTAATTTACATAAAAGTGACTCAAGATTAAACAAAAAATCAACTGCACTCTCCGAACATATAATTGACACTGGACATACCTGTAACTTTAACGACACAAGAATTTTACACATTGAAAATAATCTAAATAAAAGACTTTTTCTAGAAATGGTTGAAATTAATAAAGAAAGTTGTCCTATGAATAAAAAAACTGACTTACAAAATTTAAGTTCCATATATTCCTTTATTTTACATATAGACAATAATATAAATAATATAAACCAAAATTTACCATAAATAATTTTAGAAAATTAAAATTTTTAAGTTCATTAATAACGTCACATTTTTGATAGATGTTAGAAAATCATAAATACCTTCCCATATTTTTTTGTAAAATGTCTGATTTCTACCTCTGGCATCAACTTAACATATATTTTTTTCAAATTTTTTATTTACTGTCAACTTCAAAAATATTGTCAAAATTCCAATTTTCAACAATTTTTTCCTAAAATTTCGAAAATTAGATGTCTTTATATTTAAATATAATGTAAGTTTTACTAATTTCCTATAATTTTAAGTAATAAATTATAAATTAATTAAATTTTTTAGTGCCCTGAGGAAGAAATGAAACATTTCGAAAGCTAGGCACATTATAAGAAAAATACAATAAAGACTTTCTGGCCGAATCCCCGTAATCTTTATTTCATTTAATTTATTACACGGCCGTTATTTGTACAACAAATATATATATATATATATATATATATATATATATATATATATATATATATATATATATATATATATATATATATATACATATATATATATATATATATATATATATATATATATATATATATATATATATATATATATATATATATATATATATATATTTATTATTTCCTTTCTTAAACCATCTATTATAAAGTATTTTTTTTCCTTTCTTGGGTAGAGGTTTATTGTGTGAAATTAAAATAGTTTCTTTAACGTTTCGCCCATCGTTTTTGGGCTTTTTCAAAAAAAATTTGTCTCTTTATTGAGTGTTTTCTAAAAACATACAAAATGGGATGTCATTAAAATCCTTAAAAATAGTGTTTATACAAAATGAAGACACAGACAGAGACCATAAAAGACAATACATACAAATTTAAAAATTGTTTCGCTAAAATTTACTAAATATAAATATATACGCACCTCGAGACATTATGGTGTTTAAATATGTACTGAGAGATTTATTTTGAGTTACTTATCACTACCAGTAATTTTTTTCTTTTTTTTGTTTATTTTTTTTGTTTCTTTGTGTGTTGATATGCGTTTTTTCGTGAATTGTATGTTATATACGGAGTGTTCTAATTTGTGTGTTTAATGTTCAATGTATTAGGTTGTGATAAATTTTACTTAGATTGTCAATATCTTGTTTGTCGTTTACTGCATTAGGTTCTTTCTTAATGTGAATCATCTCTTTAACAAGGAGTTTTTGGTAATTGTTGTCCTGAGTTAAAATTTTTGTGTTAGTGAAATCGAAATTATGATTTTCATTTTTTTCGTGTTTGTGTAAAGCAGTTGACGCATTTTTTGTATACTTGTGCCCGTTTAATCTGCTGTTAAGATATTGAGTGGTCATTCCAATATATTGTTTTGGACAATTTAAACATGGTATAGCGTAAATTACACTAGATTTATTTTTTACTGGAACCTTACTTTTAAGAGGAGAGTATAAGGATGACAAAAGGTTCTGGGCTTTGTGGCAAACGGTAATATTGTGTTTATTTAAAATGTATTTAATTTTTTCTGATAATTCGTTCGTATAGGGTAGAGCTACATATTTTTTTGGTTCGTTATTATTGGTCATTTTTTCTTTGATTGCGTTGTTATATAATTTAAAAGTTCTTTGTTTCATAATTCTGTTTATTTGTCTTTCTGGGTAGTGATTTTCTTTTAGTATTTTTCTAACTTTTTCTAAAGCTTTTGGACGATATTCTGGCGAGGTTAAAATTAATGCTCTATCAGTTAAGCCTATAATTACGCTATTTTTTTGCGATTTGGAATGGCTGGAATTGTAGTTTAAATATCGTCCCGACCAAGTTTCTTTTGTATACCATATAGTTTTGAGGTCTTCATTGTTTATATCTCTAATTATTGTCATATAAAGGAAATTTATTTGGTTTTGACTTTCTATTTCTGACGTGAATTGAAGTTTGTGGTGGAATTTATTGAAGGCTTGTATTACATAATTTATTTGGTTTTCGGGGATAGCTGTAAGGCAGTCATCCACGTATCGTTTGAAAAATATCATTGGTATATCCAGGTTTTTGATGACATTTTCCTCCAAACACTCCATAACAAGTTGTGCCACTGTTGATGATATGGGAGAGCCCATTGCACAACCATCAAGTTGTTCGTAGAAACAGTCTTTATATTGAAAATAATTATTAGAGATTGTTAAATTTATTGCCTCTATGAACATGTCTTGAGTTAGATTAGTATGTTCTTTTAAAGAGTTCCACTTTTCTTTAATTATGTTGGTTAAAAGGTCATTTGGAATATTAGTATACAGTGATGTAACATCGAGAGATACTAACCTAAAATTTTTTGGTATTTTTAATGTACTGATGAATTCCTTAAAAGTGAAAAAATCTTTTATGTAGTATTCGTTTTTACATGTTATTTTTGAAAGGCAGTTGCTGAGATATTTTGACAGCTTGTAAAAGGGTGATTGGATTGAAGATACAATTGGTCTTAGCGGAACACCAGGTTTATGAAGCTTTGGAAGCCCGTATATTTTTGGTGATACGGCGTTATGAATCATGAGTTTTTTGGCTTCCGGGTCTGTTATTTGTTTTTTGTTGAGAAGTTTTTTTATGAAGGTATTATTTTTAGTTTGATTAATATTGGTCGGGTCACTGCGTATTTTCTTGTATGTTACACTATCATTCAGTAAGTTGTCCATTTTAGCATTGTAGTCAGTTGTGTTCATGATTACGGTTTTATTGCTTTTATCAGGTTTTAGAATTGTGATATCAGGGTTATCTTTAATGAATTGTTTTGTTTTTTTAAACTGTTTATTTATTTTTTTTTGAAAATTGCTTTGTTTTTTGTTCTTGTGTCTTATTTTAATGTTGTGGTTTGTGATTACGTTTACGACTTCTGAGCGAATAGCGTCTTTAGTTTCGTTTGGTTTGTCATGAATAGCTGACTCTATGCTTGCTATATATTCTGTTGTAGGCAAGTCATTTTCATGAAAGACGGGTAAAGAGAATTTATTACCTAATGCTAATACTTCTGCGATATCATTTGGAATAGGTTTATTACAGATATTTTCTAACCAGTTTGATACATTAATACTGTTTTCAGATTCCGGTTTATTTGATATTAAATTGGAAATCTTTTTTTGGTTTTTGTCTTTAATATAACGGTCTTAAATATATACGGGCTTCCAAAGCTTCATAAACCTGGTGTTCCGCTAAGACCAATTGTATCTTCTATCCAATCACCCTTTTACAAGCTGTCAAAATATCTCAGCAACTGCCTTTCAAAAATAACATGTAAAAACGAATACTACATAAAAGATTCTTTCACTTTTAAGGAATTCATCAGTACATTAAAAATACCAAAAAATTTTAGGTTAGTATCTCTCGATGTTACATCACTGTATACTAATATTCCAAATGACCTTTTAACCAACATAATAAAAGAAAAGTGGAACTCTTTAAAAGAACATACTAATCTAACTCAAGACATGTTCATAGAGGCAATAAATTTAACAATCTCTAATAATTATTTTCAATATAAAGACTGTTTCTACGAACAACTTGATGGTTGTGCAATGGGCTCTCCCATATCATCAACAGTGGCACAACTTGTTATGGAGTGTTTGGAGGAAAATGTCATCAAAAACCTGGATATACCAATGATATTTTTCAAACGATACGTGGATGACTGCCTTACAGCTATCAACGAAAACCAAATAAATTATGTAATACAAGCCTTCAATAAATTCCACCACAAACTTCAATTCACGTCAGAAATAGAAAGTCAAAACCAAATAAATTTCCTTGATATGACAATAATTAGAGATATAAACAATGAAGACCTCAAAACTATATGGTATACAAAAGAAACTTGGTCGGGACGATATTTAAACTACAATTCCAGCCATTCCAAATCTCAAAAAAATAGCGTAATTATAGGCTTAACTGATAGAGCATTAATTTTAACCTCGCCAGAATATCGTCCAAAAGCTTTAGAAAAAGTTAGAAAAATACTAAGAGAAAATCACTACCCAGAAAGACAAATAAACAGAATTATGAAACAAAGAACTTTTAAATTATATAACAACGCAATCAAAGAAAAACTGACCAATAGTAACGCACCAAAAAAATATGTAGCTCTACCCTATACGAACGAATTATCAGAAAAAATTAAATACATTTTAAATAAACACAATATTACCGTTTGCCACAAAGCCCAAAACCTTTTGTCATCCTTATACTCTCCTCTCAAAAAGTAAGGTTCCAGTAAAAAATAAATCTAGTGTAATTTACGCTATACCATGTTTAAATTGTCCAAAACAATATATTGGAATGACCACTCAATATCTTAACAGCAGATTAAACGGGCACAAGTATACAAAAAATGCGTCAACTGCTTTACACAAACACGAAAAAAATGAAAATCATAATTTCGATTTCACTAACACAAAAATTTTAACTCAGGACAACAATTACCAAAAACTCCTTGTTAAAGAGATGATTCACATTAAGAAAGAACCTAATGCAGTAAACGACAAACAAGATATTGACAATCTAAGTAAAATTTATCACAACCTAATACATTGAACATTAAACACACAAATTAGAACACTCCGTATATAACATACAATTCACGAAAAAACGCATATCAACACACAAAGAAACAAAAACAATAAACAAAAAAAAGAAAAAAATTACTGGTAGTGATAAGTAACTCAAAATAAATCTCTCAGTACATATTTAAACACCATAATGTCTCGAGGTGCGTATATATTTATATTTAGTAAATTTTAGCGAAACAATTTTTAAATTTGTATGTATTGTCTTTTATGGTCTCTGTCTGTGTCTTCATTTTGTATAAACACTATTTTTAAGGATTTTAATGACATCCCATTTTGTATGTTTTTAGAAAACACTCAATAAAGAGACAATTTTTTTTTGAAAAAGCCCAAAATCGATGGGCGAAACGTTAAAGAAACTATTTTAATTTCACACAATAAACCTCTACCCAAGAAAGAAAAAAAATACTTTATAATAGATGGTTTAAGAAAGGAAATAATAAATATAAAAATTTGCAAGGGAATACAATGCAAAATCCATCGAACATGACGTTCTTAGAAACAATTCGGAGAACATATGGAGTGGAATGTGTCGAGAAACTGAAATCGTTATCCACAGCACACAACAAGTTGGCAAAGCAGAAAAACCGCCGGATCTTTTTACTTAGATGTAAACATTTAAATATATACCCAATTTTTTTGAACTTGAAAACATCGCATATTAAGTTTACAGGTACGTACCTCGAGAACAAATTTAATAACATAATAAATAATACAAAAAACAAAATCTTAAATCTCACCATAACTGAAACTACAAAAGCTATCAGTAATTTAAACAAACAAATTTTCAAGATTACTAACACAATTAAGTCATTATTACCTCAGAATGTCTTGAGTAAATTTACAAATTACGAAGAATTGAAATATGAAAAAAATTTTAATTATATTAAAGACAAAAACCAAAAAAAGATTTCCAATTTAATATCAAATAAACCGGAATCTGAAAACAGTATTAATGTATCAAACTGGTTAGAAAATATCTCTAATAAACCTATTCCAAATGATATCGCAGAAGTATTAGCATTAGGTAATAAATTCTCTTTACCCGTCTTTCATGAAAATGACTTGCCTACAACAGAATATATAGCAAGCATAGAGTCAGCTATTCATGACAAACCAAACGAAACTAAAGACGCTATTCGCTCAGAAGTCGTAAACGTAATCACAAACCACAACATTAAAATAAGACACAAGAACAAAAAACAAAGCAATTTTCAAAAAAAAATAAATAAACAGTTTAAAAAAACAAAACAATTCATTAAAGATAACCCTGATATCACAATTCTAAAACCTGATAAAAGCAATAAAACCGTAATCATGGACAACTTACTGAATGATAGTGTAACATACAAGAAAATACGCAGTGACCCGACCAATATTAATCAAACTAAAAATAATACCTTCATAAAAAAACTTCTCAACAAACAACAAATAACAGACCCGGAAGCCAAAAAACTCATGATTCATAACGCCGTATCACCAAAAATATACGGGCTTCCAAAGCTTCATAAACCTGGTGTTCCGCTAAGACCAATTGTATCTTCAATCCAATCACCCTTTTACAAGCTGTCAAAATATCTCAGCAACTGCCTTTCAAAAATAACATGTAAAAACGAATACTACATAAAAGATTCTTTCACTTTTAAGGAATTCATCAGTACATTAAAAATACCAAAAAATTTTAGGTTAGTATCTCTCGATGTTACATCACTGTATACTAATATTCCAAATGACCTTTTAGCCAACATAATTAAAGAAAAGTGGAACTCTTTAAAAGAACATACTAATCTAACTCAAGACATGTTCATAGAGGCAATAAATTTAACAATCTCTAATAATTATTTTCAATATAAAGACTGTTTCTACGAACAACTTGATGGTTGTGCAATGGGCTCTCCCATATCATCAACAGTGGCACAACTTGTTATGGAGTGTTTGGAGGAAAATGTCATCAAAAACCTGGATATACCAATGATATTTTTCAAACGATACGTGGATGACTGCCTTACAGCTATCCCCGAAAACCAAATAAATTATGTAATACAAGCCTTCAATAAATTCCACCACAAACTTCAATTCACGTCAGAAATAGAAAGTCAAAACCAAATAAATTTCCTTGATATGACAATAATTAGAGATATAAACAATGAAGACCTCAAAACTATATGGTATACAAAAGAAACTTGGTCGGGACGATATTTAAACTACAATTCCAGCCATTCCAAATCTCAAAAAAATAGCGTAATTATAGGCTTAACTGATAGAGCATTAATTTTAACCTCGCCAGAATATCGTCCAAAAGCTTTAGAAAAAGTTAGAAAAATACTAAAAGAAAATCACTACCCAGAAAGACAAATAAACAGAATTATGAAACAAAGAACTTTTAAATTATATAACAACGCAATCAAAGAAAAACTGACCAATAATAACGAACCAAAAAAATATGTAGCTCTACCCTATACGAACGAATTATCAGAAAAAATTAAATACATTTTAAATAAACACAATATTACCGTTTGCCACAAAGCCCAAACCTTTTGTCATCCTTATACTCTCCTCTTAAAAGTAAGGTTCAACTGCTTTACTCAAACACGAAAAAAATGAAAATCATAATTTCGATTTCACTAACACAAAAATTTTAACTCAGGACAACAATTACCAAAAACTCCTTGTTAAAGAGATGATTCACATTAAGAAAGAACCTAATGCAGTAAACGACAAACAAGATATTGACAATCTAAGTAAAATTTATCACAACCTAATACATTGAACATTAAACACACAAATTAGAACACTCCGTATATAACATACAATTCACGAAAAAACGCATATCAACACACAAAGAAACAAAAAAAATAAACAAAAAAAAAGAAAAAAATTACTGGTAGTGATAAGTAACTCAAAATAAATCTCTCAGTACATATTTAAACACCATAATGTCTCGAGGTGCGTATATATTTATATTTAGTAAATTTTAGCGAAACAATTTTTAAATTTGTATGTATTGTCTTTTATGGTCTCTGTCTGTGTCTTCATTTTGTATAAACACTATTTTTAAGGATTTTAATGACATCCCATTTTGTATGTTTTTAGAAAACACTCAATAAAGAGACAATTTTTTTTTGAAAAAGCCCAAGAACGATGGGCGAAACGTTAAAGAAACTATTTTAATTTCACACAATAAACCTCTACCCAAGAAAGAAAAAAAATACTTTATATATATATATATATATATATATATATATATATATATATATATATATATATATATATATATATATATATATATATATACAGGGCGTCTAAAATAGGTGAGACCACTATTGCTATCTCCGAAACCGTAAAAGATACAAGGTCGGTTAAATTGGAGAAAATGTGCCATTTTTACTCCACATTTATATTCCGTTTACGGAGTTGCCAAATTCTCTATACGTTCCTATCTACAGAGGATTTTTTAAAAATAGTCAAAAATTTATTTATTAAATATCTCGAAAACTATTACAGTTAGAAAAAAGTTGTTTTAACAAAAATCACACGATTTTTTACCTTCTCTAAGGTAACTTTATTGTTTTGTTTATACCATTTGTTTTTATTGAGTTACTGATACTAACCTGTTTTTTTCAAATACGGACCTGGACTTTTTGCTGCATTTCTTGAAAGAATACTTCATACCCTTTACAACTGTGTATCACTTGATTATGTTTTTCGACGTTTTGGTGAATAATAGTATCATCATCAATATATTCCACCAGTACGGTCCTGGCATTTTTCAAGTTAGCAACAAGAATAGCAACATCATCAGGATTTTCTAACAATACGGACCTGGGATCTTCCATGTTAAGGCACAATTCATAACCTATCGCTATGGTTTGTGGTTTTTGTGGTTGTGAAATGACGCATTTACTTCAAAAATGCCAGGTCCGTACTGGCAGAATATCCTGATGATGCTATTCTTCACCAAAACGTCGAAAACATAATCAAGTGATACACAGATGTAAAGGGTATGAAGTATTATTTCAAAAAATGCAACAAAAAGTCCAGGTCCGTATTTGAAAAAAACAAGTTAATATCAGTAACTCAATAAAAACAAATGATATAAACAAAAGAACAACGTTACTTTAGAGAAGGTAAAAAACCGTGGGATTTTTGTTAAAACAATTTTTTTCTAACTATAATAGTTTTCGAGATATTTAAGAATAAAATTTTTGACAATTTTTAAAAAATCCCCTGTAGATAAGAAACTATAGAGAATTTGGCAACTTCGTAAATGAAATATGAGTAGGGACTAAAAATGGCACATTTTCTCTAATTTAACCGACCTCGTATCTTTTACCGTTTCGGAGATAGCAATAGTGGTATCACCTATTTTAGACACCCTGTATATATACAGCGTCTGCCCAGATTTGGTTACCAAATGGGAAACTTTTTTATTTTTGATTTTACGAGAAAAAGTTATTCTTGATAAAAAGTTTTGCTTGTTGTAAAAGTAAGACTGGCATTTAAAAAAAAGATATGTTATACAGGGCGTAAAGAAAATAAAGAAAATCGAGTAGTTAAGGTAAATAGCATGGAATTTTCGCTGTTAATGTCGTTTGTAAATGCAAATAAATATAGTTTTGCCAGAGTTACCTGAATCTCATAAATCTAAATTATTAAGATTTAAGTGGTATAAAAAGCCAGACAAAGGCCTGCCGCTTATACCGGGCTCGCTCGATTCCCCATAGCAAGTATCCCACATTTCATTCAGATTTGTTAGTGATAACTTCGGTATATAATGCAAACAGCAGCTGCCTGTCTCGTGAAGGGACACCTGCAGCGACGATTCGTTTTGTCTCTTTTCCACTAAGGGTAATATTATATTGGCGCATGCAGAGGACGGAGTCATTTTATTATAATTAATACGTTACGTCTAGACAGATGCTCGTTTAGAACATGATTTATGTGAAACAGTTAAGTTTTAGGTTTTGATCAGTGAAGTGCGTATTATAAGTGTTTTTACTTGGTTTATGTAAGGGAATTTTTATTATAATAATGGCTTTTTGGCGGCCTTTTGAGGTAGATGAAAGCGAATTATTACATGTTGAATTACCTTCGGTACCGACCGTGGCATCGCCAGTCGAAACATGTCCGGAGTTTAATAAAGATTTACATGTTCAAAGTCAACGAATAATTCTAAATATTTACGGCTGTTTAAAAAAAGAAAATCCGGCACAGTCAGATAAAGCCATTATAAAAAGAGTTAACGAATTAACACAACTTTCGATATCTACAATTTATCGCGTAATTAAAACAAGAGATGTTACAGATCATTCGGTAAAGCGAAAGAAAACTAATCAAAAGTTTCAGAAAGTTGACGATGCAGCAAAAGATGTCATTAGACGAATTGTGTACAATCTATATAAGGAAAATACGGTGCCAACATTAGAAATGATCCGGGATAAGTTACGCGATTACCCTGATTACAATTACCAGTCATTGGAAACTCTTCGAGGAATTTTATTCGATTGCGGATTTAATCACAAAAATATTGATAATCGGATGGTTATAATGGAATCGCGCCGTCTTGTTGAACATCGTCAAGAATATTTGCGTAAAATAAAAGAACACCGGGAATCAAATAGGTATATAGTGTATCTAGATGAGACATGGTTTGATACTCATGATGTTGTTCAGTACGGTTGGGTAGATGAAACTCAAAATTGCAGTTTAAATGCACCGTGTTCAAGAGGAACCTCCCCTTACCCCAAAAAAACAATTAGACAGTATTACGATGGCCATGGTCACGTAAGAAACTCCAATAATTTCAAGATTCTCGGGAACGCATCCGAGCCATTATGGGTGTCCTTGGTTCTCAGTTGAATAGCTGATCTCGATCATGACAATAGATATAGTTACAATATAATATAGTTACACTTACTACAAAACGATCATAAAAATAACAACGTATTTATGCCATTAATTTAAAGTCTTAATTATCGGTCGACGGTACGCCCATGAATACAATTATTTCTATGGTTAAACATCGTTTTTGCAGATTCAGTTAGGTTTTGATATACCTATAAATAATATTTGGTTAAAATGTTAAAACTTTTTATTGTGTCCCATCTTAAATTGGTTATAATATTTTGGGACGCCTATGGCTGGACCTTATCGGCACGGCTGCGTCAAAGGTGTCGGCTTCATTACCTTTTTTTTGCGGTTTCACTTAACTTTAGTTAAAGTATACTTCTTTAATGAAACGTTTCATTAAACCTGTCTTAATACTTCTTGTACGACTGAAAAACGTTTTTTTTTTTGTGAAAAATCTAATAACTTATTTTTATTATCATACCTGTATGTGGTGCTGGTTTCATAATAGGTAAGAGGTCAGGGTGACATTGACGATGATGAGCTCGATGTATTGCTTCATGATACACAGGAACCCAAAAAAAGTCTTGAATAAAGATCCCATGAATTGTGTTACTTAATTAAATTTATCCGAACTGTTTTGAAGAAAAATAAACAGAAATATTTTAAACCAAAATTTATTTACGCGTTTCCTGGAGACATGGATATACTATAGATTATTGTCACTGGATAATGGGGTATTATGAAGACCATCCAAATTTTGTTTTCCGTCGAAGCGACGTTTACCACCAACGGAATTTTTTCATCACAAAAGTCGAGGTTTTGGAGTACAACTAATCCTTACTGGGTAGTAGAATGTCGCAGTCAAGTGTCTCAGAAAGTTAACGTTTGGTGTGGTGTTTTAAGAAAATAATTTTAGGACCAATTTTCTTCGATAATAACATTACCGGACAAATATTTCTAACTTTTTTGCAAAATGACTTTTCTGATATTATTGATGAACTGCCCCTGAATGCAAGGCAAGATTTAATATTTCAGTTAGATGGTGTCCCTTGTCATTTCTCGGCAGAAGTAAGAGCCTGGCTTAAATTCAATTTTAAAATTGAGCGGACTTCGAATCAAGATGATAATTTTGCGGATTGGCCGCCTAGGTCCCCCGACCTCACATCTCTTGATTTATTCTTTTGGGGACGAATTAAGGAAATTGTTTACAAATACAGACCTGAAAATCTTATTCAATTAAAAAACAGGATACGAGAAGCATGTGAAGAAATCCCAGCCGATCATGTACGACATGCTGTTTGCCGCTTTAAGAAAAATCTTATCAAGTGCATTAAAAATAACAGTGGTTCTGTTGAGGCCCAAAATTTGTTTTTAAGATCTATTAGTTAAAATAAATAGTTTTCTAAATATTTTTTTAAAATTTTTATTACGCCCTGTATAAAATATCTTTCTTTTTCAATGCAAGTCTTACTTTCACAACAAGCAAAACTTTTTATCAAGAATAACTTTTTCTCATAAAATCAAAAATAAAAAAGTTTCCCATTTGGTAACCAAATCCGGGCAGACGCTGTATATATATATATATATATATATATATATATATATATATATATATATATATATATATATATATATATATATATATATACAGTGACCGGCAAAAAGTTCGCAACATATGGGAAAAATTTTTATTAGGAGAGTATCGGAAAAACTTTCCCAGGGGATCGGTTCTGCATGTCCGATAACCTAAAAATCGATTTTGACATACGTCACGTGACCACTGGTATAGCGTCAAATTAAAAAAAAAATTGTTAATTTACAAAAAGTGAGGTTAGTTGAGGAGATATCAAAAAAAGTTATTTGAAAAAATTGCTTAGAATTAAATTCTAGGTCCTTGTGCAAAATTTTAAGAGTTTATTTAAAAAAATTGGAAAACTCAATTTTTTTTAAATATTTTTTTATCGATTTACAAATTTCCGGTTTTTTTCGTTTAGATAGCTTGGCTAATGTAAAGCCCATGTATCTGGATGAAAATAAACGAATGTAGTAGTTTTTTCTACAATTGACAGGACAAAATTAAAAAAAAAAGGGTTTCGCCGGACGCTAGCTGTTGCAATGATTTGTATCTAGCAGCAGTGTCAAAATTTTAGAGACATTTCAATGAGATTACATTGAGAAAACCTTAATCGTCTTAAATATATCTGAAGTTCGACTTTATGTAAAGTTAAGGGGATTAAAATAGATAATAAACAAAAAATTACCTGTTTATTTAATCGAAATTTTATAAACGAAAACCAATGTAAGAAAAACTTAAAAGTAGTCAAATTCTGTACTAACAACACAAAAAATCATTGTTTTTCCTTGGGTGCACAAAATTTAAAACTCAGTATGACCACCATTTCTCTCCATACATACTGTTGTTCTCGAGCGCAACTCTCGATTAACATTTCGGAGCATATTACGATTTATTTGCAATACACAATTTATAATGACATTCTCTAAATTTTGTATATTCCTAAAGGGTCGATGTTTGTACACAGGGTTCTTTAGGTATCCCCACATAAAAAAATCTAACGGAGTCAGATCTACAATTCTACAATTGACAGGACAAAATCGAAAAAATAGGTGTTCGCCGGACGCTCGCTGTTGCAATGGTTTGAATCTAATGAAATGACTGTATCAAGATTTTATTAAGATTTTTCGCACATAAATTTAACAACCAGGTCTATTTAGTTGTACTTAAAACTACCAAAGCAGGCTCTGAAATTAAAACAACCAAATAATCTAGTAGGTTAAAAACAACAGAAAAATGTCAAACAAATTATAATTTGTTTGATTTCAACCTATGTCATTGGTTTATGTCTCGCATCTTACTAAGTTTGATATTTTACATAAGTTTATTAATATTTTATTCCTTAAAATGGCACCCACACTACTTCTTCAGGAAAAGATAGAAATTATTTTAATTTCTGGAGATAATTACAAAAGCCATAGAGAAACAGCAGCAATTTTTAATGAGAGGCACCCCGATAAATCCCTCCATTATTCCACAGTATCTCGTCTAGTCAATAAATTTAAAGAAACGGGATCGGTAGAAAATCAGTATAAAGTTTCCCATGAAAAACCGGTAACAGGTGACGAAGGTTCTCTGGATGTGTGTTTGTCGATCACAGAAACACCCCAATTAGCAGTTAGTCAAATATCGGAGATCACTAACATTCACGAAAGATCTGTGCGGAGGATATTAAAAAGAAACAAATTTCATCCGTACAAACCTAAATTTGTACAAGTATTAAAAGATAGGGATTATGACGCCCGCTTCGATTTTTGTGCCTGGTTCCAGGGTATGATTGAGGAAGATTTTAATTTCCCAAAGACCGTTCTTTTCTCGGATGAAGCTACATTTACCTCTAACGGAACCGTCAGTTCACAAAACTGTAGATGGTGGGCCACCGAAAACCCAGACTTTGTAATTCAGAGTAAAGACCAATATAGTTTTAAGGTTAATGTGTGGTGCGGAATTTTCAACCTCAGAGTAGTGGGACCTTTTTCCTTTAGAGACAATTTAAATTCAGAACGATATTTAGAATTTCTACAAACTGAGATATCTGACTTTTTAGACAATTTGTCATTAGCCGAAAGAAGAAATTTATACTTTCAACAAGACGGAGCTAGCATTCATTCCACAAATGAGGTGAAGAGATGGCTGGATCAAGAATTTGGAAACCAGTGGATAGGACGGTTTTCTGAAAATCCGTGGCCTGCGAGATCACCAGATCTGACTCCGTTAGATTTCTTTATGTGGGGATACCTAAAGAACTCTGTGTACAAACATCGACCCTTTAGGAATATACAAAATTTAGAGAATGTCATTAAATTGTGTATTGCAAATAAATCGTAAAATGCTCCGAAATGTTAATCGAGAGTTGCGCTCGAGAACAATAGTATGTATGGAGAGAAATGGTGGTCATACTGAGTTTTAAATTTTGTGCACCCAAGGAAAAACAATGATTTTTTATGTTGTTAGTACAGAATTTGACTACTTTTAAGTTTTTCTTACATTGGTTTTCGTTTATGAAATTTCGATTAAATAAACAGGTACTTTTTTGTTTATTATCTATTTTACTCCCCTTAACTTTACAAAAAGTCGAACTTCAGATATATTTAAGACGATTAAGGTTTTCTCAATGTAATCTCATTGAAATGTCTCTAAAATTTTGACACTGCTGCTAGATACAAATCATTGCAACAGCTAGCGTCCAGCGAAACCCTGTTTTTTTAAATTTTGTCCTGTCAATTGTAGAAAAAACTACTACATTCGTTTATTTTCATCCAGATACATGGGCTTTACATTAGCCAAGCTATCTAAACGAAAAAAACTGGAAATTTGTAAATCGATAAAAAAATATTTAAAAAAAAATTGAGTTTTCCAATTTTTTTAAATAAAATCTTAAAATTTTGCACAAGGACCTAGAATTTAATTCTAAGCAATTTTTTCAAATAACTTTTTTTGATATCTCGTCAACTAACCTCACTTTTTGTAAATTAACAATTTTTTTTTTAATTTGACGCTATACCAGTGGTCACGTGACGTATGTCAAAATCGATTTTTAGGTTATCGGACATGCAGAACCGATCCCCCGGAAAGTTTTTCCAATACTCACCTAATAAAAATTTTTCCCATATGTTGCGAACTTTTTGCCGGTCACTGTATATATATATATATATATATATATATATATATATATATATATATATATATATATATATATACAGGGTGCTACAAATTCGAGTCTTTGTATGGGGATCTCGGTAACCGTAAGAGATACGAAGTCGGTTAAATTGGGGCAAAGTTGCGCAATTTGATGCTGAATTATAAGCCATTTAGAAGTTTGAGAAATTCGGGTTACTTCCGGAGATAATCGACAAAAACCGAAATTTTGCAAAATCTATTTTATTTTTTCCTACGCGTATTTGAAGAGATATTTAAAAATAAATTGCACTTTGTCACAGGCACTTTTTATCCTCTTCAAGATGAAATAATTAGTTTTTTAGTCTGACGTTTCGGATTTCTGGAACCATCATCAACTTTATTTTTTTAAATACGGATCTGCACTTTTTATTTCATTTTTACAAGGCTATTTGCCTCCTGAAAACAATGATGTTTTACACTTACCTCTAACATAAATATCAAGGCACTTTCCATAAGATCCCTGGACTTAAAAAAAAATGGATTTCCTATTAAATCCTTTTTCAATCAATTAAAACAAAAATCTAGTTGACTATTCTTTGACAAAAATATCTGAAAGAAACAAAGTGTGTCGTGGACTAAAGAAACCATGACAATAGCAATTGTTTATTATTAGTATATCAATTTAATTAATTTTCTTTGACAAGATTTGAAAAATGCCTTTCTGTAATGAGGAAAAATGGTGTATTACTAATCAGGTGGTCAAAAATTGTCAATGGGAGTGAGGACACGCCACGGATTTCAATCTATTACAATCTAGTACAATTGTATGTAAAATTCTAGTACATTCAGCAAGCATCAAAAGCACAATGCTGGCAGCGACCACTCGCGGATTGGCTGGGACGCCGTGGGTTGCTCCGGGACTCGTCTTGGCGCGTGCCGTGCTGCCAATCAGAGACGCCGTGACACGCGCCGCCGAAGACGCGTGGCGAACGTGGGAGCGGCACCATATAAACAAATTGGTCTTTACCTTCGAAATTAAAATTACAAAAATTGCGTTGACAAATGAAGCCCGATAAAGTGTATTGGTTACAAATAGTTCCTATCTAAATCAAGGTGGTTTTTTGTATATTTTTTCCACTGAAAAATAAAAAAGAAAAATCACTTAAATAATTAAACTCATATAAAACAAACAAGTTTTAAGTTAAGCAAAAATAGCTCTGTTACACTTTGTAAGGATTTACCGGTCAAAAGTTAGACAATCGCCCTTCGGTTAACACCAGCTCCCAGTCTCCACTGGTAACTCCGTAGGTAGGGATACTTCGGTAACAAGCCTATGAAGAAACTAAATATTATGTATTTACTTAGGTTCCTGCACTTATGTAAATACAATTAAGCAGGAAAAATGACATGTGACCTTATTATTATGTAATAAATTGTTTGAAAGTAGTAGACAACATAATTTGTGAAACTTTCTGAAAATACAGAAATAACATTATTTTCTTACAGAAAAATTATATACCTACCTAATAAAATTACAACGATATTTTCATATTTATGGAAATTTTTTTTAATAATATTTCTATTTGTAAGTATATGCAACATTTTATTGTTAGTTTAACCACATATATTTTACACATATTTATTTTCGCACATTTTATAATTATTTTAAAAACTTTTTTATTTTAATTCCAGATAATATTACAAAAAGTACATCTATTTTATCAATTTCATATTTACCCCCTTTAATAAGACTTTCCGCTTCCCCGACCTCGAACTCCGATTGGTGTTTGATGTTATCCTGACTGAGACGGACGACCGGGACGACTGTTTTATTTAACTAATCCATTTCCATTCCAAGTCCATTTTGATTTTGGACGTTTTCTATATAATCAAGCCCATTATTTTTCTCTGGCGGAAAATACATGAGTGCAGTGAGAAAAATTTGTTATTTTGTGTTGTTTATCATATTGATAAAAATAAGGAATATGAGTCTCTCGAAAAAAAGGTAAGTCTTCATTTTTTAGCATCTATTTTATTGTGTTGTTTGTTTCGGGGATTAGGATCGACCACACCACTCCAATCGTAAAAATGGCGACTCTATTCAACCTTGAAAATTTCATCTCTGAATCGAAGTTAATAAGTAATTATAGGTATAGAATTTAATTGTGCTAAAAGTTCTAAATTTTTGCATTGGGATTATCACTTCAATGCCCTCAGAGCATAAATTTCATTTTTTAGAATTAACATTTTACAAAAATAATAGGTAACTGAAAAGCCACAAAAGTGTAAGGTTAGATTCTGTATTTTCTAAAATAAATGCAATTGTTTTTCTAAAGAATTCTGGTCAAATTAGGTATTTAAATGTACAAAAATACAATTTTTAAGAAACGAATTTTAATTTTGTTTTAGAAACTACAGAATTTAAATCCACATTTTCCGCATTACTGAATTTTTATGCCCCGAGGGCATAATAAATAAAACTTTGGATTAAGTACTCTTTATTTATTTTTCTATGATTGTTGTGAAGAATCCTAAAAATGACTAAGTTTAAAAGTTACAGGGTGTCCCTAGATGGACTTAAGTACCACAAATGGATCTAATTTTTAATTTGTCGACAAAAAGTTATTCGTTATAAAAAATTTTGCTTGAAAAAAATGCGATTTATGTAAAAAAATTAGTTTCTGTATAAAGGGAGGTCAATAGAAATAACTAATTAAAATACAATTGATCTCTATCACCCACAGAATTTTTTTTGCAAATGAAAAAGAAGTAATATAAAAAATCTTATAATAGGCGTTTTAATACATTTTAAAACCAATGTAGTACCTACTTCAAATTCTAGGTATTAACCAAAAATGATTTTCTGGGGTGCTTTTCAAGAAATTTATTAAGTAGGCTCTCATTATCTGAGGTAAATCTTTTATTATATGTATCAATTGCTAAATTTATGGTAGTTTGGACAAGATTTTCGGGAATTTTGACATGCTAAATCCTATTTATTATGCCTTTATTATTAGTACTGCGAAGAAGAAGGGTTTTAAGTTTATCACTCGAAACAAAATTTATATTTTAATGTCATTTGATTCATTCTAGCTCTGAGTTTTGATCAGTTTTTTCTATATTTTTGGATTTTACTGGTTTGAAAAATAACCTTAACGAAAAAACTAGAAGCAGATTTGAAATCAGCGCTACCCAGTTACTAGAAAACAGTCAAAATTTTTAAATCAACTTTCAAAGTGTTAAAAAATGCAGGCCTGTGTTATTAATGATTCTAAACCTAGTACTTCTGAGCATAAAAAAATTAAGTATTTGTTCAAATTCTAAGCAAAGATGTAACAAATAACATATTTAATTCCACCTTGTAATTCAAATTTCACCTTTCTGAGATGATAAAGTGTATTAAAAACACTTTTTCTTAAATATCGCAAAATAAGAAAAGTTGCAAAGAGTGGGTTTTGCATACGTACATCTCATTCGGCAATAAAAGAATAATATAATATATGTACAGCCATTGACAATTCAAACTTTCAGGTTTAAATGAAAAGTTAGTTGTTTTTATCCAGCTCACTGCGCCCTCTGTTTAATTTTTAATTATGAATAGCGGGATTGTTGTGTGAGAAGCAGGTCCCTAGACCAACTAGGCGACTTCCAGTTTGTGTCGGTGTAAAAACTGGTGGCGTCCAATAGAACCTACCCAGCCTAACTGAGCTGAGGGCTAATTTGCAACGCGCTCTACTACACCTGCTTCCCTCAGAACACCCTGTTGTTCGTGTGTTTTTCTCTAGAGTAGCTTTAAGAGTGATTTTAATGTTTTCAAGTTAAGCGGTAAGTACTTGGTCAATGATACTCATCATAGTATCTTTGACGGTTTTTAATCAAACACTTTTTATTGAACAAAGTGCGTCGCAAATTGCATATCTGAAAGTTTGAGCAGCCATTGCATATTTTAATCTATTTCAGTCCTACCTGAAATTAGTTCATTACAAATTTAGTTTTTTGTATGATGAAGATTATGCCTTCCTCCATGTGTATAATATTTCATAACAAATCACTATATACCTAATTCAATACAATCTGATACTTAAGCAACAAGGTGAATTACAAAATTGAAAAGACAACTATTTTTTTTAGATAATTCATCAATGGCGACAATACTGCTGAGAATCTTGAGCAAACCATAATGATTAATGGTATGTTATAACTAAAAAAAGATGTAGGTAATTTTGTTTCTTTGGCGCGTCACTGTTATTTTGAAGTTTTTAGACCTTTAAGTATTTCAAGAAAAAAAAACATATTTTTTAGTCAAGTTATCGCTGTAAATTCATATTTCCATAAAAAAATATTTTTAATTTTGAAACTGAAACTAAAAAATACTTTTATGTTGCGCCGCATTTTGCTTTGCTAAATAATGCTAAATTTAACATTTTTAATTGGCATTTTTAGTCAAAATGGCTTTGTAATGTGGATTCTTGACTCGTTTAAAAATTATTTAGTGATAACCTAAAAATGAGAAATTGTGAGTTGTGCGACTATTGCATTCAGCATGCGATATTTCCTATAGACCGAAAGTATTTCCCTATTTTCAGGTCCATTTTAAGTCAAAAGTTAAACCTAGTAAAATTTAAGATTAATAACAATATGAGTACATACTAGGTGAAAAAAAAGAACAAACAATAAAAAGTAAAAACAAACAAAACATGGAACAGAAGGGACAAAATCCCACAAAAAAACCTACAGTAAATTATATAAAATGTTAAAAGTCACAGAATAAAATAAAATAAATATAAAAAACAAGTTAAAACTGTCATTGATTACAATTGTCTGCAAAATACTCGGAAACTGAATAGTAGGCTTTCTTAACCAATAATTTCCTGACCTCTCTCCCAAAGTATTTTTTATTTCTCAATTTTCTAATATTTAGAGGCAAATGATTAAATGCTTTTTTACTGTCATATATAATGGATCTTTTTATTAAAGAGGAGGAGGGAATTGGTAATGCTGTGACATGAGAGGCTCTTGTATTATAAACACTAGGAGAGTCAATCTCATGTCCGTACTTATCATGTACAAGACACACTGTTTCAAGGATAAATACACATGCCAGTGTCAAGATTTTCTGAGAAACAAAATGAGGTTTACAAGACTCTCTATATCTCAACTTACATAGAAATCTTATGGCACGTTTTTGTAAAAGAAAAACCGTATTAAACAACTGGTCTGAACAAGAACCCCAGAAACACACCCCATACCGCAAATGTGAGTCAATAAGCGCAAAATATACACTCCTGGCTATAGCAGTATCCAGTTCACTTGACACAATTCTTAATGCATAACAACCCCTACAGAGCTTTTTCCTTAATTCAGAAATGTGTGATTCAAATTTTAGTTTATTGTCAATGTATAAACCTAAAAATTTGTTAGCTTGTAAATCCTGAACAATTTCTGTATTCACAAATACATTATTTATACAACATTTAAAGGATACAATATTTGTTTTAGAAATATTTAAAGTTAAGTAATTCGCATCACACCATTCCTTAATTTTTATAAGATCACTATTGATCCTACTCTCCAACTGACTAGCATCACTGTCTCGCCACAGAATAGTCGTATCGTCAGCAAACATTGTAAACACACCGGTACCCGTTATATTCAGATTTGAGAGATCATTCACATAGAGCAAAAATAATAATGGTCCCAATACAGACCCTTGAGGAACACCAGAGAAGATAGCTCTCCTCCCAGACTACTCACCATTAAAACATACAGACTGTTGCCTGTCAGACAAATACGAGGATATCCAGTCTAGAGATGCACCTCTAAAACCATAAAGTTCTAGCTTGCCCAGCAGTATCCTGTGATTCACGCAATCAAATGCTTTGGTCAAATCACAAAACACTGCTGCGGCAGCCTCACCATCATTCAGTCCAAAATAAAGCGCTTTCAGAAAGGAGAAAATGGCATCACTGGTATTTTTTGAAGTCTGAAAGCCAAATTGAGCTCCACTTAAAAGGCTAAACCTACTAATGAAGCTGACAATACGTAACTTTACAAGCTTTTCAATGACTTTTGCTAGAGTTGGAAGTAAAGATACAGGCCTATAATTTGAAGCGGATTCGCTGTCTCCTCCCTTAAAGAGTAGAAAGAATAATTTATTGCTTCAACTAGCATATGCAAAGTCCGATCTGGAAGCCTTAGAAGAATCTCCAGCGATATATCATCCCAACCAGAAGCATTCTTGTTTTTTATTTCCTTAAAAATACTTTTGATCTCGTAAATGTCAGTTGGATAAAAATAAAATGACTCAGGTACTGATACGTCCCTCATAAAGTCCAAAGCATCTACCTTAGGGTAGCGCATTTATATTTTTATATTTTTTCAGATTTACAAGAATGTAAAATTGTTAACTTGAAGGAAGATAAGATTGAATTACTGGTGGAGATGGCAGTTGAAACTCACGCTACATTAAAAATTATTTTAAATAAAATAAATTCTCTGGAAGAAAGAACTGCGACGACGCATAAAAGCGTTGAGCCTGTCGAGGATTTTTCAGGCATTCTTCCGCTAAAAAGTATACAGGCTATGCTCAATATTGAAGAATCTTTACAAACAAATTCGGAACTAATAATAAAGTTGGTGAGTTTTTCCACTTGCTTGCAAAATACATTTTCCAGCAAAAACGAACAGAACGCCACAAATAGTAACTTCGTAGTTTTTGCTTTGGGTAAGAAAATGTCAAAAAAACTTTCTTGCTCAAAATTTACAAAGTAAAATATAAAAGCAAAAAAAAATACATTGTCACACAAGTAAAAACAATAAATTGCCCATTTTAAGACAATGCTACGGACAATGAAATTATTAAATCGGCTGTTTGGCTTTCAGTTTAACAGACTGTAAGTTGGGTGGTTAAAGAACCACATAAGAAGAATGATGACTGTTGTTTTTATCAATTCGGTGGGGACTATAATTTCTTGGACGGGGCAAAAGGATAATCTTAAAATAAAAGATTTTTGCATCACTAACACAATGAGACGTAAGTTAATTAATATTTCATTAAAATATCCACACAGCATTAGAGTAATAAAATTTGATTACTTCTGCTTAAACTGAAATTTAAAGAAAATCTTTGGCAGGAAAATAAAATATTTATGCACCATGCATAAAGTAAAAAGTACATTTTACATTTTAAATGTATTTCAAGTAATAAGCAGAAGTAGTTGTCACAACTACTTGCAAGTATTAAGTATTATACTTAAAATCAAGCATTTCAAGCAGGAGTATTAAGTAAATACTTTTAAATATTTACAGTTTTTAATTTTTACTTACTTAGGTGAATACTTTAAAGTACTAAATGTACTTAATTACTGTGTAAATACTTAATGTATGCATTAAAGTAAAACGAACAATTTAAAGTATCTCAAATTTGGCATATATTCTTCACTTGTTAAATATTTCTAATACTTAACGAATTCAAAAGTATTTAATGTGCAGTGACCCCCTAATTTCACCGTTGTGTTTATATTAAGCAAATAGCTATCGTTGAAATGCTTGGCGTCTTAAAAATACTGGTTAAAATGTATGTAATTCTTTCTACATTCTTTATCAGTGACCACGTCTTAACTATGTTACCCCCATTTGTAAACGTTGCTTTTTATCCCCACATACATCCTAACTAAAAATATTAATATTGAATGGCACACTGTTGCCATGTGGTGACCTACTCGAGCTTAGTTGCCGATTTAAAGTCGTCTGTTATGTAGATGACATGTTTATGCCCTTATTGTTTTGTAATTATTTTAGGAGCTAGTCAGAAGCTATTTCCAGCACTAAGTGACAAATAATTTGAGAAAGTTGTAGCTGAATGGTTACGATTCTCCAGACAAAGAAAAGAAAGGGAAAAATAATTTTTCTGTTTGTGATTACATATATTCATAAATATATTTTGCAAATTTAGTGTTTGTTTAATATGAGTTTTTTGGTCTAAAAGGTTAAACTAATAACTAATATAGAAACAGAAAAAATATAGGACTTTATGTTTACAGTAAATTCAGTCGCTCCAAAAAGATTTGTGGCCAGCAGTTTTCTGGTAAAGGTAAACATTGGTGACTATGTGACTAACTTTTAATTTTTAATTAACATTTTATTTTTCTTTGTTTATAATTTGCTGCATGTTACAACTCTGAATGAAATTTTATTTATGTGAATAAGAGTGTGCCAATTAAATTTTTTATGTACAGGGATTTGGATTCAGAATTGCACTACAGCAGCAACTTTTGATTTAAGAAAAATAGTCAATATGCAGTGTCCAAGAATGTTGCGCATATTTGAAAAAAGTAATAATTAGGACACTAAATATTTTTAACAAGATTTATTGATGTCAAAACGTTTGGAAAATTTATGAAAAATAACGCTGTCTAAATATTTTTTCTTTACTGGCACCTCCAACTTTAACCTGAAATACACGCTGAATCACATCCGCCGGTATGTCCTTAATTTTTCGGTGATTCGTTCTCTTGACTGATGGTGTATCTTAGCTAGCGGAATAATACACACATTTTCTTGGCGGTAACCCCACAAAAAGAAAGGTTAAATCTGGACCTTTTAAAGGCCAGTTGATTTAGCCCCTTTTAAATATAACCTTGTGATGTTACAGAGCAGTCTATGATAAATTTGGAAGAGCTAGCGTTGAGAGGGAAGACATTTAGACAATAATAATAAATCTTGTTAAAAATGTTAAAGAATCCCAATTATTATTTTCAAATATGCACAATATTTCGGGACACGTATCATCTTAAAAATGGGATGGCGAATGCGCGAAAATGTTTCAGCTACAATATTAAAAAAATATTGGGCTCAAAAAAAAAGCTCCATACTATCTACATAAAAAAAACATTTCGTACATGAGCTTAAGTAATATATTGTCAAGGTACCTTATGAATTATTACTCTCATCAAGATAAAAGTTATAACAAAATAATATTGGAAAGATTACTTGTACACAATTTAAAAAAGACATAGATTTAAATGTTTTATTAATGTTGCATGGATGCAAGATGTTGCATTGTAACATCAAAAAGCGGGACATAAGAGGTGAACTACATATTACGTTAATGTTGCATAAATATTTCTCAGAATGTAACATTGTTAGTTTTTAATATTGCTGAAATATTCATACAACCTTTTTTTGTTTAGCGGGTCCTTACATCGTGAGAAATATTTTTTTGTCGAAAATATTTTTCTTAAAACCAGTTGTTCAGCAATTATAAGGAAATAAACAATTAAATCGTTTATAACAATTTATCGCGCTAGAATTTTTCAATCCTGATAAGTTTTGTTTAATTTACACATAATTCTCAATGTTCATGATTTTTTTCAGATTTTTTTGGGCGGTCCTTCTGATGATAAGGCTGGGGACAGCAATTTTTAAGCGTTTTCTCCTAAAAATGTTTTAAAATGTTTCCTCAAAATGTTAAAAATGTTTTAAAAAATACATCATAAATATATGATTCATATATGTATATCCTTGAATTTGTGCTTCAATAAGCTTTCATTCGACACTCTTCACGATGCCCTTGAAATTTGCTTTCCATTGCCCAATTTACTCCCCGAAATTAACCTCCAGAATCAAACTTTACCTCTTTATACTTCACGTCTATAATTGGGCTACCACACTATCTCTGTGCTAAATTTAAAGTTTTTTTACGTCGAATAGTTTCGGAACACTTATGAAATACGGTTTCACGAAACACTAAAAAAGGTTTTTCGAAAAATTTGTTTTCGAAAAAAATTACTTTTGAAAAAGATATTTTTCGAAAAAATGCGTAAATTTTTTTAAATCTCCGTAAAACTCTGTATGATCAAAACTTTTGCTGATACAGGGTTCGTTTTTAATGATGTAAGAATTATAATTTTAGGTCTAAAATCATGGAGGTTGAGGTTGATGATTTATTAAATAGCTCATTCCAACATTTCTCGGTAAGTTTATATTTCGTTATCAAATACTGTCACAGATAATATACAGGGTTTTGAAAAAATGCGACTAAATTTAAAAAGCCGACGATAAAATCAGCCCCTGAAAATTGTCATGTCATTTTTAAACATCCTATAGGGCGGATGAATGATAAAAATTTATAAAAAGTTTGCTACAAGGATGAATCATATTTATTGTTAGTTAACTCTAACAAAGCAGTATTTAATAGGTTAAAGGTCATAAAAGTGAATGTTTTGAAATAAATTTTAAAAATAAAAAGAAAGTCACTTATTTGATTTCTTTTTACTTAACAGAGTCCTACAAACCACAGTTTATAAAATAGTGTAAAGTGTTTTTTGCGGCAAGATATTAGGATCTTTAGTTTTGTAATCAGTTTTTACATAATATATCCAATTTTTCAAAAATACGTTTTCTTTAATTTGACGCATCGTTCTGGGTCAAAGCAAGTTTCGCTGTCAGGACCAACTTTATCAACAACAGTCTAGTGTTATATTGTTGGTATATAAATATATGCATTTTTTAGACAACAGTATTGATGTATATGCATTTAAAAAATTATCATCGGACGCTATAAAAGAGTTGATCCTCAAAATTGGCATGCGCATTAAATTCCTAGAAAAATATGAAATTTATAAAGACGGCTGCGAACAAAAGTTTAATGCAGAAGTAGCTAATAATAATGAAGATATTAGCATAGATGTAATAAATATTGAAACGTTAGAAGAACCTATTAGATCACAACTTCTATTCAAAAGTGAACCCCTTTTCACACCAATGAACAGTCGTAGTACAGCATCATCAGTAAGCTCAGGGGACGACCCAAATATGGGTTGTATTCGACAGCATGACACTCTGGGCATGAGTGCCAGTGAACTGGTTAACTCTCCGTACAACAAGTATAACCAAGATTGCGCGAGAAAGACTGGGTTGGAAGATATTTTGAATTCCACAATCCGTGAAAAATTAATTTTATATTCCTTTCAGAAAAATAAAAAGCTTTTGCCGGAAATGAGGGACAAATTGGTGGAGCTGTTTTTGGATTCGGAATTAGAGGATGACCTAGATAAAAAAGTTTTAGTACCGAATATTTGGTAAGTTTTATCCAGTCACAATATGGTTCAAATACTTATGCCAATTATTATTTTAGGAAGTCTAAGACAAGAAAAAAGAATGGAGGATTTACTGGTGGTGGAAAATTATTTTCCAAGTACTATAATTTAAGAAAACAACTAAAACTTAATGGTTTGATTAAGAGAAAGAACAGTTCCGATGACGAAGACCTTCTAGGAAAGGACAAAGGTACCTAAATATTTAAAGTAATATAGGCATCGCGGAAAAGTGTATATGTAGGATATGGCACCCTTAACAATACAGAAATTTTATCTCCATAGGAATTTATACAAATATCATTTATTAACTAAAAATCGTTTCATGTGCGAATATTGCGAATTTTAAGGTTGCAACTTAAAATTTTAATTTTCTGGAAATATTAAGTTTTTAAAAATATTTTTAATCTTTAAATATCTTGCAGATGATGAAGAGGACGAAAACGTTTGTGAAGCCATTGAATGGTTAAAGCATAATACTGCACCTCACTTACAAGTGGAAAGACGTTGGAAGGAAACGACAAGAAAAAGAACTGCACTTTTAAAGAATACACCCATCCACGAATACATCAAAATGTTTCGAATATTGTTGACCAATAGCGGATATAATATGGTAAGCCATAACGTCTATATAATAATATTAATAATAATATTTATTTATTCTAAAGAAACAATTTAACATAAAAAAACATAATTTGTTTATTTAGTTCAGTATCGACTTTGTGCAACTGTAGGTATAAAGACAACGATGTGTTCTATCTAAAATGGAACATCTTTGCATCAAGAATACTGGAATATTCCAGAACTAATAGTAAGGACAAAACTGTGGTACAGTTATCAAATGAAGCGAAGGCGAAGGCACCACTGAAGGTATAGGGCCTTTTGCACCAATATTTAGGGAAAGTTTTGGGTTTTTAAGGTTCATAAATTTTATTTTAATGCAATTTTGTTTCTGAGTCAAGCAAAAGCTAATAGAAAGAACCTTGTTTAAAAGAAAATAAATTCCATTTGTCTTTAAAAATTTCTAGCCCACCCAGTATATTATTGAAACTATATTTTTAGATGGCAAGAATAACAGAATACTCAAAATGATGCCATACTTAGTGACGCCGGTTTCAGTCACAAGAAAATGGAAACCGTCAAAGTCAGAAATTGAGGAAGCATTTCCTATGCATATTAAGGTATGTTTGGTATGCATAACTACTTAGTAAGGTAGTCTGTAATTTTTACCCTCCAGCAGGGTTTTTATTCGGATATTGATTGTGGGATATTTTGTATAAAAGGTATAACACAAAAAATATATCTGTGGGTTGGTTCTGAAAGGACCAGAATTAAATTAATTTAACATTGGGTTTGTTATAGCAGTCCACACGACATACGCTTTATTAATATGTTGCGGGCAAAGCCCTCAGGGTGGGCAGAGTGAATGTTGCCCGGGCACTGCTTTGGCAATGTCTGTGCTGTGCAGTTTTATATGTTTATTTAGTCTTTGCTCAGGATCTTTGTTGTTTGTTGCAGAAAAAATTCTTAACAAACCTGAGCAAACGAGTACAGCATTGCTGTACTTAGCCAGGCAATGCAGACATTTTTCTACTGCAGGTTTTGCCCATAACATATACAACGTGTATATCTTACATGGTGTGTAGACAGCAAATCAATTAATAAGTGGCTAGGTGTAACGTCTGCCTTGCATAGATGAACAAATTTGGTACAGGAATGTTGGCGCTATTTCAATTACTTGAAATAAGACGTTAAGCAACATTAAGCTTACGTGCTTTATACAAAGTGCAGATCTTAAATGTTTCAAAAAACAATTCTAGTTTTTTTGTTGGTGTTTCATGTTTTAATACAACTAATTGACCTACATGTTTTTAGACCCTTGATGACCTCCAAACCAAACTCGAGGAACGACAAAAAAGCTTGAGGAATAGGAGAAGATCTAGACACCATCCATGCATCTTATGTTCGGGTTGATAATGTATTGTATCATGTTGAGTCACCAATAAAAGCAGTTGAGGTAACATTTAAAGCAATACATGCAATGAATGCATTATATTCTCCTGAGGCTGAACAAGTATGGCTGCTGATTCAGCGAGGCTTGTTTAATATTAAAACGAAGTTTGACAAACAGTTTGTCTCGGTGAACTTAATACTTCCACATTTCCTGGAAAAGTAGTCTAAAAATATATGGCTGGTTAGGTGATTGAGACTGTTTAAAAACTATGTTTTTTTTTATCTAAGACATCCCACGTAGACTTCAAGCCTAAGTACTAGCGTATCGTGGGTGTCTGAAGAGAAGGGAAATGTAGTCTATTGACACGGGATTTGAAGGATTGGAGGTTGGGACGGGAAGGGAAAACATCTGCAGGCAGTTTGTTCCATAATCTGGAGACCCTAGGTATGAACGAGCGAGAGAAGTGGTCTGTTCTAGGCTGTTGTAGCTGGACCGTAAAGGGATGCATACGTAACGCGCCTCTGGTTGTTCTGTTAGGGACATTCAAGGGGGGAATAATACCGGCTAGTTCGTCAGAGCAAAATCCGTGGAAGTAGCGGTAGAAAAGGAATAAATCCCCTACAGCGCGGCGATGAGCGAGAGAAGGGAGTTTTCTCGTGAGGGCTGGGTCATTGATAAGTCGAATGGCTCTCCTTTGGATGGAATCAAGGATCTTAAGTGTCGAAGGTGATGTCGCTCCCCAGATGTGGGAGCAGTACTCTAGGTTAGGTCTTATTTGGGAAACATAGAGAGTGTATAAGTTAGAAGAGGATAAGTATTTTCTGGCTCGAAAGAGAAAACCAAGCTTTTAGCTGCCGATGTGGCTACTGAGGTAATGTGTTTGTGCCAGCTGAGATCGTGTTCAAAAGCGACTCCAACAAGATCGAATGTTTCATTGTTTTGTAGGGCTTGGCCATTCATGTGGATGGGGTAAGCGTTGCCAGATTTTTTGCATGAGAGAGAGCAAGGCTGGGTTTTGGAGGCGTTGAACTGAACAAGGTTCTTGGCACCCCAGTCTCAGATTAATTGAAGATCTTGGGAAAGGGATAGGTACATAGATCTGCGTTCAATATCCAACTCCTGATTCGAAACTTGTCTGGAAAAATGAATATTGGAGTAAAGAGTACTATCGTCAGCATAACTGTGGATGGGATTAATAGTTGAAGAGAGCAGGTCATTAATGTGAAGAAGAAACAGGGTTGGTGCCAGGACTGAACCTTGGGGGACACCAGCATTGGGGGGATGGAAGTTAGATGAGTGACCGTCAACCACAACAGATATGCGCCGAGTAGAGAGGAAGCTGCCGATCCAGGTACATAGTTTGGTAGGAAGACCGTAAGAAGGTGGTTTGTTGAGGAGTGCGGCATGCCAGGTTGGGTTGGGGAGAAGAGAGATAGGTCTATAATTGGATGGAAGGAACTTGGAACCTTTCTTCGGGACAGGCTGCACACGAGCAGTCTTCCACCATCTGGGAAGATACCCCTGTCATAAGAGATCTGGAAAAGACGAGTTAAGATGGGTGCAAGTTCTGGAGCGCATTTTTTTAGAACAATTGCTGGTATGCCATCCAGACCAGAGGACTTTTTGGTGTCAAGGGATAGAAGAATTTTTTGAAATTGTTTGTCCTTAAGGATTATATCGGGCATTTTGTGGGGTACAGACTTAGCGGTTGGAAGAGCGAAATTGGGGGGAGGGATCAAGGTGGAATTGGCAGCGAATTGTTTGGCAAATAGTTCTGCTTTCCCTTTAGAGGTGGAGATAACCTCGTTGTCAGGGGTCAGGGGAGGAAAAGTGCTTCTACAGAAGTTCTGACTAATGTTTTTGGCAAGTGACCAGAAAGATTTGCCGCCGTTGGGACAGGAAAGCACTTTATCTTTTATGCGGTTGTTAAAAGCATTTTTCGACTCTAAGATAGTTTGGTTGTATTGATTTCTGGCCTCGGTGAAAATATGACGATTTTCGGATGTAGGATTTTCAAGATACCTTTTGTGAGCTTGGACATTTATGAACCTGGCTTTGTCACAGCCCTTGTAGAACCATGGCTTTTGATGGTGGAGTTTAGGTTGTTTTTTAAATGTTTATTTTAAAACGTTTAAATCTCTTAGTATTTGTCAAGTGTTAGGATACTTTTTTTATCTTGTTTTACATATATTTTACATGTTTAAATATGTTGTGTTCTGAATGTAATGCATGTTTTAGCGCTTTTAAAGCCATTCAGACTCACTTAAAAATAGTGCATAAGTTTGATGACTCTTCTATTTATTACTGTAAAGAAACAAATTGTTTAGACAATTTACCTCCCTACGTTCATTTCGTAATCATTATAACATTAAACACAATCAAAGTAGTTCTCATGGTTCTGCTAATTTAGTTTCTACTATGGAAAAACAACATACTAACGTAGCCTCTGAAGTTCAAGACTCATATAACACACATCCTGAGAGAATCGCTGAAGAGCTAGATATTAATAACTTTAAAGAAATATTTAACAAGGAACTGCTTTTGTTTATATTAAAACTTTATAATCTCACACATTTATCCAAAAGTTATATTCAGATAATAATCAACTATCTTTCTGAGCTTTTTATTAATCTAGAAATATTTGAAAAATATATAATAGACAATTTGGGTGATGTCTCTTTTGATATTAAACAATCAATTCTTGACATGTTTAGTTTATTGAAAAATCCATTTGAAACATACAAATCTGAGTATTTAAGGGTGAAACAAATAAAACAAACTGAAAGCTTTATAGGACCGGTAACGTACAATATTGGTGAAAGTTTAAGCGATGTTCGTGATCAACAAAACGTATTATACAAATCAGTTAAATTAACTGGTCAGTTTATACCAGTTAGAATTCACTTAAAATTTTTTTTTAAATAATACGTTCTATTTTGAAATTAAAAAATATGTTGAAATTATTGAAAACCAACATTTCCAAATATCAAATATTATGCAGGGTCCGTTATGGAAAAAAAATCAAAGACAAATTTTCTGGAAAAACTGTTTTTCCATTGATACTTTATTTTGATGATTATGAAACTGGCAACGCTTTGGGGTCACACGCCGGTTTACAGAAATTAGGAGCTGTATACATCTCTTTGCCACATTTGTTTACCACCCCAATATTCATCTAAATTAGATAAATATTTTTAGCGCTCTTATTTCATGCTAACGATAGAAAAGACTTTGGAAATAAATCTGTGTTTAATATTTTACTGGATGAACTCTTATATCTGGAAAATATGGGTATTAATAAATGTAGGGGCACAGGAAACGAAAAAAATATATTTTGTTCTAACATATTAGTTTTGGGAGATAATTTGGGGTTAAATGGAATTTTATGATTTAATGAGAGTTTTGTGTCAAATCATTTTTGTAGAATGTCAAATTCAGGTACCTTTTCATCTTGTAATCAAAGGAATTCGCAGTTGAGAAATTCTGTTAATTATTCGCATGACCTAACACGTGACAGGTCATTAACAGGGATTAAAGAAGAATGCGTTTTTCATATATTAAACAACTTTCATGTAACAGAGAATATTTCTGTAGATCCGATGCATGATCTTTTAGAAGGTAGTTGCCACTATGATTTAATTTTGATTTTAAATAACTTTATTTTTACTGAAAAATACATTTCCTTAGAAAATCTTAATTACACAATGAAAATTTTTAATTATGAAATTAATGATTTGGGAAACAGACCTTCTCTTTTACCAAGTGATTTTTCTAAAAAAAGGAAATTACCATTTTCAGCTTCAGAAATGTTGTGCTTTATAAAAGTGTTTCTATTTTTAATTGGTGAGTATGTTGCTTCAAATAATAACTATTGGGAGTTATTTAAGTATCTCAAAACAATAATTGAACTTGTTTTGAAATACTCTTTAGGTTTACATGATATCAGATATTTAGAATTGTGCATATTTGAACATAACAGATTATATCTCCAGTTGTCAGAAAAACATCTGACACCGAAATTTCATTTTTTAACATATTACCCCTAAGTAATTTCAAAAATCGGACCATTAGGTGGTAAAATCTGGTGTATGCGTTACGAATCTAAACATCAGGAATCAAAGAGAACTAGTAATGTAACATGTAATCGAAAAAATATAACATATTCATTGGCAGTGAAACATCTGCTAAAAATATCTTACCGATTAATGTCAAAAGCAATATTACCTTCCTATTTATTATATGGAAGTTTACATCTTATTAGTAACTTAAATGACTTCCTCTCCTTTTAGGGAGCACTGGAGAAAATATTTTGGTCAATACCATGGATTTCATGTAATTGGATAACTTACCATGGATATAAATACAAAGTTAACACAATTTTAGTCGCAAATACTTGTGAGTTATTGCCTCAGTTTGGTGTTATTCAAAATATTTTAATAAGTAGTCAAAATCACGTTTGTTTTATGTTTGAAATGTTGGAAACGTTTAATTTTAATGAACACTTTTTGGCATATGAAGCATATTCAACAAACACCTCTAATTCAATTTTTGCTGATAGTATTTTGGATTATAAATCCTGTTTGTCCGGACATATTGACAACAAACTTTTAATTATTAGTCCTACCTCTTAGGTAGTTAGATAAATGTACAATATATTTTATTACTTTCAGAGCATACCATATTAAGACCTATCTATCGCGTGTATGGCCTCGAGACATAAGAATTCAGTTTTATTAAAATATTTCTTTATTAAAATAAAAATTTAAAACTTTGCTTCCACCAATTTATGAGGCTTCTGGTCCTTCACTATTTCATTAAATATGAAACTCGTTTTTATCTCTTTTAAGAGTTGTGGAAGAACTTTGGGTTTTTAGAAGGAATTTGTAATTCTCACAATGCAAGTCAATTTTTAAGTGTCTTTTGTTTATTCTTTTCTTAGTGTTATCTAATAAAAAATTTCTAGTACTAGCACAGATTTACCCACATCAGATACGAAAGCAAGCGATAAACGGCCAACGCGCCTTTGCTCTGGCCATACCCTATTTCAATTGTTAATCGACAACTGCTATAGTCAGTGAGCTCTGCTGCACGAGCAATTCGTTACTGTTTAGTGCGTGGCTTTGTGTTATCTCGGCGTTGAATGAACTTAAAATACTTTATAAAATTAGTGTTATATTTGTGTTATAGACTTATAATTTTGTATTAGGTGTGTTGTGTAGGTGTTTTAAAATGACTGGATACAGGTGCGCTTATAAATGTTGTTCCTCTAAGACGGGAGGAAAAATGTCTTTGTTTAATTTTCCCAGAGATCGTTTAAGGTAAGTAAATTTTGTATAGGATGTTTTTTTATAATAATAAAAATAAGTATTTCTAGTAATGTTTTATTAACTGAAAATACTTCTAATTATGACAAAAAAAATTTTATAAATAAAAATTGATTTTTTCGCGTTTTTTTATACTAAAGGTGTAAAATATTAAATTATTTTATATATTATGTCTTCTAGGTGCGAAGCTTGGCTAAAAGCTATTGGAAGGGAAGATTTGTTGGATAAAAATATAAAAAATTACAGATTATGTGAAAGGCACTTTGACCAGAAATTTTTGACAACAACACCGACTGGAAGTAAGCGGATTTTTGAGAATGCACAGCCATCATTGTTTTGTAATACAGGCTTGCCACATGTATGTGAAAATGCACATGAACAGCCGCCAAGAAAAGTTCGTATTTTGTCAGGTAAGGTACCCACTTAGGTTAACTGGTGTATTAAAAACTAGTATACTTATTAATAATCATAAAAGACTTAACTTGTTGTTTTGTTAAAGTGCTAATAAAATAGATAAAATTAGCCCTATTGTAATAAAAAAAAATATTTTTCGTTTACTACGCTTTGTTCTTATATGCGAGCGTGTGTATGTGTGTGCACTATTGTAGCGAGGAACTTCGAATTTTAATTCAATAGCTCGGTTTAATTGGGTAGTGTTCACACTAGCTATATCGTTTACTTAAGGATTAAACTAAAATGAAAGATTTTTATATTACAAATATACAAAATAAAAAACATTAATTTAAAAAACCACAATATTTTTTTATTCAGATCCTTTTCCTGGTCTCGAAGATGACTTATCGCTAGATTGTAATGCAAGTTTTTCCTTAATATCGCCGTCTTTAGTCGCAGAAACAAAAACAACACTACCTATCACCCCTAGCATTGCTGACACGTGTCTCTCATCGGAACCTGGTAGAGATTTTCCTCTGCTATCACCGACTGCAGCAACACAAACTGAGGCAACTCTTACTACAAATACGCCTCGAAAAACCAAGTTAAAACATAAAGTCAGCTTACTGCGAAAAAAGCTTTTAGCCAGTAAAAGATTGTTTCATAAAGAAAAAAGAGAAACGCAGGAGCTTACATATTTTAAAAAATTGTGCGATAAATTTCTGAGCAGACCACTTGCGGAGATTGTAAAAGTGCAGGCTGCATTACAGAACAAAGTACCGAAAGCGAGACGATATTGCAAAGAATATAAGCAGTTTGCACTAACATTGTACTTTCTAGGACCAAAAGCGTACAATTTTTTGAAAAAAATAATCTATTTACCAACAAAACGTTGTTTACAGCAAATGACTGAAAACCTTATTTGCAAACCCGGACTACGAAATGACTCTGTTTTTAAAGCTATTACTTTAAAGGTTAAAACTATGACAGAAATAGACAAATACTGTACACTTTGTATAGACGAATCATCCCTAAAATCAAACCTCTATTTTCATTTGGGTCGGGATGAAATTGTTGGATTGCATGACATAGGAAAACAGGAAAAAGATTCTTTAGTAGCACAAAATGTTTCAGCTATTATGGCGAGAGGTTTATTTAAAAACTGGAAACAACCAATCGCATATTTTTTTGTGAACACACAGTTAAAAGCGGCTGATTTAATTAACTTACTTACACAGTGCGCTACAAAATTATCAGATGCTGGGTTGTACGTTCAGGGCCTTATTACTGACATGGGATCAAGCTTTATTCAACTTTCCAACATACTAAATGTTACCGTCGATAACCCTGAATTTCAGTTAGGAAATCATTCACTTATTTATTTTTTCGACCCCCCGCATTTGTCGAAGGCTACGAAAAGTGGTCTAATGAAAAATTCGTTTCATTTTGAAGGTAAAAAGACATCCTGGTCATTTGTCGAACAGTTTTATAAGGAAGATAGAAAACAGCCGTACAGGTGTGCTCCGAAGCTCACGGATTCTCACATTAATCCATCAAACTTTGAGAAAATGAAAGTTAAGCTAGCCGCACAGGTTCTTAGTAGAACTGTGGCAAGTGGGATGCAAACTTACGTGACCTTAGGTGCACTTCCTGCTGAAGCTATGGGTACTATTGAAGTAATTGATAGATTCGACAAATTATTTGACATGCTAAATTCTATAGATGTAAACCATCCAAACAAATATAAAAACGTATATCAAGGTCTTGAGTACCAAATTAGTTATTTAGACGATATGTGGCAATTTTTGAACAATTTAAAAATAGACAGTAAGGACAATAAAGATATGACGTCAATATGTAAATTTAGGTCCTGTTGGATGGTCACCATAAAGGGCCTCAAAATTCTGTGGCAACGGCTTGCTACCGTGGGGTTTTCTTATTTAAAAACCAGACGCCTTAACCAGGACTGTTTGGAGAACTATTTTGGTAGTGTGAGGCAGCAGGGTGGAAATTCGGTCAATCCCACGCCAATCCAGTTTGAAAGAGCCTTTAGAAAGCTGTTCTGTCAAACTTTTTTACACACCGAACACATGAATTGTGAAGATGATTTGGGTATTTTATTAGCGCAATTGAAGAATACCAAGTCAAAAATATTTGAAAATAAACATGTTAAAGAAAATTTAAATGCAGCTATAAGCATCCCCGGCTGCAGCTATAGGTACGAAAACATAGGTACAGAAAATGCATTCAGTTATGTATGTGGGTATTTAATTAAAAAGGCTTTACAAACACACGCATGTGACGTTTGTTCTACAGTTTTTAGTGAATCTGAAATTATTGATAATAGTAAATTATTTACTCATTTGAAAGCATATTCCAACAAAAATTGTACTTTTGGTAGTTTAAGATCGCCCAATCAAAAATTTGTTGATTTTGTGCATCAGCTAGAAACTATATTTATGTCTAATTTTGATACCATTTCTTCACAGACCGGAATTTCCAAGACTTACTATAACAAAATGTCAAAACTTTCTTTGCAATTTCCACTAAATTATGTAATAAAATTATTTATTAGACTAAGAATTTTTTATACTTTAAAATATGTAAATAGAGACCTAAATAGTTCAAAAAAATCATATAAAACAAATAGGAAGATAAAAATTTTGTCACACTTGTAGAGTTAATACAAAGCAAATATATCTTTTGAGTTCATTTTATTTGCCGAAAATATATGTGAATTAAATTAAGTAACAGTTGTACAGTATGCCATATCAGATTATATACAATTATAAAATTAAAGGTACAAAAGTGTTTTATTATCTTTAGAGCAAATGACTGAAAACCTTATTTGCCTTCGCTGGTGCAACTAACTGCCGTACGCTCCCACAAGGTCACAAGAACTTATACTGCTGATTCGCCTAACTTTCGTATCTGATGTGGGTAAATCTGTGGTACTAGTATTCGAAATTTTGTAATAAATGTTCGATAAAAAGTATTGTATATTGTTTTATTAGATTACCTCTAATTTTCCCTTAAGATTTACTTATGAGAAAATAAAATATCAGTTTCAGATATTTATCGATTATTGGAGAAAAAACACACAAACTAATAAACTGCTTATTACAGTACAAACAACCATTTTTATAAGAAAGGTATTTAGGAGGGCGCCGCTAAATATTTGTGGTTAGGTCAGCAATGTTTTCTACAATTTCTAAAAACTAGTTAGCAAACTAATATAGTTATAAGAGTAGGACATCCTTCAATTTTGAAGCCTAAATATGGTCTTGTAACAAATTTATCGGTTAAAATCCAATTTTTCTTGGAAATCCACATAGAAGCTCTAAAATTATAGCATTCCTTACTCCATTGTGTTACCTTTTTGATACAGTAATTAGTTTGCTAAAAGAATGTTTTGTTGTCAAAAATTATATAAAAAAAACTACACTAGTTGTTGCGGCCTCTCTCCTAATGTAAAAAATTTAACTTTCGTTGCTTATAATGTTTTATCAAAAACGTATTGTTAAGTAAAAAAACACTTCTCGTAACTTCCATTTATAGTCGCAAAAACATTTTTTTGTTAAGTAAGAATTTAAGACATTTCTGTCTCATGCAAAAATGTCGTAGGTACATCAAATAAAAGAATATATTATATATATTATACACAAAAAGTTTGGTTCACAAACTACAAGGTCTAATTATAGGTTAATTACCTTCTTACCTAAGATAACATTTTTATTATTTTGATTTATTAAACTATTAAGTTATATCAAACAAGGTATTCATTATAATAATGTTTCTGTATGGCACAGGAAATAAAAATAATCATACCTGTAAGAAAGTTTAAGTTCTCCGTATTACAAAATTAGTTCCTATTACTAAAATCTGTAAGTTCCATTTACCTATGTGATTAACTGATTTAACATTATTAAAACAAAAGTTTTTTTTTTGTTACTGCGACCAAAAGTTGGGTTGAGTCCGTTTTCACTAAGAAAAGAGGTTGTTATAACTAAATTTTAGTTATTATTACCCAGTTATTTTTAAGAGTGAAGGGAAACGCAAATAAAGATGAATGTTTTTGCTATGTCTGGGATGAGACAAATGGTAACAGAGGAGCAAATGAGATAGGATCTTGTTTATTAGGCTATTTAGAGAAAAGATCAAATGAATCTGAAAGCAATGATCTCGAATTTGTTTTTTACTCAGATAATTGCGCGGGCCAGCAAAAGAACAAGTACATAATTTTGATGTATATTTATGCATTACTAAAATATAGCAATATTCAATCGATTTGCCACAAATTTCTCATAACCGGGCACACTCAGAATGAGGGCGATTCTGCTCATTCTGTTATAGGCAAGTAAAGCGTTATTTAAAATCAAGCCCTATTTACTTACCGGACCAGTATACAACCTTGATTCGAATTGCGAAAAAAACTGGTAAACCGTTTCAAGTGAAGGAGCTTACTTACCAGGATTTTTTTGATCTGAAAGAATTAAACGAAAAGATTGGAAATTTTCTTGGAGACCATAGACTGGGTGATATGAAGATAATAAAAATTGAAAAAAAGAACCCATTTACTGTTTTGTATAAGACATCGTACTCGCAGGCAGAGTTTTCGGAAATGTCTGTTAAGACTGTGCGGGAAAAGAAGAAAATGACATTGAATCTTGAACCTGCGTACAAATCAAAAATAAAAATTGGTGAACACAAACGGGCAGATCTTCAAGAACTAGTTCGAAAGGCAGCGATACCCTCGTTTTATGCAGATTTCTACAATAATATAAAAAGATGGCGGATACATGTTCTAAGCTAAGTGTCGCTCTCGGAAAAAAGAGGGTTTGGTCGGTTGTGAGGGGGTGTGTAGACTCTGGTATCACTACTCTTGTGCCGGACTGAAGGGAAATGAATATGCATTATTGGAAAAATGCAGTAATCTGTTTTACATGTGCGATTTGTGTAAACAAAATTGTGAGGTTATGGATAAGTTACAAGTCAGTAAAGTCTTTGAGTCAGTCAAGAATATTAGTAAGAAAATGGTTGAAATCACCAACGCACAGGTAACTGCAGATACATTAAAAACCAATTTTACGCAAATTTCCGATCAGCTTAATTCTAAGCTTTCCGATCTAAAAAAGGGTGTTTTTACAGCCGTGGACTCGGACCTAAAGGAGTTTAAGGATAGTGTCTTGACATCCATTAATTATATATCTGATAAACCCTCTTATGCTTCTATACTAGCGAAGAAATCGTCGATAATGATAAGCCCAAAAAATATTGATGTACCCCTTGTTGACATGAAGTCTGAAATATTGTCTAATGTTAACCCCATTAATGAAGACATTAACCTGATTGATGTGAGGGATACCCGTAAAGGTGGCTTGGTTGTGTCCTGTAGTAACGACGCTGAGTCTATCAAGTTTAAAAAACTATTGGGTGATAAGGTAGGAGATAAGTATGACGTAAGGGAACTAACCTCATTAAATCCTAGGCTCCGCGTGGTCGGTCTAACTAAAAACATGGGTACTGACACGCTATTGGACTATATAAAACGGGGCAATAGGCACTTATTCACTGAGGGTAGTATTTGTCAAGTTCTCAAAGTTCAGCCCACACGTAAAAACACTAATATATTCATGGATTTGCTCCAGGTAGATATTGCTACGTACAAGAATATCTTAAGCACGGGAAAATTAATGATTGCCTACGACCGATGCACTGTTTACGACGCACTCGAGCTGCGGCGTTGTTTTAAATGTTCCGGATTCCACCACTTGGCAAAAGACTGCACACAAGAACACCCTATTTGTCCTAGATGTTCGAAGGCACACACAATAAAACAATGCAATTCAGAAAGTCTCAAATGTGTTCATTGCAGCAATTTTAATGTCTCCAAGAATGCCAAGCTGCGTACAGACCATGCAGTTTGGGATAATCGGTGTCGTGTATACACGGATGCATTGGCAAGGTTTAAAGTGGACATCCTTAAATCTCAATAGCAACTAAGGGCGATCAGGCAGAGTGATCAAGATTTTGGGGCCTGAGACTGATAGTGATAACAAAGTGTCCGGTTATAGCATGCGCGAGGATCGCACTGATTCGTTTAGGTGGTACTATCAAAATGTACGAGGACTAGGTACGAAGACGGTTGATCTTTTCAACGTGATATCAACTGTAAGTGATGAATACGATGGTTTTATGTTTACAGAAACTTGGTTGCGAACCGATATATTGAACAGTGAGTTGTTCGATTCTCGTACATTCAATGTATTTCGCAGTGATCGCGATTTTCTTGCGACTGGCACTAAACGAGGTGGCGGTGTTCTGTTTGCGCTTAATAACAAAATTAATGCATTACAAATTAGTTTGGAATCTTTTTCATCGCTGTTTAACGATATTTCTTTCAATTCTTTATTCCCAACCAACTTAAAGTTTATTACAGGGAATATAATATAACATAACATTAAAATATATAACATTAAAAAAAATATAACAGTATTAAGAAAAACTAATAAACTAATAAAATCCTAAAGAAAAATTATTAAAACAGTCAATTCTTTTAAAAATCTTTTTAAGGTGTATTTTAATTTAATTTAATTTAATTCCTTAAAAAAACTGTTAAAAAAAAATTCAAATTTTTAAATAATGCTTCTTCAAATGTATTTTAAATAACTGTAATTTCTTGATTTTCTTTATGTTTGTTGGAAGGTCATTATAAATTTTTATGCCATTATGTAATAAAGATTGCATACCAAAATTGCTTTTTACAGGTACTATTTGCAATAATTTAGTTTGTCTCGTGTTATGATTATGTAAATCATTAGTGGGATAAATCTGTACGTTTGTTTGTTTTTGACTTAATATTAAAGATTGAATGAATATACATGTTTTTAATTTATACAAATTATCAATGTTTAAATATCCTAATGGTTTATATAAATTTATTGTTGGTTCAAGGTATGGTAGTCTGTAAATACACTTAATAATTTTGTTTTGAAGTATTTTTAATGGTTTTAGATTTATCTTATTTGCTGAGCCCCAAATTGAAATTAAATATTGCAATTTTGAATGCACTAAACAATAATAAATATTTTGTAAATATTGTATAGGTACATTATTGCGAATCTTGAATAATATTCCAATTAATGGTGATATGCAACTTCTAAGATTTTCGATGTGTTTTCGCCAATTTAAATTTTCATCTATATATAAGCCCAAAAATTTTATTGTATTGGAGTAAAGAATATTTTTATTATTTATTGTTATACAAGCTTTTTTTTCATTTATTTTTTGTTTATTAATAAGTATATATGCTGATTTATTTAAATTTAACGTTAATTTATGCGAATGTAGCCAGTGAAATAGTATTTCTAAATCATATTTAATATTACACTGAATTTCAGAAATACTATCTGCAAAATAAAGGATTGTTGTATCGTCGGCAAACAATTTTAAATTTCCCCTTAATTTTAATGTAGTTATAGAATTTATGTAAATTAAAAATAAAACAGGACCTAAAATAGATCCTTGTGGGACCCCACAAGTTATTATTTTTGAAGAACTTATATTACTTCCAATTTTGACGTACTGTTTTCTTTTTTTTAAGTAGCTTTTAAACCAGTTATGAACTTTTCCTCTAATGCCTATATTAAATAATTTATCAAGTAGTATATCATGATTTACCGTGTCAAAAGCTTTACACAAATCCAAAGACAATATGGCACATTTTTTATTTTGATCGATATGTGAACGATTACTTGTAATAAGATCAATAGCTGCTGCCTCAGTGTCTCTGGATTTGCGAAAGCCATATTGAAAATCAGAAATTATTTTTTGCTTTTCTAGAAAGTTAACTAATTTGTTATTCATTATCCTCTCCAAAATTTTTGAAAGAACTGGCAAAACAGAAATTGGTCTATAGTTATTTGGATTGCTTGTTTTATCATTTTTAAATATAGGTGATATTCTCGCTAATTTCATTTGGTCTGGAATAGTAGAATTTTGAATAGATAATTTAACTAAAAATTTTAAAATAGGAACTAATTCAATTTTGACTGTTTTAATAATTTTAACTGTGACATTATCAAATCCACAAGCTTTTTTTGGATCTAAATTATCAATTATTTCTTTAATTTCTTCATCGGTAATATCACTTTCATCTAAAAACATAGAATTTTGATTTTGCTTTTCATCTGGTCTGTTTTTAAAGGGAATTTGATCTGACAATTTTTGACCAACATTTATAAAATGGCTGTTCATTTCTTCACATATTTCTTCTTCACTCTCAATTTTGTAGTTGTCAATTAACAGATAGTCTATATTAGGGTTATGGCTTTTTACGTTTCCTGTTAATAGCATATTTATGTTTTCCCATATCTTTTTCTGACTGCTGTTTTTAAATTGTTCTTCGAAATATTTTTGCTTTGTTAGTCTAATTTTGTCTTTAACCAATTTGTTGTAAATATTAAATGAATTTGTAAACTCTACGTTCGCTAAATTTTTCTTCTTTTTTCGATAATAGGTGTCGCGTATCTTAATAAGATTGGCTAATTCTTCATTAAACCATGGCTTGGAATTTCTTTTTAGAGTAACTGTTTTTGTATAGAAGCAGTTCTTAAAGATGTTAACTATTAAATTATAAAATTCATTTACATTGTGAAACGAAAATTTGTTCTGATTTAAAATAAACAGTTCATTTTTTAGTTGTTGTGCATTAAATTTATTAATAGTCATATGTTCGTGTCTTGAATTTGGCTTTTTTGATTTTATAAAAATATCAATCACTTGAATTTTGTGATCACTCAAAGAGCTGTCTATAAATTTTATTTTGATTTCCTTCTGTGAATTTGATGCTACATGGTCTATTAAAGTACTAGTGTTGTTTGTTTCTCTTGTTGCAATATTTGTGTTGCATAACTTGAAGTTATTTGTATTGTATACATTCATCAGAAATTTTGTATCATTGTTTTCATCTAAAATATTAACATTTACGTCTCCAATTAAAAAACATTCCGAATTTACTGTTGTTACTTTTTCAAGCTCTTGGTCTAGAAATGTCATAAAGTCTTTATTTTTTGTAGATGGCGGTTTATAAACTGCACAAATAATAAAATTCAACGGTTTTATTTTAAGCGCAATATATGAAATCTCATTTTCAATTTTTTTGATAATTTCAACACTAAGATTACTTCTAACAAAAATTCCCAGCTCTCCACCTGTCTTTCTTCTTGTTGCATAAAATGAATTAAAGTCTACGAAATTATAATATTTTTGTTCTTCTGTTTTTACCCATGTTTCAGTAATCACTATAATTTCAGCATTTTCGTTATTAATTATTATTTCCAGTTCATCCATTTTATTTTTCATTGATCTCGAGTTTACATAAAGAATTCTAAATGTATTTATCTGTTTACTAATATTCCTATTATTAGTTAAATTGTTCATGATTAAGAGTAATTGATATTTTCTTTACATTTCTCAATTTTTTTTTTGATGTAATGGACAATCTGCGCTAAGTGCCCCGTGCTTATAGGATATGTTAGAGTTATATTTTTCATTATAATTTTTACAGTTAATACATAAAGGGCTTTTTTCTTGACATTTCCACAAATTATGGTTACCAGCACAAAAAGAGCAAATTTGGTTTTTATCACACTGTGAAGCTTTGTGTCCGTAGCTGTAACATTTGTAGCAAACTTGTATATTAAATTCTTCTTTTATTTTGCATCTGTTCCATCCCAAAAAGATCTCCTTATTAACCAATTTTCTGAAACAGTTTCCATTACATTCTATATAAATTATAAATTTTTTTGTATATTTTGATTGTCTTGTATATGTTATGTTCAAGATATCTTCGTCATTCAAATATCCTAATGTTTTCAGTTCATCAGTAAGTTCTTCCTGTGTGTACTCCTTTCCTGAACCAATTAAAACCAATCTTGGTAATTTTATTTTTGAAGTTTGAACTGTATAATTTCTATTTAATTTTTCTTCAGATATTTTTTTTAGTCTCTGAATTTCTTCTCTTGTATTTGCTTTTATGATGATGCCACCATTTCTAATATCTTTAACTTCTTTTACTGCTGCCTTAACACCACTCAGATTAACTTTCCTTTGTAAGTCTTCTCTTGTCTGCTTACTATTTTGATTATTTTTTGGTTTAATAATAATAACGGGTATTTTTTCTTTTTCAATTAAATTATTCTTAGGCTCTTTTAGTACTGCAGAGTATAATTTGCCAGTATCTAGCTGGTTTATATTGTTCCCCTCAAAAATTTTAAATAGTTTTTCAATGTTTGTTTCAATTTGGCTAATTTTATTTATTACCTGGCAATTCTCAAAATTTTCGATCTTCTTTACTAAATATTCTACTTTGCTGTATATTTCATAAATATATTTCTTCAATAAAGTATTTTCTTCTTTCAATTCTTGCAAACTAGTATCTGATTTTCCATTTCCATTATTTGAACAATCCATACATTGCCATTCTTTTTTCTTCTTTTTTAAATCGGAAACTTCTTTTTTTGTTAGCATAGAGCAGTTTAAACAAAACCATTTAATACAATAAGAACATCCAACAAACACTAATTTTTTGTTGAATGACAAAGAACATTTTGAGCATTTCTCATTTTTGTCTGATGAAGACTCTGCTTCTCTTTGGTCTTGAGAATTAATAATAAAATTCTTAACGTATTCACAATACTTATTATCCTGTGGATATTTTGGTGGTAAGTAAAGACTTTCTTCTTCGGAATTTTCAATATTTTCGTCCATTTCTGTATCCGGATTGACTGACTTTGACAGTGATGTTTTTCTTCGTTTTTTGTTACCCATTTTTACTATTAAATTTTACTGAAAGGCTCCTACTTCTATTATTTTAGAATCTTTATCACTTTAAATGTTGTCTGATAATATTTAACGCATTTTTTCTTTAATGGGAACTTCGCAATTTTAATTTTAAAAATTTGACAAACTACGACGTGCTCTGACTTTGACTTGGGTGCTGGTTAAATTTATTGACTTGTTACTGGTCAAAATACCAATTAATTATCGCGTTCTGTATGTCTTGGTATGTTATATACCGCCGTTTTATAGTAATGATGTATATGAAACGGTATTTGAAGCAGTATCAGAATTATATTGTATTTATGGCTCAGATTTCTTGTTCATTGGCGATTTTAATATGCCCGAATATAGTAACTGTATCACGAATCGTGTTTCTTCGCCTAATTTTAACTCTTTGTCAAAATTTTGTAATTCCTTTGACTTGATAAATTATAATAAGGTAAAAAACTTTCAGGATCGCTTGCTTGATCTGGCTCTGTCTAACATGGTTTGCAGGGTGAGTGAAGCCTTTGACGCCTTGCTTCCCCAGGAAGGCTACCATCCTGCTTTGTCTGTGGAGCACGCTATTTCTAAAAAAAAGTCTAAAGCACACCCAGCAAGGGTAGACTGTCAGTTTAATTTTAAGAGGGCTGACTTTCCTAGTCTCTATGCTGCGATGTCTGCTGTTGACTGGTCTTTTCTGGGAGAATTTAATAATGATGTGAATTTAATGGTACAATCCTTTACCGAAAAGATCGTAAGTTTATTCAGGTCCCATGTACCTACTAAAAGACCGGCATTGGCCGTTTATCCACCATGGTTTAATGGAGCGGTGATAAGTAAGTTGAAGCGTAAAGACAAATTACGGCGAAAATTCAGGGAAACAGGCAACACTCAGTTTTATGAGCAGTTTGTTAATTTGCGTTCAGAAATAAAAACTGAAGTTAAATTATTACATACCAACTATGTTCGTAATAATATGGAAGCCAACATTTCCGAAGAACCAAACAGATTTTGGTCTTATTTAAATATAAAGAATAACAGCTCCACTATGCCATATACTATGAATTATCAGAATAAGATTGTAGACGAACCTCAGAGGGTTGTCGATTGTTTTGCTAATTTATTTTCGCAGACTTTTCAGGATGGTACCACGTCCCCTGCCTCTTTCGATCTGCTGGAGGATGCAGCACTGTCGAATAATTATCCCACTAGTATTTTAACATCTGTTATTGAGGCTGATATTAAAAAAGCTATAAATAAACTAAAGCCGAACCTGACAATGGGTCCCGATTTCATTCCATCATTTATTATTAAAGATTGTTCTCCTGTATTGTTGTATCCGTTGACTTTAATCTTTAATACAATTTTGTTGACGACATGTTTTCCGGACTCTTGGAAAGTCTCCCGCATTTCTCCGGTATTTAAGAAGGGTGACCGCAATGACATTAATAACTACCGGCCTGTTGCCATAATTTGTAATTTTAGTAAGGTGTTCGAGACTGTGCTTCATGCATTTCTGGGTGGGCACGTCTCGAACATGATATCTGATCATCAGTATGGATTTATAAGTGGTAAGTCGACCGTCACTAATCTTGTGTGTACTACTCAGTATCTCGTGAACGGCTGGATGGACAGAGTCAGGTGGATGTTATCTACACAGATTTTTCAAAGGCATTTGACAGACTTGACCATGCCATCTTGATTAGTAAACTGACATCCTTTGGTTTTTCAGGGCCGTTAATAGAACTAGTAAGGTCATATCTTTATAACAGGTATCAATATGTGCAGTCCCGTGGTTACAGGTCGGTCAGATTTCTGCAGTCTTCTGGTGTGCCCCAAGGATCCGTACTTGGGCCACTATTCTTTAATCTTTTTATTAATGACATTGTTTCGGGATTGGAGGTCGACTGCTTGCTTTATGCTGATGATCTTAAACTTTTGTGCGAAATATTCTTTCCCGAGGACACTATTAGGCTTCAGAATAGCTTGAATGTGGTTTCTGATTGGTGCCGAAAAAATAAACTTCCACTTAATCCTTCAAAATGTAATGTTGTGTCTTTTACTCGTAAACTAAATCCAATAATTTATAATTATGATGTGGATGACGTTATACTTTCGAGACCTAATACTATAAAAGACCTTGGTGTAGCATTTGACCCTAAATTGTCGTTTATAGATCATATTGAATCCGTGGTTAACAGTGCTTCTAAGGGGTTGGGTTTTATCGTGCGGAACTCTAGGGATTTTCGACGGGCCTCTACTCTTCGTGCTCTGTATATGGCCTTTGTAAGATCACGACTTGAGTACGCATCTGTTGCGTGGAGTCCGATCTACCAGGTCCACATTTGTAGCTTGGAAAAAATTCAGCGTAAATTTATGAAAGCATATGTTTTTATATTGGATGGCGACCGGATACCCGCACGATGTGCTGCTCAGTAGATTTAATTTGTCTGAATTAGCTATTAGGCGATCACTTTATTCTGTCGTGTTCTTGTCTAGGATACTAAATAATAAAATTAAATGTATAGCCCTCACAGATTATGTAAAAATAAGGGTGCCTAGATTGGAGGCTATAGGAGAGCTAATCTTTTTCTAATGCCAGCGCCGCGGACAAATATCCTTATTTCGTCACCGTTTTATCAAATGTTTAAGAATTATAATGCTATAGACAACAGTGTAGATATATTTTGTTATAACGTTGCTCAAATTAAAAGGATATTTGTCTAACTTTTCTTCATATTATAAGTATATATTTCCATAGTTATGATTAGTTTTTTTTTAAAGTTATGTTAATTTTATGTCTTCTTTTTCCTTATCCTATAATTGGTAAACCTGTTGGATATTGTAACTAAATAAATAAAATAAATAAATATTTAAACAGTACCTATTACTTGTTTGTATTTTTTTGTGAAAAAAAAGTATTTTTGTACGCAATAAATAATCAGAAGTACTTTCGTTTTCTGCTGATACCACCTTAATTTAAATGTCGCATTATTTAAATTATGTTAATCTTTTATATAGTAAAAAGTCACAACTTCGATGTGTGTCCAAAAAATATATACTACTAAATAAAACTGGTAATTTTTTTTATAGAAAAAAGACACAAATCCTTTGTCAATTTATTAACTAATTATTAAAACATTATCAACAGCTAATTATAACACTATATTACATTAAAAACACTTTATAGATATTTTATTGACTGCTACACATAATAAATATTAACAAGTAAATTATCCTAAAATCTTTAAGCCCCGATTCTGAAATTCTTTACTTTTTAAATTCTGACGTTCTTTCATAAATGGAGCGTTATAATAATAAGAAGTAAAGTATTTTTCTAATTCGTAACAAAACAAATACCCACCTAAGCATTCGCACTAGTCTGTCTAGTAAGTAGTGTTAAAGTCTAAGAAGAGATGTTAAAAGTAGGGTAAAGTCAGAGCGGGCAGTCTACAAGAGTACGGATTAGCGATATTTTCTATTAATTTCACATACTGCCAAATAGGTCTCAGTCATCGCATTACCATAAACCTATTCCACCCTCCCATATAAAAGTTTTCGCGGTTGGCGAGTTAATTCCGAAGATATTCTTATTAGTGGTCAGAACGCCGCCTCAGCTGTAACATTTACATGACCTAAAATAGAGCCTCGAGTGCAAATTAAAGCGTGAAAGAATATTTTGACTATTTGGAAGTAAGACATACTAATAGTTGGTAAGTTTTTTGTAAAAAAATATCACCAGTATTTTTATATTCATTTACTAAAAGATAAAATTTATAATTTGGCATAAGTATACAAGAGTACGCATTTCATATTCTGCAAGAGTGCGCAGTGCGTACTCTTGTGTACTGCCATTTTATTTTATTTTTTATAAATTATTTACTTACCTACAGATTAAATGTAATCTATTAAATTAATTTCACTCGCAAATAATATTTATAAAATTGTAAATGGTAATAAACCTAATGTGATTTTATTTACTCTTAGGTATTAAGATAAGCACTTATAAAAGAACTAGCTCTAGAAAACTGGTGTTTACGGAAGAATTAATGGAGGAAATACGTAGAAAATTGATACAAGGCTATAAAAAAAGAAACATTGCTAGAGAGTTGAATATACCAGAATCTACATTACGAAAGAGGCTAAAATGTAATACTATACCTAAATCCATGGGACGTTTTACAACAGTGTTTTCACAAGAAAAGGAAATCTAATTGGCTGAGTATGTCAAAGAAATGGATCGACGTTTTTATGGTATAACCATGCAAGATTTAATGAGTTTCGCGTTTGAATTTGCTAATGCCAATATCATAGAGAACTGTTTTAATGAAAATTTAAAATAACGAAATAATATCACACTGCGTCAACCTGAGCAATGCTCCTTGGGTAGAACGATAGGTTTTAATAAACCTCAAACGTTTTTCAAAAATCTTCAAACAATGTACGCGAAATACAAGTTCTCTCCCATTCAGATTTTCAACATGGATGAAACAGGTATATCGACTGTTCCAAATAAGACTTCAAAAGTTCTAAGTGTGAAAGGCAAAAAGCATGTTGGTAAAGTGACCAGTGGAGAACGAGGAGAGCTAATTACTGCAGTTTGCTGCATGAATGCCGCCGGGTATTATGTTCCCCCAGCGTTGATTTTCAAAAGGAAGAGAATGAATGAAGATTTATTCCAAGGGGCACCAACAGGAACTCTTTGCACAATTTCAGACACTGGATTTATTAATTCTGAACTATTCCTTAAATGGATTATACATTTCCAAGATAATGTTAAACCATCTACAGAGAAGCCAGTACTACTGCTTCTTGATAATCACTCCTCACATAGAAGTCTAAATGTTATTCAGTACTGTAAGGAGAACTCCATACATTTGTTATCTCTTCCACCTCACTAAAGTCACAAAATCCAACCCTTAGATAGGGCATACTTTGGGCCATTCAAAACTGCCTATAGTAAAGCGGTTGAAAACTAGTTAGTATCTAATCCTGGAAAGCCCGTTACCACAAAACATGTAGCAAGATTATTTAAGACAGCATACAATACTGTTTCGAATATTGAAAAGGCCGAGAGGGCTTTTGAAGCTACAGGCATATGGCCCTATAACCCGCAAAAATTTGACACTGAAGATTTTTGCCCTTCATTAGTTACAGACAGGCCTATGGAAAATTTGGAGAACCTGGAAATTGATAAGTCTGTTTTGAATACTGATGAGCAAGATGTAACCATTGTCGGTCCTATCGAAAAACTAAATAGCACTAGTAAAAACAACGATGGAACAGTAATGGTGGAAATTGGTTTCGATCAAAATGGACTGCCAATAGATCAAACAGCTCTTCCTGATAATTTTGACTTGTCACAAGCAGAAATTGTTTTTGCAGGATCAAACAATTTTCTGCAAGAAAATGAAAATGTTAATAGTAAAATTGCATCGGCCGTAAGTAATAAAAATGTCGAAATCTTTTACTCGGCAAAGGTGGAAAACATTGTAGAATCAGGCGATTCTTTTCATGTTAACAAAATGACAGAAAACAGCGAAAGTCCGCTTAGAAAAATACCAATTTTGTCAACTCCAGAAAAAGCAACCAGTTCTGATCTTTTACGCCAATATGCAGGTCCAAGTTGTTCCATAAAACCTGAGGAACTTCGACCTTATCCTACATTAGCGGGAGAGCAGCAAAGAAGAAAACACAGCCAGAAGTCGGAAATTCTCACAAGTACTCCATATAAAGACATGGTGGAAGAAAAAACCAAAAACAAGAATAAAAGTGTCAAACGAAAAATTGTGGATGAAAACATAACCGGAAAAGAAGACGATAACAAGAAAAAATCAGGAAGAAAAAAGAAAAAATATGTACAGAAAAGAAAAAATGTAGACAAAGATGACTCCAAATGCCACCAAGAACCTGAAGATGCTTTCTGTCCTGGTTGTACAGAAAAATTTATTGAGCCTCCTGGAGAAGATTGGACTCAATGTCATTTATGCCAGAAATGGTGGCATGAAACTTGCTCTGCATATGTAGCTGGAAATTTCGAATGTGACTTATGTTTGTAGCTGCGTACTCTTTTAGCCCACAATGCGCACTCTTGGGTATAAGGGTTCACAAGAGTACGCTTTATCTTTATTTAAAAAAAAACAAACGAGATTTTATGTGTTGTAATGAGCTTTTGTCAACTTTTTGAAAATATAATAGTTCTAGGAGTATATGTGTACCTTTTTTTACCAAGTTCAGATATTTATTTTTTAAAATATGGCTATATAGAGTGAAAAATCGCTTAGGTGCGCACTCTTGTATGACTTTACCCTATTAAACTTTAAGAAAAGCTGTTAAGCGTTAAAAATTAAGAAGAACAGTAAATTTTGAGAAATTGTGCAGTGTTAAAATTAAAGAAGATTTGTAAAGTAAGAAATTAATCAATGATCCTTCGAGAAAATAATCCATGTGTCCAAGTTATTGCCACATAATTGGTCCAGAAGAGCCGGATCCTAAAAGAACCAAGATAAAGAATAATACTCCCAAGAGTGATTATTACTAGATGAGATGCCTGAAGAGTTGCTGACGGCACAGTTTAAAGAATATATTATATATCAGTTGCCTCACTCCGTCGAATAATCAAAAGTACCTACCCCTTGCACCGCCTGACCGATAGGCTAGCAACAGTGTCTCGACGTCAGTCGAACAGTACAGAGCAGAGAAAAGAGAGGGTATTTAGAATGCGCTTGAACGAGTGCGCATCCTATTTTATTGGAACGCAATGGGACATTTTGAACCCGAACTGTCAGTTCCCCTACAAATTTGACGTTTGAAGCTTCCGAATGGTGTATTTTATTTCCCTTACTTTCAAGTTAATTTTTTGAAGAGTTTTTTTGTGTTTTGTCATTTGTGTTGTTTTTTAAAAGTGTAGTGTAGTTTCAGACTAAAAACTATGTCCTGTGCAGTCAACGCAGACTATTAGAAATATCATCAGGAATTTCATTTCATATGTATTTATTCTTATTTTACTACCAAAAAATAATTTCCCTTAAAGCTATCAAATTTATAATTTAACTGTGAATATTATGAGCAAACATATAATTTTTCAATAATTATTTTGTTTACTTTTCTATAAGATGTACCAAAAGATTAAAACCTTGTGCTATATGTAATAAGGGAACAAAACGTAAATCAATTTTTAAAAAAGTAAGGTACTGAAGGAGTATGAATGAATATTACCTATTATATTTTCTAGGTTCCCAAAAGAAACCCAGCTTTGTAGTAAATGGCTGAATGCACTTGGTATAAAGGAACACTGGACTTGGTCCCAAAATAAAAAAAAAAGTTCTAATCATTTCCCTAAAACTGATTTTGTGTTGTGTTTTTAAAGCCAGACGTTGTTCCATGTTTAAATACTGAAATTCTTATTGTAACTGATAGTTTGGCTTCAGAGTTACCATCAACTAGTGTAGATACTAGTAAACCCACTACATCCTGTATGGCAGTGGCTTCTTCTTCCACCTCAACAAGCGGTAGTCTGAAGGATAAAGTCAAAAAGAAAAAACTTCCTGCTCTAAAGCGAAAAATGAGGTAAATACATACAGGTCAGGATACTGATAATAGTATCCTCACCTAATAAAAGTTAAATGGAGAACACGGAAGAAACTGAAGGCAAAATTTGTTAGTTTGCAATCTGTTGTAAATTCATTAAAAACAGAGCAACTACTTTCAGAATATATGCCTTAAAACATATGTACAAAAAAGTTATGATAGTCTTCCAGCAATATTAATGGCTCGACATCTAAAAAATATTCAGAATAAGTCCACTACTCATGAGACATACCCTGCTCCCTTACGAGAGTTTGCTGCAACTTTACATTTTTATTCGAGTAAAGCATATGAATATGTTGGTAGTCAGTTTACTTTAGCCCTTCCCCATCAAAGCACGTTAAGAAAATGGTTTAATAGCACTGATTGTTCCCTGGTTTTATTACCACTGCCTTTGAAGTCCTGAAATTAAAATCTAATGAAGCTAAAGAAAGTGGAAGGGATCTCAATTGTTCTATGATGCTGGATGAAATGGCAATGAGGAAGCAAATAGAGTTTGATGGAACAAAAATGTGGGGATATGTGAATGTTGGAGTTCCACTTGAAAATGACCAGTTGCCACCTGCTTCTGAAGCACTGGTAATAAGGGTGGTTGCTACTCAAGCGTATTGGAAATTACCAATTGTTTATTTTCTTATTAAAAGTCTTTCTGGCAGGGAAAAAGCTAATGTAGTCAATGAGAGTTTACACCGTTTACATGAAGTGGGAGTCACAATCACTTCATCAACATGTTATGGACCTTCTCCTCACTTTGCTATGCTAAGAGAGTTAGGGTGCAACTTTGAAAATGTTTTTGAGATGAAAACATTCTTTACACATCTATCAGATGAGTCCACTAAAGTTTTCGCAGTGCTAGATGCTGCTCATACGTTAAAGCTAGCAAGGAACTTACTGGCAAGCTTACTAGATATTAAAGATCCCGATGGGAGGATTATAAGTTGGCAGTATATTAAGAAACTAAATGAAATTCAAGAGGAAGAAGGTCTATTATTTGGAAATAAACTTAAAAGGTCTCATAATGAGTGGTTGAAGCAGAAAATGAAGGTTAGTAATTAGACGTAGGTATAATATGGTCGGTACTAAATTTTTCTACCCAGCACTATTTTTTACTTACAAAGGGACTTTTCCTTTATAAAAAAATCATCATGTATCAAAAATAAGACTGATATAAGCTTTGTTCTTATACAGGCAGTCACTGATAGTTTTAAACCACCAGACAGATAAATATTAGATGAGACACATTGATGTCTTTCAAATTGTATAACTGTCTTATTGTTTCTGAAGGTTGGAACCTATCATGGACTGCCAGTAAGAACAAAGTCATTAAAATATTTTTCTATTTTCCTAGTTTCAAATTAACACATTTCCATGATCAAAATAAACTATACATTAAAAACAGTATTATAACTACACCATTATAAAGATAGAAGCAAAAATACATACTTTGGAAAAAAATAAAGAAATTAAGAAAAAAAGTCCCATGTGTTCAAAATTTTATGGTTACAAATTTTGGTTTATATGCAAACAACATTATATGTTGTATACTTAATGATTAAACATGTATTTAAGCAACAGGGCACACATTCTGTCAAGTCTCGTTTATTTTAAATTTATTTTAGGTATATTTAGCTGCTCAAACTTTAAGCAGGAGCACCGCAGATGCGCTCACATTTTTGGACAAAGAAATGCACTTGCCTGAGTTTAGAGGATGTGAGGCTACAGTTAAATTTATATTAACAATTGATAGCCTTTTTGATATCCTTAATTCCAGAAGCCCTTGGAGTAAAGGTTTATAGGACCTTTAACCCTAGAACACTAACGCACGTAAAATTTACGTATTAGTTTTCTCAAAACGGTTATATTATGCTAAAAATATGAGCTGGCCCTTCGTCGTTCATTTAACTTACCAGACCAACGGGGTCGTAAAGCACCAGGCAATAAAACACCCCAGGATCTAGAAGAGAAAGTTAAAAATCATATCGATAGTTTCCCTACTCTTGAATCCCATTATTGTAGGAAATCTAACAACCGGAAATACTTAGATCCTAGCTTATCAATCACAAAAATGTATCATTTATACGTCGAAGTATGTGACAGCAAGAACGAAGCAAAGGTGTCTGAAGCGACGTATCGACGCATTTCTTGTAGTAAATAGGTATAATTTGGTTATTTTCAAGCCTAAAAAAGATCAATGTTCTACTTGTGAACAATATAAAAATAAAGTCATGACCATAGCGGATTACCAAGAACACATACGTCGGCGCGATGAAGCAAATGCTGCCAAGATGCAGGATAAGTTACGATCCTCAAATGATAAGCATTTTATTAGTATTACTTTTGATCTACAAAGCGTTTTGCAAATTCCTTTCTCCGATACATCCCCGTTTTAAATTATGTGCATATAACTTGACTGTGTACGAAGCAGCGACACCAAATCACGCATACTGCTATGCATGGACGGAGACTAACGGTCAAGAAATTGGAACCGCATTATTTGAATAAGTAAAAACAATTCCAAAGGACGTGACAGAAATAAGTTTGTATTCAGATACCTGCAGCGGTCAAAAACTCAATCATACATAGCTGCGTTATTTCTATACTTGATACAAAATACGTTTGGAAAAAGGACACTCCTACATGGAGGTAGACTCAATGCACAGCGCCATTGAGTCTGCTAGAAAAAATGTTGCTGTTTTTACTATGAATGATCTACTTAATGTGTTCAGGTTGGCTCGCTCTATAAGCGACTTAGAAATAAGAAAAGTCGGCCTTATCAGTGTAAAGAGTTCAGGTTTGCAGATTTTTTAGATTTAAAATCACTGGCAAGTTCGTTCGAGAAGAACAGATTAAAAGACGAGGATGGAAATAAGGTATCGTGGATGAAAATAAAAGTTATGCGGTACGACAAGGAAAATCCGGGAAAAATTCTCTTTAAATATAACTACCTATAGCCAAATAACATTTAAAAGGATCAATGTTTTTGGAAGAGGACGACTAAATGAAATTCCGAAGAATATACTAAAATTATACAAAGGACAGTTAGGCATTTCCGAGAAGAAAAAAAAAAGTCTCTTGAGGATTTATACTAAAAACGATATTCCTCCAGAATATCACGCTTGGCACCAACCAGTTCATAAGAAAAAGGGAAATACCATCCCGGAACCCACAGTAGGTGAAAGTGACACAGAATCAAACTTGGATTAGGTAAGTGGTTAATTTTAATACAGTTTTTTGTATCAAAATTATTTGTCTGACTTACAGATCTCGCATAACTTAATAAGTAAAGGAATTTTAAGCAGCTGGTCCTTGTTGGCACCAAGAATTAGTAATTTTATTGTTTGACCAAGTACGATTTAAAGATTTCAAAAATTAGTAAAAAATGACCAAGTCACTTTTTTGAAAAAAAAAGAACAATGGCTATTTTTTTAATTTTATTTAACGGTTATGTTATTAAAAAATCAAATTATAAAGCAAATAACAGTATAAATTAAACTTGTATTAAACAAACGTCTTTTTGGTAATTATGATAATATGAAAATTGATATTTTAGTTTTAGACTTGGTCAGTTTTAGCTTTAAGCCCACGACCACGATATGTAAATAGACAAAAAATCTCGACCGAAATTCCTTTTCGTTTCATGAGGCAAACATTTAATCCGCCTCAGACGAATTTATTTTTGTCTGCATGACAAAGGAATTTACAGGTAAACAAGAAGCGTGGCTGGCGCGTGGACTGTGTAGACGTGTGCCGCTGGCTGCGTAATGTCTGGAGGGTGCACGCGCGAGCCAGGCTGAGAACGATTGGCCAGTGGAAGAGCCACCGACCAATCAAAAATAGGAAAAGGCGGAGCTACGTCTACGTCACAACAAAAATGTCTAATCATTATGCCAACCAAAATTTGACTGTGACCTGAAAATAAATCAGTTCATTTTTGCCTAGTCTTAAATATCGAGGTGGTTTTTTATAAAGTTTTCCACACGAAAGTAAACTTTTTAAAATAGAGATTAACCTATGACAGAAGCTGAACTCTCTTAAACGTTAGTAATGACTTATCCCTCATGCGCTGTAAGGTCGCCGGACAGTCGCAGAACGATCAGACTCTGCACACATCTTGGGGCCACCAAGAGCTAACACCAGCTCCCAGTTTCACCGGTTTTTCCACGCTGGGGATTGTTGTTATGTATTGTATTTGTAAATTTATAGTATGTAGCTTTACGTAACCAACATGTGGCTGGATGTATTGTAAATTATTTAATTTAATAAATGTCTTTATAAGTATGTTTTCTAGCATTGAAGAAAATTGCTTGGATTGCATAAAAGACCATGTATTAAGCTGTAGTAATAACCATAATAATATATATTTTTTAATTCCATCTGTCATCCAAAAATATTTAAATGTTACTGTTAGAATTCATTTTATAACTAAAAGGCAATCTGAAGTGACAGGTCCAGTTAGAAATTAGCTGACAAAACTTATTTTGTTTAAGGGTCAGAGGTACAATAGCATTAAGTATCTTGGTTGTAACTTTTATTATTTCTAAAATGTTTTTTTTATGGTTGTAATTATGTATATGTTTTGCATTGTAAATAAATAATCCTGTTTATTAAAGGTATTTTTACTCTTTTTGTTGTTTATTTGTAATAAATGTTGGGTTGACCAATCTTGTTTTTTTTATCTAATATTCAAATTTTTTAGAAAAACCTTACCTACTTATAAGAAATCAAAATTTTGATAAAGAAAATTAACTTTTACTAAGCATTCCATTATTAATAAGCAAACTGTTGATCATCTTGCATACGGCGTATGTGTAAATTTTGTTTCGAAATTTGGAACATTTATATAAATTTACTTATTGATATAAAGTATTCTTTCGCTGGTTTTTGGCATTGAAAAATTCGACTTTCTTCGTTTTTTTTTATATTCAAATGCAATTTTAAGTATTGATCCAATATAAAAATTGTAACAAACTTTTTTCCTTGTTGTATGATGTAGGGTAGAGAGGGGCTAGTTGAGCAGTGGGGTTATTTGAGCCACCGGGTCCACGACTTGAGTCAAGCAGTGTACGATTAAAGCATGAAGTCGTGGTAGCCGTCCGTTGAAATTTTAGTCGGTATCCAGCATTCACTGTAAGAGTACGGTCACTTTGTTTATTATTTTGCACCAAAAGTAAAATATTGTGTTTCGAGGTATTTGTGGTCTCAGACAGACATTTTGGGAGAAACAGAAAAAGTAAGTTAATTATTCTTTATCATACAATTGTGCTGTGGTTTCTTAGTTTAAAAGACGAATTTGTTACTACTTTTTTGTTATTAAATAAGATGTATCAGACAACCGTGGTGGGGATAGTTGTGCCAAACTTTACGGAGTCAGTTGTGCAATAGCCCCGCCAAAGTTAGATTAGCTTGGACATGATTCTACATTATTTATTTCTTGGTTTTAGGATGCGTACGTATAAAAGGAAAACTGAACGTGGCAATGCTACACAAGAACAATTGAAAAATGCAGCAGAAGCTGTTGAGAAATATGGTAAAAGCAAAAGAAGTGCAGCAAAGGAATACCACATTGACAGAATGACTTTATCCATATATTTGGATAAACTAAAAGTCCAACCTCGTCCTGGTGAAGAATGGATACAATGTTCTGATTTGCAAAACTAGTTTATACTATGTTTGTGTGAATTGTGAAAGTGATTAGATTAAGAGTTAATAACTTTTGTTAATTATTTAGAATTAAAAGATTTGAGTATGTTTTTTTAAATGTTTCTTTTTTATTATTTTAATTTCCCAATACCATGGTGTAAGGTAAGCCAACAGGCTCAACATGCCCCATATATTGGCACAACTTGCCCCCTAGTTGAGTTTAGTTCAGCCAGTGGATCCCCACCACAGTAAAGGTACTTTTGCCCCAAAACTGAAACAACTTTGACAATTTATAGAAGTAATTAGATTGACAAATATCCAAAGTAATATTTGATAATAATATTTATACAAAATGTAAAGTAGATACGGAACAAGATGGCTATTACCAAAAACTGGCTCAACTAGCCCCGCTCTACCCTACTTTAATTCTGCTAATGGTTTTGTTTTGTTAAGTTTTTAACTGTAGCACATATTCTGCTTTTTTATACATCCTGTATAGAAAATCTGAGCTGTGTTATTGGGAAAATTAGAATTTATGCAAGCAAAATTGTTATTACAAACACAATTTTCTGAATAATCAATAATAGATTTGACAAGAAAATCTACGCACACGCTGAACACACATGTGTCAATACTTTTGAGAGCTATGGTGTATACCTGCAACTTCACAGTTGATGTTTTACATTTTGCTCTATAATTTTTATCAATTTTAATAAGTTTTATACAATAATAAATATTGACCCATAGTATAAAAATAACAAAGAAACATAAAATTATACAAAAATAAGAAGTTCCTCTTCAAAACCAAGACAATCCTGCTATTTTAAGTTTTTAAAATATTAGTGAATTTGACAGCAAAAATGTCAAAATTTTCATGTTTATTATGTTGGAAAGATTTCAAGAATTTGGCCCTCTGTGATTCTTGTTCAAAGAAAATTTGTAAAAATTGCTCTAAACTAACAATGAAAGAATATAACTGTGCCATTATGCCAACAAGAAAACTTAAATTCGATTGCCCTATTTGTGAAAATAATGATAACATTTTTTCACAAGACCTCTTTCCTACTCAAGATTTAACATGTGAAAGCCAGAATATAGTTAATGAAACACAAGAATATATATAAAAAAAAAACAAAATTTTGAAAAAGAAATGAAGGAAGTTTCTGATTTATTGGAAGTAATAAAAAATCAAGTAACTAACCTTAGTCCAATATTGATTTGGTTCAATTTCTTTCATCAGATGATTACATTAAAATAGCTAAATTTCAAAACATCAAAAAGATTCCAGCTCAAATCACATCAAATCCTGTAAACCATTCATTTTCTGAAGTTGCAAAAAATTCTCAAAAAAGACATATCTACCTACATAAAACTACCAGCAATAAATTGATATCCAATAATGACAATGTCAATTTGTCAACTTTTCGTCAAAATATAGAAGAAAATAAACAGTGCAATAAAACCTTAAATATAAATAGAATGTCAGGTCAAAGAAGTGAAGAAAGAAAAAGTAAAGTCATATATGGTTCAAAAGACAAATTGTTTATTGTCTAATAAGGAATTTTGGATTTTTACATCTGGTTACTCTAAAACAACAACTGAAGCTGATATCATTAATTATTTGAAACAACAGAAAAACATTGAATATAGTTGCGAAAGAGTTTCTACAAAAAACACAAACTCAAATGCGTATAAAATTGGTATAGCTACCAATCCTACTGAAGGATGAATTCTTATGTGAAGATGTTTGGCCAATGGGCATTTACGTAAACCAGTATTTTTCTCCAAAAATTTTTTTCAAGAAACAAGAAGGGCTAGTTCTAGTACAAAAAGCTAAATAATGACGGTAGAATACTGCTGGCACACGTAAATATACCATCATTAAAATCTTCCTTTTTTGAATTTAAGGTAATTATGTAGTATACGGTTTTCAGCTATTTTTGCGTTTTTTGGGAAAATTCTTTTATGGTCCCTTTCTACTGTCTTTCCTGATTGCAAATATAAGTGCGCACATAATAAATTATGAGCAAACCTGACCACCTTTGTGCTCACCAACCTGAGCAAAAAGGTGGTCCGGTTTGCTCAGTTTTGATATAGATACATAATATTATGTATCTATATCAATGAAAACTGAGCAAACCTGACCACCTTTTGGCTCAGGTTGGTGAGCAAAAAGGTGGTCAGGTTTGCTCATAATTTATTATGTGCGCACTTATATTTGCAATCAGGAAAGACAGTAGAATGTGACCATAAAAGAATTTTCCCAAAAAACGCAAAAATAGCTGAAAACCGTATAAGGTAAATCGGTGGAAGATGCCAAGTGGAGGTAAGATGCCAAACGTTTTTATTTCTTATATACTATGTTAGATGGCACCACAGTACTTAAAAAGGTGACATTACGTTCATTCGAATATTTCGTTTCTGTTTATAGTCATCTGTGGGTAGTGGTTTACTAGTAGTGGTCAATTGAGGTTAGAGGTGTAGTGAAAAGTTTAGCCGCCTGGATTTAAGTATTAGTGCTGCTCAATCAAAATAAGGTTTTGGATTATTTTGCCATTAGTTTAACATAGAAGTAAGTTTGTTGTTTAAGTGTACCCATTAGTTAATTTCCAAAACAAATACAGTTTATTTTGTTTAAATTGGCATCTTACCTCACAGAATGGGGCAAGTTGCTTCAGGATGTTTGGGGTAAGATGCCATAACTGTTATTGATGCAAGTTTAATTACTATTACCATTGTGTTATTGTATGAAGTATTTATCTTTTTTCTAGGATACAATGCCCCGAACGTACAGGAGAACGTCGAATCGTGGCGAATGGACGGAGGAAGATCTGCGTGCCGCTGCCTCGGTCATAGCCAATGACGCAAACCGAAGTAAAAACTCAGTTGCTAAAGAGTTTCACATTCCATTAAGAACTTTATTACGCCATATTAGCAAAAACCGCCTAGAAAAGGGAAACCTGGGTCCTTCTGGTTGCCTTGGTCAAGGAAATGAAGATGAGCGCTGTGGCTATATACGACAACTTGGCGTAATTGGTTACTGGCCAACAAGTACCGATATCAGACATTTAGCTTACACCTTTGCTGAGAAGAATAATATAAAATGCAGGTTTAATCAAGAATCTCAACTTGCTGGTTATGATTGGTTTAGGTTATTCATGAAGAGGCATCCCGATTTACGCCTACGAGTAGCTCAGGGGCGATCAATCGCCCGCTCCTTAGGAATGTGCCATGCAGAAGTGGACTCTTACTTCAACTTGCTGCTGGAAACTTTGCAAAAATATGACTTATTGGATAAACCAAGAAAAACCTTCAACATGGATGAGACCGGCTTACAGCTATGCCATAAGCCTGGAAAAGTCGTAGCTCTAAAGGGTTTAAAAGATGTCCAATCCCAAACAAGTGCAGAGAAGGGAGAAACTATAAGTCTTATTGCATGTTGTAATGCTGAAGGAAATTTTATTCCGCCTTATGTGATATTCCGTGGTAAAAATAAAAAGAAAGAATTCGATGATAACATGCCTCCCGGATCTGTCGTGATGATGTCCCCAGAGCCTGCTTATGTTAATTCTAAAATCTTTGCTTCCTGGATAAAAAATCATTTTTTACCCAGAAAAGAAGATGGACCAGTGGTTCTTATTCTGGACGGGCATTCGTCTCACTGTAATGACGTGGACCTTATTGACTTTCTAGCCGAGAAGAATATTCATGTGATTTGCTTGCCAAGTCATACGACCCACTGGCTCCAACCGCTGGACAAATCCTTCTTTAAGCCATTAAAGACATACTGGAATAAGGCTTGCATGCACTGGATGCGTAACCATCCTGGAAGAAGGATTACAAGGTATCAATTCGGGGAACTGTTGAATCAAGCTTGGCAACAAGCCGCTACAAACCAAAATGCAGTGTCTGGGTTTGAGGCCTGTGGCATTTATCCTCATAATCCGGACAGAATTATGCGTATGCGGTAGCAAATGCTGTTAATATCGAAAATCCACTAGCTCACGTCACTGTCGAAAACTCGACCGAACCCGTAACTTTTCAAGATATAGGACCTATTCCAGTTATTGCAGGGCCTAGCAAAGTTAGCTCAAGAAAGCAACATGCCGAACTACTGACTTCTTCGGAGGTTAGACAGAGAAAACGACAGAGGTTAGAGGAAAAAGAGAAAAAAATGTTGGAGAAAAAAACAAGACAAGAGGCAAAGGACGCCAAAAAAAAATTAGCTGCAAGTAGTGTTGCTAAGAAAAAAATTATTAAGAAAGTAAACAGAAAGTATGATGATAGCAGCAGTGAAGAATCCAGTGATACGAACAATATTGTTTCAGATCACAGCTCCGATGAGGCAAACAGCGATGACGATGACATTTGTAGCGGTCATTATTACGATAAAAAAGGTCCAAAAGTTGATTGGATTTGCTGTATTAAATGCAAAAAATGGCTTCATGAAACATGTTCTTCTGACCCTAGCACATGCAATAAGTGCGTAAAATTAAAATAGATTTTTTTAACAGTTAGGAATTGGGGTGAGATGGCATTAGCGCTGGGGTATGATGCCCAATATCAGTGGTATTAACCTATTAAAATTATTATTTTTCTTATGGCATCTTACCCCAATGATATTTGTAACTTTAGCATCTTACCCCAATATGATGGGGTAAGATGCCAATGACATAATATGTTACTTTAAATATATTTTTTTAGAATTAGTTTTAGTTTTTTTCCCTAGTAAGGGATATATTCTTGTACTTTTAGGACGTTTGCTAGTGTAGATTTAGTTTACAATAAAGGTATTGAAAAGAAATATTTTATTTTATTTTTTCAAGAAACATTAGGCATCTTCCCCCGATTTACCTTACTACATAATTACCGAATTTAAAGAATTTGTTTTAGATATAAATCCTGATATTTTAGCTGTAACTGAATCTTGGTTACATCATAATGATTCATCTACTAATTTTGATATTTTTGGATATAAGTTTTTTAGATTGGATAGGAATACTAAAAGTGGTGGAATTAGCGTGTACGATAAAAATTATTTATAAGTCAAAGTAATAACTACTGTTCTTGACACTAGACCTTTGGAAACATTTTGGCTTAATATTTTAATTAATAAGAAAAAATTAGGTTTTGGAATTATTTATAAACCACCAAACATTAGTTTCAATTAATTTTTTATTCTTAACCAGGTAATTCCTCAAGTATACTTATCGGTTGATAGACTGATCATAATAGGTGATTTTAATGTTGATCTATACAATAAAAATCAAGATGGTTATCTTCTTGAAAATTTATCTGCCACTTTCAATTTGAAACAAATTATTACAGAGCCTACAAGAAAAGAAACGTCACCAAAATTGATCATCTTTATATAGATGAAAATATAAATATCACAGATTCAGGTATATTCAAAACACAATTCATAAAAAATTCTTTGCGAATTTCTCTAACTAATCATTCAATGGTATTTTGTAATCTTTTATTAGAAAATAAAACTACTTGTTCATTAAGGTACTACAGATATTTTAAAAATATTAATTTGGACTTATTTAATGAAGATTCAGCTCAAATTGAGTGGAATGCAGTTGGAAACATTAATAATTTTGATACTGAAATTGAAATATTTAACAATAACATCCTAAATTTATTCAACAAACATGCACCAATTGAAAAAAATAAAAATAAAAAAAAACAAATTCATGGATTAATTCAAATATAAAAAATTTTGCAAAATTAAAAAAAAGATTTCAAAAAATATTGTAAAAATCTGAATCAAATGGGAAAGATTATGTAGAAATAACAAACTTTCTATCTAAATTTATAAAGAAAGGAAAGCAAACATTTATAAAGAATAATATAAATCCAAATAATCCGACACTTTTTTGGAAAAACTTGAAAAAATTTAATATTAATTTAAAAGAATCTAGATCAGTAAATGAATATCCTTGTGCACAAGTACTAAATAATCGTTTCATAAATTCTGTAAAAAATGGATCTCCAAATCAAAATTTACTATCTTTTTATTTGAATAATAAGTTTTCTAAAATTGATAAAGATGTGTTTCTGAATTTAAAACCATTAAAAATTATGATATTGTTAAATATTATCAAAAATTAAAACATAATCATGTGGAACAGATGGTATTACCTTATGCATGTTAAATCTGTGTATAAATAATAATTTTTTAAATACTATTAAACATATAATAAATTGTTCTATTTTAAATAATTATTTTTCTAATATCTGGAAAACTAGTTTAGTTATACCGATTCCTAAAATTCACAACGCAGAAAATGTAGATGATTTTAGACCCATTTTTCTACCTTCTATAATATCTAAAATTTTAGAACGTGTAGTTTTTGACCAAATAATAGAGTATTTAAAAAAATATGATATTTTACCTGACAACCAATCAGGTCTTAGAGAAAATTCTAGTACTTCTACTTTACTCTGTAAACTTAAAGATGATATTTTAGAAAATTGGGATTCAGGTTTCGCTACGATAGTCTTTCTTGATTTGGCTAAAGCCTTCGATTCTCTAAATCATGAAATGATATTATCAAAGCTTAAATATTTACGTTCAGATTCACTAAGAAAGTTTAAGATTTAGTACTGGTTGAAATTAAGATCTTGTAGTTGATCAGCTATGTTTTGACAGATTTTTGCCCTGTCATTGTTAATAGGTCGTCATTAAACACTTAAGAATTATTCTGATATTTCAGCGATTTGCTTGGTTTCCAAATGATTTTCGTCTTGGAACGAGTTGTTATAATCAATTTAGTTCTATTATTGTCGAAAGTACATACTAAAATTGCCCTTTTCTTTATAAATTTGCGAAAAAGCTCAGAAATAAATTCAAAGTATAAAACTTAGTTGTCTTATTCTTACACTTGTCATTTTAAAACTTTTGGTTGTCAAATTAGACAGGACTATCTTTGGAGAATCTGTCTGTTAGGTTTTAGCAAAAAACTTGTCAGTGGTTCAAACATTAGTTATCTGACAGGAAATAAGTGACAAAAATTTCAAACGAATACATTTGTGACATTTCAAAATCACTGCCTATTTCTTAAGGTGTTCCACAAGGATCAGTATTCGGCCCTTTATTGTTTATTATATACACTTTTAATTTTCATTTATATCTATTAAACACGGCAAACTTTTAGCTTTTGCAGATGATACTCAAATATACCACTCAATCAAGTATGCAGATTTGAAAAATAGTATTTCCTTAATCAATAAGGATGTTTTAAATATTTCAAAAACTATAACTGATCACGGATTAAAATAAATGAAAATAAAACTAACTTAATTTTAACTGGTCCTAAAACACTAATCACTAAAATTAAAAATAATTCTGATTTCAAAATTGTTCTTAACAATAGTTTTAAGATACCTTCAATTGAATTTGGTAAAAATCTTGGCGTAATTTTTGATCAGTATCCTAATTTTAATGAACATATAAAAAATATAATTAAAAAAGCATACTACAAACTAAGAATTTTATATAACTTTAAGGACTACTTAAATACCGTTACTAAACAGACTGGTTGATTCAATTATTCTAATGGCCGTTTCCACCACTTTAAAATGTAGTTTTAGGAACCCACCGTTAAAATGTAAGCGTAGTTTATCTCCTGTGCTCTTGCACCGCACAAAAGTAAGCTAGCCTTTAATAAGCGAGGGTTTTCAGGACAAATGAACTACTTTTCTGTTGTAGCTAACTTCGGAGGTATTAGACTGACAGCTGCCATTTAAATTTTCTATATAACCTATTAAAAATAAAAGTAAATTTTTGGCCGTTTTTACAGATTTTTCGAAAAATAAGCTGTATTCTTCAGTTTCCACCGTTCAGTGTGTGCAGCAAAAAAGTATAAATAAATAAAATGAGTGATAATGATCAGCCGAAAAGAGCGAGGTCCTCCAACTTATCCAATGGGGAGAAAATAGAACTTCTGAATTTGGTTGTAAAGTATAAGAATGTAATAGAAAATAAAAAACAGACAAGGTGTCTACAAAAGAGAAAAATGAAGCCTGGGAAACACTTTCTCAAGAATTTAATGCAAAATCACCTGATGGCTCTTACAGAAGCATAGAAAGTCTTAAGAAGTTTTATGAAAATAAAAAGATAGAAGTCAGAAAGGTAGCTAAGAAGTTTTATGAAAATAAAAAGATAGAAGTCAGAAAGGTAGCTGCTAGGATAAATACAGAAATTAAGAAGACGGGAGAAGGAATTTGTCCAAAAATGAAAACGGATCCAGTATATGACCTTGTTTTATCCATAATTAATACTAAAACAGTGTACGGGCTAGAAAATGAATTTGATTGTGATGGTGATGATATTAGTGCAACTGAAATTACTGAAAACAATGTAGGTATCTCAACAGGAACTTCAACTTTTGAGTTGAATAGAAATGATGAATATCAGGTTGACCTTGAGTGGAATGAATCCCCGTGGGAAACAGAATTTTAAATAATCAATCTAGAGCAAGAAAAAAAGAAGTAAGTTTGTATTGTATTTTGATATTTCTATGTTCATTTTTTGATTGAAAGTTATGTCTAAAAATATGCTATGTTCTGTTGCATTTTTAAAAGTAACTTTTGTATCTGAGAACCTTATATTTATTAAAAATTGTAAATTTTGAAAATGCTGTGGAGTTACGAGCCCTAAAATTCTTTCTTCTTTTTTAGAGTATCCCTGAGAAAAATCTCCCTTACAATCAATCCAGAGAAGAAGCTATTCCTGAAGCTACTATTGTAAGTAATCCGTGTTGGGATTATCTAAATAAAAGTCACTACTAGGGGAGTGAATAAACAAACTTATATTTTCTTATTAAAAGAAAAGAGAACCCAGTTGTTAATACAACGACATGAGTCTTAAAACTAAACTGTAAAATAATCATTCTTTAGATTATTGGTTTCACAACAGTAAGCAATATAGGCTACATTAGCAGAATGCTGACTTATCATAATAGATTAATACAGCTTGGTATCCTATTATATATTTTGCTATTTTAACAATCCGGGATAAAAAATTGCATGATTATTGAAAAGACAACAAATTAAAAAAAATTGGTATAAAATATTCTATTTTGAGGTTTCAACATGAATCTGATGGATATTTTCGTGGCACTCTATTAGTTTTGGAGGAAAAAAACATTATGTTGTTTTAAATTGCAGGTTAGACCGAGGGTTAGATATGTTTTTTCATGATTTTTTCATTTAATCCCTTTGGTTTTCCGTATTCATTAAAATGTTATTTTTAAAACACATAATGCACAATATAGTATGTTTTGTTAATTTTGCTAATGACATTTTAGTGAAAACGGTAAAAAATGGAAAAGGAAAAACAGCATATTTAACCTATAAATAAGGAAGTAAAAAGGTTGAAGAACTAATAGTACACCCAACCAATATACATATCTGCTAAAGGTCTCTACATACAGGAAACTTTTTATTAATAATTTTATGAAAAAAAGTTACTCTTCCTCAAAGTTCAGCTTGAGCAAAAAATTAGAATGTCATCGAAATAACTGTGATATGATATACACGGTGTAACAAAAATTCAAAAATCTGATGTCCAAAAACCAAAAAAAACTGAATGAAGATATTGCCTTCAGAACAAGCGAAAGAGAGGTCCATGATTACGGAAAAAAGTAAGTTTTTCTGGTATATGTACAATTTAAAAGATAATTAAAGATGAAATAGAAAAAATGTATTCAAAATTTGATGTTAAAAAACAAAAAAACGCCGTTTTTGAACCAAGCAAAACAAAGGGGATTAAGGGGTCAAGCAGCACCTTGTACGCAAAGTAACTTTTTCGTAAAATTAATAATCAAAAGTTTCCCATATGTAGCGAACTTTAGCAGACACGCTGCATATACAGGGTGCCCATCGAAAACAGTCCAGCAAGGTTTACGGCTTTGTACGTAAAAATTTAAAAAAAACCCTCGGATCCGTAAACTTTTGTTTTCAGGGGGACACGTTTCACTAGTAATTTCATCCCTGTAATCTCAACCGCCTAGTGGGGGCGGCTACTGCCCTAATTTTTTCAAATGGGAAGGGGTATGTTGTGATACATCTTTTTAAAGGGCATTAAATTCTCTTTAAAACGGCGCTTCGGTTTTTAACTTTGAGCTACGCGCCGCCGAGCAACGGAATTTCAAACATTTCACTGAACCTCTTATCAAGTAAACAGGTTTGTTGTGCGTAAACAAAATGTTTTTAAAGTAATAAGTATCAGTCACTTCAACTTTATCTTCAGTAAAGTGGTTGATCACGTTATTTCTGCGCTATTATTTTCTTTTGATGTGATCGTGATATAAAAAATGGTTTATTCTATTGAGGAGAGAGTGGAAATTATTGAATTGTATTTTATAAACAATCAATGTGCAAGATTAACGGCAACTTTGCTTAATGATAGACATCCAGATAGACACGTACATCATGGTTATATCGTAGAATTAGCGGCAAAATTCCGGCAAACTGGTTCAGTGGCAAATAAAAAAAGGACTATTGAATATCCGGTAAGAAATGACGCACTAGAAGTAGCTATTCTGGGTCAAGTTAGTATGAATCCAACATTAAGTACCAGAAAAATGTCTGATGTAACGGGAATTTCGCGGACCACTGTACAGAGAATTCTGAAACATTATAAATGGCACCCATATAAAATTCAACTTCTTAAAGAATTGAATGAAGATGATAATGACCGCCGTTTACAATTTTGTGAAGTCATGTCAGAACAAGTCTTAAATTATCCGAACTACCTTTTTAACGTTTGCTTCTCAGGCGAATGTTCATTTTTTCTTAATAGCACTGTCAATCGACATAACTGTCGTTACTGGTCCGACACGAATCCAAGGATTTACCGCGAGGTTCATACTCAAAATCCTCAGAAATTAAACGTTTGGGCTGGTATTTTCGGTGATCACATAATTGGACCATTTTTCTTACCGGGACATTTAAATGGAGATACTTATTTAGACTTGTTGGAGAATGCTGTCAACCCAGCGCTGATCGAAATTATTGAAAACGACCAACGTTACCAGGAAGAAAATCCAATATTTCAACACTCCGCCACGCTCCCCCACATTATGCATTACCCGTACGCCAGTTTCTGGATGAAACGTTTCCTGGTAGATGGATTGGGAGGAGGGGTGCTATCGAATGGCCAGCGAGATCGCCCGATTTATCTCCCCTTGATTTCTTTTTGTGGGGGACATCTAAAATCCAAAATTTATGCCACCCAGCCCGAATCCTTAGAAGATTTACGGAACCGCATTACTATAATGAATGCCAACAAATTACACCAGATGTTCTTCATAATGTCCGAGAACACTTTGCAGTTGTTGTACTATTGTGTGGAGGTGAATGGCGGACATTTTCAACATTTAATAAGATAACATGTAAGTACTGCTCAATAAAATTACATTTTTTAAAACGCAATTTCTCGGCGGCGCGTAGCTAAAATTTAAAAACCGAAGCGCCATTTTAAAGAGAATTCAATGCCGTTTAAAAAGATGTATCACAACATACCCCTTCCCATTTGAAAAAATAAGGGCAGTAGCCGCCCCCGCCAGGGGGTTGAGGTTACAGGGATGAAATTACTAGTGAAACGTGTCCCCCTGAAAACAAAAGTTTACGGGTCCGAAGGTTTTTTAATTTTTACGTACAAAGTCGTAAACCTTGCTGGACTGTTTTCGATGGGCCACCCTGTATATTAGATTCAAGTTCAGCTACCCCAAAACAGGATATCTACAAAAAAATTCGCTGCTTCTATACTTTCCACTAATTTCTATTCATTTTTAGAAAACCTTTCTATTCAATAGATTGCTACAAGGTTAGGGGAGAAGGGGATAAAATGATCCTTTCGGGTTGAAATGATCCCTTGATTTCTAAGTGCACCTTTAGTGCGAAATAATTGAAATATTGGCAACAGGGCACCTTACGGTGTGGTTATTAACAGACCACGCTCAAAAACACCGGTTAGTAACAATCTGACAAGTGGCGAGTCAACGTGTGTTGTTTTCATCAATCATATAAGGTAAGGTCTTTGATTTATTATGATTTTTTCTAAATTACCTGAGTTTTAATTTTTTCTCTTATCGGGTTTTGTTAAGATGAAACTGCTGATTTAATTAATGATATCGGTTTTTTATTTGTTGTTGCAACTAAATCGGTAATAAATAATATATGATACACGACACATTGGGGTAAAACGATCCTTTAATAGTGGGGTAAAATGATCCCGGGATCATTTTGCCCCTCGGTATTTAACATGATTTTAAAATTAAATTCTTGATTATAAAATTTGTTGTTTACCCTATTTTTTTACAGAATGCCACGAACATATAAACGAAAAACTAACAGACAAGATTGGAATGCTGAGCATATGAAAAATTCCCTAGAAGTTAATAGAGGAATGCCTGTGAAAACTGCTGCGCGTATTTTCAATGTTCCAAGAATGTCGCTCAAACGGCGTGATATGGATAAAAATAAAGTAGCAAAGCTAGAGAAAAAGTCCCTTGGAAGTCGCCACCCTGTGTTTTCGCCGGAACAAGAGCAGGAGCTGGTTTGTCATATTTTGGATTTTGAATGTAGGATGTATGGGCTGACTACTCGTGATTCTCGACAACTGGCATACCAACTTGCTGAGAGAAATAATTTTCCCCACAATTTTTCCTACGTTGAAAAAGCTGCTGGTAAAGATTGGTTGTGCGGGTTTAGAAAAAGACATCAGGGTATTTCCCTAAGGTGTCCTGAAGTAACCTCATCAGCTAGAGCAAGAGCCTTCAACAAACCTGTCGTGACAAAGTTTTTCAACCTATTAAAAGAGATTTTTACAAAGAACAATTATGCCCCTCACCGAATTTTTAACGTAGACGAAACGTCGATTTCCACTGTTCCTAGGCGAAATTCAAAAATAGGTTCCAAGCAAGTGGCAAGGGTAACATCAGCAGAACGCGGAGTTTCGACAACAGCGGTAGTTTGTGTATCAGCTGCAGGAAGCTTTGTCCCCCCAATGCTGATTTTTAGTAGAAAGCGAATGAAGGCTGAACTCACTGACGGAGCACCCCCGGGTACTATTTTTGCCTGTAATGAAAGTGGGTGGATGCGTATAGAAGTTTTTAAACAGTGATTTGACCATTTTGTATATTTTGTTAAGCCAAGTAAGGATGACCCTGCGCTACTTATGCTCGATGGTCATTTATCTCATACAAGAAATCTTGATGTCATTTTAAGTGCTAGAGCAAACTTTGTAACCATCTTATGCCTACCACCACACTGCACACACAAACTTCAGCCTTTGGACGTGGCTGTTATGGGTCCACTTATTTTGTGACGGTTACTTAAAGGCATGTTTACCAACAAATGGAATAAACGGCTTTCGTTTGATGAAGCCAATATAGCTCCAGGATCCAGTTCATGTAACGTAGCAAATTTATCGATAGGCATAACTCACGAAGTAGAAAATGATCCTAGTGAACCAAACGATTTGTTTAAAAATACTAAACCTGGACCCCGTTCAAAACAAAATGAACAAATGAATTCATCCTTTTCTGTTACAGCACAAGAATGTCAACCTCTCACTAAGATTCAAGGCAAAAGGAACACAACACAAAGGAAGTCTTGTGGAAGTTCAATTTTAACCAGTACGCCATACAAAGATGCTCTTGCAGTGGACATTAAGAAAAAAGAAGCAAAAGACAAGGGAAATAAAACAAAAAAGACATCTACGTTCGAAGTTAAAAAGACGCTAAAACAAAAAGACACGAAAAAACAAAAACTTTAAAAACAAAGTCTTTGCAGTTCTTCTGATTCGGAAGAAGAAGAGAACAACGCAAACTGTCTGTACTGTTGTGAGGAATTCTCTAGATCAGTAGAAGGTGAAGGATGGATCCGATGCGCCAAGTGCTTAAAATGGGCCCACGATCAGTGCGCGGGAGTGGACGAAGACGAAGATGAATTTCTTTGTGATTTGTGCTCCAATTTTCACTTAGTCAGCGTACGGAGGAATATTAACTTTTAAAAACGCAATACTCCCTTTTTTCTTGATATTTTTGTTGTCAAAGCAATATTTTTAAGTTGATTTTAGAAGGGCTCATTTTACCCCGTCGCCTGGGGTAAAATGTTCCCTTTTCATTTTTTTCTATTTTTGTTTTTTTCAATAAGCAAATAAATCATAGGTGAAAAAATGAATAGTGTATTGTTTAGAGAAATAAGTCTCGTAAAGTCTAATATGATCAAAATTTTAAAAAAAGGATTTTTATTTTATTTTCAAACTGTTTTTTCCTTAGAGGGATCATTTTGCCCCCCTCCCCCCTACATCAGATTTTCTAAAAAAAGAAAAAAACAGTTAGCCGGTGTGTAATGTTCTTTTATGATGGAAAATGTGGTTCTGCAATTTATTACTATTTTTTAGATCACACCAAGGAGTACACAGAAGAATTGGCGAAATATAACACCTATAGCATTGCAAAAACCAAAGTCTGTTGAACTAAAAAGAAAGTTAAGCGATCCTGCTAGAAAACGTCCTGCAACTGTCGTAAAAGCTTTGACAACTTCACAAATTGGTGAAAAATATAACAATTTGCTAGACAAAAGATTGGAGGTAACAGGGTGGGAACGAAAAAATTATGAAGACCAGATAAAGAAAAGGGATGAGGAACAATCACTTAAAATAACCCGTTTGAAAATGGATTTTGCTCTAAAAAATAAAGAACTTCAGAAAAACGGAATTGCTCCATTTAAGCCTCCATGGGAAAATAGTAACAAAGAAAATAAGGCCAATAATTAAATAGCTTATTTGTCATTCATGAACTTAAATACATATTTGTCTTCTTTTTTTTCATAACTAAATTACATTGTGTATAGTTACTTGAGTTAGATACTGCTTTAATGGTTTATTAGTTTTTTTTTGCGGGTTGGTAATATGGTTTAATACCAGATGTTTCCATTTTTGTTAGAAGACAATTTTTGTTAGTTCATATATTTGCACGGGTATGGTTATTCACCAGCTGCAAATAAGTTGTGATAGTATGTATGTTTTTACTTAAATATACTTTAAAAAAGTACTTGGCGGTTTCATTAATATTACCAAATGTTTACATCTGATTGTTTCACATAATATTTTCACACACAAGTTCAATTAATTTGTAACAAAGTTAGGCCAACAGAAAGTCTCATTTCGTCACCTTTCTGCAAAAACCATGAATGTGCACATTTTATGATTATTTATTCATGCAAATATTTATAGAGTTAAATAATGTAATGTACCCAAACTCTAAATGTTTAATTCCGCAATTCTTGCAGAGTGAAATTCAAAATTTACACATTTATAGTTTTAATAAATGAGTGACGATTTGTGTTTTAATGTGATCATTTTAGTATTTTTTTTCTTGTTGACCTAAATTTGTAGACCAGTTTCGCTGATTGTGTGGCTTTTTAGGGTTTTAGAAGTAATGCAGATCGATATATTTTATATGGAATAACAGTCTGTCACCAATAAAGTAGTTAGGTACGTATAATGTTTTTTAGATTTTCTTTATATATGGACACATTTCAATCTTAATAATCAGAATTTTTTTGCCTATTAAAATATTGTCAGATATCAGATTTTTTCAAAGGCCGAAACATTTCCACTTACAAGAAGGTCTAGAAAACCTTATAAATCTTTTGGTGGCTTAGACTGACTTTTCTTCCTTCACCACTTTTAGTCAGTGAGAGAATCTACTACAAAGAACCATATATTTTAGTTTTAAACCTATTTCGGCATATGCAAAACTAAAATTTATATTTACATTGTTTTGCCATCTGAAAGCAAAAGAATTAATGTTTTCATCCCTTTTATGGATTGCATACACCTGCTTGTCATGTTTGTTGCCTCCCTAAAAACGCGGCTCATATTTCAGTACTGATCTCATAATACGGGTGCACCAATTTCACTGTAAAGAAGAAAAACTGAATCAACGTATATAAAAAGGAAAAGCACACATAAGGTTCAAATACACTTTATTAAGAACACTGAGATAATATAATCAAAGATGATGTGGCTAAACACAATGTTTAAAATATAAGGTTTTATTCCAAATTGATGAAATAATTTTGAATTAAATTATCTCTGTGATTAACACCTCCATTAATATAGGGCTCATCAGGAATGGTAGCAATGTCTATCAGGTACTGCAATTCTTCTAAAGTTAAATCCTCGGGGATAGGAGGTTCTTCTTCATGCATATCTATGGCTATGGTATACAGTATAGCCGTAGCAACTATAACTGTTAAAGAGGCTTCAAGTTTTAAACGTGCGCCATAAGCCAAAAATGGAAAACGGCGTTTCCAAACACCATTGCATCTTTCAATAGGATTGCGGGTGTGTACATGAGATTCGTTATACAGGTTTTGGGTCCTTGTTACTGGGTTCATAAGCGGAGTGAACAGGTATGGTAATTGTGGGTAGCCACTGTCACCTAAAACATACGTTCCAATTTAAAATATTATTCTAACAGTTTAATAGGAAAGTGTATATAATTTATTACATACCAATAAGAATGGCATTGCCAAATTCTCCTCTTTCGAACCTCGCTTTTAAATTACTATTATTGAAAATGGTCGCGTCGTGGGCTGAACCCGGCCATTTAGCCACTATATTTAGGATCCTTAAATTTGGGTCGCAGACTAACTGAACGTTGACAGAAAAATAAGTTTTTCGATTTCTAAAAACTTCTGCGTCATCACCACCCGTAACACATTCAATTTTAACTGCATATACTTAGTTAAATAGTATCTATCTAGCTACAGTATTTTGACTGGCAACTATGTACAATCATTATCGAAAGACAATTTAAATATTTCATAAATTGTTAATCAAAAGCTGAGACTAGGGGAAAAACTCAAAAAATAAAATTTTACTCGATAATAAACATTTCTTACAAACTCCAAAAAAACATTAGCAGTTTAAAATAATTATAAAGTGTATGCGAAAGACACCCAAAAACAAGTGAAATAGCTACATTTTTACATACCTGGTGACTGAATCTTAACAAGAGTACATAGTCAATGGCTCCAATCACTCGGGGAAATCTGGCTATTGTTTAAAAACAGTTCTGTGTCCTGGTTAGATCTGCGTTTGTTGGCATTTGAATAAAAATGCGCCTCTTTCTAGCTATAGCCTCTGCTACTCTAATTATTCTTGACACTGTGGCAGTTTGTACACCAGTAAAGTCTGCTATGGCATTTAAGTGTGTCCCAGTGGCACATAATCTTAAGAATAGCAGTAACTGATTTATTGGAGAAACGCTTTCATTCTTAAAAATAAAATTACGGTAACAAAGAGAAATTATTTTTATCACTATTTCTTTATACAGACAATTTTGCATTTATTATTTCTATAAACATATTGCTTTATTTCATTAATTCATTTTTATACTTGTTACGGTTACTAGAAACAGCATAAATATCAGTAAACTTACATATCATTATGGGGATATTCAAGTTCTTCCTCGATAAACGATAATACGTATAAAACAGTGCCCTGTGTTAGCCGAAATTTTCGGAAGAAACTTAAATCGTCCATTTCTTGGAAGTGATTTCTACGTTCCTTAATATTCCTTGGAAATCCATAGTCAAGTATTTCCACCAACTCCATATCATCGTTAAAAATGTCACCAATATTTTCCATTTTCTTTTTATAACAACAAGATGATCACGGAAAAAAATCGGATATGGCAATAAACATTTAGGTTAGGAGAAAACTCAACCCAGCTTAAACAGCTTAAGCCGTCGAATTTGAACGCTTCAATGAAGTTGGGCTTTTTCACATTTAAACCTAACTTTAAGTAAAGGTGCAATGCAAAATTTACTTTTAAGCTGAGTTTTTCACTAAGCTTGGCTTATATAGAACCGGTGGAATTGGCCATAACTGGATTAGATTACTGTGATATCATTTATCACAAAAATATCAGTAACGAAGATAAACAGAAATTACAAATTCTTCAAAATAGCTGTGTTCGTTTGTCAATAGGGCTAAAAAAATATGATCACGTATCACCTAGTTTTGACACACATATTTTTTTTATCTTCGGACAGCCCACGAAGGTATAAACCTAAGTACTCTAGGTACCGTGGGTGTACTGGGGGTATCCGTCTCACACATCCAGAACTGGAAACATCCGTTAATTAAACTAGAAAAAAACCGCGAAATCCACATATCCTGTTTTATATATAAAATACTCTTAACTCAGAAACCAAGATATTTATTTGAAAAAATTGAATTCAGGAATAATATTCATAATGTTATCTACTAGAAATCAGAACGCAATAGAAATACCTAAACATCATACTGAAAAATATAAGTCTTCGTTTAAATATACCTCTTCTGTAATTTATAATAATATTCCTTCTAGTCTAAGGGGCTTAAGCTATATAACTTACAAAAATATCAAAAATTATTTTGTAGGGGTAGGATTGGAAGAATGATTTTTTATAAATCAAAATCCTACCTATTTATGCCAACTAGTATACTACTGTCATTTTTTGAATTTCTTTTTATTTTATCTATTTTATATTTATATTTTTAATTGGTTCATTGGCATAAATAAACATCTTTATTATTATTATTATTATTATTAGTTATTCGCTAACATTCGAACAGTGCAGACGTGCTCAAAAAATCGATCGGAAAATCAAAACAAAAAGTGGTGTCATCATCGCGAGTGATACCGGCGGCAAGTTTGTCGTAAGCTATCGCGAAATCTATGTCAAGTTCAAACGTTCGTCGTTTCACATTGACTGTCGACAAAGTTGCAAATTTGCAAAATAAGGACAATGCGCTCCAATTAAAAAGTTATAATAAAAACATAGGATTAGGGTTGGAATCCAACATGAAGGACGGCGGAGGACCATCTGTTTCGCCTCAAAATGAAGAGTCAGCAAAAATTAAGACCTTAGAATCTCAGCTCAATGCAGCACTTAATGAGATTAAAGAGCTTAGAGAAATAATCGTTTCTTTGCAGCCCAAAAAAACTTATTCCCCAGTCAATTCAGACGAGGAAGAAGAAGTAGTAGCCCAGGAGACAGCATGGCTCCTACCCAAAAATAAGAGAAGAAAAAGAAAAGCCACTAGCTCGCCAGAAAAAGATGATAATATTTCCGAACCTAAATTAGCCACACCCAAAAATAAACAAGTTGTCCCAAAATCACAAAAACCACAACCTGTGATTTTAAGCAATGTGAAAAGCTATAAAAATATAAACCAGACACTAGAGTCAAAGAATCTTAAATTTAAAGCAAATTTAATGAATAATAACCAGCTAAAAATCAATGTAGACACCGAAATTGAATATAGAGATCTCACTGCCTTCATGAATAGCACCGACATGGAATGGCATACATTTGAAAGTAAGCAGACTAGGCCGCTAAGGGTGATGGCGAGAAACCTACACCCTTCGTGTGATCCACAAGACATCAAGGATGATTTATTGAGCAGAGGCTTTAACATCCTTGAAGTCGTAAACAAAATAAAAAAGACAGAAGTTAAGGACGAGGTTAAAATAATCCCCCTACCCCTATTTATGCTAACCTTCCAAAACTCGGAAGATATCAAAAAAATATACGAAATTCAGTATATATGCCATATGAAAGTTAAAATTGAAGCGATAAGGAGCAATAATTTGATACCTCAGTGCAAAAAATGCCAAAGATATGAGCACACACAAAAATTCTGCAAACACGCAGTCACTTGTGTCAAATGCGCTGGGAATCACCTGACCTCCGAATGCACCAAGCCAAGGGAAACACCTCCTAAATGTTCAAACTGCGGAGAGGCACATCCCGCAAACTACTGTGGATGCGTGGTAGCAAAAGAACTGCAGAAAAGACGAAATAACGCAAACAATGCAAGGAAACCACAAAATGGACAACCAAAAAATTTCACATCTAAAAATACTACCAAAGAGGTATCCTATGCACAGGCAGCACATGGCCCTAAATCTCAACCTGCACCAGTTCCGAATGAGCAACAGTCCATGATGCTAATGTTACAAAATATGATGAACCTTATGAACAAACTTTCAGAAAGGTTAGACAGACTGGAAACCAAAACTCGTGAAAAACCATAATGCATCAACAAGATCTAAGAATAGCAACTTGGAATGCTAATGGCATCCAAAACAGAATGCAAGAAATAGAAATATTTCTAAACACACAAAGTATTGATGTGTGTCTGGTCTCAGAAACACATTCAACAAATGAGACCTACCTAAAAATAAAGGGTTACCAAGTATACCAAACGATTCATCCCGACAATCAGGCACGTGGGGGAACGGCTGTTATAATAAAGAATAGCATTAATCATTATGAACAATGCCCTATTAGGAGTGCAGAAGTTCAGTTAACAGCAATAGGAATTAAAACAAATAACACAACCAAACAGAGACTGACTGTTGCTGCAGTGTACTGTCCACCAAGGTATAACCTCAAGAAAACGGATTATAAAAACTTTCTACAGCATCTGGGAGACAGATTCATCGTGGGAGGTGACTACAATTCGAAACACATGGATTGGGGATCCAGATTAACAACTACAAAAGGTAAAGAACTTAGGGAAGCTATAAGGGAAACCGGATGCAACTTTCACACTACTGGTAAACCAACATACTGGCCTACAGATACTAATAAAATTCCAGATCTATTAGATTTTTTTATATCAAGAAAAGTGTCACCCAATTTTATTGATATTCAAGATAATTTTGACCTAGACTCCGATCACTCAGCTGTGATCTTAACTTTGAGCGAGAAAATAATTAGAAAAGAAAATAGGCCAACTTTGGTTAATAAAACTACTGATTGGAAAAGCTTTAGAAATGAACTGGAAAATAAAATTATCCTTAAAATCCAATTAAGAACCAAAGAACAATTAGAAGTAGCAGCTGAAAAGTTCAACAACATCATACAAAAAATAGCCTGGGACAACACAAAGGCGTACACTCAAAAAACAATGGGAAACAACTATCCAATGGAAATAAGAGAACTTGTCAAAGAAAAGAGAAGAGCCAGAAGGAGATGGCAACACACTAGGGATCCATCGGACAAAAATATTCTTAACAACAAAACTCAACAACTTAAACGAGAAATACAAAAACTTAGAGAAGAATCTATAAACAGCTACCTAGAAAATTTATCAGCTGATGAAGACAAGGATTTCTCCTTATGGAAGGCAACGAAAAAACTCAAAAGGCCAATCACCCAAATGCCACCCATCAAATTAAGGGATGGTACTTGGGCAAGAGATAATAAGGAAAAGGCTGAAGCATTTGCAGAACATCTAGCCGAAATTTTTCAGCCAAATGATATCCAGTCCAATGTCAATATGGAAGAGTCTGTGAATATCCAAGAGAATGAAATAGCACTAGTCACTCCTAAAGAAGTAGCGAACGAAATCAAAAACAATTTAAGCGCCAAAAAAGCCCCTGGGTTTGACCTTATAACAGGAGAAATTTTAAAACAACTACCAAAAAAAGGTATACACTGTAAAAAAAAATGATTAAATTTTAAATCAAATTCAACCCAATTTTGACTAAATCCAGGTCCACGCCAGATTGATTGAAAAAATTAACACTGCATATTGATTAAATCGAAGGATCTGTGATTAAATTTTCTTATTCAAAATTGATTAACCTAACAATTAATTCTGATTACATCTAAATCAATCTTTATTAAAATTTTCTTCCATAATGATTAAATTTCCATAATACTCTAATCATTTTTTATTAAATCTTAAATCCAATGTGATTGATATGCAATTATCAGTAGCACCGCCCTTCCCCTCTCCGCCCTATAAAGTACCTGATTAGGGCGTCGATTTTATTTATTAAATGACAATACTATAATACATAAGAAAAGGGAACACATTAAAGAACAAACAGATGAAATTATATAAAAGATAGGTAATGCAAATTCCCAAAGCATGGGAATTGTTTGTCCCATATCATAAACAAAAATCCGGGGAGGTGAGGCGTGGACCTGGATTTAGTCAAAATTGGGTTGAATTTGATTTAAAATTTAATAATTTTTTTTTACAGTGTAAAAGTTGAAAATAATTATATGAAGTAAAAACACGAAAATTATTTACTCATCTGTAAATAAATACATAAAACACTAATGAAGACCTGGCATGACAAATCTTTTCTTTGAAAATACATGGAAAATAACTTACATTGGTGCATGAGTTCCTCCAAGGGATTGGATTCAAGATCTGAGATTTTTGCGTATTTCTTTTGTTTTTGAAACATAATTTCACCAACATGATGTAACAACAAAGTTTTTAAAAGAATATTCGTAAAATTTTAGAACAGGTTGACCACTTCATTCGTTATAACCTCACATTGCACATTGCACTACCACAGAAACCGCCATACCTACTGCCGATTAAATGGAATTTTTGCAGATTGCAGCGGGGTGGATGGATATCGGTACTCCCTTGTGATTAAAAGGTTGCGTACTGCGCATGTGTTGGCGGCTTGGTTTAGAAGTTTGAGTATTTTTTAGTCAGTAGGTGATTGATACTGATTATTGTGATTATTTTAACAAGGAAATATGATTTAAAATGTTTGTCTTTTTTATGCATTTGATCAGTATTGATTTAAAGTAATCGAGAATGAGTAATTTGTTTGAATCATAACGAAGATTATGAAACTGATTTAGAAAATAATTACAAATTAAATCAAAAAATTTAATCCCGCCAATAAAATCAGACATCTCTTGTGGTTAATCAACTGGATTTTTTACTGTGTAGTTATGCTGACTTACCTAATTAATGCAGCACTTAGACTAAAACACGTCCCTAGCGTCTGGAAAGTGGCTGAAGTCATTATGCTACCAAAACCAGGCAAACCACCGAATGAAGCCAAATCTTACAGGCCCATATCACTACTACCAATTATTTCAAAATTATTTGAAAAGCTTTTCTTAAAACGACTTAAGATTATAATAGAGAACAGTAACCTAATCCCAAATCATCAATTTGGCTTTAGATGCAAGCACTCCACGATAGACCAAGTCCATCGAATAACAGACATCATAGAAAGGGCACTAGAAGAAAAGCTAATCTGCTCAACTATCTTCCTTGACGTAGCTCAAGCTTTTGATAAAGTTTGGCACAAAGGGCTAATTAACAAATTAAACAGAATGTTACCAAAACAATATGTAGAGTTGCTAACCTCCTACATTACAGATAGAGTGTTCAGAATTAAACAGGAGGATGAATACTCCAAACTGAAGGAAGTTAAAGCAGGTGTGCCTCAAGGAAGCGTCTTGGGACCCGTCCTTTATTTACTGTACACTTGTGATCTCCCACAAACAGAAAATGTAACTGTGGCTACATTCGCTGATGACACTGCTGTATTAGCAGTAGGGACAGACCTAGATGCAGTAACCAGACAACTCCAACATGCTAGCGACCAGATTTACAATTGGACCACAGACTGGAAGATTAAGCTTAATGAGCAAAAATCTATTTGTGGCAACTTTACCAACAAAAGAATAGGCAATCATCAACCAATTAACATAAATGGTATCATAGTTCCCTATGCAAATACTGCCAAATACCTGGGGATGACCTTAGATGCGAAACTAAGATGGAAGGAACATATCAGAACTAAACGCACTGAACTAGGGCTCAAATATAGACAGTTGTATTGGCTCTTGGGACGAAAATCTAAGCTGTCAATACACTGTAAAATCATGATATACAACCAGATTTTGAAACCAGTCTGGGTTTATGGCATCCAGTTATGGGGCTGTGCCAAGGAGAGCCACATCAAACGCATCCAAACCTTCCAAAATAAAGTATTACGGAACATAGTTAGTGCACCGTGGTACATACGAAATAGTGACCTACATCGCGATCTTGGTATCCCGTATGTCGCTAGTGAAATTAGAAGATTTGCCATCAAGCACGAGTCTCGACTCCATCAGCACATTAACGTCGAAGCCATTAGGCTTCTTGACAACCAGGACCTAGTTAGAAGGCTGAAGAGGACCAAGCCCTTTGAACTAGTATAGACTTATGAAAACATAGTACAGTGCGCAAGTGTGTGAGTGCTAAGTGCCATGGCCATGAGTCACAACAGATAAACCTTTAGGACTCCATTGGGTGAACTTTAGTATATAAGGATTTTAGTTTTTAAGAATTTAGAGAAAAATTAATGGTTGGTCTTGCAGACCAGTTTTAATAACAGTAAACGCCGCAGGCTTTATCAATAAAAAAAAAATTATTATTATTATTATTATTATTATTATTATTATTATTATTACATTATTCTTGATTTTTCAGAATATTTTAAACTACGAAACCAGTATTAAAGAAAAATCTTATTTTTGTCACACTAATAAAAAGGCATTATTCCAGATATAAAAATGTGACCAAAAATTGTATTACATATTTTGATTATCACACCTCACCAAGGTACACAATAATTTGTCTTAAAAAATAAAAGAATATTTTCATATTTAATTGAAAATATATTTCTACTGGGATAATACTAATAAAATATTCATGAAACGCCACTGGTAGAATACGCGTGAGCCAGTCGGTAACACAACAGTTGCTGGTTTTACGCGTCCCATCTCTTTCCTCGTCTAAGGGTAAAACCTGATAAATTTCATAAGTATTGAATGCTAGTTTTTGTTGCATATGACACTTATGGCTATGAATTTATGTAAAAACATGTATGGATATTAAATTGGCAGTCATAACTGATCATTTTCTGGACCCTAAAAACTTTTAGGTTAGAAAAATAGGCGCCAATTTAATATGCCATTTACTATCATAAAACTTTTACCCACAAACAGTTATTGACCGGCCGGCCAATAACTGTAGTAAATTTAAGAATATTATTATTTAGAAGTAACCTGTCTTTTCATATATAAGCTCTGTTCGTAGAGGAATCACAAACCGATCAGCGCCAATCAAATTTTAGGTATTTGGTAACGTGACAGTTTGCCGACTGGTTTCCAGTAATTTCATTGGCTCTGACTGGTTTGTGATTCTTGTGCGAACAGGGCTATTATCATCATATCGTTGGTATTCGTGCAAAATGTCATAGGTATATCAAAAAAATGCAAAATTGCTTTTTGTCGTAAGTTAAATAGTTTCCCAATGCCCATGAAACTGTAAAATATCACATGTATCTGATTAATAGGTGACGAGCTATTTCCCATTTACAAAATGTCTGATGTTTGTTGAGTGAGCAACTGGTAATGCAAAATGTTTTATGTCGTATCATTCTAAATGATGTGCGCTACTTCGTTGTTTTGTGTATAAGTTCCACATATTTCCGAATTTATATAACACTCAGGTAAGTAAAACACTCGATTAATGTTAAATATATACAAAAAACATACAACATGACAACAATTTAAAATTACAATTGTAAAAATTCCCGTTTAAATAAACATTGCATGTTTGCACGACTTAGAAAAGTAGGGTTAGGTAGGCATTTGAACAAGAATTTCCAATTTTTTCTGGTTAACATTTAAAGCAACACGTTGATATTAACTTTTCACAGGTTTTTAAACACATTTCTTAATTAGAAATAACTATTTTTTTTAATATGAAGAAAAGTAAGTTTGTTTGCAAAATGACTTATGTTACTCTGCGCCAAGATCTTACACAAATCTGAAACATATGACATTTTGCGAACTATTTTTAAATAAATTTTAGGTATTTTAAAATTGAAACACTGCTGTCTCTCGCATTTTTCGTCGCAGACTAACCACCCTTAGCCATAATTTATTTCTAATACATTCTCGGATAAAATTAGTCATTTTACTTACATTATATATTCAATAATACTCCTACAACATTTCCCTGCCCAATGGAAAGAGGCAGTCGTGATTCCAATTTTAAAACCTGGAAAAAACCCAAATATGGCCGTGTCTTACAGGCCAATTCCCCTTTTAAGCACCATGTCAAAAGTCGCAGAGAGAGCCCTTCTAACAAAACTCAGAAGCGAAAATATAGAAACTAAAATTCCTCCCTACCAGTTCGGCTTTAGACCAGGTCACAGCACCACGCTGCTAGTGGCCAAGGTCGTACAAGACGCACTGGGAAAATTTAATCAACAACAGAACACTACAGTCTATTGCTTCTGGACATTAGAAGGGCTTTTGACTCACTATGGCATGGAGGGCTATTGCATAATCTATTTTTCCACCACGAACTGCCTCTCCATTCGGTAACTTTAATCCGTTCATATCTGACAAATCGTAGCCTCAAAGTTAGAGTAGAAGCAACCCTCATAATATAACAGCGGGTGTCCCCCAGGGCACCGTACTGTCTCCTATCCTATATAAACTGTTTACGGCCGACACTCCCCCAATTACCGAACCTCAGTTTTCCTTTTCTCTTCGCGCGTCAATCTGCAAGGAAGTTTGGGTTGATATTCCTGTTTTTTTATATAAAAAGTTGTGTTTTTAGAAGAAAAATGTATCGAAACGTAAGTATATTATTTTAGTTTATATAAACTTGTTTTTTCATGAGATACTCCTTGATAACAGTCTTTAAGATACATTGTGTGCCTTTTTTTACAAACGTGTTGGTCTACGTTGAATTGTGTTTTATACAAATATAAACCTAACACGGGGACTAAAAATGCAAGATGCTTTTTATTTAAATTGTTTATTGTCTCACTGATACGTTTTAGTGAAAAAGAGAGACCTCCGGTGAGCGTGTATTTACACTTATAACACTTATGTTAAATACAGGTCATTTCATTCTAAGCGCCAGTAATTAACTAAAATCCATATTACGCTTTAAAAATAAACTACCTGTATGTCGCATTTATCCAGGAATCTAGTTTAGTACCCATCATAGATAGATACAAGGGCGTCGCCAAGGGGGGAAGGGGGGCGCCCCCCCCCCCCCCGATCGGTTGAAATCCAAAATGAAATTATCAGCATTTGTGGGGATGTGCTTAAGGCAGATATTATAAAGAAAGTGAAAAAAGCAGAAGCATATAGTGTATTAGCGGACGAAACAGCTGACATTTCTGGAACTGAACAATTATCAATTGGGCTGCGATATTTCAATGAGGAAAATAATGAAATCGAGGAAATGTTCATCGGATTTGTTGAGCTGAAAGCTCTGGATGTGATATCCATTGCACAGACTATCGATGAGTTTTTGGCAAAAGAAGATCTTGATCCAGAGAAATGCGTTGATTTGGGATTTGACGGTTGTTCGACGATGTCCGGAAAAGAAAGTGGTGTGCAAGCAATCCTGCGCAAAAAAATACACCAAAGCTTTGTTCTTTCATTGCTCTTCGCACAAACTGAATCTAGTGATCAATGATCTTAATACTCTGCCTGAAATTCGGAACACCGTGGGAACCATCAAAGATATCATTACATTTTTTCGGGAATCAATTTTGAGAAGGCAATTGATACCTAATATTTCCAGGCTCTGTGAAACAAGGTGGAGCGAGAAACACAAATTCATTAGAGTTTTTAAGGAGAATTTTCCTGTTATAATGGAGGCCTTAGAAACCTTATCGCGTGAAGGAAATAGTGCGACTAGAAACAAAATGCTTTTCAGCTCGATGCGGCAGCTTCTAGAGTTTCGTTTATTCTTAGCTCTATTTTGATAGCCAAATACTCAGCTATGATGGAACCAGTTGTAAACGTGCTCCAGTCCATAACTTTGGACGCGGTAAAGGCCTCGCAACATCATCGAAGTAACCACCCATCAGGAAGCCCTTCAAAATTCTGGAGGAGGTCTTTAATAATACCATATTTAATTTGGACTCCATTATTAGTTCTCTTGAAGTGCGCTTTGCTGAAGAAAACACTCCATCATTCGCATTATCTAAATTACACCCGGCGCAAATGTTAACCATGTCAGTGGAAGATCTCACAGAAGCTAGCGAAACCTTTGCCCAATTTTACGACTTACCGAACATAAAAAATGAAATCGAACTTTGGCGAAAATTGTGGCAGGATAGACCCAACCCAACAGAACTAACCGTTGTAGTTGTCCTAAAGGAGACTGAAAACTTCTTCCCCGAAACGAGAAAAGCTTTAAAAATTTTGATTGCTCTACCGTGCACAACGTGTACCGATGAGCGATCTTTTAGCAGCTGAAGAAGAATAAAAACCTGGCTGAGGAGCACTATGGTAGAAAGTCGCCTCAATGGCCTAGCAATGATGAGTGTTCACAGAAATCTTATTTTTGACGACCTGGAGACTTTTATTAATAAAGTGGTCGACAGATTTACAAATAACCCAAGAAGATAATGTTTTCATTAATTTTCTTTGAATTTTTTAATTTTTTAACTTTTTTGTATTTTTGTTATGAATTTTTCTTCAATTAAAAACCTTTCCTTACAAATTTTATCGTTGTACCTACTTATTTGTACCTACAATTCGTATTTTCTCCATCCTCTCTCTCTTCTTGCCCCCCCCCCCCCCCTCTGGCCCATTGGCGACGCCCTTGGATAAATAACACGTTAAATGTAAATTTTATTTCCTGCTATTTCGGTCAATGGTTGGTACGTTAATTAAACAAAGGACATTTGCTTCTTACGTTTCGGTTTATTTTTAGTTAAACCATCATCAGAGGTACTACAAAGAATTTTTAACATTTAACGACGTTTAACACATTATTTTATTGTAACAAACTACTCTTTGTAAAACGTAACATTTCTGCAAATTTTATTAACGTAAAATAATATTAGCTGCTTAATTGCTTCATAATATTGTGTGTTACTTCACTTTTTCTAGTTTGTTTTTTAAATCTTCAATAGGGGAGAGTGACAGTGAAACGGACACGCTATGAAACGGACAGTCGCTCTAGTGTGAATACCCTTTAGTATAAAGCGGTGGTAAATAACATTCTGGCAACATTGTCTTGAGTGTATCGCTCCACAGCTGTGCCAGTTTTATGCTGTGAGTAGCAGATGAGCTAGGTAAGAAATATTATTTTCGGCGTAAAAAGTAAATTTTTAGTGAAATTTGGTAACTTTATTTAAGGTAAGCTATTGTGAATTGGTGTTTTGGGGTTAGGTAATCTTTTCTGTAACACCTTTGAGAAGCATGCCACGTAGAGACCTTTTTCCTAAGATATTTTCCTTCGGCTTTGAAAACGATTAAAGAAACAAGATGGCGATTGTAATGAAGTGGACATGTATTGATGTATTGAAACGGACGTCCGGTTCAACACATCGATGCATGTCCGTTTCAAAACCACATGGTTTTACATAATAAATAAAGGATATTTTGTTTGCTTGGGTTTGCTTGGGTTTCAATGCAAAATATAATCAAAGGGTTTGCTACAACCGGCATTCACCCATTTAACAGAAACGTCTTTTCCGACGATGATTTTTTATCGTGTTACGTGTCTCCCGAACACGTAAGGCTGTATCCTAAGGCTGCTGCACTAAAAAGAAAGCTTGGGGGACCCCGTAAAGGCAAAACAACTATTATAACGGATACACCTGAGAAAGACAGACTTCTAAAAGAAAAGGAAGCCGCTGCTCCTAAGAAAAAGAAGTTATCAAGTGTCACAAAAAAACGGATCAAAAGTTTGTGAAAGGAATCTAGTTCTGAAAACTCAAACTTAGATATTTCGTTACTTGAGTCCAGTGATGATGACCCCTTAGTGGCCTTAGTGACAGAAAATGAGAAAGGGAAGAAAAGCATACACACTGAAAAGAGTTCGTTAATTGATTTCAGTGATGATGACATACCCCTTGGTGGCCTTAGTTTTAAAAGGAACATGACAGAAAATGAAAAAGGAAAGAAAAGCATACATATTGAAACCAAACAAGTTAAAGGAAAAGACAGCGATGGACAAAATGTAGTTTGTAATGGTGTTTATAAATCAAGTAAAGTGGACTGGCTTAAATGTTTGGTGTGTCAGATGTGGGCTCATGAGATATGCGGACTAAAAGGTGTTCTTCATCATTTTTTTTTTGCAATAAATGTAATTAATTTCTATTTGAAATTATTTAAATGTTATATTTTATTTTGTTACAATAAGGAAGTCTAGAACTTCATATTTGTACCTACTTTAAAAAAATAAGTGTTTTTAACTATATTTGTTATTATTTTTGTAGACCCGTCCTTTTCATAACACTCTCTGTCCGTTTCAATACATCGTTGTTATGAACTGGCCAAAATGAAATTTATTTTTAATGTTATGTTTATTTAAAAGGTGTAACTTAAAAAAAATTTCGATTATTAAAATTGTTAACTAATTTATCATAGTTTTATACTATATATGCTATACAGTGTTTGAAAGCATAATAAAACAGATGTAAGTTTTTTTTTGGAAGTGTCCGTTTCATTGACCCTCTCCCTTACATCATTGACCGCCACTATACTTATAGTCTGATGTTACTTATTGTTTATGAAGAAATTTACATAAATAAAAATATGGCTTGTCAAACAAAATGTTTTCGAACATAGTAACTACCTATAATGCCCTCCTTAGGGTGGCTTAAATATTGCTGTTGTGGTTGTGGTTATGACTAGGTATAATTATTGCCCTGTGGCTATAATAATTTGTTTGAATTACTGCCAAGAATGTTTAAAATAATATAACATTTATGTCAGTGGGGTTGCCATCCCACTCAGTTTGATCTAGGGTTCATGATTCAGATTAGATTCCTGGGTTTAATTTTTCAGGCCAAGAAAGGTGAACTAAGGGTTAACAAATATACATTTTCCCATGTATGTTATAAATATGTTAAGTTAGAGAGAAACAGGGGTTTAATCTGAAAATATATATCATGAAAGATATATTGATGGGCAAATCTGAGCAGAAATATTTAAAAATACATCAAATATACAGGGTATCCCGTTGCTGCAACTTCAGGGTTAAAAGCTACTGTTTGCAATTTTTTAAGTTATAGTAAAATTAAGTTTTGGTTGTTCTTTTTTTGCTTCTGGAAAGTTTATCGCTAATAATTTTTGAAGCGTTATTAGTAAATTAATTTTTCAAAAAAAAATTTGGGAAGCCAGGACTATTTTCCTATCTACAGTGGCAATAGCAAAACGAAAAGTCGACAGGAAGGCCCAGAAAATAAGTCGAATTAAAAAAATGAGGCAAAATTTCTCTTATTTTACTATTGTTTTGTCAAAATCACTAAAGGTAGACTGTTGACTGGTATTTTTTTGTTGTTTTTTTTAAGCAAAGGTTATTCCCTGTATCCATAAAAAAATGCAAACCTCTAGCTTCTTCCTCCACTTAGCAAATAATTATCGAATTATCAATTTAAACAGCCATCGGACTCTCACTCACTAAGTGGAGGAAGGAGCTAGAGGTATGCATTTTTTGATGGTTATAGGGCATAACCTTTGCTTCTTTTTCAATAAAGAAAATACCAGTCAACAGTCTACTTTCAGCACTTTTAACCAAATAATAGAAAAATAAGAGAAATTCTGCCTCATTTATATATAAATGCAATTTATTTTCAGGGCCTTGCTGTCGAATTTTCGCTCTACTGTTACCACAGCAAAATAGCCCTCACTTTCCATTATTTTTTGAAAAATTAATTTACTAATAACGTTTCAAAAATTAGTAGCGATAAACTTTCCAGATGCAAAAAAAGAACAACAAAACTTAATTTTACTATATTTTTGGGAAGGTGATGGAAAAAGTCTTTAAGGCTAGACTGTACAACTATTTTGAGAAAAATAATTTATTTGGTCCTAGTCAATTTGGATTTAGGAAAAATTGCTCCACTACCCAGGCTATACAGGGGGTGGTGAGTCACGTGGTCGAGGGTCTTGAATCAGGGCAGCACACGGCTCTCAGATTGTGTGATTTGTCGAAGGCCTTCGACTGCGTGTCCCACGGCGTTCTGATGTGATGTATATGTCTGTATTTTTACAGATTATTTTTTTGATTTTAATTGTAAGTAATTGACAAGCTACTATTGTACAGTGTTCTGTATGGAATGTGGTAAATTTGTAAATAAAAGTAAATACATATATCTTAAAAAATTGCAAACACAGACCTACACTTTTTGATTTTGATTATATTCAACAAATTTTGATGTAGTTTTTAACCCTGAAGTTTGATCGTGCAGCAACGGGACACCCTGTATAACTATTTTTTACAACAAAATGTAATTGTCATAGCTTGTGCCTAAAGTTAAGTAAGTGGTAATTCTAGTGTGAATTAAGTGCATAATTTTTATTTGTTATAGCGTTTGAATAAGCCATATAGTTCATATTCAGCAAGACACATCAGATCGATTATCAAAAGCATGCCCGGAAAAAACAATTCTAAAAAGCATTCATCACATGAAAATAGTTTTGATAAAAATAAAAGATTAGATTTATGTAACAATGATAATAGCTGCACTGAAACAAGGTCTGCAGATCAACTGAGACCTCCTCGTTTCAGGCTGGATAGATCTCGCAGAAACTTCCTTGACTTGAGCATCTACAACAGGCTCTCCGCTCATGTGAGACGTTATGATTGCAATAAATTAAAATCTGTTATAAAACAATTCATCTTGAAGAAGGGATTTTATTCGGTTACCGAATTTTTGGAATGCATGTTCTTTATTTTAAATTTGGAAGTTGACCTGTATTGTTTAATTTCTCAGCTTTTGTTTCCCTTGGACTCACGCGTTCTTGGCAGTTTGTTAATTTTTTTTTGTTTGTATAATGTTTGTGTTTATTATCTGTAACAAAGTTTTAAAACGGTATCTATATTGTTTGCGATGTGATGTATATGTCTGTATTTTTACAGATTATTTTTTTGATTTTAATTGTAAGTAATTGACAAGCTACTATTGTACAGTGTTCTGTATGGAATGTGGTAAATTTGTAAATAAAAGTAAATACATATATCTTAAAAAATTGCAAACACAGACCTACACTTTTTGATTTTGATTATATTCAACAAATTTTGATGTAGTTTTTAACCCTGAAGTTTGATCGTGCAGCAACGGGACACCCTGTATAACTATTTTTTTACAACAAAATGTAATTGTCATAGTTTGTGCCTAAAGTTAAGTAAGTGGTAATTCTAGTGTGAATTAAGTGCATAATTTTTATTTGTTATAGCGTTTGAATAAGCCATATAGTTCATATTCAGCAAGACACATCAGATCGATTATCAAAAGCATGCCCGGAAAAAACAATTCTAAAAAGCATTCATCACATGAAAATAGTTTTGATAAAAATAAAAGATTAGATTTATGTAACAATGATAATAGCTGCACTAGTTCCACTTTATTCACTGCTTCAACCCAACGCACTAATGTGGATAGTAATTATTGTTACAGCACAGCTAACAGCTCCAATAGAAATTTTAACACCATTGCTTATACTAAAAACACGAATAGTAGTAGGGGAAGTCTAGCTAAAACGGGATACTAGGATAAAACGGGAAATGCGCTAATAAGCAATACGCTATGCGTTATCTATCCAAATATGGTAAAATTATAACGCCCGCGGTAAAGTAGAGACGTGGCAAGTCGAAACAAACAGTTTGCTTGCGTCCTTCCAGAGTAAGGTAAGTTTTTAATACTTTGCGGGATTTCTTACAACACTTGTGGGAAATAATCTTAAGAGCTGCAAGTTTATTGGCCAATAAAATCAGACTCTATTATTTTTACGTACAGTATAGTTGTATTGAAACAGATATTTTATATTTTTGCAGTGATATAGGTGTGTAGGTCATGTTTATAATTTTGTGATTTGTTCATAACGGTGTTTGCTAAAGCGGGATATTACATAGTTTTTAAAACGGGATATCCTGAGTTTAAAGCAATATTTGTATTTGCAGATACTCCGTACTCGCAATGTTATTAAAGCAAAAATACCAAAGAAAATTTAACCGTCAGTCCTGGTCAGAAAAGCAAATGGCTTCTGCAATATGAAAGTGTTGCTTTTTTACTGTTCAAGTTATCGAAGTAAGAACACAATTTTACCACGTAAAGAGCCTATCCCATTTTAGAATAACTGTAAATCCCGTTTTATCAACATATATGGATAAAACGGGAAATATGCAACTTATAAAAAAAATACATTTTAAGGGTAAAACTAGCATTCCAAAAATCAAAACATAATAATTCTGAAAGCTAAATCGTAATAGATTCTACTTGTCACGACTTTAATTTTTTTAGATACTTGAAAAGATATTTTTTTAATGGTTGAACCTTAGGTATCCCGTTTTAAGTAGACTTCCCCTACTGCATGCTATAATTTTAATGTATCCCATGTATTGACTCCATGCAAGTGACGTAATCAATGTTTCCACTCTCATACAAGACAATCATCAAGTTATACGATTCAAGTTTATAAAATCTTTAACCTCGTGGGCAATTAGAACTTGTCTTAGTCACAATGCATTTAATGAATTACACCGGCACACAAAATAAAAAAAGTGGTATGTACATTTGACCAGACCCATCTATCTATATGTATTTTGATGCGCTGAATCCAAATCCGAAGTCCGTTTGGCCCGTACACCCCCCAAATTTTGAGTAAACTGCGAAAAACTGCTAAAAATAGGTATAAATTGCAATTCAACTTCGGAGGACTGATTGCTTGTGCCTGTAACCAGGGCACCTACAGGGCACCACGTGGTGACGGTGGGCAACAGAACCGTCTGGCAGAGTCCTGGGTTAACGGCGTGTATGCCGTCATGGCAGGCACAAGCGATAAGTGCTTTACGATGCAGGGATTCGGAACCCCAGTATCGGCGTCTGGTCAGGGTGAGAAAGCAGGCCCGCAGGCGTCGTCATCAAGCGACTTCAGCTCTACATTGGTGGGTAACTTGGCTTCTGTAGAGTATAATGTTACAGGAAATCACTCCCACATGCGTAATAAAAGTCCTCATTGGTACGTTAGATCAATACTATTTTTTGCTATTTTCTCCTACTTCATTGCCATTTTTAACGATTCTTGATAAATATATGAATGATCGAGATTAACAGATTCTGAATTTAGATTCAGCGCATCAAAATACATAAGAAACGTACTTGACCTAGTTCAATAAAATTTTATTCATTTTCATAACTGCAATTTTTCGCAATTTTTAGTCATTTTCAGCATTTTTCCGCAATTTACGCAAAATTTTGAGGGTGTACGGGCCAAACGGACTTCGGATTTGGATTCAGCGCATCAAAATACATATAGATAGATGGGTCTGGTCAAATGTACAGACCACTTTTTTTATTTTGTGTGCCGGTGTTATTGATTATATTAAGGTCATATACTGAGTTGAGGTGACTGCAGAACACTTTTAAAAATTGATGAAACTTTAAAAAAAGACATTGTTGTTATTCCACCAGGACAATATTACCACTTTGCTCTCAGAGAAGGAGTTCTGGAAATATTAAAACGCCAAGAATCTTTTAACGTTCAGGAAAATATTTTAAAAATTTCCTTAAACACTGATGGCCTTCCATTGACTAAAAGCAGTTGTAGTCAGTTTTGGCCCATACTAGCGATTGTAGACAATTTTAAAAGTAGTGGGCCTTTTCCTATAGGAGTATTTCATGGCAGATCCAAACCAGAAAGTGCAAGTGATTTTCTAAAAATCCTTACGGATGAATTTAAGGAATCAAAACCGTTGGTATAGATATTAAAAATTTACATTTTTCAGTAAAAATATCAAAAGTGTTATGTGATGCTCCAGCTAAAGCATTTGTATTAAATGTCAAAAATCACAATTCCTATCACTGTTGTACGAAATGTAAGGTTGAGGGGGAGTACATTCGACACCGAATAGCTTATTTAGATCTAGATGCAAATTTGAGAACGCATAATGAAATAATCAATTTATCTGATGAAGATTATCGTAAAGGTCCTACTGCACTTTCTGAATTAGATATTGATTTAGTGGAAGATATACTGCTAGATTACATGCACTTGGTGTGTTTGGGGGTTACAAAAGATTGCTTAGCTTTTGGGTTTCAGGACACCGGGGTGTAAGTTTGTTTAAAGAGGATATTTCTAAAATTAATGAAAACTTGGAAAATTTTCGGCATTATTGTGTAAAAGACTTCGCTCGACTTCCCAGGTCTTTAAAGGAATTGGAACGTTGGAAAGTCACAGAGTTTAGGCAGTTTTTATTGCATTAGCTCTCAATAATATTTTAAAAGAACCCATGTGGTCCCATTTTCTTGCTTTACATATTTCTATTCGCATTTTAGTATCTGTAGATATATGCTTTAAACCCGATTTTTTAAATTATGCTAAAAATCTTCTTCAATATTTTGTTGCCAAATTTGGGGAAATATATGGGGAAAAGTATGTGAACCATAATGTTCATAATCTACTTCATTTAGTAAAAGATGTTGAAAAGTTTGGACCTTTAGATATTTTCAGTTGTTTTCCTTTTGAAAATTATATGTCGCACATAAAGAAATCTTTAAAAATCACTAACAATCCTCTAGAGCAGTTTATAAACCGACACTATAAATATATTACACACTGTTTAGCACAGAATGAAAAGAACACTAATTATACCTTATTAAACATAATGGATGTAAGAGAAGTGGGCAATGATAATATAACCCTTTTTAAAAATTTTACTGGTCAAGGATTTTATTTTTCTGTTGATGAACCTAACTGCTTCGCATTTTTAAAATCTGGAGTGGCTGTAGAATTCGTAAATTTCTTTAATAAAGAAGACAGATTTTTCTTTGAATGTAAAGTTTTTAAACCTTTAAAAAGCTTTTTTTAAAATACCATGTGATTCCCTTAAAATCAATTGTGGAAAAACTGATGGATTTACTGTCAGTACAAATATTTACGACGCTGAAGAAATTTTATGTAAAGCAATAAAAATTGGGGAGCTTCTAATGGCATTACCGCATACATTTTAAAAAATTCATTAAGTCAGTGATTAAGTGATCTTATGACTAAAAATCTACTTTTATTTTTTTGTTCAATTCAGTATTTACTTTTAAAATACTTACTGTGGATATTGCAATAAAATAGTACCTGTTTAAAAAAACGTTTGGGCAAGAATGCTTTACAAAAATTACTTACATTTAAAAATGTCTTATATGAAATAATAAGCAGAGTGCTCAATTTTGTATTCGCTCTCTCCTTTCATGTAGGACTTAATTTATTTTATTACTCTAAAACCTTTTTGTTACTTCAAAGTCTGTTAAGTATTGTTTTAAAACAATATAATTTTAATTTTTTAAAAAACAATTACAAGCTTTACAAAAAAGCAATTTTTGGTCATGTGGCGGCTGACTCACAACCTGGACTTAATAATAATTACCTATACATTGGAAGCACATATTTTTTAAATTGTTAGTAGCAATATCAGAAACAGTTTTAGTTGCACACTCTCTCTCTATTCTTTTTACATTTAGCATACTTATTTTATTGTAGTTATACTGTTCTTTGCTAAGTCTTATTTGCTTATAGATTTGTTTTTTGAGAGTATTTTCCACAGGGCTTACTTTCCTGGTTGCAACACATGAACAAAAGTAAAGTTAGATTATTATTATATTATAAAAATTAATTTTTGAATGGTGCCGGCCTTTACTTGATGGAAATCCATATATAGACAATTTTAGTCAAATTTCCACTTTTATTATATATATATATATATATATATATATATATATATATATATATATATATATATATAGATATATATATATATATATATATATATATATATATATATATATATATATATATATATATATATACATATATATATATGTATATATATAAAAGTGGAAATTTGACTAAAATTGTCTATTATTATGTGTATCAAAATTAATGTTAATTATGGGTATTCAGAATTTTATACACAATATTTGGTTCTTTGTTTTCGAATTAAGGTATCAAAAATGTCCAATTTTATCACTTATCGATAACATCCTATCACCCTAAATTTTTTATAGGTACTCCTTTAAAATCCAGGCTTTTAAATAAGTTATAAAATCACAAATACAGCCTAGTTAGTACATGTATTATCTATAATATTATAAATGTTAAGTAAAATAATACTAGAGTTAATTAAAAATATATTTTTTTAGTATACAGTGGTAAGATTTAACGAAGGAGGAATTAGTGTTATTCCACAAATATGGCTAATTAATGAACATTTGGCATATTGGCCAAAAACCTCCAAAAATTTGAGAACATTAATATTAGGGGAAAACCCCCTAACCCAGACTGGCCTACATTTAAAGTATCCCAGATATATGGAACATATGGTAAGATATTAATTACAAAAATCAAAATATATTGATAATTCAGGATTTTTCAATTTTTTAGAAATTTATGAAGATGCACTTGAACAAGAAAAAGACGCTGTCCGAGACTCTGAATCTGAGCGTGATGAGAGGCGGCCAGGAAAGAGAAAATTTAAACCCTTGCTAAAATATTCACCACCGCCATCATTTTCGGGTGAATGTAGGCATTTTCTATCAGACATACTATTTTTGATTTTAATTTTTTTTTCTTTTTAAGCTGTTGATTTTAGTGAGCAAAATACGGATGCAGCTAAGAACAGAGATGTTTGTGGAGGTAATGTTAGAAATAAAAGATTTTCTTATTTGTTCCTAATGTTTTTGAATTTTAGGTCGAATACAATATAATATAGATTTTGAAGATGATTTAAATTTAAAAACTGCTGATCAAAAATCAACATCAGGTATGTACTCATATTTAGTGTCACATATTAACTTTAATTGTTTACATAAAGAAAAACTTTTTTCAGTTGACACAATGGAACCCCAAAGACAGTAGACCGTGGAATGTGCATATTAATAAGTATTCCTTATTTTAATGGCAAAATGAAAAAAATAATTTTAAGGATTTTGTTTGTAGTGATTTATAAAAGTACACTAATAATTAAAATCAGAAAATTTCAGTCAAGTGCAAGCTATACTTGCACAATTAGTGTTCCGTGCCCAGTTAACTTGAGCAAACCTTGGCCGCCCAATTTCAGGCCAACTCCCGCGATCCCGCCGCCGACAGCACCAGCGCCGTGTCACAGCGCATATGCGCGGAGCTGAGTGGGGAGCGTTTCGACTGAGCCAAATTAAAAATTTTGAAAAACGTATAAGGGCAAAAGTTATTCCTTACGTCTTCAGAAATAATTTTTGTCGAAAAACTTTTTCTCTAAAACCAAAGGTTCAGCAGTTATAAGGAAATAAACAATTAAATCGTTTATAACAATTGATCGCGTTAGAATTTTTCAATCTCAATAATTTTGACTCAAACTAGACCTAATTCTCAATGTACATGATTTTTTTCAGATTTTTCTGAGCGGTTCTTTTGGTGATGAGGGATTGGACAGCAAGTTTTAGGTGTTTTTCCCGAAAAATGGTTAAAAAAACGCATAAAAATACATCATATTGTTAAATTCGTCCTTCAATAAGCTTTCATTTTTTCCATTTCCCAATTTACCCCCTAAAATTAACCCCCAGAATCAAAATTCAACTTTTTATATTTCACGTCTAGAAATTGGGCCACCACGCTCTATTTCTGTGCTAAATTTCAAAATTTTTACGTCCAACAGTTTCAGAGAAAACCGCTTGTGACAGACGGACAGACGGACACCGAAGTGATTCCGTTTTGCTAATTTTACCACGGAACACTAAAAAAAAACATGTTAAAACTTCTGCATAAAATAAACACGCAGGCTGCAGAAAATTTATAGTAATTTGGTTGCCGTGCCGGTTGCATTGAGTTAGGACTGGGTTTAAATATTATTCCTAATCCTAAGTCATGATTTTGTACGTGGATTTGTAAAGATGTTCAGAAAATTAAGAAAAATATACAAATATTTATCATAAAAAGAAATATTATTTATTACAAAAATAATAGATATTTGGCAATTCGTCCAACAAGAAGTACGAAGTATCTCACAATCTCAGGGGGCCACGGCCCCCTGGCCCCTCCCTGTGGGCGCCCATGGATATAGTAGAAAAATGTACACTGTGTCCACTGGCGAATTTTTCAGGAATTATAGTTATAGATCATGTTATAAACTTCACTCTTCTTATTTTTAAAATAGAATTAACGCATATAGGCTAGGTTTTGGTTTCTAATTATAAAATCACAGTTTGAAACATTTTAGATGCAGTACAAAAAGTATTTCCAGTCACCGATAAAGAATTCGAAATAGTAGTAATGGAATGGTTTCGCCACGCCAATCAGAGGCTCAAACGAGAACGGACAGAGTAAGGAATGAAAAGAGATATCATAAGTAACAGGTATAATTTAACTCATTAGTAAAACTTCGAATTTTTCTAAAAATATAAATTAAAGTTTTTTGTTTAGGTTTCTAAATCTAAAGGATTCCGCACTAACTTTATCGGAAAGTGGTTTTGGTGAATTTGGCTAAAAATTTAGGATATTATCCAACTGTTAGTTTTTCGTTCTCAGTCTAAAAATATCTATAAGGATTTACCACCTACTTCACAAAACCTAATGCATTTAGTTTATTATATTTCTATTATGTTATTTTTACCCAACGAATTTTTACTTCAGTACAAACATAAGGCTCATCTGAACGTTGCTAGAAGAACTTTTTTATTTCCGAGAATCTAAAAGTAACATATTTGGACAGAGAATGAGAAATTAACAAGTAATCTATCCGTCTTTTTTTGAGTAATACTTAATACTAATAATAATAATAATACCCCATTAACTATTAATTTACACATACTGCTTCATACAAAGCATGTTTAAAATCTTGAGTGACAGTATTTGAAATGTTAATTATTTTATAAATGCATGACATATCAACTACCAACTTTTGGACAAATATTTGATGAAGTTTTCTTTTTCCAGGTGAAAGATGCAAGAAGATATCTTAAAAATAATTTTTGTGTATGTTTTGGTTTTGAATAAACAGAATTCTTAAATTACAAAGTTTAAATTATTATATTTAACTCAAAACCTTTCCTTTTTTTTTCAGTATTAAAAGATTTGTTCATTGTCATTTATAAGACAATATAATGAATTAAATAAGTATCTAAAACAGATTATCTCGGATGGACTTCGTTCTGTTATGAATAGCCGCTGGAAACCATTTGATTAACAATTTTGAAAAAAGCAAATTTTATAAAAATGCCTTCGAAAATCTTAATAAAAATATTTTTGACTTTACGAATTTTAGTCAAATAACTAGGAAATCTATCTGTCGAAAATTTGGGTATTTAAAAGTAAACGGAAATGAATCAAAAAATATAAAAATATTTATTTATGTTGGACTATAATCAAAATAATTACAGTTTTAATCGTGTGATAATTCTAATAATTGAGCCGGTCAGAGGAAAAGTGGTCTAACTGCATTTAGGTCAACTTTTAGGAAATTCATGTTTTGCGTCTGAGCGGATTAAAAAATGGGTGTAATGGTTTTTCAAAAGGTTTTCACTCATTCCTACCAAAAATATGTTGAAATTTTACATGATACCAAATTGTGGTAATTACGCCTCATTGTATTAATTAATTAGATATTAAAGCCGGAATACCATTTTTCCAAGTAACTTTTTTCCAAGGCTCGGCGTCAAAGTGGTATAACTCACGGATTTATCTCACTTTTCCACGTAACAATTCCAGACAACTGGTGACAAACGATGGCAGGAAGTAGCTTTACTTTTGTATATATAAGGGTATTGATATTTTGACCTGGATGTTCATATTAGAACATTTTTGAGCCTATTTTAATTTGTGACATTGGGCTTTTTTAATACTTGTCTATATTTTTATATTTTAAGCAAGTTAGTATAGTGTTATAATAATAATGCTAATAGAAAACACAATCGGTGCCATTCTGAGACTACAAAAATGATATTAGGCTTGTAAAAAGATGATATTGGTTACGTCAAAATAAGTCGACCAATCATTTTTAAGCCAAGGCCGTTATGTGGACACTGGCGCGTACAAGCGACGTCTTGACTTATACCACTATTCTACCGAGCGCGAGGCGTTATGTTGAGAAGAATAACGTTAGGAAGCTGTACTCTCAGCTATCAGAATTATTTGACTTATACCACTTATTCACTGAATACATTACACCCCTAGATACCAGAAAATTTGTATATATCAAAAATTAAAATTTTTGATTTATACACTTTTCCTCTGATCGGCTCAATTCCACTTTTGCCCTAATAACAAATTTTACCATGATTTAAGCAAAGATGTTTACAAAACTACATGTGACAAACACTTTATTTTATGTTAAATCACGTACAGTGTGTGTGTGTGTGTGTGGGGGGGGGGGGGGGAGGTTTGCACTTCCGAAAAATCGAATTTTTTTTATCTTATCTTATTGTTAAACATTTCAAGAATATATTCCCAAAATTTTAAGTCGATCTGAGCAAAACTCTTGAAGTTATTATCTAGTTAGTCTCCTGTCCTTTAACACTATAGCTCTGACAACAGCGGGCGTTCGGGAAGGCAGTGCAGCTGTCGAGCAGGTTTACAGCTTATTCACTTCTATTGTTCTGGTCAACTATCCTGTTTCGAGAATATTTTATTTAGTATAGCCAGGTAGGTAAAGCCATAAAGCCATATTTTATATTTGTATGTATACTATACACTGTACAATATTTTAAAACGAGAGACGAGCGTTAGTTTGTCGTTGTACGTTCGATCGTGCGCTTGTGATTTTATAATTTTGTCAAGAAATTGTCTGTAAAAAAATGCCGTGATTGAGTAAAGTTTCGAGAGATGGCCGAAAAAGTGCAAGAACTTATTTGTGCAGATCGAAAAAAAGGCCTAATCCAAATAAAACAAATAAAGATGAGGCTACTACAAAAAGTGCATCATCGAAGAAAATAAAGTTGAATACCAGTGCGAGTGTGCCGGAAGACGTTAAAAAACATTACAGAGTCATCGATTTTTTGCTTGTTTTCTCAACCATCGCAAGTTTAGTAAAATGTGCTCAGTGTAATGGTTCAGTTGAGTTCAAAAATTGCAAAAAAGAAGGCCTTGGCTTTCAAATCCAAGTGAAATGTGCCAATTGTGATCCACACTTTATACCGTCGAGTGAGAAAACTGGTCATCGCTATGAAATCAACACTAGATTTGCTTTCGTAATACGTACGTTAGGTTTGGGTTTAGCAGGCTGCAATAAATTTTGCGGTCTCATGGATATTGCAAGTAATTTTTTATCCAAACCGTCTTATTTGGATCTTATGAAATCGATTTGCTGCTGCGTCAAATCGGCTGCGGAAAAATTTCATCTTTCCGCCGCAGACGAAGAAAAACAGAAAACAAGTGCAAATTCGGAGTCTGACACTTTGACCGTTTCTGGCGACGGCACGTAGCAGAAGCAAGGCTTCAGCTCCTTGTTTGGCGTCACTTCCTTGATTGGACATTGGTCTGGAACATTTATTGATATTTTCATAAGTAGTTTGCACTGTCAGCTTTGCAAATTATGGGAAAAAAAATTAAATACTGCTGAATTTGAAGAATCACACGAAGAACACGTTGAAAATAATGATTGTCAAGCCAATCACACCGGACCATCAGGTAACATGGAAGTTAACGCTGTTATCGAAATGTTTCGCCGCTCAGAAGAAAATTAGGGAGCAAAGATCAGCAACTATATCGGAGACGGTGACAGTAAAACTTACGGCAATTTAGTGAAAGCTGAACCTTACGGTGAAAATTTTACTATACTTAAATAAAAAAGAATGTGTAGGTAACGTGCAAAAAAGAATGGGAAAACGTCTGCGTGATCTGGTAAAAAATACTGTACAAGATAAAGTTGTGAAAATAGGGAAAACTGCTGGTAAAACACGGCGAAATAAAGTACTCGGCGGCAAAGGAAAACTCACCGGAAAAGTCATCGATAATTTGAGTCGATACTACGGAGCAGCAATAAGGCATATTTGTAATTCGCTAGAAGAAATGAAAAGTGCAATCTGGGCAACGTTCTACCACCAGCAGTCAACAGACGATAACCTCCAACACGATAAGTGTCCGAGCGGTGAGAACTCGTGGTGTCCATATCAAAAAGCTTTGGCCACAACAGGAGTGGAAAATTTCAGACATAATTACAATCCACTTCCAGAAGATGTCCTATAAGCGATCAAACCGATTTACGAAGATTTGAGTAAAGACGAACTTCTGGAAAGGTGTCTTGGAGGTTTTACTCAAAACGCCAACGAAAGCTTGAACCAGCTAATTTGGAGAATTGCACCGAAAAAATTATCTGGCAGCTAACAAATTGTTGAATTTGCATCCTATGTAGCTGCATGCACTTTCAACGAAGGTGCTGGTGCTTTTCTCACCCTTCTGTCGGATATGAACATCAGCGTCGGCCCAAGCGCTCATAGAGGACAGCAATCGCATTGACAGAGCCGAGATCCAAGCTGAGCAGCAGAGCAAAGAAGCCAAAACAAAGACTTGAGAAAAAAGAGGCTGAAGACATTGAAGCTGCTGCAGGGAGTCTACTCTATGGAGCTGGAATCGATGATTCTGTGTAAGTTGAAAAAAAAATTTTTTCTTCACTTTTTTAGCTCATAAACTTTTAAACGCGTTTGTCTCAAAACTACTTTTTCAAAGTCTGTGTTCACTGCCATTTACAAACTACTCGACCGATTCATTTCAAACTTGGTACACATTTTCTACATATAAAATACCTCCCCCCAACGTTTAGTTATTTTTTTTTTATATTAAGGGGGTTTCCGACCCACAAAATGGCGGAATTTTTCGTGGAAAATAGCAGCTTACACTTTAGATGGCCACTACACATTTTTAAATGCAAAAAAAATAATCATATAACGTTGGGGGGATTTGATGATACTTTGACTACATTTTAATGGTTTTTGATTTCAGATAATTTCCGACCGAGATATAGTGAACACCGCAAATTGTTATTTTTCTAAGACGTTCTGGGGCAAGCTCTGTCACCGGCTTGTTTTTCAATATTTTCGCATGAAAAAATTACAGAATATTGTTAAAAGTGTACTTGATAATGTACAAAAGGTTTGAATAAATTTGCTCAATCCATACTTAAAAAAAAAATTCACAAAAAAAGTGTTTTTTTACGCTGAAACCCTTACCCCACCCCCCTTAACTTCTAGGAGCCATTAATGTTCCAAGATAACTAACGTAACAATGAAACAAGAAAACACAAATTTAACATAATTGAGATGTTTTTTTGCTTAGTGGGTTGTGCCGCTTAAAATAAAACACAGTCATAACACCTGTTCGTAAAGTTCAAGTCACCTTGGACGAAAGATTATCTTTTAACCCTGGAGGCGGGGCGCTCCAAATTGTAACGGGAGTCGGGGCGCACGGGTCTCCTAGACCCATACCAAAAATATTAGAAGGAAGGTATCTAATACCAAATTGTTAATCTCACATTCAAATAAGTTCTATTTATTAATATGAATGATAGAAAAGTTAAATTAAAAACCAATAATAATATGTACAGGGTGACTTTAAAAAATACAACATAAATTTTTAGTCTATTTTTGGTTATACATAATAAATACAATTTAAAAACTTCTTAACCAAAAAATTATCAATTACTGTTAGCAACAAGCTAAGTGAACAATAAACAGTACGTTTTGTTGATTTTCAGCAACGGCTGAACAAGGGTAGCACCAAGATTGAAGATGAGCTAGGTTTTTGCATTTTTTTGCAGTAATATCTTGTTTTGGAGTTTTTCTTGCAGAAAAACATCTTCTTGTAGAAAAAAACATCTTTTTCTTGTTCCAGCAAGAAAAATTTCTTCATTTACCTACATGTACGATTATAGTACCTGCTACCTCTCACCTTCTTTCCCTTACAGATCGCGGTATATTTGTTTCCACTGAACGTAGTTCCAAATGAATTTCTGTTCAAGACAGAGCGAGATCTCTCAAAAACGACCTTTTTTGGATATTATATATTTAGTTATTACATATTTATTGGATATTATATATTTGTTTTAAATAAACTGGTCGAAAAATATCAAAACGTTAGTCGGGGCGCTGGGTCTCACAGACTTTAAGAAACTGAACTTTGAAATGTGCCAATATCCAAACTGGCCGCTTGCTAGACGAGATCTTGACAATGATTCAAGAAGGTATTGAAATACTCAGATCTCGGAAAAATAATGTTTAGAAATGGTGACCGTTTCTCGGGTAGTCGGGTCTCACAGACTTGGCGCCCAGCCTCCAGGGTTAAATACCATATATCGGCAACACTGCAAAAAGCATTTTTAGCCATGCAAAGTTTATATTCGTTACTATCACCAAGGTCACACCTAAATCCAAACAATAGGTAAGCTTATAATTGACAAGCAGATTATAAGGCCGATCTTGTGTTACGCAGCACCGGTTCTGGTGCTCCATGTCAAATACACAATTCGATACAGTTCAAAGAATACAAATCAAACTTCTAAGATGTGTTACGTTAGCCAGAAGAGCTACAGTCATTCGTGACCTCCACGACATGGTGGGTGTCGAGCATGTTGTGGATTACGTGCGCGAAATTAGCCATAAGTTCTATAGATTTAAACCAGCTGCATCCCCCTTAACTAGAAATCTGACTGACCCACGTTACACTCCTGAAGCTCCTATTAAACATGGACCAATATATAAAAACCTCCGAATTTACCACGAAAACCCCAACAATCAGCCGTAAACAGGTTTGCTCCCTACCATCCACTCCCAAAGCTCAATCCATTCCATCTGAACATACCGTATATAAATAGTCAACTTACTTTACATTACATAATAACTTTGTACATAACACAAGCATAAGTACATATGCTAAACACATCTGTACATATCCACACTAAATATAACCACTCTGTATATACTGTATAAAATCAACCTACTCTAAACCATAATATAAAGTATACGTTATAAATTAAACAATAAAGTATATAAAACAAAACAAATTTTTGTAAATATTCACTGTAGGGGAGAGGGTGGCACATTCGGACACGGGGCACAATAGGACATTTTCAAATTTCGCGCCATCCTCCTTGCAATTTAGTTTATATTCGTAATACCAGATGACGGCACGCTGCTGCAGTTAGACAAATAGTCTTCTGTTGCCAGGCAGTTGTGTTACCGGTTAGTAATAAGTTTTATGCATTTTACGCGTTTTCGTAAATTTCTTGTTTTAAACTGGTAAGTGAATATCTTATTAATGGTTATTTAAATAGGTTAAATCATTTGGCTGCTGAAAATAGTTACGATTGAGCTTTATTTTTGTGCCATAGATATTTAATTAAACATAACCTACAAATTTTAACAAATTATTTCGTATATCGTTCTCGCTTGGGGCACATTTGGACAGGCAATACGGGGCACATGTGGACAATGTCCGAATGTGTCCCTTTAAAAATACTATTTCAGCTTTTTTTTTCAGAGTTAAATTCGCAATTTATTATAAAAAGAAAACAGACCGTGCTTCTATTTCGGAGGAAAATATGTCCCTAGCAATTGGTGATGTATTTGCTGGTCGCCTTTCTATAAGAAATACCTCAAAAACATACAATGTCAAGAAATCTACATTAGGAAGTCGGTTAGAAAAGATTAAGAAATCGAAAATTGAAAATGGTACAAGTAATCAGTGGGAAGGCCCATCTGAATTAGGGTAGACTCGGGCAAGAAGGGTATACTGGGAAAGACGAATCACCTAAATATTTACGGTGAGAAGTGCGATGAAATCTAGCAACAACGGTTTTTCGCAGGTGCCACCTGTTGTCTTATAGCGGCCGAGTTCTGCAGCATCACCCTTTTTCCGAAAGATTTTTATTGAGTGAAAAGTGTTTTTCAACTTGTCGAATACAAGAAGTACCTATTTGTTAGTGGCGATTACTTTGCCATCCGGCAGTTTACCAGCCAACTACGCATATATTTACAAATACGGGACATTAAGGTAAGACCTAACCTCAATATGTTTTGCCGGAGGTAATATTTGTTTTGCAGAGAGTTAGATATATCCATAGTTGTAAGATCGGGCAAGAAGGGTCGGGCAAGAAGGGTCGGGCAAAAGGAATCATGACCCTGTATGTCAAATTCTGTTTTTAAATTATGGGTAGACTCTCAATTTTTATTTTCTTCTTTCTAGATGGTGTACAGATACAAAAGGAAATCGGATAGAGCCACCAGTTGGAGCGAAGAAGATATGGCATGGGCTCTTGAGGCTGTGAAAGCCGGAATGTCGATTCGGCGGGCGTCTGCACAATTCGAAATAAAATTTTCAACACTACAAAGACATGTAAAAAGTAACAGTACAAAAAAGATTTTGGGCAGATACAAACCAGTCTTTTCCATAGTAGAAGAAGTCGAATTTGCTGACTATATAAAAGAGCTTGACAACCCTTTTTATGGGTTAACGAGAAGAGATTTGTGTGAAATTGCTTACCAATATGCAGAAAAAAATAATATAGCACACCCATTTCAGAATAATACCGCAGGAGAACAATGGTACCAAAATTTCATGCGTCGCCACCCAGAATTAAGCCTGAACCTACGAGCATAGCCAGAGCCCGAGGGTTCAATAGACCTCAGGTTGAGTTATTTTTTGAAAATTTAAAAGCTGCTATAGACAGATATAAAATCGTCTTGGATAACGTATACAATGTAGACGAGACGGGTATTCAAACCTCTGCCAAAAAGTCGCCAAAGGTGATTTCAATGGTAGGAAAAAAAATAGTCGGCAGCATTTCATCAGCAGAGCGTGTCACACTTATAACCTCACTGTTTTGTTGTTCTGCAACGGGCAAATATATCCCACCAGCACTTGTCTTCCCAAGGAAGAAAAGGAATCCGCGTTACTTAAATGGTTGCCCTCCAGGAACACTGGATTTAGTAACAGATTCCGGCTGGATAAGCACCGACTCTTTTCTGGAATGGCTTAGATTTTTTGTGAAAAGCGTACGACCTTCAGCTGACAACAAATGCTTGTTAATACTGGACAACCACTCTTCTCACCGAGCTATTAAAGTTTTGGATTATGCTTATGAAAACAACGTTGTCCTGTTAACTGTGCTGCCACATAGCACACACAAGTTACAACCACTTGATGTGTCGGTTTACGGTCCATTTGGCAAATATTTTCAATGTGCCATAGACAGGTGGCAAAAAGCTCACCCATCTCAACAAGTGTCTTTTTTTGACATTGGCGAAATATTTTCTGAGGCCTACTTAAAGGCTGCCACTCCTGCAAACGCAATTAGTGGGTTCCGAAAAACCGGCTTATTAGATTGTGATATAGATGTTTTCACAGATTTAGATTTCTTGCCCTCTCAAGTTACAGAAATGGAGGAGCAAAATACAAGTTTAGAAAATGACTCAATCTTTACCAACCTGGCTACAACCTCCAGACCTGTTGCAGACATTCGAGATGACACTTCCACTTCAACCATTCAAGATATCGGAGACTCGACTTCTAACCAAAACGATGAAAACAGAGCCGCAACCTCTGGATTTGTTCAACATGATGATCACGATAGGTCTCCCTTTTCTTCTTCTGCCCAGAATGTCAACAATAATGATTCAACCGTGTCATTTGAAGACGAAAACAGACCATCAACCTCAGGTAACGTCACAAATAAAAATTCCGACGAAGTTGATAATGACAAAGAAAAGAAAAAAGTTAGATTTTCGGATTTGCGTGCACTACCAAAATGCCAAAATCGAAAGAAAGTTACACAAAGAAAAACTCAGAAGTCTGAAGTACTCACTTCAACCCCAGTTAAGAAAGAAATTCGAAGCTAGGCGCAAAGCAGCCAGAAAAGAACTACAGTTAAACGTCAAATTTTAGGCTTCAGTCAACCGCCAGCTTTAGGAATGCCGAAAAACCCCAAGGAAATTTTCTCTCCTGAAGAAGATAGTGTACCTTGTTTATTATGTGGCGACACTTTTGGCAACTCTGCGTCCGGTGAGAAATGGATCCAGTGCAACATATGCCAACTGTGGGCACACACATTGTGCACTGATTACAAAACTGGTGTCTTTATTTGCGACAACTGTCGACAGCAAGTGATTTCGTCGCGCAAACACTTCTAAGTTTGTTGTAACTAAAAAACTTTAGGTTGTTCCATTTTTATAGACAGATATTATCCTTTAAGGGCTTTAGGTTCTGCTAGAGTTTTATTTTTGTTTATTTGAGAAAAATACCTCGAAAAATACGTTTTATTTTGTAATATTATAGTTTTTGCAAGTTTTTATTTTTTGTTTTTGAATAAATAACCATACTTTTAAAAAAACCACAATTTCCATAATTCGTTTTATGTGCTATTTCTCTTGTCCCAGAGTTGGCTCTTTTTACCCTTTTGATATATCCTTTTTGCCCGGTGGGGTAGGCCAAGAAGAGTCAAACACACTGATTGAAATGTTTCTAATAAAAATATTAAAAAACACGCATTCATGAAAATTATTAAGACAATCGAACAAAGAAACCCTATTTTATGTCACTCAATGTTAAAATCACATCCTACTATCATACCTTCTGATATACACGAATTTTCTTTACAGTGACCCTTGCTGCCCGAGTCTACCTTACGCAGTTTACCTGAACCTGAAGGTGAAAATTGTTTATCAAACGATGCAGGTGGTGTGTCATCGGAACAAGGAACACTAAAAAATATCGTTAAGTGGCCGTTTCAGTCCAAATACACTACCCAACAAGTTTTTACCACTGACTGCGAAAATATATTAAGTAAATATTTGTTACAATGTTCAAAAAATAAATTATGGACTAACATATCTCCAAGCATAAAAGTTAGCGTATAAGTACGCCAAAAAAATTAAACATTAAAAAATATCCTACTAGCTGGGAGAGAGACGAAAAGGCTGGTAAGGATTGGATTCAATCTTTCATGAAACGATTTCCCAACCTCACATTGCGAAAACCAGAAAATACCAGCATGGCTCGTGCTACAGGGTTTAATGAAAAAAATGTGACAGAATTTTTGACAACTTGCAAAACGCTATCAGAAAATATAATATAGCACCTGAAAACATTTATAATTTAGATGAGACGGGAGTTACAACCGTTCTTCAAGCGCCCAAAGTTATTGCTGGAACAGGCACTAAACAAGTGGGGCAGATAGTATCAGCTAAACGGGGTGAACTTGTAACGTTCTATGCCATTATTAATTCAGTTGGTAATACTGTACCCCCTGTATATGTTTTTCCAAGGGCAAAATATAAGCCACTATTCCTTAAAGGTGCGCCAAATGGAAGTTTGGGATTAGCAAATAAGTCTGGATCAGGTTGGATGACATCTCTTTTGTTTACCGAAGTCGTCAAGCATATTCAGAAACACACGAAGTGTACTAAAGACGAACCTATTTTAGTCGTTTTGGATAACCACACCAGTTTGGAAACCATACTCTTTTGCCGAGACCATGGTATTATATTTGTTACATTTCCACCACATTGCACACATCGCTTACAACCGCTAGATGTGTGCCTATATGGGCCGTTTAAAAATTATTTAAATATCTCGTTTAACGATTGGCTTCTTAGTAATCCTGGGAAGAGGGTGTCCATATATGAAATAGCAGAATTAACTGGAAAAGCTTATTATAAAGCCTTTTCAAATGAAAATATTTGCTCGGGATTTAAAAAGTGTGGTATTGTACCTTTCGACAGAAATGTTTTTCCAAAGATGATTATGCGCCCACTTATGTTAACCCTTTCCGGACGGCTGTCGCACCTTATGCGACACCGAGGAAATGTGCCACCCGGACGGCTGTCGCATATGGTCGACGGCTTGTATACTGTCTCCTGGACGACTGTCGGTTTGGTTGCGACGCATAAAATTTTTCGACTTGCTATACAGACTGCCGTCGCAGATTCTGCGTTCACTGCATACTGACCACCTAGACGGCTGACGCATATGGTCGACACCGTCGATCATATGCGACATCCGGCAACCTTGCAAATCCAGTTGCTTGTCAAGTGCAGTGTTCGTTTTTTCGCGCCAGTAGGCATTAAGATGTCGTCCAAGGAGGCCGCTGGTCCTTCGGGACTCTCGCGGAGGGCGAAAAAACCAAAAATAAGCGACGAAACCTACTGTGGATTAAGTGGTTTTGAAGTACGTAGTATTTTAGGTGCTATGAACAGTGACTCTGTTGACTTAAGTGAAACCATATGTGTCTAGTGGAAGTGAGTATTTGCCCCAATCGGATAGTGAAAGCGAGGGATCGGAAGGCCAAGATGACTTGGAAGAAGAAAATCAAGTTGAAACCATTAATGAAGAGAATTTAGGCGACGATTCAGAAAATACTGAAAATTTCGAATTAGTTTGGGGTCAAGAACCATTTCGGCCTACGAAGCACGTGTTTGACAATTTCAGTAGTGGTGTCAGGAATGAAAATCTGTTAAACGAGACCCTGGAGGTAAACTATTTCCTGAATTTATTTACTGAAGAGCTTGCCACTATTATTGCTGCCGAAACTAATCGGTTTGCGCGAGAGAAAGAGGCACAGGATTGGAAAGATGTTAAAGTTTCTGAGCTTTTTATTTTTATATCTCTAACATTGCTAATGCCCCATGTGAAAAAAACGGACATAAAGGATTACTGGTCAAAAGACAATTTGATTTATACTCCCAGTTTTGGTAAAAAAATGAGTCGTGATAGATACCTCAGTATACTGAGATACCTACATTTTTCCAGCAATGCGGAAGGCAACCTAAATGATCCAATGCGCAAGGTAGGAGCTATATTAAACATGATAAAATCACAATTTCAAAGTCAGTTTTACCCGTTTGAAAACCTCGTTATTGACGAGAGTATGATTTTATTTAAAGGCCGCCTGAGCTTCAAACAATACATTAAAACCAAAAAACACCGCTTTGGAATAAAGCTCTACGTTTTGTGTTATTGTGAAACGGGTTTCGTTTTAGATTTTCTGGTATATATCGGGAAAAACACTGACGTAACACTAATCGAAAATCTTGGTTCATCTGGTTCTGTTGTCGTCAAACTGTTGGAACCACATCTGAAAAAAGGGCATACCTTCTACAGCGACAATTACTATACTAGCCCCTTATTATCGACATATCTTTATAACCAGAAGACCAATTCTTGCGGAACTGTCCGTCAGAATAGAAAACACATGCCTGAGTTTAAGAAAACACTGAAAAGGGGCGAAATCGACTGGAAAAGCAGTGCGAATTTGCTAGCCTTGAAATGGAAGGATCGTCGGGATGTAGTTATGCTAACATCTTTCCATGAGAACGAAGTAATAACTCTTGAAAAAATTGATAGGGTAACCCAAGAACTTCAGAAAAAGCCTTTATGCGTAATTGACTAGAATGGACAAATGGGCGCTATTGATCGTTCGGACATGATGATAAGCAGCGTAGACTGTACCCGAAAAACCGTGAAATGGTATAAGAAGCTATTTTTTCACACACTGGATTTGTGTATTTTGAATGCGCATGCGCTGTATTGCACCCAAAACGCCAAAAGGGTTCCATTTCCCAAATTTCGTCTGGAAGTTATTCGACAAATCATGGAGAGGTTCGTTACATTTATTTTTCCATAATTGCTATTTATGGATCTATCTATCATAAAAGAAGAGTCTAACGCCCGCAACGTGAACATAAAAATACTATCCGTCAGGCGAGGGTTTTTAGACGATGAGGACGTTAAACCCAGTTAATGAACGAGATGCATAAAATGTTTTATGTACGGCCAGGTTTTTAGGTCAAGAAACAAATTTAAATTATTAAAAAGTATATAAAATATTATACTGTCTAATATTTTGACAACAGATAAGTTGACAAGACTTTCAATATAATTATTTTGCATGGCAACGGGCCAAAATATCCTCGGGCGTTAAAGTACGCCTTAACGCCCGGTCGTGCATAAAATGCATTTTGTTTAATTTCCAGATACCCAGTAGAAAACTCAAGACCTAGTCGGCGTGATGTTGGCATTGCCAGACTGATAGGGAGACATTACCCGGAAGAAATTCCCCGTAATCATGGAAAATTGCAAAGAAGACGATGCATAGTTTGTGCTCAAACTAAGAACACTGAGAAAAAGCGTAAGGAGACAAGATTTATTTGTAAGGACTGTGATGTTGGGCTTTGTATTCCGTGTTTTAGGATTTACCACGAACAAAAAATCTTTTAGTTATAAAAAAATAAGTTTCTCTGTAAAATGTGTTGTCTAATTTTGTTGTTTTTGTTTATTTGCTGTATTATTTGCAGAATAAGGGTTTGATTTGTTAATAAATTGTACTTTTACAATAAAACAACGTTTCTAATGTTTAACTACAAGGAAATGTAACTTCGGAGTAGTGTCGCACATAGTCGACAGCCGTCTGTACGGCACGTTCAAAATCTCCGTATATAATGTACAAATATATATATGTATAAATATAAGTTAGTGTTTAAAACAACGGCCAGTGCCGTGCCGCCAGCACGGCATATATAAATTGTAAATATAAAACTCTAAAAACTATAAATAGTGGACTTGTAAATATAAATAGTGTAGTTGTAAACGAGCATGTCCACCCATGAAGGGGGACAGGGACCTTATACAGACGACGAAGAGGACAGACATAGTGTGCTAAGTGACAAAAGCAACATTAGTAAGAAAAGCGCTAATAAAAAAACAAAACAATTATCCCAATATTTTAACAGATATGCGAGTACGTGTAAAATTGCACATGCAACATTAGTGAGAAAAGCGCTAATAAAAAATCAAAACAATTATCCCAATATTTTAACAGATATGCGAGTACGTGTAAAATCTGCGATAAATTCGCGAAAGTGAATAGACTAAACCTTCTAACAAGTAGCGATGGGTCGTTCGCGAACGAGTCGTTCAATTTAAACGACTATTTTCAAAGAGTCGTGAATGAGCCGCTCCCATCAACTGAACGATACGTTCACCGCTCGTTAAAATATCTGGCTCGCTCTCGTCCGGTCGTAGAAATTCCACTCCGCGCTTTCGCGAGTTTCAGACAACTCGAAGAGCGCCAGCCGCGAGAGCGCGAGCCGGGAGCGCGGGGAGCGGCTCAGTCAGTCGGAGTCGTATAATAGAACGAGAGTGGTGGAGCATCTAGCGGCCTATAATAATACATTACCCAGTTTGTACGTGTTTCATATTACTATTATTTTACGATTAATTACTTTGCCGGAATACTTCAACAACGTTTTTTAACGGCGTATACTGCGGGTAGTTTATAACTTTGAAATCCATATTACATAATCATTATCTAATCGACAATAAAACCATTTTTGTTAATATGTATTTACTTTTATTTTGAACATTTAACAAATAAAAATTTTAATCATTCCAATATTTTAATTAATTTTATTTAATTTATTTATGTTATGTACCGTAAACCGGGGTAACTTTGTCACGTCCAACAGTGCGCCAGTGTTTTTTTTTATAAAAGAAAAAATGTGCGGTGGAAATTTAAAATATAATAATGTTTCTTTGATTACAGATCCAAGTAACTAATTAAACCATGAGGACCTACCAAAAAACCCCTGGCAGCCGGTCATATGCCAACTATAGCGAAGAAAATTTGGAAAAAGCAGTGGAGGCCGTTCGAAGTGGCATGAGCAAAAAACTAGCTGCTCAAACCTATGGAATACCACGCATGACTCTAGTCTATAGATGCCTTGGAAGGCACACAAAGTCTGTTGGACATCCAACAATCCTCAGTAAGGAAGAAGAAGGGGTAATTTCACGAACCTTGGGAGTAGTGGCAGACTGGGGATTTCCACTAACAAAGCCAGATATAAAGGCGGTTATTAAAAAATACCTTGACAAAAAGGGTATTGTTATACCAGTATTAAAAGACAACCACCCTGGGGATGATATGGTTAGTGCGTTCATCAAACGAAACAATTTATCTGTACGAATAGCCTCAAATATCAAAAGATCCCGATCCTCAGTGGACCAAGAGGATGTTTTGAAGTTTTTTGCAAATATTACACCTGCATTATTAGAGTCCAGTGGGGATCACATATATAACTATGACGAAACAAACGTCACTGATGACCCCGGTGCTAGAAAGGTCATTGTTCCACGAAACTCGAAAAGGGTCGAACGTGTCCAAAACCATTCCAGGACAGCCATTAGCATAATGGTCTGCGGTAGCGCCAGTGGAGTCTTGTTGCCGCCCATGGTGGTATATAAAGCCAATAATATTTATGAAAATTGGTGTAAAGGGGGCCCACCAGGAACTGTTTACAAAAATAGTCCGAGTGGCTGGTTTGACGCCAACTTATTTGAGATATGGTTTAAAGAAATTTTACTTCCACATGTCTTAAGAACAAGAGAACCTGGAAAAAGAGTGATCCTCGTTGGAGACAACTTGGCCAGTCATTTTGCTCCAAGTGTCGTACAAGCAGCACAAGAACATGATATATATATATGAGCCCATTTCCTCCCAATGCCACACATCTAATGCAACCATTAGATGTGGCGGTATTCGGGCCAATGAAAAAGAGATGGCGTGAGATTCTCGAAACCTGGCGAAAAGAAAGTCGATATCCTGGGTCAATTCCAAAAGAACATTTTCCCATTTTACTGAACAGACTTTGGGTGGCCATTAGTGACACAGTGTCGCAAAATTTGATTTCAGGATTTCGCACCACCGGCTTATACCCATGTAATGCGCAAGAGGTTTTAAGAAAACTTCCCGATGCTGCTGTTCAGGAAAAGGAAATTGGGAGAACATTAGACGAAAGTTTAGTTGAGTTGTTAAAAGAACATAGGGGAGTTCAAAATCCCGAGAAGAAAAGAAAACGAGGAAAAAAAATAGAAGCAGGGCAAAATGTTTCGTCCATGACCTCCTCAGAAGTAGACGGCAGCGCCATGAGTATTCTCGATGATGCAGAACCATCCACCTTTAAAGGAAATTCGAAAAGCGCAACAAATAAATCAAAGTTGGGCGTTAAGGGTATAGATAAAGATCTCCCATTAAGAAAATCAACACGAAAAATAGATGATTCAAACAAATGTGGCATCTGTAAGTGTTTGTGGGAAAACTACAAACATCCAGTTGAATGGATAAAATGCTGCAAATGCCAAAAATGGATTTGTGGCATCTGTAATAATGATAGTAAGGATCCCTATTTTGTTTGTGATAGATGTGAAGATAGTTCGGATGAGGATCCCTATCATACAGATGAAGACGACGAATATGTACCTGATAACTAAAGTCTAGTGCCTTAAAGTTTAGTGCCATATTGATTAGTCATATTTGAGTTTTCACTTTTTTTTTGTTGAGTTTATGTTAAGTTAAATATTTTTTTATGTTTACTACAGCATTAAGGTTTGGGTATCAAAGTTCCTATTTATTTAGGCATTAATTGCCTACTACCTACCGATACCAAAATGTAATTATAAGTTTGTTTTCTAATTATTAATATGTATCTACTGTTTTGTTTACTAGAAATAAATATTTTTCAACTTTTGTATAAGCCAGTAGTTTATTTTTCGTGTTTTTCACCATTTGGATATGAAAAAAAAATTACCTACCTAGGTATATGACACACGCCTAAACATTTTAGCCCCATACCGGGGGCTTCTTTGTCAGTATAACGTCTTTTAAGGTGTTTTAAACGTTTTTAAAGTTTTGTGACAAAGTAGCCCCAACCACGGGGTTACTTTGTCACCCTCAATATATATATTTTTTAACTAATTCGCTTATTATAAAAAAACTTTTGCATAGTTGTAGTTGTAGAGGATGACTTCGTCGGTATACTCATCATTTTTGGCCCCCCAAATTCCGAAGGATACCGGAGTTATAAGTAAAAATGTGTTCAAAAGGTGACAAAGTAACCCCGGTTTACGGTATATTATTTTTCTTTGAAGCCGTCACGCCACAATCAGGCAGCGGGCCGTCGGCAGTCGTAAATGTGTAATTCACATCCGCGTTTTATGCTCTCTTTTATACACATGAACAAGTGCAGGTGTCTCGTTAAAGTAAAGAGCTCCGCGATTCTGTAATTCGCAACTCAGCAGCCCTCGTTCAATCGAACGACTCCTTGCGAACGACTCCTTGCGAACGACTCTTCCAAGTGAGCTGAACGAGTGAAAATGAACGAATGACCCATCGCTACTAACAAGTGCTGACAGAGGTAAAGCAATTGAACATTTAAAAGTACATCATAAAATAACGGGCGGTACGAAAACTCCAAACGTTATTTCCCCGATAGCAAAAAACTCAAGCACCTCGTCGACTGATAGTTCGCACTTTAAGAGCGCTTATGAAGAGAACTTAAAGATGGATAGTTCCAACCAACATAAAGACAAAAACGCCAGCAAAAGGGGTCCCCCCATAATCTTGCAGGATTTTAACGAACCGGAAAACCCAGTGAATGAAACCGAATCAACAATATCCTCAGGAAACGAAAAACAAAAGACATCTGACAATGCAGAATTCACTATCCCTAAACCAAAAGGACAAATACTGGTTAAAATAGTCCACCATTTGCGACAAAATCAATTAATGTCTCGAATTTGTTTAAAAAGAGAGAATACACAGAAATACCAACTAAAAATCGTTTTACAGTCCTCCAAAACGATGATGATGAAGAAATGGAGCAGCAGCAGACAGAAGACCCCCCCAATTAGTGAAGCAGCAGATGACATAGCTTCAATGGCATCAGAAACCATTCCGAACGTTAAAAAGACAAATAAAAAAGAAATACCACCCCCAATTGTATTTGACGGCACACCTCCCACACATGGAGAATACATAAAATTGAAAGAAAATTTAGACAAATACATTAAGCTTGGTTACAAAATTAAATACGCAAAAAAGTCCACAATTATCAACATTTTCGATATTAACGAGTATAAAAGCTACCTCAAAAAACTACAGGGAGGCGGAGCCATCAAACGAATACCACAGATACGCAACAAACAGTACAAAAACTCATGCATTTGTCCTAAAAGGACTGGATCATATGCCGCCTGAAGATGAAATAAAAGAAGAATTAAAACATGAATATAAAATAGAAATAAAAGGCGTATTTAAAATGAACACGCGTTTTAGGCCTTTATATTTAATAATAACGCAATCTGAAGTCAAATTAACGAAGCTACAAAACGAAGTCAAGTATATAAGTGACGTAAGAGTTTTTTGGGAACGACGACGCCAATCCAAAGTTTTAATACAATGCAAAAGATGCCACATGTGGGGCCACGCCACCACTTACTGCTTTAAAGCGCCAAGATGTATGCACTGCGCAGCTACACATCAGTCCACAGCCTGTCCAGGAGACCGACCGGACAAGTGCGCAAACTGTAACCAAGGACATAAGGCAAACAACACCAATTGTCCAATCTACATATACAAAACAGACAAAATACTAGAAAACCAACAAAAAAGAAACTATGTACCCGCCCCTCCCCCACAGAGAAATGCATGGCAAGAACGAACTACCGGCAGGGCAAGTGCCGGCACCGGTCTCGGCAGGGCAAGTGCCGAGCAAGCCCCCGAAGGAAGCCATCCCCCCAACCCCCCCCCCCCCCCCCACACCAAGGAAGAAGACCCACCAACAACGAAGAATTCGAAAATCAGTATCCCCTACGGAGAGCGGCAACCAGAGGAGGCCAAAGCACCGAAACGTTGGAAACCGGCGATATCGGTGAGTTTGTGCGAACTGCAAGGGAACTGCAGCAATTTAACATGGGTGAAGTAACAAAAATGTTACGCAACCTAGTCAATACTCTAAAAATACAAGATAAATCAATTAAATGCCTTGACTTAATTAACTTTACTCAGTCTTTTGATAAATATGACATATAAAAATCTTAAAATAATAAATTGGAATGCCAATGGCATGAAAGTAAAAATAGGGGAACTAATACATTTTCTCGCACTGCATAATGTTGACATAATGGTTGTTACAGAAACCAAATTAGCGCCTGAAATAAAAATTAAGATTCGTAATTACGTAATCTATCGCGAAGACAGGAATATAAGAGGAGGAGGAGTGGCTATAATCATCAAACATAATATTCCCCATAGACAAATAAACAAATTTCAAACAAGAATAGAAAATGTTGCAATCCAAATAGAAAATGGAATAGTAATTTGCGGTGGTCATGCCCGCCCCTATCTCCAACTAAATAACAGAGATTTTGACGTAATTTTCAATAGATATAACCAAATTTTATTAATAGGAGACCTAAATGCAAGGCATGGTCTGTGGCGTAATCACTTAAATAATAAAAACGGCAATCTATTGGGGGATTACGCCACAGACAATGACATACAGATCATAGCAACACCAACTCCAACGCATTATCCCACTAACAGAATGCGACCTACTTACATAGATTGGTTCATAAATAAAAACATAATGGACTTATCTGACGCAAAAGTAATTAACGAATTGTCGTCGGATCACCTTCCCGTTGAGGTAATCTGGAAAACAGGAACCCGGCGGGAGAGTGAAATGACGAAAATTCTATATAAAAACGCAAACTGGGACAGGTTTAGGCAAATTCTGAACAGAAATGTTGTAATAAACAATAACATCCAATCAATAGAACAACTTGAACAAGAGACAGACAAACTAACAAAAAACATACAGGACGCAAAAAACAAAATCGGAAAGAAGATTAAATTAAAACATAAAGAAGACAGATTACCAGATGAAATTTTAAATTTAATCAAATCAAAAAACAAAATAAGAATACAATGGCAACCATACAGACGTATTCAGGACAGGGACAGAATGAATATGCTACAAAGCACAATAAGAGCAAGAATAAACAGACACAAAAATGAAGTTTGGCGAGAAGTACTCAGGGGATTGTCCACCCAGGACAATTCCCTGTGGAAACTCACCAAAAGGTTTAAAAGTAAATTTCAAAAAATTCCATCCCTCGTCCTAAATACCGTACAGAATAACAAACAAAAAGCCGATACTCTAGTAGAAACACTATCACCATTTGTATCAGTAGCCCAGACACGACAGTCATACAACGACAAATATCAAACTCAACAAACAACATAACTGTCCGGAAATACCCTATACAGTATTTGCAAGAACCATTCTCAAACCAAGAGAAATACTAAAAATAATTAAAAGAACATCAAATAATAAAGCTCCCGGTCTAGATGGAATCACAAATATATTACTGAAGAACCTAAGTAAAAAAACGATCGTCCAACTAACACATATTATTAATAATATTATACTATTACAACATTTTCCTACACAATGGAAAGAGGCGGTCGTAATACCATTATTAAAACCAGGAAAAGACCCTAATTTACCAGATTCCTATAGACCAATCTCGCTACTTAGCATGCTATCTAAAGTAGCAGAAACAGCTTTACTAATTAAATTAAGACAGGAAATCATAGAAAGAAAAATTCCTCCACATCAGTTCGGGTTTCGTCCAGGGCACAGCACGACCTTGCTGATAGAAAAGGTCGTGCAAGATGCACTGGACAAATTCAACCAAAAACACAATACAGTTCTTTTGTCCTTAGATATAAAAAGGGCATTTGACACTGTATGGCAGAACGGATTATTATACAAAATGTTCTTCCAACATGACTTACCATTCTATTGGATAACACTCTTTCACTCCTATCTAACCGATAGGAAGATAAGAGTGAGAGTGGAAGCAGAATTATCTGACTCAAAAACCATCTCAGCAGGTGTCCCACAGGGGACAGTTCTGTCGCCCATCTGGTACAGCCTGTTTACCTCAGATACGCCGACAATACCAACGACAAAACTAGTGATGTACGCTGATGATGCCTTAATATATGCCCATTCGTATTACGCTGAAGCAGCGAAAAGACATGGGCATGGCATCTACAGCGTATAATCCAATACTACGAACAATGGAAAGTGGAGATAAACGCCGCAAAAACAGAATGCTGCGTACTAACACGAAAATTTACAAATAACAAAATATTTATCCCACTTCTGATAAACAACATTCCAATACCACCAAAACGTGAAATAAAATATCTTGGGGTGACATTGGACGAGAGATTGTCATTCAAGCTACACACGAATGCGGTAATGCTAAAAGCATTCCTAACAACACAGAGCTTGTATGCCATTCCCTCGCCCAAATCATACATGTCACCCCAAAATAAACTAATAATATATAAACAGATCATTCGCCCTGTAATCTGCTACGCAGCACGTGTGGTGTCCTATCTCCACTACGCAATTCGAAAAATTACAGAGGATACAAAACAGGCTGTTGAGATGTGTGACATCAGCCCCAACACCAATTATAATTTAATAATTTAATAGACTAATTGTTTTATTACGAATTAAATAGTTTAATACAAACAAATGTATTTTGCTTTTTTGTTTAGCTGAAAATTAAATTCCGAGGGGGGGGGTGGCAAATGCCGCCACTTACCGCCCCTTATGGGCGCCCATGTCTGCATATAAGTCATCACAGTATGCTGCTTTTGATTTTATGATGTATTGATCCTAAGTGTATGCTGTTGTTTCAGAATTAAATATGTCGGAGAAAAGAAAATATATCTCTTGGACGTCAACAGATATGGAACATGCATTAACAGCTTATAAAGAAGAGCAGTGCGGCTTTAACGAATGTTGTAGACGATATGGCATTCCTAAACCGACTTTTAGACGACATCTACAGCCTTTAAATAAAAAAGCCAATGGACCGCTTCAATATGTTGGTCGCTCAACCGTATTCACTGTAGAAACTGAGAACGAACTGGCCGCTCACATATTAAAATTAGAAGAAAGATTTTTTGGAATAACCATTAACGATGTCCATCGCCTGGCATTTCAAATAGCTTTTCGCAAAAATCTGCCCAACAACTTTAATGTAAATAAGCAAATGGCTGGTAAAGCATGGTATTATTCTTTTATGAAGAAACATCCATATCTCTCACTAAGACAACCTGAAAAAATTTCTATGGCTAGAGCGTCCGGATTCAATAAAGCAAATGTGTATGGATGTTTTGATATTTTAGAAAAAGTGGTGGACGAAAATGGCTTTACCGCTCTAACAATATTTAATGTAGATGAAAGTGGATTTTCCACAGTTCAAAAAAAATCAAAAAATTATAACAAAAAAAGGAAAGCATCAAGTTGGTGGGCTATCAAGCGGAGAAAGGGGCGTCAATACCACCATCGTTTGCTGCGCCAGCGCTGCTGGACAATGTGTACCCCCGATGAAAGGGGCGTCAATAACACCATCGTTTGCTGCGCCAGCGCTGCTGGATAATGTGTACCCCCGATGATTATATATGAACGAAAACGAATCGCCAATGAACTCAAATTAGGTGCTCCGCCTGGAGCTATTGTTATCATCTCGGACACTGGATACATAAACAGTGAACTTTTCGTTGAATGGTTAAACCATTTCATTGAACAAGTAAAACCCAGTCCAGACAAAAAAGTGTTATTGTTGCTTGATGGCCATACCACCCACTGAAAAAATTTGGAAGCATTACGTTTGGCCAGAGAACATGGTGTTGTTTTGTTTCAATTGCCAGGGCACACCACTCATCGTTTGCAACCTTTGGACGTAAGTTTCTTTAAACCGATGGAAACTTACTTTTCTCAGGCTGTTGAAAAATTTTTAAGGACCAATCCAGGCGTAACTGTTTCTCAGTATAATATGACGGCACTTCTAGCTGAAGCCTATTCAAAAGCTGCGTCTATAAGCACTATAGCCAATGGTTTCAAACATACGGGAATTTGGCCTGTTGATCGCACGATTTTTTCGGAATCAGATTTTATTGACGCTAGTTTATTGCTAGAAGAAGAGTCTAACAGCAATATTCATCTAACGCAAGAAAATTTAAATCAAGCGATGCCAGAACGTCTAAGCCAAGACACACCAGACTATTCAAATCTAGCTACTCCAGAACATCAAAACCAAGAAACGCATGAACATCAAGGCCATGCAACACCAGAGCTTGAGCAGTCCGAAATTAGCAATATGCAACTTGAAGTTTCTATTAAAAATATTCACCCTTTGCCTGAACACAAGGAAACTAGAAAAAAAAAAAGAAAACTTTCACAACCAGCTGTCATATTAAGTAGTACCCCTTACAAAGAAGAAATAGAGAACCAACAGAGGAAAAACAAAGCTAAAAAGGTAAAGAAAAATATTTGCGTTTCCGCTAGTTCTTCACAACAGAATGAGAAACCCAGTTGTTCAAAACCAAGCGTCCCAGAATTAGTTACAACAAGCGTCGAAATTGGCTGCAATTTGTCAGAATGGTTTTGCTTTATTTGCGAAGAAAACCTTGTGGAAGATATGGTACAATGCATCAAATGCCGTAAATGGGTAGGTACCCAGTGGCATGTAGGTACATGCCACTTGCTCTGGAGCAGGAAAGCATACTAAAAAATATGTTTGCGTCATTTGTACTTAACAACCTGAGTGGTACGATTTAAAAGACTAAAGGTACCATTTAGCCGACTTGTTTGCTAAATCGTATCATTTGCAGTTCCATGAGTTTTTGTTTTTTTAAGGAGCTTAGCTTTTATAATGTAGTTTTGTTAAGTTGTACTAGTCCAATCAGTTGACCAGGTCGTGTTTCGATTTTAATAAAATATGTAAACATATAGACAAAATAGGAGAAAAGGTTAAAATGGGTACGATTTATACGACTCTACCCTATGTTCCTTCTAACATCGAAATGGTTTTTTCAGTATTTTCCATTAAAAGCAAAAATCAAAATGTTGCAATTAATTATAATTCAATAAACAAATATCTTTAAACCTACACTGATAAAACAGGACCACTTGTGGGAAAAGAATTGCTTCTTTTGCCAATTTTGTTCTTAGGACAAAGAAAATTTATCGGACAGAAAGATACCACTCTTCGGCCAAACACACATCGGTATTTAAAACCAGTCCTAAGTTCTCTTGGGCTTTAATTCTATCAAGCTGAAAGAAATTGATTTAAACTAAAAACTTTCAAAACATAGTTACTCTATGATCTTTCATCAAATTCAAAATTCTGTTCTTAAAGAACCCAAGCATTTGGCAACCAACATAACCTACGAGGCCTAGTGCCCTGAACCATCGTTTAAACTCGTTTTTAACGAGACGCGCGAACGTCGAAATTCGGACTATCAAGGTGCGATTCCTATGGGACGGCTGACGCTCGCGGCTGCCGCACAGCGTCTGACGCCTAGTACTGCTCATGTGACAATTTAATTTATCCGTTTCTTCTCGAGCGTCAGACGCAAGCGTCAACGTCAATGGATATACTGGCGTCAGCAGACGCTGTGCGGCAGCCGCGAGCGTCAGCCCCCATAGGAAACGCACCTTTAGTGGTTGAGACGTTGAGACCTGTTTTTCTTAGGTCAGTTAGTTGGAAGCAGTTGAATATTGGGACAGAGAGATCAAACGCATCATGAGCGTAAAAAATGTAAAAGAATTATTAAATAGTTGGTGTTTAGACCATTTGTGGCCAAAATTTGATGGTAAGTAATATTCTTTGATAATTTAGTAGAATAGTTAATTAAGAATTGAGAGGTTTATGCGATGCACATGTTAAACTATACAGAATGTACAAAACCTGGACATTTATTTTAACCTTACACATTATTTAAACTAATTATTTTGAAAAGGCTCATTCAGTATACTTTAAACATCCAATCAATAGAACAACTTGAACAAGAGACAGACAAACTAACAAAAAACATACAGGACGCAAAAAACAAAATCGGAAAGAAGATTAAATTAAAACATAAAGAAGACAGATTACCAGATGAAATTTTAAATTTAATCAAATCAAAAAACAAAATAAGAATACAATGGCAACCATACAGGCGTATTCAGGACAGGGACAGAATGAATATGCTACAAAGCACAATAAGAGCAAGAATAAACAGACACAAAAATGAAGTTTGGCGAGAAGTACTCAGGGGATTGTCCACCCAGGACAATTCCCTGTGGAAACTCACCAAAAGGCTTAAAAGTAAATTTCAAAAAATTCCATCCCTCGTCCTAAATACCGTACAGAATAACAAACAAAAAGCCGATACTCTAGTAGAAACACTATCACCATTTGTATCAGTAGCCCAGACACGACAGTCATACAACGACAAATATCAAACTCAACAAACAACATAACTGTCCGGAAATACCCTATACAGTATTTGCAAGAACCATTCTCAAACCAAGAGAAATACTAAAAATAATTAAAAGAACATCAAATAATAAAGCTCCCGGTCTAGATGGAATCACAAATATATTACTGAAGAACCTAAGTAAAAAAACGATCGTCCAACTAACACATATTATTAATAATATTATACTATTACAACATTTTCCTACACAATGGAAAGAGGCGGTCGTAATACCATTATTAAAACCAGGAAAAGACCCTAATTTACCAGATTCCTATAGACCAATCTCGCTACTTAGCATGCTATCTAAAGTAGCAGAAACAGCTTTACTAATTAAATTAAGACAGGAAATCATAGAAAGAAAAATTCCTCCACATCAGTTCGGGTTTCGTCCAGGGCACAGCACGACCTTGCTGATAGAAAAGGTCGTGCAAGATGCACTGGACAAATTCAACCAAAAACACAATACAGTTCTTTTGTCCTTAGATATAAAAAGGGCATTTGACACTGTATGGCAGAACGGATTATTATACAAAATGTTCTTCCAACATGACTTACCATTCTATTGGATAACACTCTTTCACTCCTATCTAACCGATAGGAAGATAAGAGTGAGAGTGGAAGCAGAATTATCTGACTCAAAAACCATCTCAGCAGGTGTCCCACAGGGGACAGTTCTGTCGCCCATCTGGTACAGCCTGTTTACCTCAGATACGCCGACAATACCAACGACAAAACTAGTGATGTACGCTGATGATGCCTTAATATATGCCCATTCGTATTACGCTGAAGCAGCGAAAAGACATGGGCATGGCATCTACAGCGTATAATCCAATACTACGAACAATGGAAAGTGGAGATAAACGCCGCAAAAACAGAATGCTGCGTACTAACACGAAAATTTACAAATAACAAAATATTTATCCCACTTCTGATAAACAACATTCCAATACCACCAAAACGTGAAATAAAATATCTTGGGGTGACATTGGACGAGAGATTGTCATTCAAGCTACACACGAATGCGGTAATGCTAAAAGCATTCCTAACAACACAGAGCTTGTATGCCATTCCCTCGCCCAAATCATACATGTCACCCCAAAATAAACTAATAATATATAAACAGATCATTCGCCCTGTAATCTGCTACGCAGCACGTGTGGTGTCCTATCTCCACTACGCAATTCGAAAAATTACAGAGGATACAAAACAGGCTGTTGAGATGTGTGACATCAGCCCCAACACCAATTATAATTTAATAATTTAATAGACTAATTGTTTTATTACGAATTAAATAGTTTAATACAAACAAATGTATTTTGCTTTTTTGTTTAGCTGAAAATTAAATTCCGAGGGGGGGGGTGGCAAATGCCGCCACTTACCGCCCCTTATGGGCGCCCATGTCTGCATATAAGTCATCACAGTATGCTGCTTTTGATTTTATGATGTATTGATCCTAAGTGTATGCTGTTGTTTCAGAATTAAATATGTCGGAGAAAAGAAAATATATCTCTTGGACGTCAACAGATATGGAACATGCATTAACAGCTTATAAAGAAGAGCAGTGCGGCTTTAACGAATGTTGTAGACGATATGGCATTCCTAAACCGACTTTTAGACGACATCTACAGCCTTTAAATAAAAAAGCCAATGGACCGCTTCAATATGTTGGTCGCTCAACCGTATTCACTGTAGAAACTGAGAACGAACTGGCCGCTCACATATTAAAATTAGAAGAAAGATTTTTTGGAATAACCATTAACGATGTCCATCGCCTGGCATTTCAAATAGCTTTTCGCAAAAATCTGCCCAACAACTTTAATGTAAATAAGCAAATGGCTGGTAAAGCATGGTATTATTCTTTTATGAAGAAACATCCATATCTCTCACTAAGACAACCTGAAAAAATTTCTATGGCTAGAGCGTCCGGATTCAATAAAGCAAATGTGTATGGATGTTTTGATATTTTAGAAAAAGTGGTGGACGAAAATGGCTTTACCGCTCTAACAATATTTAATGTAGATGAAAGTGGATTTTCCACAGTTCAAAAAAAATCAAAAAATTATAACAAAAAAAGGAAAGCATCAAGTTGGTGGGCTATCAAGCGGAGAAAGGGGCGTCAATACCACCATCGTTTGCTGCGCCAGCGCTGCTGGACAATGTGTACCCCCGATGAAAGGGGCGTCAATAACACCATCGTTTGCTGCGCCAGCGCTGCTGGATAATGTGTACCCCCGATGATTATATATGAACGAAAACGAATCGCCAATGAACTCAAATTAGGTACTCCGCCTGGAGCTATTGTTATCATCTCGGACACTGGATACATAAACAGTGAACTTTTCGTTGAATGGTTAAACCATTTCATTGAACAAGTAAAACCCAGTCCAGACAAAAAAGTGTTATTGTTGCTTGATGGCCATACCACCCACTGAAAAAATTTGGAAGCATTACGTTTGGCCAGAGAACATGGTGTTGTTTTGTTTCAATTGCCAGGGCACACCACTCATCGTTTGCAACCTTTGGACGTAAGTTTCTTTAAACCGATGGAAACTTACTTTTCTCAGGCTGTTGAAAAATTTTTAAGGACCAATCCAGGCGTAACTGTTTCTCAGTATAATATGACGGCACTTCTAGCTGAAGCCTATTCAAAAGCTGCGTCTATAAGCACTATAGCCAATGGTTTCAAACATACGGGAATTTGGCCTGTTGATCGCACGATTTTTTCGGAATCAGATTTTATTGACGCTAGTTTATTGCTAGAAGAAGAGTCTAACAGCAATATTCATCTAACGCAAGAAAATTTAAATCAAGCGATGCCAGAACGTCTAAGCCAAGACACACCAGACTATTCAAATCTAGCTACTCCAGAACATCAAAACCAAGAAACGCATGAACATCAAGGCCATGCAACACCAGAGCTTGAGCAGTCCGAAATTAGCAATATGCAACTTGAAGTTTCTATTAAAAATATTCACCCTTTGCCTGAACACAAGGAAACTAGAAAAAAAAAAGAAAACTTTCACAACCAGCTGTCATATTAAGTAGTACCCCTTACAAAGAAGAAATAGAGAACCAACAGAGGAAAAACAAAGCTAAAAAGGTAAAGAAAAATATTTGCGTTTCCGCTAGTTCTTCACAACAGAATGAGAAACCCAGTTGTTCAAAACCAAGCGTCCCAGAATTAGTTACAACAAGCGTCGAAATTGGCTGCAATTTGTCAGAATGGTTTTGCTTTATTTGCGAAGAAAACCTTGTGGAAGATATGGTACAATGCATCAAATGCCGTAAATGGGTAGGTACCCAGTGGCATGTAGGTACATGCCACTTGCTCTGGAGCAGGAAAGCATACTAAAAAATATGTTTGCGTCATTTGTACTTAACAACCTGAGTGGTACGATTTAAAAGACTAAAGGTACCATTTAGCCGACTTGTTTGCTAAATCGTATCATTTGCAGTTCCATAAGTTTTTGTTTTTTTAAGGAGCTTAGCTTTTATAATGTAGTTTTGTTAAGTTGTACTAGTCCAATCAGTTGACCAGGTCGTGTTTCGATTTTAATAAAATATGTAAACATATAGACAAAATAGGAGAAAAGGTTAAAATGGGTACGATTTATACGACTCTACCCTATGTTCCTTCTAACATCGAAATGGTTTTTTCAGTATTTTCCATTAAAAGCAAAAATCAAAATGTTGCAATTAATTATAATTCAATAAACAAATATCTTTAAACCTACACTGATAAAACAGGACCACTTGTGGGAAAAGAATTGCTTCTTTTGCCAATTTTGTTCTTAGGACAAAGAAAATTTATCGGACAGAAAGATACCACTCTTCGGCCAAACACACATCGGTATTTAAAACCAGTCCTAAGTTCTCTTGGGCTTTAATTCTATCAAGCTGAAAGAAATTGATTTAAACTAAAAACTTTCAAAACATAGTTACTCTATGATCTTTCATCAAATTCAAAATTCTGTTCTTAAAGAACCCAAGCATTTGGCAACCAACATAACCTACGAGGCCTAGTGCCCTGAACCATCGTTTAAACTCGTTTTTAACGAGACGCGCGAACGTCGAAATTCGGACTATCAAGGTGCGATTCCTATGGGACGGCTGACGCTCGCGGCTGCCGCACAGCGTCTGACGCCTAGTACTGCTCATGTGACAATTTAATTTATCCGTTTCTTCTCGAGCGTCAGACGCAAGCGTCAACGTCAATGGATATACTGGCGTCAGCAGACGCTGTGCGGCAGCCGCGAGCGTCAGCCCCCATAGGAAACGCACCTTTAGTGGTTGAGACGTTGAGACCTGTTTTTCTTAGGTCAGTTAGTTGGAAGCAGTTGAATATTGGGACAGAGAGATCAAACGCATCATGAGCGTAAAAAATGTAAAAGAATTATTAAATAGTTGGTGTTTAGACCATTTGTGGCCAAAATTTGATGGTAAGTAATATTCTTTGATAATTTAGTAGAATAGTTAATTAAGAATTGAGAGGTTTATGCGATGCACATGTTAAACTATACAGAATGTACAAAACCTGGACATTTATTTTAACCTTACACATTATTTAAACTAATTATTTTGAAAAGGCTCATTCAGTATACTTTAACTAATGTTAAGTGAAACCGCAAAAAAAGGTAACGAAGCCGACACCTTTGACGCAGCAGTGCCGATAAGGTCCAGCCATAGCCGTCCCAAAATATTCTAACCAATTTAAGATGGGACACAATAAAAAGTTTTAACGTTCTAACCAAATATTATTTATAAGTATATCAAAACCTAACTGAATCTGCAAAAACGATGTTTAACCATAGAAATAATTGTATTCATGGGCGTACCGTCGACCTATAATTAAGACTTTAAATTAATGGCATAAATACGTTGTTGTTTTTATGATTGTTTTGTAGTAAGTGTAACTATATTATATTTACACCGTCGTCCGCTCCCCAGGCGCGCACGTATGGGCGTACCTTTACGACGCGCGGTTTGTCATGATCGAGATCAGCTATTCAACTGAGAACCAAGGACACACATAATGGCTCGGATGCGTTATGCATGTCATTTTCTTGCCGTTATTAGCCAGGGCCACACCTCTTGACTATAATTATTTTTCCTAGGATTTTTCCTGGAATTATAACTTAGACCACTATCGGTCTAATAAACCATTTTTACCGTTTCGTGAATACCGTTCTGGTCCTTCTAGTCGGTGCAAGACTCCCTTGACCAAGAACGTTGATTTATCCCAAATTAACAAGTACAAAGTGTAGACTTCCTACATCTGAGTACAAAAGACTGCGTCTAATTTCGAGACGCCGAGTGCATGTGTTTCATGCGTTTCACTCAATCGTAACGACAACCGCGGAGACCGCCAGACTGAATTTAATTACTAAGGCGGAAGACTTTCATCCTCTTTCCTGTATATAGACTCTATTCATGGATTGTCCTGCCAGGCACTCAGCAAAAAACCCGCCGCTCGGCCCAATTCGCTTAATTGTCCGATTAAAGTTGTCCATTTCTCAGCAGCATTTTGGAATAATTTTCCTCCTTTAAACCATCTTCCCCAATACATGTATCCAGGTTGAATCTCCTTACGGGTTACAGCTAGCAAGTAAAGCTATTCGGCCTGTCCCTTTACTCGTGTCGGAGGGATCAAGTGCGTCCCGTCCCAAGACGCGAATTTTATAAACAAAGGTATTTTACATCACCGGACCAAGCGGCTCAAACCAAATCAAGTCTGAAATTCAAATCGATATGGGTTAAAATTTTGAAACTATCATACTTGATGTCCCGCGCCGTTAAAAAAATGGATAACTTTAAGACAAGGGTAACTGCGGTATACTATTTACACATACACTCCTGATATACCCATTCAGAAGCCTTTGATAAATTTTGAGAATAAATATTTTATTTGATGAAGCAAAGTGGTCAAAAATCATTCCTCTGGACCGTCACTGGATCAGGGTAGAGTACGAACTAGTATATACCGGCTTCATATTGGGAAATTTCCTAGAAGTGAAGTACTGATAACAACACTTAAATATACAGTAAACAAGCTTTAGAAATTTTACTATTTCTTTCTAAGATTCGTAGTAAATTAGGTGAGAAGCAATGTCCCTAGCTTTTGCCATCATTCTTCTGTCACAACTTAAAAATTCACTAATTGTACATAAGATGGCGCTACAGCAGTTGTTGCTGCGAGGGAAGGCGAATTAAAGTTTCGCAAGTTGGAAAATATGTTTGTTGACAAAGATAATTGTCGTAATTTATTGTTAATGGTTGATATTTAAAAAAATCGTGGTAAGTCACACTTAAAAATATCATTCCTCTGATGGTTATTTTAGGAATATTCATTGTAGAGTTCTTGTTTAAACATTATAGACAGTTTAATATTCTCCACGCGTATGTCTTTTGTAAAATGTGAGGTTATGAGATTAGAGCATGATTCACTATTGCACGGAAACATTGAAAATCGTCATTCCACTGGCATCATTCCTCTGGCTCCTTGTCTGACAGAGGAATGATAAATATCCAGTGGAATGATATTACTATAACTTAGTTCTTTTTGTGTAGTAAACAGTAAGAATCGTAAAGTTCAGTAAGCTAGTTTGAATAATTATTTTGCGGATTTATTACTATATTGCTCCATTTCTTGCTTATTGGCTTTTATTTCATATAATTTTACAGTATAGATATTTATTTGACCGTTAACAACTTAATTTGACACCATATATGATTAGAAATGGAGCCAAATGTATTTCACTGCTTGAAACTATAAATGGACATTTTCTGTGAAATAAGTAGATTCCGACAGTATTGGTTCACTTTTTATTTTTACATTAAGTCAATATTTAGCACCATTTTTTTGTATTCAGATAAGAAGTCATGGCCCGAAAAAGAACAGCATGTAATGATGCGGAAAGGTTGAAAAAAAGCGAGAAGACGAAAAAAGAAGATATGAGAGGCTGAAACAAGACCCTGATGGTAGAAACAGATTAAGACAAAAAGAAAGAGATCAATATCTAAAGAAAAAGGCGAAGAAAATTGTAAAACCCGTTGATCAAATGACTGAGAGGGAGAAACATGCAAAAAGAAAAATCTGGAGAGAACATTCCAGAAACTACAGAAATAGGAAGAAAGAAGCAAATCAATATCTCGCAGTAAATACACCCCCTTTGTCTGAGAATGAAGATAGTGTTCCAAGTCCTCAAAGCTCTCGAAACAATTCAAGGACAAAGAAGAGCTGCCAAGAACAGAAAAGCGAGAAATAGGGAAATGAGACGAAAAGACGAATTAATAAGAAATCTTCAGAGAAGAGTCGAAAAGTACAAAAAGATGTGTGAACGTTATCAGAACAGAAACAAAAAGAAACAAAACGAGAATGATGTTTTGACTCCTGCAACTAGAGTTCAAGAAATGCTTTCACATGACAAGAAGAAGGTTGATGTTGTAAAACGACTATTGTTTGCAGAGGCTATTGATGATCAATTAAACGATAACTACAAAAATCTGAAGAGTACGAAAGAAAAGCAAACATCAACAAAGAAATATCGTCTGCAAACTGATTTGAAAAAGATTTTTAAAGGGCGATCGTCATCAGAATTAGGTAATGGAAGAACTCTATTGAACTATTCAAGAAAAAAGGTCCATTTGGTACAAACTAACAGAAAAAAGAATGCTATTTGGAAATTTCTTGAATCGGATATTAATAGCAACATGTGCCCGGGTAAAAAGGACTACTGCTCAAAAAATAAAATTATAAAACAAAAGCGTTATTTGAGTGATACAATTTGCATAAAAAGTTTTTGGTAATCCATCCTGATATTCTCATCAGCTATGATTTTTTTGTCAAAAATAAACCTTTTTGGATAGTTTCTAGGAAGGTGACGGATCGTGATACATGTGCATGTACAAAGTGCTCAAATATTGCACTAATTGTTTTTTCTTTATTTAGACTGGGCGTCTTTGAGACTGGCAATGTGGCCGAGATAACAAAGTATTATTGCTGCAAAGAAAAAACTGAGGAATGTCTTCTTCGGGTATGTAAGAAATGTCGAGGACTAGCAGCCTCGTACAGCAACTACGATCCCCTTTTAAAAACGTATTACTTTAAATGGATAAACAAGAAAGAAACATATTTTGATAAGAAATCCCAGGAAGAAAAGGAGGTAAAAAAAATTATTAAAGAAAAAATTCAAGGAACGACAGAAGAGATAATACAGGAGTTTGAAAATACTATTATTAACTATCTACAACACAAAGGACGGGTCCTGCATCAATTTTTGCATATTAAACAGTTAAAGAAAGATTTGAAAGGAAATGAAATTATTTTACATATGGATTTTAGTTAAAATTATTCACTAAAATATGCCGAAGAAACACTATCTTTTCATTTTGGAGGGTCGCGAGAGCAAATTACCCTTCATACTGTGGTAATTTATTCAAAACATAATGATACAATAAAAACAGTTTCTTTCTGTACATTATCTACTTCCATGCAGCATAACGTTCCTTCCATTTGGGCACACCTTTACCCCATACTTAATTATATTGACGAAAATTATGATGCAGACACCCTTCACTTTATTAATGATAGCCCTTCAACCCAATATCGGAATAAGACCATGTTTTACTTTTTAGGAAAAAAGCTATCAGAACTGTATCCCAAGTTAAAAACATTTACTGGGAATTATCAGGAGGCAGGTCATGGGAAAGGTGCCCCAGACGGCATTGGTGGGGTGACCAAAAGGACTGCCGATAGGCTCGTTGCCCAAGGAAATGACATATGGTCTTTTGATGCCTTACTTCAAGGCTGGCAAGAAAATGTTCCAGGAGTTATCTTTTTTACTGTAAGTTGTGAAGACACTGAAACTATGGTACAAAAAATTAATCAATCTGAAATAGTACCTTTTCGTGGAACCATGAATGTCCATCAAGTATCTTGTGGATTTCCCCTAACCACTCTACATTTCTATAAGTTAAGCATATCAGCCCAAAAGAAATCATCTTCGAAATCATTAAAGAAGTTTTTTTAGGATCCTTAGAGTATCAAACCAATAATGAGCCAAATTCTGACGATTCAGATAGCGAAATGATAGATCTGGTCCAGTTCAATATTTCAGAAAAAATTCGCTATGAAGATGTTTATTCAGATCACGAAGAAGCTGGGACAAGCCGACTTACTCCAGATAATAATCTGGTGTTGACCCCCGAAAATATTGGAATTGGCGACCAAAAAGAAAAGTTACAGATACGCCGCTGTCACACTAAGTGACTTAACAGAAGATCAAGAAGTCAAAGTGGCTTTTCTTCGCGTATGTGAACTTAACGGTCATCAAGCTTTTAGACTTGACGAAAATGATATATCATTCATACCTGATGACCAGGTTTTGGCAGTTTTACCCTGTCCAACAATTTGTGTTTTCAAGAATAAAAGCTTTTACAAATTTACAGAAGAAATTGACGTATTCGAGCAAGGATAAACTCCATACTAAGTGAACAACTACAATAATAATAGTTAAAAGTATATATTTTTTGTTCTGTTTTTATGTTAGAAACTTAAAAATAATGTTTATTTCTGTTGTCTTTTCATACGAAATTTCCTTATATATTTTCTAATAAAGAATTATATCGAATCTATGCCACAATATCATTCCTCTGCCATTGCTATCATTCCCCTGGTAAAACTTTTTTCCAAAATACGTCTAAAATTCGAATAATCAAAGATTAAACCTGATCCGTATGTGATTCCTATAACTTAACACTAAACGATTAAAACTAATATGAAATTTAGCCGCCACGGTAATTTTTAATTATCAGGATTTTCATAATACAAATAATATAGTTTACAAATTTTGACCCATATATGGATGATATCAATGAAGAAAATCAGGCTCAAAATGTTTGAAGAAGACACGCGAGCTCTTGGTCTATTTATTTTCTCGCTTCATACCTGAAGTCTTGAAGATGGGTGACAGCGGTCGACCAGTGCTGCGGATGCTGCCGTCTTACTGCATATTAAATCTCGAGGTTCCCGAGAATCTTGAAATTCTTGGAGTTTCTTACGTGACTATGGCCATCGTAATACTGTCTGTTTTTTTTTTGGGTAAGAGGAGGTGAATCTTCCAAAGATACCCACATGCGACATTCGTGGGTTATGTCACGATTTTTACTGACTAAACACCCCCCGCCCCCCATAGAGTAGTTGGTTTCGGACCGGAGTCTATAAACCAAGTATCTCTCGATAGATTATAACCGCTCGCATGACCCGTTGTCATGCCGAACTTTTATAACCCTCCCATATTTTCGCATGTCCTGAAAGGAAAATTTTTACAATATTGCCTTAAGGTAACAAAAGTACTACTTAAGATAATATTTGTCCCTAGCCTTAAGATATTTGTATGTTACATACGGTGTTAAGTAACTAAGTGTGCATGACATGCTATTTACCTAAGTAATCTTAAGATGTGGGAACTTAGATATTTGACTTAATTATTGGTAGGAAGGTATTCAGGTCCGCTCGCACTAGCACTTGCGCTGGCGTTCGCACTCACACTGTTGCTAGCATTTGCACTACACTCGCACTAGCACTTCACTTTTGCCTTTTCATTACTATATTTGATTCCTTGGTCTTCTTTTGTATCACCTATTTTGCCTCGTTCTTCCGGCTATTTATAGATTTTCCCTATTTCCAAAATCAACCAATGTCACTCCAGATCACGAATCTAGTGAAAAGGGGCGGGGCTTGTTAGGGTAGTTGAAGTTTACTTTTCATATCCTGAAGCAATCGAGACCGTCAGTAAACGCAATGTTGCTGTAAAAGCTGAATAAACGTCTTTTCTTGAAAACTTTCGATGTTTTCATAAGATCTCTGTCTTCCAAAAGTATATTTATCCGCTTTTGAAACAATTTCGTTCAAAACTTGAATTTCTATCAAGGTTTCTCTGTATTTTCTGGAAGAGCATTGTGAAAAGCGGTTTTCACAACAAATGCTATATATTTTAGAAACCTGTCAAATCCATTATCAAAAATAAAACAAAAATATCTACATGCTGTTGGAATCGTCAGAAGATTCGGAACTAGAATCATTCGCATTTTGAATCACAAGTGGCGCTACTGGCGGTAAAATAGGATATTCATCTTCTTTTTTTATAACGTGGGCTACACAGTTTCTCCAAATACCACGGCTCAATTCACTTATTACTCGTCGAATATTATCCAGTACCACTGCACTTGATGTTGGTGACTGATTACATTTACCAAGACGTTTTTTTATAGTGCCCCAAATCATTTCAATTGGATTAAATATGCAATAATAAGGAGGTAACCGCAACAGAGTATGGCCGTGTCTAGTGCAAAGATTATCAACTACATATTCATTTTTAAAATTTCAACTCTTTATTATTTTTATCAGCTCTTTTTTTACCGGGACCTTTTCAGGAATTTCCATATTTTTATGCCTCATAAAATTTAAAATGTCTTCCTTTTTAGTATTATTATTCGGTATTTTGTTTAATATACGCGAATGATATGGTGCATTGTCCATGACGATTACCGAGTTTGGTGGAATGTTCGGTAAAACCTGATCAACAAACCACTTTTCAAATAAATCCCCAGTCATGTCCTCATGATAATCGGCAGAAGCTTGGTTTATGTTTTTGGCCGACAAAAGAAGTGCATTGGGCACGAAACCATTTTCACCTCCGGCATGAAGTATTATCACGCGCTTCCCTCTTGAACACGGTGCATTTAAACTGCAATTTTGAGTTTCATCTACCCAACCGTACTGAACAGCATCATGAGTATCAAACCATGTCTCATCTAGATACACTATATACCTATTTGATTCCCGGTGTTCTTTTATTTTACGCAAATATTCTTGACGATGTTCAACAGGACGGCGCGATTCCATTATAACCATCCGATTATCAATTTTTTTGTGTTTAAATCCGCAATTTAATAAAATTCCTCGAAGAGTTTCCAATGACTGGTAATTGTAATCAGGGTAATCGCGTATCTTATCCCGGATCATTTCTAATGTTGGCACCGTATTTTCCTTATATAGATTGTACACAATTCGTCTAATGACATCTCTTGCTACATCGTCAACTTTCTGAAACTTTTGATTATTTTTATTTCGCTTTACCGAATGATCTGTAACATCTCTTGTTTTAATTACGCGATAAATTGTAGATATCGAAAGTTGTGTTAATTCGTTAACTCTTTCTATATTGGCTTTATCTGACTGTGCCTGATTATCTTTTTTTAAATAGCCGTAAATATTTAGAATTATTCGTTGACTTTGAACATGTAAATCTTTATTAAACTCCGGACATGTTTCGACTGGCGATGCCACGGTCGGTACCGAAGGTAATTCAACATGTAATAATTCGATTTCATCTACCTCAAAAGGTCGCCAAAAAGCCATTATTATAATAAAAATTCACTTACATAAACCAAGTAGATATCTAACAACAAAAACACTTATAATACGCACTTCACTGGTCAAAACCTAAAACTTAACTGTTTCACATAAATCATGTTCTAAACGAGCATCTGTCTAGACGTAATGTCTTAATTAAATGGAGTTGACTCCTTCCTCTGCATGCGATAGTAGTACAAGATGATATGTTCTGCCCCACTCCGTCCCCCGGGGGAGGTGGTGCAGTATTTCAAGACGTCATATCTCGGCCACCTTTGCGCATGAGTAAATTACAAGTACGTCATCGAAGTCTACGTCAGTGGAGCTTACGTCAGCGATATAAAAGTCACCTGTCAAATGTCAAATGTCACCTGTCACTTGTCACCTGTCACTTGTCAAATGTCAAAATTAAAAACTGACGCGGGTCACGTGTTGAGGATGACGTCAGAAGACATGTGTAAAAGTATGTCAGCTGTCGCCTGTCATTTAAGATATGTCAACTGCCACCTGTCACTTGTTAAATGCCAAAATAAAAATTTAACATATGTCACGTGTTCGGGGCGGCGGGAGAAGGCGTTTAAAAAAAGAATGACGTCGATCGGCCCTTTGGTTCCGGAGATAAAGCTTTTTGCGATTAGCGACCTAACGGCTGATGGGGGAGAGACGAAATTCGCATGGGGGATAGTGACGGAGCAGATCTTTCGATTTATAAAATTATTTTTCAAAAATCTCAACTGATAGTAAAAAATTAGATTTCAAAATTTTTACATCATCCTGTATAGTAAATTTTCGATTAATTAGATAAATTAGGAATAGTATTGGATTTAATAGCAGAAAAATATGCACTAGTACATGCAAGCTTACTAGGATGTGATCAGCAAAAAATTAGATGTCAAAATTTCCACATCACTCTGTATAAGAAATTGGGGATTTAATTATATTTTTATCCTCTACTCAAGCGAGCTAAATAATTAACACATACACACACGAGGCAATTAGTATATCTGTATTACATGTACGTGTTATCCTGAGTAAAGTGGTGCGAAGAGAAGTCATATTGACTTAGCAATTAACAGATTTGTAGTACAGGTACAATGATCATGCAATTTAATGTAAAGCGTGAATAGGTACGAACAGTTAGCATCAAGAAGTATTAGAGTGAAGGCGATTAGGAAAAGTACGTAGCAAAGTGGTGGAAAGTATTTATTCTTTTCGGCAATCAGGGTTTTTCTTTGTGAAGCGAGTGTACTGTGAAATCTGGGTAAGTACCTATAAGATTTACTTGGTGGCGTATTAGTATTAACGTGTAGAATATTAGGAGTACTTGCGCGAAAGATATTACTGGTATTTTTGTGTTCAAACTGCAAGTTGAGTTTAAAAAATCGACAAAAATTCTCGCTCGCCTTTAGATTTCAAAAGAAAATTGGATGTAAGGGTGTAGAATAAAGACCCCTTTTCCCAAAATCTTCAAACTACAATTTGAGTACTTTGTTTCATAAAACTTGCCGCTTTTAAGTTATTTGCATTTTTTCGTTTTTTATTTGGGGACTTGTAAAATTCTTTGCTATATATTGTTATTGGAGGGTGGTAAATTTGAAGCTAGCGGGCTAAAACTTTTGTATGTTATATAGGACTGCTGAAATCGATAAGGGTGTGACAGGGTGTTATTTTTATTTTATTTTTGTCATAAAACTTACCGTTTTTAAGATATTTGCATTTTTTCCGTTTTTTTATTTGGGGATTTGTAAAATTTTTGCTATCTAGTTTTAATAGGGGTGGAAAATTTGAAGCGAGCGCGTTGAAACTTGTGTATGTTATAGAGGGCTGCTTAACTCGATAAGGGTTAGGTAGTTAAGGTAGTTATTTCCAAAATTTTTCCAAAATTTTTCCAAAAACTTTTAACCAAAAAATTTTTCCCCAAAAATTTGTTTTCAGAAATTTTTCTCCCAAACTGTTTTCATTTTTTTTCAAATTGGTTTTTCCGAAAATTCTTTTCAAATCTCACTGTGTTACAGAAAATGTTCGTATGTGAATTCTGCAATGCCTCATTCACCAGGAAGGATCACCTCAAGCGTCATGGAGATTGCCGCATAGCAGTCAAGATCTGCGACGTCTGCAGCGGAATTTTCAAGTCGGAGGGGGCTCTTCTTCGTCACCAGAAGGAGAAACACCCGGCTCTCAAAATACCAGCGAATACCACGCAGATGTCCATGGCGAAAAGAGCAAGACTCGTTTCGACAGATGGTGAGTAGTCAAAATGTAAATTTCTAGTGGGTCAAAGAATAAATTTATCGTTAGAGAACTCAGATACTAATTAGTTATTCCGATTTTCAGAACCAACAACATCGTCCACGCAGCATTGCGCAACATGTCAACTAGATGTTCCTATGAACCGATGGGGTGGCCATCTCAGGACCCTGGGACATCGTGAGAAATGCTGCGTGATGCAGGAGGAGGAGGAAGGTGTAGAGTTGGTGAAAACATTCCGGAGCCGAATTGCTACGTACCGACTTACTTCAAGCCAGGATCCCACCAACGTAAAGGAGTGTCTGAACCATCAAAAACAAAAATTCATCGAGTTGGTGGGAGACATTCGAGCGAAGTACGACCAGCTTAAGGTCGGACTGGAGCTTTTCGGCCGCTTCCTCCAGCAGTCGAGCGAGTCGTCAGAGGTGAAGTCCTTTAACAGCAAATACCAGATGGTGAATGGGGCTACGGACTTGGAGGAGCTGTTCGAGCAGTTCAGCACCATCCTGGACCGAAAGTATTCCGAATTTCGGGAAAAGGATAGTGGTGAGTGGGAAAGTATTACAAAACAAAGTTAATCTGTTTAATATGTCTTACTAATAAATATTTCTATTGTTACAGGGTGGGCGCTTCAGCAGCTTCTCCACTTAGAATTAGGAATCAACAAGATCCAGCCACTAAAGTCATCCTCCTACATCCCCCTGCCAAAGGAGATTGAAGCAAAGAAAGCTGTTCTAAACATCCGGAACACCGATCAAAAATGTTTCCTATGGTCAGTCCTAGCCGCCTTACATCCTTTGGATCGAACTCAACATGCAGAGAGAGTCGCGAACTATTTGCCTTTTGAGAACGAGCTGGACTTTACAGGTATGGAATTTCCGATTAAACTTACCGACATCGCTAAGTTTGAACGACTCAATAATATTTCTATCAATGTATACGGATTGGAGAAACTGTTCGAAGATGGTAAAAATAGTATTGAAGTCGTGGGGCCCTTATACTTTACAAAATCTCGTAATAGAGAGCGACATGTAAATTTGTTAGTAATCAGTGATGACCATGGCAATAGTCATTACTGCTTAATAAGAAGTTTATCTCGCCTGATCTCAAGACAATTATCCTCACGTTGCGGCACAAAGTATTTATGTGATGGTTGTTTATCATATTTTTATTCAGAACAAAAATTAAAAAAACACCAAGAACATGATTGCGGACACGTTTTAGCTAAAGTCCCAACAACAGGTTTAAAAAAGAATAAATATGGTGAAGAGATTCCCGAGAATATTTTGAAATTTACAAACTTTGAAAAGAAATTAAAGGTGCCCTTCGTTGTGTATGCCGATTTCGAAACTATCCTTGAACCTATCGATACAGAGGAAAATGTACAGGATCCCGATACGTCATACACTGTGAGAACGCACAAACATGTCCCGTACTCGTTCGGTTACTACATCAAATGTGACTTTGATGATACTCATTCGATTTACCAAAGTTATAGGGGTCCGGATGCTCACAAAGAATTCGTAAAACGTTTAGAGACTGATTGTAAATCAATCTATAAGCGCTTTATGAAGGAAGTAGTACCCATGCTACCTATTTCTGCGGACCAAGAGATTGAGCATCAAAATGCTACGGTGTGTCATATATGCGAAAAGCCATTTGATGTAGCATTAAACGATCGCGTGCACGACCATGATCACACAAATGGCGCATATCGGGCGGCTGCGCACTCTGTATGTAACCTAAATTACAAAATCCCCCAATTTATACCCATCTTTTTCCATAATATGTCCAACTTTGATTCCCACCTGTTTGTCAAGGAAGTGGCTTCCAACGAAGAAAAGCTGGATGTTATCCCCCAAAACAAGGAAAAGTACATCTCCTTTACTTAGCATGTTTTGGTGGATAACATCGAAAACAGGGATGGTAAACAACGGCAGGTATTTTTAAAATTACGCTTCCTCGACAGTTTTCGCTTCATGGCCAGCGGTCTAGATAAACTTAGTCAAAATTTAAAACCAGAACAATGTCGAGAAGTTAGAAAATATTTCGCGGAAGTAAATAAGTTTCAGCTGATTCGACAGAAGGCTGTCTTCCCATATAATTACGTGAATAGTTTCGCAAAATTGAACGATACAAAGCTACCATCACATAAAGACTTTTACAACCAGCTAAGGAAAGAAGACATTAGCAAAGAGGATTACAAGCGTGCGTGGGCTGTGTGGAATTTATTTGAATGTAAAACTTTAGGCGAATATTCCGATATTTATTTAAAATCCGACGTTTTATTATTAACAGATGTGTTTGAAAGTTTTAGAGACGTGTGTCATAGCACTTACGGTCTAGACCCTGCGCAGTATTTTAGCGCACCAGGAATTTCGCTAGATTCGGCCCTTAAGGCAGCGGACGTAAAGCTTGAGTTACTGACAGATCTAGACATGGTACACTTCTTTAAACACGGTATTCGCGGCGGGGTCAGTCAGTGTAGCGTTAGAAAAGCTTTTGCGAACAATAAATTTCTACCTCATTATGACGCTTCCAAACCTACTTCCTACATCATGTATTTGGATGCTACCAACCTATATGATGCAGCCATGTCACAATATTTGCCAACGGGGAATTTTAAGTGGTTGGATGAGACCGAAATTCAAAGTTTAGATTACATGGCTGTCGCGAATGATTCTAAAACTGGCTACGTATTAGAGGTAGATTTAGAATATCCCGAACTGCTGCATTATTTACACAACGAACTACCCTTTTGTCCACATTCAATAGCTCCACCGGAATCAAAATTCCAAGACATTACAAAATTAATTCCAAATTTGTAAAAGAAAGATAAATATATAATTCATTACCAAAATTTGCGTCAGGCTTTAGATTATGGGCTTAAGCTCACCAAAATTCATCGAGTTATATCTTTTGACCAATCACCGTGGCTAAAGAAATACATTGACCTAAACACAGCGATGCGCAATCAAGCGCAAAAGAAGTTTGAAAAAGACTTTTTCAAACTGATGAACAACGCCGTGTTTGGGAAAACAATGGAAAATGTGGAGAATCGGGCAGATGTTAAACTGATTTCTCATTGGGAAAATATTGGTAGAAGGTTGGGAGCCGAAGCGTTAATCTCGAAACCTCATTTTAAAAATCGCACTATTTTTAACGAGAACCTGGTAGCTATCCAGATGAAAAATCAAAAAGTCACATATAATAAACCGATTTACGTGGGTTTTAGCATCTTGGAAATATCCAAAACAATTAAGTATGACTTTTTGTACGGGTATATTAAGCCAAAATACGGCAACAACGCGGTATTACTCTACACTGTCACCGATTCCCTTGTTTTGAAAATTACAACCGAAAATTTCTATAGTGATATGACACAAAATTTAGATAGATTCGATACGTCTCACAGGAAAATACACATGATGTTCCTGTAAACCAGTCAATTTTGGGCAAAATGAAAGATGAGTATGCAGGAAAAATCATTTGGGATTTCTACGGTACCGGGGCGAAGGCATATTGTGTAAATGTGGAGGGAAAGTTAACCAAAAAAGCTAAGGGAGTTCCTGACTACGTCACCCAGAAAGACCTATCTCTTGACGATTATAGGGAAGCGGTTGACGTAGAAGGAACTCAGATTCATCGACAGATGAACACTTTCCGTTCGCATTTACACGATATGTATGTCGAACTTAAAAATAAGGTAGCGCTATCACACGCGGACGATACGCGTTACCTTATTCCCGGCGACTTGGAGAACACGCTTGCTTGGGGTCATAGAGATATTAAAAAGTATAAGGAATCATCGGAAATTCCATGAGCGAAGACTGATCACGGACAGCTAACTTTACTTTAATCACCTTTGGTAGCTAAATGTATGACTTTAGATTAGGCATATATGTTATTTATTTTATTATTTATTTTCTTATTTATTGTCTTCATTTATTTCACTCGAGTCTGTCCTATTTATTGTATTAATTTATTTCACCCCAGTCTACCCTATTTATTGTATTCATTTATTTACTTTATATGTATATTTCACCTAAGTTTACCCTAGTTTTTAGTTTTCTATTATTTGTTTATATGTATATTTTACCAAAGTTCACCCTATTTTTTTTTTGATTTTTTATATTGTTTGTTTATTTATTTTTTTTAGTTATATTTATATTTACTATTTACTATTTACAGACCGCTGTTCGGTCACATTTTGTGTTTTTTTTGAACTTTTTTTTACACTTTAATAAATGCTTGTTTTTGTCTGTGTGTTTATATTGGCGTTTTATTTCCGTAGTTAAGGCAAAGAAAAAACAAAGTGACGTTAGACTATTTATTTAGTAACAGTATAATAACTATTAAGCTTATACAATTCATAAACATGGTTGCAAATAGGTTTATTAGCTTCTCGGTCCATCTAAATAGATACTTGTCTGTTGTGGCATCTTCAAACTTGAGGCTTCTCTTATCACCATTGCGATGAAACACTAGCGTGTACTGTCCAATTATCATAAATATATCTACCCAATGGGTATTGAAACAATCAAAAGTGCTTAAAAACTCTTCAAATTCATCACTAGAGAAAGAAATTTTGCCATAACCAATAGTATCCAAAATTACTTGTTTACGTTCCTCTTCGGACGTAGTAAAAATTACTGTTATAAAGTCATCAATCTCGTAAACTCGGCTAGGCTTAGAGATTTCTTTTCTTGGTAAAACTTGATGTCTCTTTTCAGCTTGCGTATTTTTTTCAAATGCTCGTCTAATTCAACTGACAAGTCGACCGTCTTGGTCATGTGCTCGAGACTAAATGCCCAAATTTCTCAAGGGGTTCTAATAATATAGGATAAAATTAAACATGTAATACAGTCCAACTTCTTTATTTAGGTAAAAAATCATAAATATATTCATACAAAATTTTTGAATTCTTAGCACTACAAGTACAATATTCTAAACCATGATAAGAACAAGTGGTTTTACTTAGAGATAATTTCGGTACATTAACACCGTCGCTAGTAAATTCTAAATTAACAATATCGGGTATATGCTTAAGATATTTCATCGTGGAAAAAGTTTCCAGTAAAAAGGCTTTCTTTACATGTCCCTTCACATAGATGACATCAACATCCCGTAGATCGTTGTAGATAATACGGTGAAGTTCATTGTAATCGGTTTCACCAGAATTGTAGTATAAACCATGTCGGTTCCCATATAGAAACATTGCTTGCTTCTGGCAATCGTAGGACAGCTCATAAAACGGTGTAGTGGGTTTAAAATGATAATTTTTGAGTTGCTTCCCATCATAAATAGCCAATTCTTTAGCTTGAAATTCTGGAACGCTGAATCCTTGAACGTCAACCACAACAAACTTCATCGTGCTGAGAGGGTTGAATAGTAAATGACTACAACAGATCACGTACTTGACCTGTTAAAGCCTGATACTCAAGCACTCGGTCATGAATAATTAGACAAAAGGAACGTGACTCAGCCGAGAAGTTTTCGGAACTTTGAAACTCCAACTTAACGTCAATAGTGTTACTCTTGAGGGCTTCATTTTGTTTGGAACAGTCAATAACAAAGAGGGTTCTACCAGCGAAAGCGAGAAAATCCAAGAGCGGCTCACATCGTTGTTTTCCCAAATAGGTTTTTTGAAAGTCCGTATACATCTGATAGGCTTCTGCAAACTGCCTATTGGCAAAGTTTAGGTTTAACGACACATAGGGGTAAACTTCAGAATTTAAATGCAACTTGACGTCGGTGATGTTTAAATTATCAAAGCTTCCGAGTTATCTTTTCGCTTCTTCATAAAAAATACAATGACGTATCGGGCTCTCTCAGACATGGTCTTAACGATCCAAATATCACGCTTTGTTGTTCTCAAAGCAGGCAGTTCATGTAGTTCCCAGTTTCTAAACGGAATATATATCGGTTTGTTCTTTGCAATTTCGTCCAAAAGCCTTAATTTCACTGCATCACTCGGGTAAATATGTTTCACTTTCAACTCAACCGTTTTTAAGGTTATTGTTGCCTTCTTAGTACCAGTGGACTTATAGCAGTTGGCATCATGACGGACACGAACTAGTTTAATTTTCTGTTTACCCATAATACATTGTGGTAATCGGCAAACACTCCAAACAAGATTGAAAGTGGGATGCGAAAATTAAAGTCTTTAGAAGTTTCGTCCAAGGTCTTAACAGTTCCACTAGGCCAATTCCATCCGGCTATGTCTAGAGCACGGCTTTCCTGCTCATTTAAACATAGCATATTTTTAACGGTGCTAACAATACCTGGATCTCGAATCTTTTCAATCTCCTTACCATTAACTTCATAGGAAATGTTGTCAAAGAGAAAGGCTCCGGCATTATTGGTTAGATCGCAAGTACCGGTCTTACCGGTGGCATCTGCTTCCACCTAAAACGTGCCCTCGATGTAGAGTTGAGCTTCACTCATATCCAAAAAGACATCTTGCTGATTGATAACAATCTCGATTTCGTCATTGTTATTAAAGGAGTTGGTAAAGGGGTGATAAGTGTGCCATTCTTCGCGAATGACCGACTCATCGCTCTTGATCTGATTGAAGATTTGAAGTTTTATTAGTGTTTAAATACCCTTTAAATACGAGAACCATTTCGTCTGAGCTCTAATCGAATTACAACTTCTTCAACTCGAAAATTAAGAGGCCGGGAATCCTGGTCTACTAGCGTGAGAGTAATGTTATAGATGCTTTTTTGGTTCACAGGTAAATAGATTAGATTCCTTGGTTCGATATTTATACTGTAACCGGGATCGACAGTTGGAGAAAATTCGTAAAGAGTATGTGCGGGATTATTTGTGTAATACGAGCCGGAAATGATATTACACTCTACTCTAATAGTAACAACTTGTATAATATCCACAGGCTGATCTGATTCGTGGAATTTACCAGACTTTAACAGCTGAGGTGAAAATCCCAACAACTTTGCAATACTGTCTTTTGGCTTAAAGTTTATGTCGTAGACACTGGATAGCTCGCACTTTAACGTATTGTTATTGGGTTTAAGCGATAAGATGCGATTCCGTTCGTCTGCGGGAGCACTGGGATCTAGGAGCTTACGTTGTAGAAACTGTTCGATATCTTCCAACTCGTAGGACCCTGTTGGTATTTCCAATACTCGCTCCTCCTGATTATTGACAATGTAATAGAACTTGTTTCGTCCCTCTTCTATATTGGGGATTGTGTTCCAAGTGTTTGGCGAAATTAATGCTAAAGAGTAATCAAACCGGGAATCGAGCTCTATGGGAGGTACAAAGTATGCTTCAAGTCGGTGAGAGCGACCTTTTAACGTGAATGTCTGTGACATGACTGATGTCGATAAGCCTCAACACCTGCATTTATAAAGTTTCATTGTAGAGAAATGCTAGAGCAAGATTTGCTCACAATTTGTCATTCCATAATCCTGATACTGATCGGAATTAAAATAGATTTTCGCATTTTTCATGTACTTGACAAATTCCTTGGGCGGTTTCAAGTTGCCAAAACTATCGAAATAAACAACTCGATTACCGTGTTTCTTGTAAGCTACCCAATGTGTCCCGAATCCTGTGTTCCGATCCAAATTAATAACACCACGCTCTGTTTTTAGGGGTGCGTTCGGTAAAGTGTCTCGCATAAATACTCCTCTAAAATGTGGTATTTTTAATCGAGTGACGTATGACTTAATATCGTGATCGGATAACGGCTTTTCAGGTAGCTTTATTGGTAGTTTTTTAGCATTTTTCGTAAAAACAATTCATAGCCAGTTTTGAGATTCTTTAAATACATGCCGCTACCCTTTTTTCCCAATGCAATCGCTTCCATTGTTTCGTTGTGTCGTTTCGATTCTTTCAACTTCTCATTGGCACTTTGAGCATCATTAATGGCTTTCGCTATCCCCGCGGCGCCCCCGCTTAGTGCTCCTAGGGCACTAAGTCCTGCAAATATGGGAATAAGTGGTAGAAACCCGCCCTGTTTCGGTAATGGTATTATTCGTGGTACATTGATCCTCTTACGTCCTCCCACCTTCTTGACCGTTACTCGTGCAGCTTTAAGTATTTTACTGAGAGTCCTTTTCTTACTAACATCACCAGTACCCGTATGTTTCAGTTGTTTCTTAAGCAGAGTGAGCACTGATGATAGGGGTTTCATCTTCTGCTTCTTTCCAGCCCCCAACTTGCGCTTTACCTTCATAGCGTTAGTTACTAACCACGCTGAAGCTTTTTCAACAAAACTGGAATCGTTTGCCTTTACTCGTTCCCAAGCCCGATTCTCCAACACTCGATCGGCTCGATGTCTTTGTTCCAACTCTTTAGACTTTGCGTATTCGATATCGTGATCGCGACAAACACTATCCAATTTGCTTTTTGGTCGATCGCCTCGAGCCAGCCGCTCTTGAAGTTTGGTTCCAGGTCCGCAATAGGAATAACCAGGTAAATGAAGCTCGAACGGGAGCTTGTTGATAGCTGTATTTAACACACCTGCACCCTGCAGAGTCTTCATTAGTAATGAAGTCCGGAGAGGGTGTAGAGTAGTATTTATAGAGATGCGTCAAGAGAAGCAGAAACTCAAAATCCAAGTTTATAATTGTGATATGAAAACAGCCACGTCCCCAAGTAGCAAACATGGTCAACTTTTGCCGTCTACAATTCGAGCGTTAATATGTGGTCCTAGTAATTGTGGCAAAACCAATGTAATGATTAGTCTGTTGATTGATGAAAATGGTTTAAAATTCGAGAATGTGTACGTGTATTCAAAATCTCTGCAGCAAGACAAGTATGACTTTCTTCAACAGACTATGAAACATTCCCGTTTAGGCTATTTCGGCTACAGCGATAATGATGAAGTTCTAGATCCTGCCAGTGCCCGACCTAACTCTGTATTCATATTTGATGACGTAGCATGTGAGAAGCAGGATAAAATACGTAATTACTTTTGTATGTGCCGGCATCACGCAATTGATTCGTTCTATTTATCGCAAATTTACTCGAAAATACCCAAACAGCAGGTTCGTGATAATGCTAATGTATTAATTTTATTTAAGCAGGATGACTTAAAGTTGAAACATATCTTCGACGATCACGTTAATACAGACATGACATTCGATGCATTTAAACATATTTGTTCTGAATGTTGGAAAGATAGGTATGGGCTCCTAGTAGTGGTGAAAGACAATGCTATTGCCAAAGGTCGATATCGTAGCAAGTTTGATATTTATATCATACCCTAAACCCCTTGAGGTTCAGTGTGACACTTGACGTCCTAGAAGGTAGATGTGTTAAGTCTCGAGAAACAGGGTCTGTTTAATTAGCGGTTCAGCTGTTGCGCGGTTAGGCGGTTCAGCGGTTGAGTGGTTGAGTAGTCCAGCGGTTGAGTGGTTCTGCGGTTGAGCGGTTGGGTGGTTGAGCGGTTGGGTGGTTGAGCGGTTGAGTGGTTGAGCGGTTGGGTGGTTGAGCGGTTTAGAGGTTGAGCGGTTGAGCGGTTGGGTGGTTGAGCGGTTTAGAGGTTGAGCGGTTGGGTGGTTGAGCGGTTGGGTGGTTGAGCGGTTTAGAGGTTGAGCGGTTATGACTACTCCTTTTAACCAGCTTGATAAGGACGTTAAGCGGCGAATTATCCAAGCTGCTAGAACAATAAGAAAGAAGTATTTAGCATTAAAGTTGGAGCGAGGCGAAGATGATGAAGCTCTTAATAAATTCTTAGCACCTATCACAGACCCTCTGAATAAGCTCGTGGATGCTTCCCTCAGTACAAAGGCTAAGAAACGCAAGATTAAAGTGGAAGAGACTGACGGTGTAAAACCGGTGAAAAAATTCGAGCAGCCTACAGCGATCTCTTCCTCTCAAGCCCCGGAAGTAAAGATACCGACGTCCTCACCATCCGTAGCTACTGAGTCCAGAAAGGGAGACAATTCCGATGATGTGTTTGAAGAAGCACAACAAGACCTAGCAGAGACATCCGCTCGAGATCTAAAAGCCGAGTTTGAGGCTTCTCTTCGACGACCGGAGGTGTATCGCAGCTTTGTCGAGCAATATCCTAAGATTGCTCAAGGGTATTTGAAAACATTTTGGTTTAACTCTGCCGAAATAGATGCTAACGGTATGAAATATGATATGACGACTGATTCTTGGCATTTGGGTACACAACCCGTCAAGTTTCTGCAGAACGGTGATATTCAAGTAGGACCCATTACTTATAAGGGAACTGTGGGTTTATACGATTTATTGTTTTTAAAGGATCCGAAATATAATACCATGGCTGATGATAAATACTATGGCGATATTTTAAATCGAACAGACTTATACCTCAATGAGACTGGTCAAATTAAAGGTAATAAGTCGCGTAAATATACTACAATTGTGAGGCCACTACTTGTAACCATTTATTCAAAGGGTGTTCCTACTACTCCAAGGACGAGATCTCAATCAGTAAAATCAACGAAATCAGGATCTGCCTTAATGGAATACAACGAAAAACCCAAAGAATATGTCTACTACGATGACGTAAATGAGCTGGTTGACAGGTTAAAAAAGCTAGACGCTTCCAATCAGGTTGGCAACAATAATAACATGAATGAGATTTGAAGCATTTTACACGAATTGGAACAACTGGGAGTAATTGAATTCTATAAATAATTTTGTTTAAAGCTGCTATGTCTTAGTATCATAGTAATCATGAATAAGTTTGGACGTTCCTTGCCCTCTTCGTCTAATCAGAAAAGAGTGAGAGTGTTGCAAGCACCCAACTTGATCACTCTTACAAAAGATGGCGATTACAATATTCGAGATCATCGGCTTTGTAATGTCAAATCACCAGCCGATATCGCTGATGCCGTAAATAAAAAGTTTGTAGAGAGTATGCTAACTTCACTTTCTACTACCATTGATAGACCGTTGAATGATAAAATACAAGTATCCCACTTGGAGATGTTGAGACAAGTAAATGTGTTGGAACAAAAAGTCAACAACTCTATCGGGAGTATTGTAAAACAAATGGAGGCCTTTACAAAAACTAATAAGGGTTATGTAGACTCGGTATCCGACCAACTGAAGCTACTTGACAACAAATTAAAGAGCGAGACTTTAAATTTGGATACTCACCTGGATCGCCTATCTACCCAATTCAAGGATCTCGAAAGACTCCTAAAAGTTTACACCAATATGGCTATTCGGAATGCTCTCAAACCAGTCAGTGCGGATCTGGAAAAGATTCGTGAAGAACTCTCAAAATTATTACAAACAGTTGATTTGCTAAAGAAAAGATCTTCCCATCCACCAACTGTCTAAAATTTCGACGTATATAATTCGATATCTTGCTGCAGAACCTCATTCTTTGGGAAATAATGGCCAAGGGCATTACGAAGGCGAGAGAACAAGTTGTCAAGGAACTACATAAACCAGCTAGAATCAAATTTAAACGTCGCAGATTTATCCAGTATGGTTTCGCTGCATACAGTTAGAACCTGTCGGGACCTGTCGCGTGTGTTGATACCTGTTTAGCAACATTCTACAATGAGTATTTCCAAGCAAACATTAGCGGAACTTAACGCTCGTATTAACAGCGATGTTGTGAACTTTCCCGAATGCAGGAAACTTTCCACTCTACCTGTAGGAGTAGCGTATCGTATTCAAACACTGAAATTTGTAACCACACGTTATGGGAGAGCTCTTGTTGCGACATTGATTGACTTAGCCCAGGAGGATGTACTATTTCAAACCTACTTACCACAACGGATAGCTGAAACTATGTCGCAGGATCTGGTTGACAACATGAATCGATCGAGTGCTCAGTATACTCTAGCATATTTGGGACAAAGCTTGACTGCTGTTGGTGGTGGTAACCCTCGCACCCTAATCCGGTTTGAATGTTCGGAATAAACCTGTTTCAAGAGATATTGATGGTAGTAGTGGTGGTATATCTTACCTTACTTAAAGCCCTTCCGTTTGTAAACTGTTTAGAAGTTAGTTCGACACCGTCGTTGTCGTTGCGTTTGAGTCTAACCAGTGTGTGCAAGATGTCACAAGACCATCCGGATGTTTGCATCGATCTTCAAGGCTACCCTTAGCTAGTGGGTTTATACCGAAGGAGTTGGCTGTGTATGATGGCGTACGATTTTGCAGCTTCCTCTTCAAACCTCCGTATGGTAGGAAATTTTTGAAACCCGAAGATCTCAAGATAGTAGAACATTTGGAGGAAAAATACCATGGACTAATGTGGGAGTCTGGCTGTTTGGACTTGAACCAATTTGAAAGTGTTTTACGTGACATCCGTCTTCAGTATGACTCTCCTAAATTTCTAGTTAAGGCTGATTTAAAGGCGACTTGTTTAAAGCAGATTTTTGATTTTTGTCTTATATTTAGTGTTCCTTTAAAGACTGAGCCTAAATTAATTAAATATAAGAAAGTTGTGGAATGTTTTCACCATAAGGACTTTAATGTTTGGCATTGTGCCGGTAATAATGTTAAGTTATTGTATAATTTCCGACATTGTTTTTTAAATGACATGGAATAAAAGTATATAGCATATTTTGTTTGTTTTATTTCTTAGTATAGCTCGATTAGTCTAAGTAGAAAGACGTAAAATGATTGGCCGCAGTGTAGATTGTACTGATTGCTTAGACGACGGTCTGGGCGTTATTCGTACTTTTGAAGAAAGACTGCTTACGTTTGAAAGTTGGACCAATAAAGTTAGTCCGAAAGACTTAGCACAGGCTGGTTTTTATTACACCCAGCGATTAGATATAGTTAAATGTGCATTTTGTCATTGCGAGTTTGCTGATTGGAAGGAAGGAGATGATCCGCTAGCCGATCACTATAAGTACTCGAAGCATTGTCGACTAGCTAAAGTATTGTGGAAGTGTCGACCACTGAAAAAGAAAACCCCGCCGCAAAGCTTGAAAAAGATCCAACCAGAACCGCTCCGAACTATCCATGTTAGTTCTCTGTTCTTAATACCACTGTTGGAGGTATTAGCCAGTGGACTGATGCACCTCTATGATATTATAAATCGTTCTTCTTCAACGCTTTAGCTCATTTTCACGTGAGCTATGGCTCTGTTAAGTTCATCCTTCATTCTACTGGTTGCAGTAGTACACAACGTCTTCTACGTATATCGGCCTTTAAATGTTTAAAACGCCTCTGTTTTGTTCGATTTTGGAGATTGCAACTCAAGCAGACCATGGATTCCGTTGGATTTTAACCCACAGAATGCTGACCACATGTCTGTATTCTCCGCCACGATACCTCCATCAAACAGCAGCAGCAGCAGCAGCCGCTCTTTTCGCTACAAGGTTCACTTTCTCTTTCAAGATTCAACGATTGGTGAAACAGGATGGATGACGTTCCTTAGCGAGTGCAAGAATGAGACCGCATCTCCTACTATTCCTATTAATTCTACGCTAACGTCATCTTTCCCCGCAACTCTGAACAGTATTTCTAGTTTACTTGTATTCATAGCTATAACTTGTTTAATAGTATTAACTAATTTTGTATTTAAGGTTGTGAAATATCGATATATATTGTGGTTAAATAAATAATTTTTCTAATTACTAGTTTTATTACATATTCGTACCTCGCAAAACGCGTCTAAACGTGTCTAAACGACTGTTGCGCTGACCTTGACTCGTGTGCTAATTATTTAGCTCGCTTGAGTTGGGGATTTTTCCACTGATGATTCAATCTAGGATGTAATATTGCGGTAGACAGGGTATACAAATATACTTAAATTCACAATTTCTTATACAGAGTGATGTTTGAAATTTTGACATCTAATTTTTTGCTGATCCCATCCTAGTAAGCTTGCATGTACTAATGCATATTTTTCTGCTCTATTAAATCCAATACTATTCCTAATTTATCTAATTAATCGAAAATTTACTATACAGGATGATGTAAAAATTTTGAAATCTAATTTTTTACTATCAGTTGAGATTTTTGAAAAATAATTTGATAAATCGAAAGATCTGCTCCGCCACTATCCCCCATGCGAATTTCGTCTCTCCACCATCAGCCGTTAGGTCGCTAATCGCAAAAAACTATATCTCCGGAACCAAAGGGCCGATCGACGTCATTCTTTTTTTAAACGCCTTCTCCCGCCGCCCCGAACACGTGACATATGTTAAATTTTTATGTTGGCATTTAACAAGTGACAGGTGGCAGTTGACATATCTTAAATGACAGGCGACAGCTGACATACTTTTACACATATCTTCTGACGTCATCCTCAACACGTGACCCGCGTCAATTTTTAATTTTGACATTTGACAAGTGACAGGTGACAAGTGACAGGTGACATTTGACATTTGACAGGTGACTTTTATATCGCTGACGTAAGCTCCACTGACGTAGTCTTCGATGACTTACTTGTAATTTACTCATGCGCAAAGGTGGCCGAGATACGACGTCATGAAATACTGCACCACCTCCCCCGGGGGACGGAGTGGGGCAGAACATATCGTCTTGTACTACTTGCGATAATATAATATTACCCTTAGTGGAAAAGAGACAAAACACATCGTCGCTGCAGGTGTCCCTTCACGAGACAGGCAGCTGCTGTTTGCATTGTATACCGAAGTTATCACTAATAAATCTGAATGAAATGTTGAAATTGCATTGTATACCGAAGTTATCACTAATAAATCTGAATGAAATGTGGGTTACTTGCTATGCTACTAAACTAGGTATCGAGCGATCCCGGTATAAGCGGCAGGCCTTTGTCTGGCTTTTTATACCATTTAAATCTTAAGAATTTAGATTTATGAGATTCAGTTAGGACTGGCAAAAGTATACTTGGGATAAAACAACGTGTATCATTTCAAAAACAAATGACCATAATTATCGCACTTATCTGTAAATACTTCAGGGTAGGAAATAAAAATGGCGATATCTTTCTTCAAAACCGCGGCACTTGTTACAAAAGAATACAACCTTCCAAGATATTATGTGTTAAACTGAAAACCCACCGGTTTGTTGATAAAAAATTAAGATTTTCTGTTGATGCGTATTTCTTTTGAGTTAAGACACTCTGCAAGTCTCCCAAGATTGTTTTTTCACCACTCAAGAGAATTTTTTAAAACCCTTTTACTAGGTATATTAGGTATGTAAATAATTAAAAATCAAGGAACATCGTTATTCTAGAAGGCCTTAATTCAATAAGGTAGATAAAATTTATCAAAATCTGATGGTTTTGCTAAAATTTAAGTCCGACTTCTGACTGTAGGTACATGTGAAAATCTGTTTGTATAGACTGAATTTAAACATTTTTTCCTGGTGGAGAGTGCATACTACTTGGATATCACAGACCATAACTGTTACCCGCGGTTTCTCTCACATGAAACACGCAACAAAATAAATTTCAGAAACTACTGAACGGACGTGAAAAATTATTTCACCGCTGAAAATGTTTGACCTCCTTAATTTTCACAGACTATATAATTGTTACCCGCAGCTTTCATCGCATGTAACACGAAAGATAATCAGGCACTCTCGTGGGTTTAGGTGTGCTCAGATTTGTTTACTTATGTGGAAGTCTGGGTTACAGTAAAGGCTGTACAGCGCGTCCCAAATTGGTGATGCATGTAGAGCTGGCATTATTTCGTTAGCATTAAAATTGTCTAAAACTTTCTCCATTCAGCCGTTTCTGTCCCTTATAATTTTCGGGATACTTTCATCACCAATTTAGGACTCACTGTTAGTTATACAATTTTTACCTACAGCTTCGCTCGTATGAAATGCGAATGTGGACCAAATAACGGTCTCTAGTTTTTCAAAAGTTATTAATTTATTTTTATTATTTTCTGACAAGATTAGAACAAAGAAATAATGAAGTTGAGATATTGAAATATCTCACTGAAGAGCAGATCACTGCAATAACAGAAAATATAGGAGATAAAATCCGACTTCAGCGAGGCATCAGTAGCTTGGAGTCCAACTCAGATGAAAATGTAAGCAAATTAATGTTAAATAACGGACAGTTACGAGTATTTTACGTATCAACTTATTTTATTCTCATTATCTTCTGACACGCTTTTATAATGTTGCTGTCCGTTGCTACGTTACCTACTTTATCGTACCTAAATAAAAAAGATCATAAAAAAGACTTCTTAAAAAATATTTGAAAAATGTTTTTCAATGTGAAAAAAATGTAGGAACAGATGTTTTCTGAAAAATATATTTTCAAAATGTGCCTACTTTTTAAGGCGAAATTTTCCACGTGGCGTCCATGTTGGTCAACTTAATTTCATTTTAGTACAATTTTTTTTGTATGAATATTGTGACAATATTAACCGTTGATTTATATTCTATATACAGGTATATTTTAGCGTATTAATAAAAGTTTCAAGATACTTTATGGTTTATTTTGGGAAAATAATATGCAAAAAAATTTTGAGGTCCTAGTGACAAAAAAAGTCACCATGGATCATTTAACATAATAATATTCTGAATAAAATCATTTTATACACGCAGAAACTTTAAATAATTGACTGAAAATTGCTTGCCGGATATGAATCTATACTTAATACTTATAATGTTATTGTTAATTAATTAAATTGTTATTTTAAAGCCGAAAAACCATGTCAAAATGAAATTGGATTGGCCAACGTGGACGCCACGTGGCGAGTGCCGCCTTAAAAAAAATTCGTAAAGTTGGTTTCCGAAAAAAAAAAGGAATTGAAAAACACTCCTCGTTTTGAAATAGCTGTATTTGCGAAAAATCTCTGTTTTCGAGAAGAGATATTTTCGAAAAAACATGCTCTCAAAAAATGTGTATTCGAAACATGTTCGTATATCAATCCAAGTGGACAGAAGGTAGGTATATAAATAAAATCAGCTAGAGTATTATTAGTAAGCTAAGATGACCAACGGTTTTGTTTTAGTAATATCCGACTTAAATATCTCTTCTATTGTTTTAAGGGGGGGAAAACTTCCCATCAGGTATTTTCCTTTTTTTCATTATGAAAATAGTGTTAATTTCTAAACAACACATTAATAACGTGGCACGCGAACTTGTCTTTTTAGCCTACACTTGCAACAAAAGAGTTTGCACATGCGGAGCTGGAGTTGACGTTGCCCCACCACCACCCCCCCACCCCCCGGACGAAATTCTAAATCCGCCCTTGGTATCAGTAGGTACATATACCTATCTACTTATTTTTAATCCTACATACATACATACATACATACATAAAAATAATACACATATACATGGTGGTCAAAAACGTTTGCACCAAATGGAAAATTTTTTATTTGGCATTTCTCAGACAATTGTATTCTTGAGAAAAGTTGGTGATTGTTGCGTAACCTCTAAATACGATGACAGTTTTTGCAACACTTGCGTACTAAGGTCATAAATTGATAAAAAAGTTCAAATCGTTGAAGAATACCCCTATTTTTAAAAATTGATAAAAACTTTATAAAGAAAAATTGCTTAGAATCTTATCAAATCCAAAATACAATTTGAGGTTCAAATTCTAAAGATTTTCGTTTCACACGCTTCCAGAATTTTTTTTATCTTCGGACAGCCCACGAAGGTCTTAAAGTACTCTGGGTGTAGTGGGGGTATCCGTCTCACACATCCAGAGCTGGAAACATACGTTTGGATTTCACCAGCCCTTTAGCAGATGTGTGGGGTGGTGCCGCCTCGGACGAGGAAGAATCCTCTACCACCTTCCTATTCCTCTACCACCTTCCTTTCCTCTACCACCTTCCTGATTGAATTGAAACAAAAAAAAGTAAAATTTTATGAAAAAAATAAAGTACTAAAACTAGCTAGTAAAACTTAACAAAAATTATCCTTTTATTATTTTACCGCGGCATGGACAAAAGCTGCGCATTTAAAAAAATAAAACTAGTCAGAGCCGTATTCAGGCCATTTAAAATTATGAAAAATATTTTAATCTTTTTTGACAATTTTAACTTGAAATTTTGTATCTGAGACTTTTATGAGATTCTAAGGAACTTTTCTTTATAAAGTTTTCGTCAATTTGTAAAAATAGAGGTAGTTTATTCTTCAGCGATTTTCAGTTTATTGTAATTTATGGCCTTAGTATGCAAATATTAGAAAAACTGACATCGTATGTAGAGGTTTTATAACAAGTACCGACTGTTTTCAAGAATAAAATTTTTTCAGAAACGTCAAATAAAAAGTTTTCTATTTCTTATAATATATATATATATATATATATATATATATATATATATATATATATATATATATATATATACATATAAACCACCTTTAAGAAGCCAAAAATACCATGTTCTGCAGATGCTAGGAAGCCCACAGTGGTTTTAGGAAGCCCGGTTCGGGCTTCTTAAAAAATTAGCATGTATTAAGCACAACCATGCCATATATATACTACCACGCGAATTTCAGAAAATTTTGTGGGGCTTCATAAAATCGATACTTTATCTCAAAACATGTACCTTTAGTTCAAACGACTTGCCAGTAGGGGGAGATTGACTTTAGCAGCATATGTACTTAATATATGACACCGATTTTAGCCAGCCCAGTATGTCTTGCGCATTATAAGAACCCCTCTAAAACTGGCAACATTGTTTAGATCGCCGTTATTATATTCTTTTCTTGATTTTAATAATCGTTTAAATCTCTATGTGTTGGGTTATAGAGGAAAGAGAGAAAAGTTAAAAGGAATGATATGAGTTTTTCATAATAATGTTTTTTTCTTTAAAAGTAGTACACTTTTTTTTAAAGACCCGACATGAGTGGGAATATTCAAGCATATTGGACCTATGAAGGAAGTGACATACTGTAATTGTATACCGGGTGGCCAAACAATATTATACAAATATTCTTCTACACTAGGAGAAAACTGTGAAAGATTTTCACTTTTTTATTTAAAAAATGCATGGCATGTTTCGTAGCACTGCTACTTCGTCAAATGCGACTAACAAACTTACAAATGAGAAATGTTCTTAAATAGTTTTGTACCTCATTTTGGTTATCTAATTAACACAATTTTACAGTGATATATTTTTATTCATGTGAATTTTATTGCTAATATTCATAACAAAAGTATTGACTAATAACACAACAAGAACAAATAAAACAACTTATTAAATTAAGTTTAATAATGGTGAATTGTTGGTCATTTAAGATTTGGTTTTTCTTTTTTAGTTCGTTAATTTCTAAGAATTCTAACATGGAAAGTTTTTTACCTTTATTTTCTATATTTTTAACTTTAAAATCTTCATTAAAATCATTATTATACGTCAAAAGATGGGTTGCATAATAATATGCTGAATTATGTTTTTCATTTAAAAAGTCTCGTTTATGTGCTTAAATGCGAATTTTGAAGTTATGTCCTCTTTGGCCTAACTTTTTTCACATGAACCACAATTTAATTTATAACCACTGCGTTTTTGATCTTTATTTGTTTTGTTTTTATTATTTTTGGTATATTTACTAACATTATTGTTTGTTTCGAAGGCTTTCTAAGGGCATAGCTGATTTTACTGGAAATAATTTCTATATCTCCGGTGCCTCCAGTGCTGACCGATTTATATTACGCAGTTCTTGCTCATATTTCAAAGAAGTTTTAAAATACAGTAAGTTGACAAGAAAAGTTCGGTTACAGAAATGAAGTATTAACGAGGTATATACTTATATCTACGACGGTAAGAAGACAAATTCAATAAAAAGTTAAAAAATACACTTTTGAACTAAACTGGTCAACAAAAAAATCAGCAAAAGCGATTTTTACCCGACTTGGAAACATGGAAAGTTTTTTACCTTTATTTTCTATATTTTTAACTTTAAAATCTTCATTAAAATCATTATTATACGTCAAAAGATGGGTTGCATAATAATATGCTGAATTATGTTTTTCATTTAAAAAGTCTCGTTTATGTGCTTAAATGCGAATTTTGAAGTTATGTCCCCTTTGGCCTAACTTTTTTCACATGAACCACAATTTAATTTATAACCACTGCGTTTTTGATCTTTATTTGTTTTGTTTTTATTATTTTTGGTATATTTACTAACATTATTGTTTGTTTCGAAGGCTTTCTAAGGGCATAGCTCATTTTACTGGAAATACTTTCTATATGTGATATATCTCCGGTGCCTTCAGTGCTGACCGATTTATATTACGCAGTTCTTGCTCATATTTCAAAGAAGTTTTAAAATACAGTAAGTTGACAAGAAAAGTTCGGTTACAGAAATGAAGTATTAACGAGGTATATACTTATATCTACGACGGTAAGAAGACAAATTCAATAAAAAGTTAAAAAATACACTTTTGAACTAAACTGGTCAACAAAAAAATCAGCAAAAGCGATTTTTACCCGACTTTTCAAAGTGCTATAATTTTTTAAAAATTTAACTCTTTTGAGAGCGGTTTTCGGATATTGATAGCTCGTCTTTCCCAAATTAAGCATCAAGAAGTGATTTTGCAATGGAAGTGACATTTTCATGCTATACAGGGTAATTAATAAGGTAATGTAAAACTACTAAAAGTTTAGGTGTGTGCCATATTGCCAATAATTTTTTTTGGTCGTTCCGACATAGCACGTTAGTAAGCTGGTATCAATATCTCCAGACGTATTCGCCGGAATTTCGATTAATTGTCTCTGGCGAAAAATACAGGATAAAACAAAAAAAGCATACAAATTTTGGTAGCATCATTTTTAAAACGCTGTAGCTGGAAAATGGATTAATAGACTTTGTCGGGCTTTTTGGGAATTGAAAGCCCTTTTTGTGTAGAGTTTTACCTAATAAACTGTTTTTTGTTCAATGTCAAAATGTTTGCGTTGTATAGGGGTGAACTAAAAAATAAATGAAGTGTTGTTAAAAATAAGTTTTCTTGTAATTTGTGCAAACTGCGCAGTAAGCGTTTTTTTTCTTCCAGAACTACGGCGTTTTGCTCAAATTTCGATTAGTTATACAGCGTGTCCAGAAACCATCTAAACAAATGCGAAACGTTTTTTATTTTTGACTTTACAAAAAAGGTAATCCCTCATAAAAAGTTCTACATGGTGAGAAAATAGAATAGCCATTCGAAAATTTGATCTCAGACATACAGGGTGACTCAAAAATGTAAAAGTCCTAATCCATGTGAAGCTGAAAAGACACAAAATCGTTATTTAAGGGTAAACTGCCACTGCAAATGTACTAGTGTGAACTTTTTATGTTAGTGAATTAGGTTTGGAATATACAGGAGGTCCCAAAAATAAAAACAATTTTTTATTATCAACTTTACAAAAAAGTACCTATACAGTTTATCTTTAAATAAAGATTTGGTGTCTCTTTAACTTTACGTAAATTGAGTCTTTCAGCTTTTTAAGCCACTCTGTATTGTCCTATATCATGTTTTTGAATAATTATGCTCTGTTTTCACAATGTTGACTTTGTATGAAGATACCTTTTTTGTAAAGTCAATAATTAAAAATTTATTTTATTTTTGGGACCTCTTCTATGTTCCAAACGTAATTTACTAACATAAAAGTTACCTCTACTATATTTACAGTGGCAGTTTACCTTTAAATAAGGATTTGTGTCTTTTTAGCTTCACGTGGATTAGGACTTTTACATTTTTGAGCCACCCTGTATGTCTTAAATCAAATTTTTGAATCGCAATGTGATTTTCTCAGGATGCAGAACTTCTAATAAAGAATAACTTTTTTTCTGTAAAAGCAAAAATAAAATGTTTCCGATTTGTTAAGATGGTTTCTGGACACGCTGTATAACTAACCGGCAGGTGGACAAAACGCCCTCATTTTGGAAGAAAACAAACACATACTGCTCAATTTTCACAAATTAAAAAAAATCATTTTTTACAATGGTTTTCATTTACTTTTTAGTTCGCCCCTATACAACGCAAACATTTTGACCTTGAAAAAAAATGTCTTTTAGATAAAACACCACACGAAAGGGCTTTCAATACCTAAAAGCCCGACAAAGTCTATCAATCCGTTTTCCAGCTACAGCGTTTTAAAAATGACACTACCAAAATTTGTATGCTTTTTTTGTTTTCTCCTGTATTTTTCGCCAGAGACCATTAATTGAAATTCCGGCGAATACGTCTGGAGATATTGATACCAGCTTACTAACGTGCTATGTCGGAATGACCAAAAAAAATTATTGGCAATATGGCACACACCTAAACTTTTAGTAGCTTTACATTACCTTATTAATTACCCTGTATAGCATGAAAATATCACTTCCATTGCAAAATCACTTCTTGACACTTAATCTGGGCAAGACGAGCTATCAATATCCGAAAACCGCTCTCAAAAAAGTTAAGTTTTTAAAAAGTTATAGCAGTTCGAAAAGTCCAGTTAAAATCGCTTTTGCCGATTTTTTTGTTGGCCAGTTTATTTATATATCTATATTTATATACTATAATAAGAGTCAAATTTACGAATAAGTTTCGTTGCATCATCATTTATAAAATGGAGTCACAAACGAATAATGTTTTTCTTTAAAATATACAGATCATACTCATATACTGTGATACCTACCAGCGTAGTAGCGTGCTTTATACAAGAGGTATTATTTAAACTATCAAGCAGCTTAATATTAATGTATTGTGAAATATTTTATATCGCATCCCAAACTGGACAAGTATATTTTTTTCAGTTTTCGTTTGTCCCTGTATATATACAGGGTTCTTCAACTCACCTCCCGTCTTCTGTAGCCCAGTTATTAATTAAGTTAGGATTTTTATATTTTGCAGGCTTTGCTTAGGGCGCATTTCATAAAAATATTTTTCATTATACAGGGTGTCCCAAAAAAGTGTGACGTCATGAAGATATATTTTTTAGACTGCATGCCACATATAATAATAATAATAATAATAATAATATTTATTTATTTGTGCCAGTAAACAATAAACAGTGTAAAAAGTAACAATATAATATCATGCATAAATATTTTACAAAAATGAATAACAATAGTAACACACTAGTTGGCACAAAAAGGTAGAATTTTGATTATATATAATCATTCTTCCAACTCCACCCCGATTAAATAATTTTTACAATAAGTTTTAAAAGTTGAAAAAGTAAAATATTTTAGATAGAAGGGAATGCTGTTATATATGATTGCACTATTATATTTAAAAGATGTTTTATACTTTTCTGTTTTGTGTGATGGTATAGTTAAGTTGTTTTGATTTCTTGTATTCACGTAATGAACATTATTACGAAAAAAATTAAAAAAAAAATTAATTAATTAATTTAAAAAAATCAGTTTTGCACCACTGGTTTTAAACATTAATAGTGAGGTCTGGCGGTCTCGTTACCCAAGTTTGATTAAATCGAAATATACAGGGTGTTCAAAATTTAGTGTCAAACTTTTTCAAATTTTAAAGCACTTTATTTTTCTTATTTTCAATTGGAGTCCCTGTATAATTTTATGTCATTCGATGCGGAATAAAAAAATCAAACATTTTTCTAATTACAACCCTGTCGCAATTCCTAACACATTAAAAGTTATTCGCCGAAAACTCATTTTCTTATTTATTGCAATAGCAATTTTAATGAATAAAAATCGAAGGTGGCTTTGAAAAACAATTTATTGACATTAAAGTTTATTAAAGTGGCAAAATCATATTTTGAGTTTAGTAATGCAAAAGTTTGAAACACTGTTATTAATTATTTAAGCTGTTTACATTCAAGTATTATTTTTTGTCATGGAGTACAACCGAGTAGAGGTCATAGATATGATTTTCATATTAGGGAATGCGAAACGAACTGTTTTTTTTTGGCAGGTCGAGTTTATGCACAGCGTTATCCGGAACGACGACATCTAGACAAAAGGAGCATGCAAAACTTATTAGAGAGGTAATTGATAACTGATCTACAGGAGCCGGGAGGTGAGCTGCAGGAACCTGTATGTCCCAAATTCGATCACCATTGGGATCTCCACACAAATAAATATTCTTACCTCTGTGGATCTTTATTGCTTTTAATGCAGAGATGTGGTTAAATGGTAAATTTTAGAAAATTATGAGATCCAGCTAGAAACTCGCAATAATTGAAAATTATTGAATAGGGATTTATTATTTAGTGAACTTATTTTGCTAATAGCTCGGTTCGCAGAGCAATCACAAACCGATCAGCACCAATCAAGTTTCAGTTATTTGGTAACATGACAGTTTGCCAACTGGTTTCCAGTAATTTCATTGGCTCTGACTGGTTTGTGATTCTTCTGCGAACAGAGCTAATACCAAAAAATAAATTGTACATTCTAAGAGCATCTTCTCAAGACCTTTCAGGTGAATATATCATCATCAAAAGAATTTTAAGTACACAACAGCGATTATTGCATATTTGTTAAAAGCTGTCTAACTCCCGAATGCAACCATGTATCACACTTGATACAAATAGGTCAACCACTGACCCCAATACAAATTCGATATATGCATCTCTCTCTCTCTCTCTCTCGCTCTCTGTCTCTCTCTCTCTCTCTCTCTCTCTCTCGTTTTCTCTTAAATCTTTTTGTACGTACATATACTTCCTGACATATTTGAACTACTTTACTTTCAAATTTATTTATTATCGGGGATAATACCACGAGAGCTTAAAAATTACCGCTAATTTTTCACGATTGCGTGTTTTCTATAATTTCACGAGTCCGCAGGACGAGTGAAATTTGCAAAGAAAACACGTAAGAGTGAAAAATTATCAGTAATTTTAAAGCTCGAGTGGTATTTAGGGGATTATTTCACGAATGAAATCACAAAATGCTCGAGTGGTATTTAGGGATTATTTCACGAATGAAAACACAAAAAATATGAATTGAATATTTATTAAACAATTTAAACAAGAAACCTTACTTTTAAATTAAACTAAAATTTATTTATTATTTATTGTATAATAGAAATTACAGCCGTGGTAATTGTGAGTAACATTTTGATGGCTTTTTGTTAATTTCTTCTTCTGTAGCAGTTCCGAAACGATTCATTTTTACGAAATTTTTCGAAAAACCTTTAAAATGTTGATACAAACAACTAATTTACAAATCATGCCGACGCGACGGTTGCTAACAGTAACTACGGGTTTATAACAATTGCAAGCCATTTGTTTGTATCGAAATTAATATAACAACCAAGAAAATGACAGGAAAAAATTATCGGTGTAATTTTTTTTAATTGCCGTAACGTCAAAAAATTATCGCTGTAATTTTAAAAAACTTTACTCATCTTACGGGACTTTTAATGCATGAGTGAAATAATCTTAATAATATGTCACTTTGTCCCTGTCATTACATGTGTATACAATACAACATGCAATATACTACACATGAACATATGTATGTTCAAAAGTTTTCGTGGGCTTGTTGCGTGACCGTCCCTACCCACGAATAGTCCAGTGGAACTGAGAACTGATGTTGCCTCTAGGGGAGACCAGAATGACTGCAGAATGATTATGTAACCATTGTTCCAGGAGTCCATTCAAGGTATAAGAGAACTGCGTTGCATAGCTTAAAATTGTTTGGTTTCTATTATTTTAGTTAATTAAGTTATTGCTCGTTTGTTTTAAGTGGAAAAATGGGGAAAAAACCACCTAGATTTAAATAAAGAACTAGCTTTTCCCTATTCCCTCTGGATCAGGTTTTATACCACTGACATAATTTACATCTTGTCGAAAGCAAAGACCGAGTCACTTATTTCCGTTAGCGCGTGGCACGGCCCGCCTCATTGGTTATCTGCCACGCGACAGGGTGCCGGCCATCCCAGCCAATCCGGGCACGACAACCTCCAGACTGTTACGTAGTAAGTATACACAACAAACGGATATATCGTCAAATATTTTGTATTATAAAATGTGTGGGCTTCGTATAATCGGAAATGTATCAAAGAGCATCCTAAAGACATTTAAAACATATGCAAAAATCGATAGAACGTGAAAAAATGCTGTGGCAACGCCGCAGGCTTCTTAAAAGTGGGGCGTTATATACGGTATATACTTTTGGGCTTCCTAATACCCGTACATTTTAGCGGGACTCGTAACATCTAAGATATCTAAAAAGAAATGCATCTCATATAAACCTATTATACTAACACAGGTAAACATTCTATTTAACGTTAAAACATAAATTTCTTGAATATACAGCCGTAGTCGCCATTTTAGAGTGGGCTGCCCCTCACCTGCAGTATGTGCTGGGCTTCGTATCATGCATTGGGTATGTATATATATATATATATATATATATATATATATATATATATATATATATATATATATATATATATATATACATATATATATATATATATATATATATATATATATATATATATATATATATATATATATATCGTTACCCTAGAGTTACACTGTTGTATGTCGCATTTTTGTCAGATCGGACTTTTCACTATGACATAAGTGTATGTCCACATGTCTGTGGTTTCTATACAATTTCAAAGTTGTACGATCAAGGTTAGGATGTAGGCAAGCAGAATTACATAGTTGTATGAAAGGTAAAATATCATGTTTCCAGTTACTAAATGGTATGTCTCACTCACTCAAAAGTTAATTGATTTTACATACAACAGTGTAACTCTAAGGTAACGATATATATATACATATATATATATATATATATATATATATATATATATATATATATATATATATATATATATATATATATACAGTGACCGGCAAAAAAGTTGGACACATATGGGAAAAATTTTTATTATTGGAATATTGAAAAAACTTTTTATGCCGATTGTCTCTGCATGATGGGTAACCTAAAAATTCATTTTGACGTTTGTTACGTGATTACTCGTTTGGCGGCAAAATTGAAAAAAATATATATTGTCATGGAAAACTGGTATTAGGTGACAAGATACTGAAAAAAGTTATTAGAAAAAAAGTGTTTAGATTTTAATTTTATACTCCTTGGCAAAGTGTGGAGCCAAAATAAAAAAAAAAAATATGTTACATTTTTTGACAAAAAAATGTACATAATATTAGTTTCATATTCCCATGAATTTAATAAAAATGTGTTAAATGATCGAAAACCAAGGTAATAACCTATTATCTCAACATTTTTGTTATTACTTAAAAGTTTTATTTGATAAAATTTAAAATTTAGCTTTTTTCCATGTACTTGGGTGTGGCCAGGCCCTGTATCTGGCAACCATTTTGGTAGACACGTTAAAATTTCTTCAAAATTAAAGCAAACGGTCTTTCGTAAGCATATTGTTCCAGAAGTAACTATAGATGGTAAATATCGTTGCCAGATACAGGGCCTGGCCACACCCAAGTACATGGAAAAAAGCTAAATTTTAAATTTTATCAAATAAAACTTTTAAGTAATAACAAAAATGTTGAGATAATAGGTTATTACCTTGGTTTTCGATCATTTAACACATTTTTATTAAATTCATGGGAATATGAAACTAATATTGTACATTTTTTTTCAAAAAATGTAAAATATTTTTTTTTTAATTTTGGCTCCAGACTTTGCCAAGGAGTATAAAATTAAAATCTAAACACTTTTTTCTAATAACTTTTTTCAATATCTTGTCACCTAATACCAGTTTTCCATGACAATATATATCTTTTTCAATTTTGCCGCCAAACGAGTAATCACGTAACAAATGTCAAAATGAATTTTTAGGTTACCCATCATGCAGAGACAATCGGCATAAAAAGTTTTTTCAATATTCCAATCATAAAATTTTTTCCCATATGTGTCCAACTTTTTGCCGGTCACTGTATATATATATATATATATATATATATATATATATATATATATATATATATATATATATATATATATATATATGTATATACATATATATATATATATATATATATATATATATATATATATATATATATATATATATGTATATACATATATATATATATATATATATATATATATATATAATAATAATAATAATAATAAAGAAGTTTATTTATGCCAATAAAAACAATTTAAAATATAAATATAAAATTGATAAAAATAAAGAGAAAACCAAAAAATGACAGTAGTATACTATAGTTGGGCATAAATAGGTAGAATTTTGATTTATAAAAAATCATTCTTCCAATCCTACCCCTACTAAATAATTTTTTATATTATTTTTAAAAGTTATGTAGCTTAAGCCCTTTAGACTAGAAGGAATATTATTAAAAATTACAGAAGATGTATATTTAAATGAAGACTTATATTTTTCAGTATGACGTTTAGGTATTTCTATTGCTTTCTGATTTCTAATATTAACATTATGAATATTATTCCTGAATTCAATTTTTTCAAATAAATATCTAGGTTTCTGAGTTAAAATTATCTTATATATAAAACAGGATAAGTGGATTTCGCGTCTTTTTTCTAATTTAATTAAATTATGTTTGTCAAAGGTAGGTGATACGTGATCATATTTTTTTAGTCCTGTTGAAAAACGAACACAGTTATTTTGAAGAATTTGTAATTTATGTTTATCTTCGTTACTGATATTTGTGACGACAACGCACAACAGGCACCGGCTGCTCAAATTTTTTTTTGGAGGCTAAAGGCTGTGGTTCGTTATCCTTCCCTTATTCCCTTTAGGCGCCACTTGATTTAATGTGGCTAAATCAAGAAATTAACCAGATGTTAAATTGGGTTGGAAAACCTTTCAATAAAACTACAAAATTATATCTGTGACCAAAGGTATTTAATTAAGTGATGTAGTGATGTTAGGTCATTCTTTTTTTTTTTTATTTGGGCGCATTTTGATTTTTAAATATATTCTTGATGATTAAAACCTTCCAAAAGTAGATAATAGAAATGATAATATTCAACGAAAAACAATAGTATAGGTTATGACATTTAAATTTAATACTAGCTTTTCTTGACACAAGGATTTATAAAAAGATGTTTTAATTTTTAGATCGTCCTCAGGGAAGATTCATGAATCTTTTCGGCGCTTAATCGCAAGGTTAAAGAGATGACCTCTTGTCGAGATAGCTTTACAGTTAATGTGAAGTTCTGAATATAATTATAATAAGTTTAGGAAAATAGCATTAGTTTTTTTATATATAACATTTTAGATAATTAGGTATTTAACTTGAGATTGTTTCAAAAAAATGATTATTGGTCACATTCCATATTTTCTTTGAATAATAAAGGTCTATGTACAAAAATATACAGGCCTGTTGGTGACTAGGTACTCTGAGTCCAAGTTGCTGTGCTTGCTATTGCTTCAGGACTTCAGTAGGACCCCCTTTTTCATGGCTGCAGAACTAAATTACGGCATGGCTTTTCCCAATGTGGGTATAACAGGGAACATGCCCTCTTCACAAACTGGCTCTTAAATTACCCAACGACCATGTCTTCATGGAAGGTCTGAAAAATCAGGAGAGGATGCACCCTAGTACCTCAAGGAAGGAAAACCCTAAAATACGAAACCAAAACTGAAATAAGAAAACCAAACCTTAAAACAAAATTACAATTTCTCATTTATTTGTGAAATCTTACCTCTAAAAGGGCGTTGAAGGGACCTCGTGGTCACGACATATAAAAAAGAAAAAAACGGTAAAAAAACCGTTTGCTTCTGCCTGCTACGATGGCTGATCTTAGAAGGAAGCAGTTTCTTTCTTCTCAAATATTAAGACGTGATCTTGCCCTTCACATCAATACTGCCAACTCAAAAATCCTGAATAATTAAAACGGGACTGGAGCCACGACCTGAACAACATACCCTTTACAACCTGCACTAACGATGAACCAGGACATAGAACACGATATCGGAGTACGCTCTCCGATCCCAACACGTATGAGGAAATACGAACGTTCAACAAATCAACCTAGGCCTACTCTAGAGCCATTCTGAATCGCAACGCGTGCAACGCCTAGCATGAACTCGCCTCTCGGTCAGAAGATTTATGTGTGCCGCTTAAACATCGCCGGGCGGAGACTCCGATACTTAAGAATTGCCAAAATATGGTGCTCTAAGATTAGTTCGGTATGTAATCGAAAACTAGAGATGTACTGAAATAGATGTGTAATCTTAGGAATGTGCTCAGATCCGTGCGATTTCAAAAAAATATTAAACTGTAGCAATTTTAAACTGCTACATTACCCCCCACCGAAAATAAAATAGGATATGTAATAGACTATTTTAACTAACTATAATGCAAATAGAAGTTTATAATAAAACGAACAGGGAAACTGGGAGATTTTACGTATGAATTGTTTCAATGTTTTGGACTGATAACTGCGTGTATCACCCGCCTATAAGGGACAAAATTGGTAGGGACAAAATCGGTACTGGTACAAAATTTAAGAAGTCACAATCGGTAATGTCTGTCCAAAGCAATTAACAACAACGTAAATCAACCATCACATCATGCAATGACATGAACATGAAACTACACATCTGTAAAACTCGACCGAAACAAATATCAGGGATGTGTAAAGCAGTAAAAGGAACATGTATCTCCATGAATAATTGGAAGTTGATCTAAGGTAATCTAGCTCTCTAAAACTTAGACCAGTATGCATAGCATAACTAACAAAAAACTAAATAATCTATCCCGAAATCATAATATTTATCACAAAAATACTAAGTAGGCAACTAATATACCAAATAACTAAAACCATTAGTGTACCTCTACACCAATAATCGATGCTAGATCAGTGCCAACTTAGAGCGAGTAACTTCGCTTAGGAACTGTCAAAATATCAACCATAATAGGTATATGTCAAAAAAATTTCCAACACAGTGAAAATATCTAGGAGAGATGAATGCCACTAAGTCAGGGATACAAATTTAAATCACTTTTACCAACAGATTAAGTGGAAAGATAAACGCAACCCCTAAATTTTAGCATTCTTTCCAGACATAAAATTAATCCGAAATCTCAATATCCTGATCTGTGTTTCCCAGATCTGTACCGTCATATTGCTTAAGATCTTTAATATGCCATCTACCAGCTTTAGAACCATCCACGTTTTTAAGGTCATAAACTAAATTAGAAATCCTTCTATGTACTATTGACAGAATATACTTTGGAGCTAACTTTGCCATAAAATGATTAGCGGCGCTAGACAAAACTTGATTCTTTCTCCAAACATGATCGCCCGGATTAAAAGAAAATTCTCGCTTTCTGAGGTTATACGCCTGCGAATTGCGCTCGTAGGCCGCATGAAGTCGTCTTTTAACTTCTACAAAAATTTCTCTCAGACCGTGCATATTTTTAGCATACGATTCTCTATCTCCCGGAATAATTTCGGTATCTTCATTTTTAAGTTCCTTCGATTGGGAATAAAATTTGCCGGACAAAGGAGGATGCCTGCCGAAAGCTAGAAAAGCAGGAGTGAAGTGTGTAACTTCATGTTTAGAGGTATTTATTGCCTGCTGTATTTTCGAAATATTTTTATCCCAATCCTCATGATCATTTATGTAACTTCGAATAGCAGTACCGACTGTTCTGTTATTCCGTTCGACAAAATTGCACTGAGCCGAATATAACGCGTTATACCTGATCGTTACCTCATAATTTTTACATAAATCCTTAAAACTTTTACAAGTAAACTGAGAACCATTGTCACATATTAAAGTCTCAGGACATCCATACACTAAAAGAATTTGATTTTCTATAATATTTTCAATATAGGAAGATTTAGAACTACGCAGTGGGTATAAAAGGGTGTACTTCGTGAACCAATCCGCTACAACCAACAGCCATTTATGACCTTTCTTTGATCTGGGAAAAAGTCCCATGAGATCAACGGCAATACATTGAAAAGGAAGGTCCACTTTCTTCCCTTTTCTCATCAGTCCCATACGAGCACTGTTAGATGACTTTTGGGCTCCACAAACTAAACAAGACTTCACAAACTTTAGAACATCACGCCTCATCTTCGGCCAATAACAAAAATCTTGTACCCTATTAAGAGTCTTATAAAACCCAAAATGACCTGAGGTTGGTGGACAATGACAATGTTGAAGGACATCGGTAATTTGAGGATTCGGGACTAAAATTTTCCACTCGGGGATATTTACATTCATGGGAAGCTGATTTGGTATAAATTTAAAAACAAAACCATCTTCCACCTTCCACTGGACATACTTACTCGGTGAATGAACAATTTTCTCTCGAAGGTCACCGTACCAAGGGTCAATACGATCGATATCAATACTAAAAGGATTTATTAATGAAACAACAGGTGAATCTTCTTGATCGTCTGGAGGGATTCTGCTTAATGCGTCAGCCACTACGTTGTCTTTTCCATGTCTGTGAACTAAATCAAAATTATGTTGACGTAGACGCACACTCCAGCGAGCCAATTTACCAGTGGGATTTTTCATGTTATTTAGCCACAAAAGAGAGTAACAATCGGTTATGATCTTGAACTTTGGAGCTCCTTCAACATACATCCTAAACTTGTCCAAACAAAACAAAACTCCAAGACATTCCCGTTCCACAACCGAATAATTCCTTTCAGCCTTAGTGAGAGATCTGCTGGCATATGCTATGATGTGTCCTTCTTCATCCGCCCAAGTGATAGGCTGGCGTTTCTTGCAACCTTTGAGAAGATCATTGATGGGAGACATCAAGGTAGAAAAACTCTTCATAAATCGCCTATACCAGGAACACAACCCAATAAATCTCTTCACTTCCGTGGCATTCTTAGGCCGTGGATAATTGACCATGGAAAGAATTTTGTCTGGATCAGTGCGCAAACTATTTGACCCCACAATATAACCCAAGAATTTTAAACTAGTCTTGAAGAAGTCACACTTTTCCAAATTAATTGTAAGATTCGCTTCTTTTAATTTTTCTTTAACATCGCCTAGTAATTTTACATGGTGCTCAAAATCCGGACTACAAATTAAAATATCATCCAAGTACGTGAAAATAAACGGTTCATATTTCGCCCCAAAAATAGCATCCACCAAGCGCTGCTGAGCCTGAGCTGCATTACATAACCCAAAAGGAACTACGTTGAACCTAAAGGAACCGCGACCCGGCACATTAAAGGTAGTTTTGTCCTTCGAAGCTTCGTCCAATGGAATCTGCCAAAATGCTTTACGTAAGTCAATAGACGAACTAAATTTGGCGTTACGTAATGAATTAAGAAGTTTGTCAATACTAGGGAGAGCATAAGAGTCAAATTGCGTAATACTGTTTAAAAAACGTCCATCAAACACAAACCTAAATTCTCCATTTGATTTCTTAACCAAGAGTACTGGGGACGACCAAGGACTTTGAGAAGGTTCAACTACGCCTAATTCTATCATCTCATCCAATTCTTTATTTAATATCTGTGACATGTACGGCGACATTGGATATTGCTTTTTATGAAATGGTGGAGTATCGCCAGTATCAATTGTCAAAGTCAATTTAGCTGTTCTACCTAATCGGTTTTTGCTATTAATTTCATCAAAAGAAGCGATAACTCTTTCGGCTTGATCACGCAGCGAACAAGAAAGGTCATCTAAAGAACATAAAGGATCAAAAACGAAATTGGTATAATTCTCAACTGTAGGTACTTCAGATTTAGCTACGTCAGCTTGTACATGCCAAGAATTATTTCTAAAGTTAACTGAAATTTTAAACTGTTTGGCAAAGTCACATCCAAAAATAAAACTATGTGATAGAGTTGGAACTACTAAGACGGAAACAATTTGACAAATCTCTCCTACCACAATAGGTAAGTCAACTATACCTTCAACATTTTGCTGCGCACCATCAGCAGTGCATATATTTTTCAAACTGGCTGGATAGATTTTTAAATTAAAATGACTCGAAATTTCTAGGCCTTTTGTACCTACAACCGAAGCTGTTGCTCCCGAATCGAGCAGAACTGCTATATTCTGGTCAAACAATTTCACCGAAATGTAAGGACGGTTATCCCTAGGTTTTTCAATAAACAAAGGAGAAATCTCATTCCCTGAATCTTTATAAAAATCTGAAACTACTTTAAGCCATTTATTCCAATCTGCCCTATCAAATGTAGCGTTTTGAACCTGGACCGAGGCCTTAGTTTTGGTGACGATGCGTCTGCCTCGAGAACACACCTCTCTTACAAGTTTTTTGAACAATTGGGACAATTATTTACCTTAACGTCAGGCAATCCGCATTTAAAACAAAAAAGTTTTCTTTTCAATCTACAACTCTGATGAGTGTGATTGGGCATGTTACAATTCCAGCAACTTATTTTACTTTGGCTTTTACTATTATGATTAGTATTTCTTGAAAAATTACTAGTGTTCGAATTATTTTTTAATTCAGGATTTAAAAGGGAAGAAGAGGAAACATTAGAACTTGAATTGTCTAAATTAGTTGTATTATTTGATTTATTTTTATTTCTATTAAAGTCATTGGAATTATTGGAAATTTTATTTCTACTAAAAGTACTCGGTTTACTTTTATTTGAGGAATCTGAAATATTTAAGTTTGACAATTCCTGAACAGTATGATTTTTATTCCTAATATAAGATGCTTCCTCAAGTTTTCTATAAAGATTTACTAAGTCCTGAACTGTAGAAATATCTACCAAAGCTAATTGAGTAATATAGTCTGGTAATAAATTTTGTCGGATATGCTTGACTTTGGTTACTTCTGCAGGTGGATGGACTAATCGAGCAAATAAAATTTCTAAATGTGCCACAAATACCGCGACCGATTCATTTCGCTTTTGTCTGCGATGCTTTATCTGGTTCCACAATTCATCCTCTATATCTGAGTGCAAGAAGTCTCTTTTTAATCTACATACTAAAGAATCCCAACTATCAACTGAGCTTTTTACACTCCTAAACCAAACAAAGGCATCACCAACAAAAAGTTCGGCTGCAGAAATAAACAAGTCTTCTGGTTTTACTTTACGAGACGCAGCGAGTTCGGTTACTCTTTCTAAGAGTTATAAAGATTTTTTGGATCACCATTAAACTTTACTTGCCAATCACCTATAGCTGGAATATTCCCCACACAATTTACAACGGGAGGCGCAACCTGAATAATAGGTGCTTGCGGAGCCACTGAATTTGAGGTAACAGGGTTATCGTCTTTAATGCGATCATACAAGTCTGCTTCCAAAAGTAAGCATGAAGCATGGGCTTCTTTTTGATACCTCTTGGCATCCGCATCGTCTGTTCGATAGTGTAATCTATTAATTCTGCCTAAAAGATGCGCTAATCTAGACTTCATTCTTAAGAATGTAGAATCCCTATCACTACCCTCAAAATCAGATATAATTCCCCCAATAGATTGCATGGTAGTCTCGATTTCAATTGCCTCGGTTTTAAAATCTAAACCCTCAACCAATTCACTTATAATTTCAGATTTGTTGCTACTCCGTTCTTTAGCCAAAAGTCTAGTCAAAAATTTGCGTTTATCCGCGACCGCTCTGCTAGATTGTACCGCACGTATTGCTAACTCATAATTTAATTCCGCTTCCAGTAAATGATTTGTTTGGAATGTCTCAGCCATGACAGTATAGTTTTTTTTTTAAACCCAAAGAATATCCTCAAACAAGTGCTACAAATAGATATCGATAAGGGAAAAAATTATTTCACAACAGCTCAAAGGGGTACATTTCCAAAATTCAACAACATAAGTGTCCAAAGAAAATAATTTAATTATGGAATAAAGTTTGTCGAGTTCAAGGTCAATCCAAAACTCTTTATACTGAGGTTAACAAAAGGTTAAAATCAGCCTTCATATGAAGGAAGCAAGATTAAGTACGAAATTACAAAAATATTAAGCTCAACAAAACCCTTCGAAAAACACCAACACCCTGTATAATAGAGTACTGACTGTATCAAAAGGTTACTGTATCTTCAAAGCATTACATGAAAGTATAAAAGTTTAATATAAAAAAATGAAATCTTCTGAAATCTGGGACACACTGTATAATAATATACGGTGCTGTATTTAATTAGTAACTAAATGTTATTACGTACTCATTAGGAAGATTCAGAATTGATTAAACATTGTGAGAAGCAAATTAAGTCAATTTGGTGAGATTTCGGACACTCTGTATTAAAATGTTTTAATTAGTGTTCGTAACCAAGAAAATTAATAATAGAAACAGTAGTTACTGCTCATAAGCACTATATCGATATAGAAAGCACTTGTCAAAGTAGTGGAACAAAATTATCCCCAAAAACTGTATCGTACCTTATTTCATGTGAAGCAAACCCCATATATTATACTTATCAAAGTTTTTACCTGATTAGTACTAACAAAGGTCACCCCATAAACCAAAAATCATAAAATTAACAGCAAGGTTCAATATTACCAAAAGTGTACTACGTACTATAGAATATACCGCACAATATGAACCAACATTACTGTCAGGTATCCAACATACTTATATCAGTCTGTCCCTTTCCATAAAAGCCAAAATTAACACCAAAAAGGTAAATTACATAGCCCCAAGGTATTTGCTAAACATTTAAATGTCAAACAGTAACAAGCCAAGCAAAATATTGCATAGAGACAGCTCCAATATTTTAAAGAAGGAACAAAAAAATTATTGAATTGTTTTCCCATTTTCTCCAAAATATATTTATTGAAATTAAGGGAAGTTGCCAAATGCCCCACGCTATTGGGCGCTATTTTCTTTTTGTGACAACAACGCACAACAGGCACCGGCTGCTCAAATTTTTTTTTGGAGGCTAAAGGCTGTGGTTCGTTATCCTTCCCTTATTCCCTTTAGGCGCCACTTGATTTAATGTGGCTAAATCAAGAAATTAACCAGATGTTAAATTGGGTTGGAAAACCTTTCAATAAAACTACAAAATTATATCTGTGACCAAAGGTATTTAATTAAGTGATGTTAGGTCATTCCTTTTTTTTTATTTGGGCGCATTTTGATTTTAAAATATATTCTTGATGATTAAAACCTTCCAAAAGTAGATAATAGAAATGATAAGATTCAACGAAAAACAATAGTATAGGTTATGACATTTAAATTTAATACTAGCTTTTCTTGACACAAGGATTTATAAAAAGATGTTTTAATTTTTAGATCGTCCTCAGGGAAGATTCATGAATCTTTTCGGCGCTTAATCGCAAGGTTAAAGAGATGACCTCTTGTCGAGATAGCTTTACAGTTAATGTGAAGTTCTGAATATAATTATAATAAGTTTAGGAAAATAGCATTAGTTTTTTTATATATAACATTTTAGATAATGAGGTATTTAACTTGAGATTGTTTCAAAAAAATGATTATTGGTCACATTCCATATTTTCTTTGAATAATGAATGTCTATGTACAAAAATATACAGGCCTGTTGGTGACTAGGTACTCTGAGTCCAAGTTGCTGTGCTTGCTATTGCTTCAGGACTTCAGTAGGACCCCCCTTTTTCGTGGCTGCAGAACTAAATTACGGCATGGCTTTTCCCAATGTGGGTATAACAGGGAACATGTCCTCTTCACAAACTGGCTCTTAAATTACCCAACGACCATGTCTTCATGGAAGGTCTGAAAAATCAGGGGAGGATGCACCCTAGTACCTCAAGGAAGGAAAACCCTAAAATACGAAACCAAAACTGAAATAAGAAAACCCAACCTTAAAACAAAATTACAATTTCTCATTTATTTGTGAAATCTTACCTCTAAAAGGGCGTTGAAGGGACCTCGTGGTCACGACATATAAAAAAGAAAAAAACGGTAAAAAAACCGCTTGCTTCTGCCTGCTACGATGGCTGATCTTAGAAGGAAGCAGTTTCTTTCTTCTCAAATATTAAGACGTGATCTTGCCCTTCACATCAATACTGCCAACTCAAAAATCCTGAATAATTAAAACGGGACTGGAGCCACGACCTGAACAACATACCCTTTACAACCTGCACCAACGATGAACCAGGACATAGAACACAATGTCGGAGTACACTCTCCGATCCCAACACGTATGAGGAAATACGAACGTTCAACAAATCAACCTAGGTCTACTCTAGAGCCATTCTGAATCGCAACGCGTGCAACGCCTAGCATGAACTCGCCTCTCGGTCAGAAGATTTATGTGTGCCGCTTAAACATCGCAGGGCGGAGACTCCGATACTTAAGAATTGCCAATATATGGTGCTCTAAGATTAGTTCGGTATCTAATCGAAAACTAGAGATGTACTGAAATAGATGTGTAATCTTAGGAATGTGCTCAGATCCGTGCGATTTCAAAAAAATATTAAACTGTAGCAATTTTAAACTGCTACATATTTTTGTGATAAATTATATCACAGTAATCTAATCCACTTAGAATAATTGAATCAACCAGCCTAAGTTTAGTATCGGTATTTAAGTAGTCCTTAAATTTATATAAAATTCTTAGTTTGTAGTATGCTTTTTTAATTATATTTTTTATATGTTCATTACAATTTAGATACTGATCAAAAATTACTCCAAGATTTTTACCATATTCGATTGAAGTTATCTTAAAATTATTGTTAAGAACAATTTTGAAATCAGAATTATTTTTTATTTTAGTGATTAGTGTTTTAGGACCAGTTAAAATTAAGTTAGTTTTATTTTCATTTATTTTTAATCCATGATCAGTTATAGTTTTTGAAATATTTAAAAGATCCTTATTGATTAAAGAAATACTATTTTTCAAATCTGTGTATTTGATTGAGTGGTATATTTGAGTATCATCTGCAAAAGCTAAAAGATTGCCGTTTTTAATTGATAAATGAAAATCAAAAGTGTATATAATAAACAATAAAGGGCCTAATACTGATCCTTGTGGAATACCTCTAGAAATGGGCAGTGAATTTGAAATGTCACAAATGTATTCGTTTGCAATTTGTGTCACTTGTTTTCTATCAGATAAATAATGTTTGAACCACTGACAAGATTTTTGACTAAAACCTATATATTTAAGCTTTGCTAATAACATTTCATGATTTAGAGAATCGAAGGCTTTAGCCAAATCGAGAAAGACTATATTAGTAGCAAAACCTGAATCCCAATTTTCTAAAATATCATCTTTAAGTTTACAGAGTAAAGTAGAAGTACTAAAATTTTCTCTAAAACCTGATTGGTTGTCAGGTAAAATATCATATTTTTTTAAATACTCTATTATTTGGTCAAAAACTATACGTTCTAAAATTTTAGATATTATAGAAAGTAGAGAAATGGGTCTAAAATCATCTGCATTTTCTGCGTTGTGAATTTTAGGAATCGGTATAACTAAACTAGTTTTCCAGATATTAGAAAAATAATTATTTAAAATAGAACAATTTATTATATGTTTAATAGTATTTAAAAAATTATTACTTATACACAGATTTAACATGCGTAAAGTAATACCATCTGTTCCACATGATTCTGTTTTAATTTTTGATAATATTTTAACAATATCATAATTCGTAATTGGTTTTAAATTTAGAAACACATCTTTATCAATTTTAGAAAACTTATTATTCAAATAAAAAGATAGTAAATTTTGATTTGGTGATCCATTTTTTACATAATTTATAAAATGATTATTTAGTACGTGCACAATGATATTCATTTACTGATTTAGATTCTTTTAAATTAATATTAAATTTTTTCAAGTTTTTCCAAAAAAGTGTAGGATTATTTGGATTTATATTATTCTTTATAAATGTTTGCTTTTCTTTCTTTATAAATTTAGATAGAAAGTTTGTTATTTCTACATAATCTTTCCAATTTGATTCAGATTTATTTTTACAATATTTTTTGAAAGCTGTTTTTTTTAATTTTGCAAAATTTTTTATATTTGAATTAATCCATGATTTTCTTTTTTTATTTTTATTTATTTGAACTGGTGCATGTTTGTTAAATAAATTTAGGATATTATTGTTAAATATTTCAATTTTAGTATCAAAATTATTAATGTTTTCAATTGCATTCCAATCAATTTAAGATAAATCGTCATTAAATAAATCAAAATTAATATTTTTAAAATTTCTGTAGTACCTTAATGAACTAGGAGATTTATTTTCTAATAAAAGTTTACAAAATACCATTGAATGATCAGTTAGAGAAATTCCCGAAGAATTTTTTATTAATTGTGTTTTGAATATACCAGAATCTGTGATATTGATATTTTCATCTATATAAAGATGATCAATTATTTTTTGTGACGTTTCTTTTCTTGTAGGCTCTGAAATAATTTGTTTCAAACTGAAAGTGGCAAATAAATTTTCAAGAAGATAACCATCTTGATTTTTATTGTACAGATCAACATTAAAATCACCTGTTATGATCAGTCTATCAACCGATAAGTAAACTTGTGGAATTACCTGGTTAAGAATAAGAAATGAATTGAAACTAATGTTTGGTGGTTTATAAATGATTCCAAAACCTACTTTTTTCTTATTAATTAAAATATTAAGCCAAAATGTTTCCAAAGGTCTAGTGTCAAGAACAGTTATTACTTTGACTTGTAAATAATTTTTAACGTAAACGCAAATTCCACCACCTTTAGTATTCCTATCCAATCTAAAAAACTTATAGCCAAAAATCTCAAAATAAGTAGATGAATCATTATGATTTAACCAAGATTCAGTTACAGCTAAAATATCAGGATTTATATCTAAAACAAATTCTTTAAATTCAAAAAAAGAAGATTTTAATGATCGTATATTAACGTGTGCCACCAGTATACTACCGTCATTATTTAGTTTTTTGTACTAGAATTAGGCCTGCTTGTTTCTTGAAAAAAATTTTTTGGAGGAAAATACTGGTTAACGTAAATGCCCATTGGCCAAACATCTTCACACAAGAATTCATCCGTCATTTGGATTGGTATACCAATTTTGTACGCATTTGAGTATGTATTCTTTGTAGAAATTCTTTCAGAACTGTATTCAATGTTTTTCTGTTGTTTCAGATAATTAATAATATCAGCTTCCGTTGTTGTTTTAGAGTAACCAGACGTATATATCCAAAATTTCTTAGTAGACAATAAACAATTTGTCTTTTTTGAACCATATATGGCTTTACTTTTTCTTTCTTCACTTCTTTTACCTGACATTCTATTTATATTTAGATTTTTATTACACTGTATATTTTCTTCTATGTTTTGACTAAAAGTTGACAAATTAGCATTGACTCTGTCATTATTGGTTATCATTTTATTGCTGGTATTTTTTACAACTTCCGAAAATGATAGTTTTACATTATTTTTTGATGTTGTTTGAGCTGGAATTTTTTTGAAGTTTTGAAATTTTGCTATTTTAATGTAATCATCTGAAGAAAGAAATTTAACCAAATCAATATTCGACTCTCTAAGGTTAGTTATTTAATTTTTTATAACTTCCAAGTAATCATAAACTTTCTTCATTTCTTCTTCAAAATTTTGTTTTTTTATATATTCTTGTGTATCATTAACTATATTCTGGCTTTCACATATTACATCTTGTGTAGGAAACAGGTCTTGTGAGAAAATGTTAACATTATTTTCACAAATAGGGCAATGGAATTTAAGTTTTCTTGTTGACATAGTAGTACAGTTATATTCTTTCACTGTTAATTTAGAGCAATTTTTACAAATTTTCTTCAAACAAGAATCACAAATGGCTAAATTCTTGAATTCTTTCCAACATAATGAGCATGAAAATTCTGACATTTTTGCTGTCAACTTCACTAATATTTTAAAAACTTAAAATTGCAGGATTTTCTTGGTTTAGAACAGGAACTTATTATTTTTCTATAATTTTATGTTTCTTTCTTCTTTTTAAACTATGGGTCGATATTTATTATTGGATAAAACTTATACAAATTGATAAAAATTGTACAGCAAAATGTAAAACGTCAGTAAATCAGGTATCAACAATCAATATATATATATATATATATATATATATATATATATATATATATATATATATATATATATATATATATATATATATATATATATATATATATAGATGGGGTGGACGATTGTGAGTAAACGGTGAGGAATTTCGAAAAAAAATTTATTGGATATTATCGATAGTCAAACATGCTATGTTTTAAAATTATAGCCATAATACAGGGTGGTCCGAAAAACTCGTGGCGAACCAAACTTGTATTTTTTTAAATGGGACACCCTGTATATAATTATCCCAATAGATTCTCCTGTTCGTTATGATCATTTTGATATAGGGTTTATTGGGTCTAAAATTTATAGTAAGGGAAAGGGACGCGGTTAAAGTTGAAAAAATGCTCACAGTTCGGCCATTTTTAAAAAAAAATTGAAACAGGTATGGAAAAACCAAATATTCCATAAAACGTTACATATCCTTGAATACATTAATCGCTTGCAATTTGTTTAAAATTATTCACTGTTATACATGGTGGTCAAGTTTTGCAAATACGCCCTGGACTCATTTTTTTTTAAATGGAACACCCTATATATTTTATTTTCATGTTAAAGATAACATTACTAGCTTTCAAAAAATACCATACATGATGCCTTTCTGACCAACAGTTTTTTAGTAAACTAGCCGTGAAAGCAAAGTTTCTTCATTCTAATACGATTATACTGAATTTACGTTGTTTATTATTAAATATCTAATATTAGGAGGCCATGACACTATCATGAATGAAACAAAAGATTCACGAACTTGTCAAAGCTACTGCCGCATAATCCATTATTTACAAGTTAAGCGTAGGTGAGGTAAGAAAACTGAGCCCCGAAACCTTTACATGTTTATTAGAGATATTTCAAAACACAGAAAATATTGTCTTTAGGAAATGTACAGTAATTAATAAACCAGTTATAAACAATTATAATCAGTTATCAGTATTATTAATAGTGTAAGAAAATTAATTAAGCAAAAACAGAACACAGAACAAAATTATTTAGTTATGTGTTATGTACTTACTTGTCAACCTAATTTAATATAAACAACAAAACAACTAAAAACGCTCATAAAAGTTGTTCAACTAAACCACCATTTTGCTGAAGGCACATGTCGAGTCTATCCATAAGTGAAAGTTTCACTTTTCCGAAAGTCTATTCTGAAATGTTGTGTGAAAACTGTTTCTTATTCTCGTCTTCATATTATCTTTCACTGTGGTTGGAACCTCTTTATAGACTTCTTTTTTAACATGCCCCCATAGAGAAAATCTAGTGGTGTTAAGTCGGGTGATCTGGCTGGCCACTTAACTGGCCCACCTCGACCAATACAACGATCTGTCTTCCAATTATCGACAAAATATCTTACATTCCTATGGTAATGCGGGGGCGCTCCATTATGTTGAAACCATAAGGATCCCCTTACCATTAAAGCGTCGCGTTAGAATAAAAGGGTTCTATCTGCACTTTTTGCTATTTTTCAGAGTTTGCGCCTATGGTATAATGCTACACTAAAATCTACGAACGATAGTACTATTATTGCCATCTGACGCCTCTTTCTGGAAATAATTTGTGTAATAGGGTTCTATCTGCTTGACTTGAATGGTAGTGTTGGTAAAGTAGAGTTCTATGATCAACTTTAACAATAATAGAGTTCCATGTCGATGTAGTTAGAACCCTATTATTCAAAATTTGTAGATAGAACTCTACTTAACATACGCGTTAGATTTATTTTGTGGATTTATAACCGCAAAATATCAGTGTTTTTTAAGGCGAAAATTAAGAAAGATTTCAGCTGTTAAGTTGTTGTAGCTGCCCCTAAAATTAAAATAATATGGAAACCAGAATTGAGAAAATGCTGCGTTTAGGTAAGAATGTAAAAAGCCTTAAATTTTATTATATTCTTATGATTTTTGTAACTTTTGCAGCCAAGGAGTCAAGCGGCTCAGAAGAACGTTTTTCTCAGAAAGAGGAACCTTATATTATATTTGATATTTCCGAAAATGTTAAACCCGGTGTTAATATAAAACAACAAAATGTTTCTACAGCCAAAGACACCCAGTCTGGTGATTGTTTAAGATCATAATATGATATCATACAAGAAGTGACAGCAGAAATAGAAAAGAGCAAAGCAAATCTTAGTCGCAGAAGTGAAACTGGTAGTATGGAATCTAACGAAGAAATGTCTAGTCCTCAAGAGGAGAATTATATTATTATTGATATTTCAGAAAATATGAAACCCAGGGTAATAGAACGTTCACAACAAAACAATTCGCTAGCAAAGGACATATTAGTGATTTTCTAAGGTCTGATAATGATATTCTGCAAATGGCAGAAAAAGTAGAAAGAAACCTGATTGAAAACCTAAGTCAAAAGATAGAAACAGTACAAAACAAAGAAGTTTTTCTAAAAGACACAACCGCAGTAGAAGTTCCAGAAGCTGAGTTTATACAAGAAAAGCGGGTAGTGGAAGAAGATATTAGTGAGAAAGAAGTAACAAATATAGAAGAAAAAAGAATAAGCAAAGAAGTTTTGTTGATGAAAGACACAGCGGCAGCAGAAGTTATGGAAACTGAATTTATACAAGAAATGGAGGCAGAGGAAGAAAATATTAATGAGTCATTACTGTCTGAGTCTTTAACAAATGAAAAACCAGAGAAGGTGCGAAAAAAACTGAGAAACGTAGATTTGTGGAAAGTGAATAAGCGGCGTGAACTGTACCAGGCAGGACAAGAGTTTGTTAATGCAAAAGGAAAGACGGTTCCTGCCAAAAGAATAGTTACTACTAAAGATTGTGAGAATAACTGCAAGTTTAAATGCTCTCAAAAAATATCAGTAAATGACAGAAAAATGAAATTTCAGTATTACTATAGTCTGCAGCAAAATGAAAAGTACGTTTTTTTAAAGGAAATGACTAGAAAATACTTAAAAGGGCGTAAAACAGGGCAGGAGCCTTCTCGAAGACAATATTCATTTAAATATTTTTTCAAAATTAGAGAAGAAATGGTGAGAGTGTGTAAAAAGTTCGTTTTGGGTACCCTTAATATATCTCAGAAACCTATATACACCGTACATTCTACCGATGCAGATAAGCCGAAAAAATCTATGAGAGGTAGAACATCCTCAAGAAAAGTCAGTAATGAACGCAAAGACCATGTAATTAGCCATATTAAAAAGTTTCCTGTAGTAGAGTCGCACTACTGTAGAGCAAACACTAGCAGAAAATATCTTGAATCAACATTGAGCGTTCCAAAAATGTATGACATGTACAGGATCGATTGTGCTCAGGAAGAAAACATGACACCAGTCAAATTAAGCATGTATCGAAAAATTTTCAATGAAAATTTTAACTATGGCTTTCATGTTCCAAAAAAAGATATATGTGAAAAATGTTCTACGTATAATATTAAAGAGAAAGAGGAAATTGTAACTCAAGAAGAAAAAGAAAACATGGAAAAACATAGAAATGAAAAAGAAGCGATGAGGAAAGAAAAAGACAACGATAAAAAGAGCGGCATCCCTATATTAACCTTCGATATTGAAAATGTGATAACCTGCCCTAGAACCAACGTAGGGAATCATTTCTATCTTCACAAATTAAATATGTACAATCTAACAGGTCACCTTTCCTCAACTGGTACTGCTTACTGCGTCTTATGGATCGAAACACAGCAAGGCCGAAGTGGAAATTGTCTTTCAGGTGCATTTAAGAAATTGGTGGAACGTATTTTGGAAGAAAATCACATTGAACATCTTATAACATGGAGTGACAGTTGCATATCTCAGAACCGTAACTCATACATAGCTTTCAGTGCCTTACAAATTTGGAGAACACATGACGAGCTAACAAGTATAACTATGAAATACTCGATGGCTGGTCATGGTGCCGTGCAAGAAGTCGACAACATACACAGTCAAATAGAACGCCACATGTCAAAAATCGAGTTTTATTCACCCCTGGGATTTATTAAGGAATTGAAGTCTGTCAACAAACGTAACCCTTTTGTCATCATCCAAATGAAGGAAAGTGACTTTATAAATTTTGAAGAGTGCGCTTCCAAACTAAGTTATAACAAAGTACCATTTTCGAAAGTATTACAATTGAAATACGAGAAACACCACATTGAACATGTATCCTATAAACTGAGTCACACACATAATAACTTTACGCAGGTATGTATTTGTGAGAGCGCGCCTCGTCCTACTAGAAAAATGAGCAAAGAAAATGTGCCCCTACCAATAAATCTAAATATTCTAAGTTTAAAAATCCTTCCAAAAAGGAAAAATATCAGCAAAGAGAAAGTGGATGCATTAAAAAAAATGATGAAGAGCATGCCTGATACAGACAAACAATTTTACAAGGCTCTTCTCTCCTTATAGAGGTACTAACCCTGCCCATATAGTTAAGATGTTAAACTGTGTGAAAGTTAATAAGCTTAATTTTAGTTCAATACATTACATTATGTGTATACAGTGCGTTCATAAAGTCTCCTCACACCCCCCCCCCCCCTCCTAATTTTTGCTACGAAAGGAATATTGAAATGAAATTTTGTGAGATTTAATACGAGATAAAATACTATTTTTTTACCAGAAATTTTCAAATTACTTTTCAAAATGGCGGCCGGACGCCATCTTGGTTATTTTTTTTAAAATGGCAACAGGTGTCATGTGACACATCATTTGAAAGGTCTTTCAAAGTTCTATTCAACCTCCGAGTTTGAAAAAAATATTTTGCCTTATGTCAAGATGGCGGCCATTGAAATTGTAAGCATTTAAATGCTTATTTGGAAAATAAATAATCTATGGGATTTCAAAAATGAAAGAAATTAAATTTATCTTTCCAGCAATCATCGTGATGCTTTAAAATTGTAAAAAATTTACTTTTCCTTGAAGTTTGAAATCAGATAATATTTATATTTCACACATAGCCACTTAAATGCTTAAAATTTACTTGGCCGCCATCTTGACGTAAGTCAAAATTATTTTTTCAAACTCGGAGGTTGAATAGAACTTGAAAAGACCTTTCAAATGATGTATCACGTGACACCTGTTACCATTTAAAAAAAAGAACCAAGATGGCGTCCAGCCGCCATTTTGAAAAATAATTTGAAAATTTTTAGTAATTTCTTTTTTATTTTAGCTCGTATTAAATCTCACTAAATTTCATTTCAATATTCCTGTCGTAGCAAAAATTAGAAGGGGGGGGGGGAGACTTTATGAACGCACTGTATTTTTGTCTGTTTTTTATGTATTATCTCAAGTTTTACTGACGTTCTTTTGTTTTGCATACTATTTCTGTATCTCGTCAGTATAATTCCTAATAAACAATGTTAATAGGTACTTGTCTATTTTTTTATTTCCAATTATTTATCCTAAAACTTACCAGATAGAACTGTATTATCAATTTTTTTTTATGAAAGACCAAAGAATACTGTGAAATAGGGTTTCATGTGGCAGTTACACCTTTATTAAATTACAGTTATCGGTCACTTGTGTGTATTATGGTTCTATCTGAAAAGATTTAAGAACACAAATCTGCTAATTTTGCTTATATGGCAGTTTTTTTATCCTAAATAAATGGTTTTTATGCTTGTAACTTATTTTAAAGAAAAAAAGAAGGTATTTCAGAAGGTACCAACAAGTTATTTAATCTCAAACTTCAAAGCCTTATTTCTCAAAAATGCGTTATGTGCAAATGCACCCTTATTATTTTAATCAGACGAAAGGTAAATCTTCAAGCAATACTTCAGAGTATTCAGTTCTTCAGAAATAATTCTCAAAAAGTTGTTTATAACTGGTTTATTAATTACTTTACATTTCCTAAAAACAATATTTTCTGTTTTTTGAAATATCTCTAATAAACATGTAAAGGTTTCGGGTCTCAGTTTTCTTACCTCACCTACGCTTAATTTGTAAATAATGGATTAGTAAATAATGGCAGTAGCTTTGACAAGTTCGTCAATCTTTTGTTTCATTTATGATAGTGTCATGGCCTCCTAATATTAGATATTTAATAATAAACAACGTAAATTCAGTATAATCGTATTAGAATGAAGAAACTTTGCTTTCACGGCTAGTTTACTAAAAAACTATTGGTCAGAAAGGCATCATGTATGGTATTTTTTGAAAGCTAGTAATGTTATCTTTAACATGAAAATAAAATATATAGGGTGTTCCATTTAAAAAAAATTAGTCCAGGGCGTATTTGCAAAACCCCTGTATAACAGTGAATAATTTTAAACCAATTGTAAGCGATGAATGTATTCAAGGATATGTAACGTTTTATGGAATATTTGGTTTTTCCATACCTGTTTCAAAGTTTTTTTAAAAATGGCCGAACTGTGAGCATTTTTTCAATTTTAACCGCGTTCCATTCCCTTACTATAAATTTTAGACCCAATATACCCTATATCAAAATGATCGTAACGAATAGGAGAATATATTGGGATAATTATATACAGGGTGTCCCATTTAAAAAAATACAAGTTTGGTTCGCCACGAGTTTTTCGGACCACACTGTATTATTCCTATAATTTTAAAACATAGCGTGTGTCAATGCAAGTTAGGAAGAATTAGTGGACTGTATTTGAACGAAATGCACCGACATTTAAGAATTTTAGAAAACTAAGAAAAACGACAACATACAAAATCGAAATATATGAAATGGCACATACCTTGGTTAGGGGGGTTGAATTTCTCGGTCAAAATTGGAACCATCGACACAAAACTGCCTCAAAACTGCCTCACCAGAACACGCGTGGCGATTCTATCGTCTACTTCTCTCGATCTCGTCTGGTGTCGTGCGCGACAGTACTACGCGCACTCGCCGGTGCCAGTAGAAAAGATTCTGTATGCTTTTAGCGCGAAAATGAAATACTTTGAATTTAAAAGTAAGAGTTGCATTAACATTTTCCGGCCGCCAAAACACACTGTGTTTTCACTATATTAAATTATACCGTAAACGAAGAAGAAGAAGGAAACCAATTGAAATTATAGAAAAATTATAATATTCAAAAAAAATAAGTACTTTTCATACAATTTATACCCATCACAAAGGACTGTAATCCAAGTGAGAAAAAAAAACAGAAACAAAAAAAATAGATTCTCTTAAACTAAAGTGGCTAATTATGAATAATCGAAAGTTAAAAAAAAATATATATATATATATATATATATATATATATATATATATATATTATTTTAGGAAATTGGCAGAGGGCTCAATTTAACCACAGGTCGACGAAACGTACCTGTAGCTGTTTTAACAGTGACTACACGAACATGCCCATCCGAACCGGGATGTAGTTTTATAACGCTGCCTAATGACCACTGCATTGGTGGTTTAAGTTCATTTTTTAGAACGACAAGCGTATTTTCTTGAATTTTTGTGGAAGGTGCGGTCCACTTAGAACGCTGTTGTAGGGTGTTGAGGTACTCTAAATGCCACCTTTTCCAGAAATCACTCTGAAGCCTCTGCAATAACTGCCATCTGGTTAAGGAGTTTAACTTTAAATGTGATAGTTCAGGTTCTGGAAGAGAGTTCAAGGGTTCTAACATAAGAAAGTGGCCGGAAGTAAGGGGAAGAAAGTCATTAGGATCAAGACTCTGAGAATATAAAGGTCTGGAATTAAGAATTGACTCGATCTGACACAAGAACGTATGAAATTCCTCGTAAGTTAGCCTTTGCCCGCCAACTACACGTAATAGGTGAGTCTTTACAGACTTAACTCCAGCCTCACTTAAGCCATTGAAATGAGGTGCTGCCGGTGGTGAGAAATGCCAGTTTATACATAGATTTTCGCACGCATTTTAAGCGTACTCCGAGAGTAACCTGCTCGCTCCAACGAAATTAGTGCCACAGTCGGTATAAACGTCCGAAACTCTACCTCGTCTAGCCACAAACCTTTTGAAACAAGCAAGAAACGTCTCCGATGATAAATCTGAAACCAACTCTAAGTGAATTGCCTTCGTTGCTGTACAAACGAAGACACGAATGTATGCTTTGGAAACTTTAGCACCTCTATACTTTCCCATCGTTATGAAAAATGGCCCACAATAATCGATTGCGACATGTGAGAATGCCTTTAATTGAGATATTCTGTGAGAGGGTAAGTCTCCCATGCGGGACTAATATCTTGGGCCTAATACGAAAACAGCGAATACACCGTGATACAATCTGCTGAATTACACGGCGCGCAGATAATATCCAGAACTGTTGTCTCAAAAGATAGTGCAGAGTTTTTATACCTGGATGAGCATAATTTTTATGTGTAAACTCAACAATGAGCTCAGTTAAGCGATGTGAACGAGGGAGTAACAAGGGATGCTTAGCACTATATGACAACTCTGAGTGTTGAAGACGACCTCCAACTCTAATGCAGTTGTCCCCATCAAGAAATAAAGCTAGCTTGCGAAAAGGTTTGGGAACAAGTTGATTATTTTTCAACTTCGAAATAATATCTGGAAATGACGCATTCTGAACATGCCTAACAAGAACGATCATAGAGTTTTGCATCTCCTGATCCGAAATGACAACAGAACCATCAGAAAGTTTACGAAATTTCGGAAGAAATCTAAGACAATACGATAAAATTCGTTGAATTTTTACCAAAGAAGAAAACCTTTCTAATAGTTTATGAAAAAAATTTTCTTCAACCAAAAGGGCTAGAACTGTTTTTCGCTCTTCAAGCAAATTTTCATCCTCTTGTTTGAGGAGTGAATAGTTGGGGAAGGAAGCCCAAGTCTCTCGAGGCAATTTTAAGAAAGCAGGCCCGTTCCACCAAAGGTCGTGGCTTAAAAAGTGACTAGGAGTTAGACCTCGAGAAGCACAGTCGGCGGGGTTCTCAGCAGAAGGGATGTAATGCCATAAATTTGACTGTAAAGATTCCTGGATATATGCTACCCTGTTTGCCACGAAAGTCTTCCACCTATGTGGTGACGAAGACAACCAAGCTAAAACTATTTGCGAATCTGTCCAAGCCGAACTCTCATCAAAGGTCAATATTCCCGAATAACCTTGTTCTACAAACGTAACTAAATCAGCTAAAAGCTTAGCTCCACAGAGTTCTAGCCTTGGTATTAACAAAATTTTCAAAGGTGCAACTCTAGCCTTTGCAAATACAAGAAAAGTTAATATTTCGCCAAGAGATGTCTCTATTCTGAAATAAATAGCCGCTGCGTAACCTATTTGCGACGCATCGCAGAAACCATGCAGCTCACAGCGACTAACATTGTCAGGTATGATGCGCCTGGGCAAGCTCAATTTTGAAAGTTCAGGGAGCTCACTTTTGAATTGAGTCCATGAATGAAATACCGACTGTGGAGGAACATCATTCCAATCTGTGTTAGAAGCCCAAAGCTGCTGCATCAGATGCTTGGCGAAGAGAAGAATTGGCGAACAATAACCCAAGGGATCAAAAATACGTGCTATTTGTGATAAAATAGTACGTTTCGTACATGGGTTTTCGTCAGGACTATAAAGGTATGAAAACGTATCCGAAATGGGATTCCACTGTAACCCCAACACTTTTACAAAATTTGGTTCAGTTCTGTCAAACGACAGCGGAATTTGGACATCCGATATTGGAAACAAACGCAACAAATCAGATTTGTTACTTGCCCATTTCTTAAGCTCAAACCCAGCGCAATCAAGTAGTGAAATTAATTCATTTTGAAGTTTAAGAGCAGAGTCAACGGAATTACTACCTGACAAAATATCATCCACGTAGATGTCTTTCAATAATACCTTAGAAGCAATCGGAAATCGGTCCGATTCTAGACGCGCCAATTCTTGCAACGTTCGGATCGCAAGATATGGAGAAGATTTTAAACCATATGTAACAGTTGTTAGCGAATATGTTTCAATAGGATCATCTGCGGAAAACCGCCAAAGAATATTTTGAAACCGAGTTTGTGAAGGAGTGATAAGGATTTGTCTAAACATTTGTTTAATGTCTGCTATAAACACCACAGCATGGATACGAAAATTAAGAAGAACTGCCCGAATATCATTTTGAAGTTTTGGACCCGCAAACAAGGTATCATTTAAGGACAGGCCTCTCGGACCTTTAGCCGAACCATCAAATACTACTCTCATCTTAGGCTTCAATACACTATGGTGTGGAATTAAACACGCAGAATCCAGATCGCCTTTTGACTTGGGCGTAGGAATCAACGTCATATGATTACATTCCACGAAATCTTTCATAAATTCTGAATAGGCCCGGTAATGGTCTGGATTTTGCAAGAAACGAGATTCTAACAAATTGAAACGACGGATTGCCATAGGATAAGTATTACCTAAATTAGGTTCAGAATTTTTAAAGGAAAGCGATACGATAAATCTACCAGACTCATCCCGAGAATCAGTTTCAGAGAAAATCTTTTCACACTTTTCATCATCAGGGCACTGCGGAGGCTCGGCAAAAACCTGTTCAGTTTCCCAAAACTTCTGTAAACAAACATCAAGAGAAGGGTCTGAATACGTGCAGTAGGTAGAAACTGAATCAGAAGCAGAGCTGGAATTTTTGATTTTTCCAATTAAAATAAATCCAAAGATTGTGTTAACCGCACTAGCCTGACCGGCTTCTCCATGAATAACACCCTCCCTCAGGATATGAGGAAACAATTCACCACCCAAAAGAATATCCACAGGACTAGGAAGATTAAATTTTTTATCAGAAAGCGGTAGGATTTTTATGTGTCTAATTTATTATTAACTTGACACTTGACACTACGCCACTGATTACGATTGCAGTGATAACCTTCATGCGTGACCGGGTCTAGGGTTGCCAGGACCAAGAATAGAAAAGTCGGACTCGGCATTATATTTAGCCGGACATTTTGCCCTAAAAGTCGGACTACCTGTTTTAATAAAAAGAAAACTCTATTAGGTATTTTTAATTATTCATTATTAATCAATCATAGCTTTTAATACAAAATTAAACTTATATTATATCTAAAAATAGGTGGGAATGTTCGATCCAGAATCAGTTATTGTAGGAATCGATTCTTTTGTAGGTATCGATGCGGTTTTTGAATCGATTCACGCCTTATTTTTTAGTTTGATTCATAAGATCGATTTTTTACGAGATCGTAATCCCTAAGACTAATGTAAGACCTCTCGCTCGCTCTTACGTCTCTGTGTGCTTGCTGGATTAGTTAGTGGATTCCTGCTATTTTATGGACAAAAAGCCTAACAAAAGCCGGACTTGTAAATTTTTGGCCGGACACGATGGTAAAAAGCCAAACATGTCGGCTAAAGCCGGACATCTGGCAACCCTAGTCGGGTCGCGTAGGCGTCGTAAGAACATGGACGAGTTCCGCGAATCTGCCGTCAGCCGGGCGTGACAGACCGAATAGATATTATTCATCGATCACCAATACGCGAGCTATCCAAACTAATAAGAAAGTGAATTACGTCAAGATTAAGTGTAATTTAAATTAAATTCTGCAAATTTCCAAATTTAGTAGTAGCATGTTTTAGTGTTTTGCCTGTTTGTTTTATATCGTATCGTTATTTGTATTATCGTACTGTTACTGTTACCACTGTTACAAGTAAGTTTTTATTCAATTTTTTTATTTTTGTAATAGAATTAAATTTACCTGGGGTTCTTCTCTTAGTTCTCTTCTTAAAACATAATGACACTAATTACAGTTCGATTGTTCGACATGATGTTTTAGAATGCACATATAGTTGGGGGTTGGATTGTTGGACACTTTTAAACTTCGAAAATTTGAATAAACTCATGTAAACATTTTCAAAATCAGGGACCAGATCAGGGGGCGTGCGGCCCGCATGGAAGCGGGGGAAGCACCCCTTCCCTTCCCTATTCTTTGAGATAAAAAAATAATTGTTTTTTATAATGCATAGGCATAGGTATTATTATTATACAGGGTGATTCACGAAGCCGTTGGTCAAAAGTTTTCCTACTTCCACTTGGAATTAAGTTTTGAAACTTGCGGCGTAGTTATAGTCTCCTTTTGTCTCTTTTTGGGTAACATTTTTATGATCTTGTCACTTCCGGTTCTACCGGAAGTGAGCCCAAACTTGCTTATTTTAAATGGAATACCCTATATTTTTTGATTCTCCCTTTAATTCCTCGTAAGAAATAATACAGGTAATACCACCGAAAAGTCAATGGTTTTCGAGATTTTGACAGTAGAATATCGGAAATTTTCAACTTTGTAGTCCAATAATTCAAAGACGGCTTCAGTAGTTAAAAAACGGCTTCGATGTTTCTATCTTAATTTCAGAAGATCGGCGCTCTTAGGTAGTTCCGGTCTACTTATTTCCGGTCAAACCGGATGTACTCTTTTTTCCACGTCATTCGATAGACCTTTAAAAATTAAAATAGGACCATCGAAGCCGTTTTTTAATTACTGAAGCCTGTTTGAGTTATTGGACTCCAAAGTTGAAAACTTGCGATTTTTAACTGTCAAAATCTCGAAAACCATTGCCTTTTCGGTGGTATTATCTGTAGTATTTTTTACGTAGGTAGAACTAAAGAAAGATTCAAAAAATATAAAATCTTTTACCTTTTAAATCTTGCGAGATATCGAAATTTTTTAAAAATCCAGCGATATGATCATATCGAATCGCTTCCCCTTCCAAAAATTTCACCCACCGCCACTGATCAGAACAAACGTCAAACATAAAGAGAAAGTTCTCTTCGCGCATACCTCTACTTATTAATTTCAGGATATGGAAAATATTAATCGACATAAGGGAAAGCGAAATTATCAAAGTGGTGCCCAAAAACGCAAACTCGCTCAACAGAAGAATAAAAGACATACAGAAATCATTGCAAAAACACCGCGTATGACTAACTTTCTAATAACTGCTTCCACTTCTACTTCTACTAGTAAAAGTAAATCTTCCCCAGGACCAAGAAAACAAAACAATGACGAAGATGAAATTCTTGTAGAATGTAGAGATCAGGAATCAAGAAAAAGTGAAGAAAAAGAAGAAAAGAAAGATTTAGAATCAGATTCCACCATGTTTGATATTGGTCTATGGCTCGAAAGCATGACAAATATTGATATTGAATACTGGATAAGAGTAGGAACATCTAAGCTACAACATTCCGATGAGAAGATACTTAAGCGGTGTTCATTTAAACAGAAACTACCAGGCGATACAGAAACTCGACAGTGTATGACACTTCGTCTATATTTAGTCCTGATGCTAACTGCAGCGGGGAGAGATCGTTCTCAAAGCTCAAGTTAATTAAAAATCGACTTCGGTCTATGATGGGTCAAGAGCGTTTGAATCATCTATCTATAATGAGCATTGAACACGATGTTTTAAAGCAACTAGATATGTCCGACATAATCAATAAATTTTCAATAAAAAAATCTAGAAAAGTGCCAAGACTTTAATCACACGTACATCTTAGTAAACTCAGTAATTTAACTTACTATTCTTATTTTTCATATTTTACTTTGTATTCGAACAAATAATTGTTCTTTAATTTGTATTATTTTAAAATACATATATTATTTATATAAGTAAAGTAAAATTTTTCGCCTTTGTCTTTATTATTAATATATATTTGGAAAGTAGGGCCCCCACACGAATTCTGCCCAGAGGCCTCCACAGACCTAAATCCGACCCTGCTTTGAAGCCAAAACAAACCATTCTAAGCGACACTGTCAACACAATTTGTAAACATTGGCCACATCTTATTTTACCTTGAATTTTTGTACAAAAAATACGTTAGAAGCATCACAAGATTTACTAAAAGTAATAAATGGCCTAAAATATTTTATTTTTCTGCTAAATAATAATTTAAGATAAAAAGTTTTATTATTTATAGGTTATATTATTTCTAAAGGTTTATTTAAAGTCGCTCCGAGTCATTTATAAATCTATAAATCGCACTTTTTCTTTTCTAGTTCATTCGGCAAAGACGTACGTGTAACCCAGTGTTCAGACCGAGGTTCAGCCGTTTTCGTAAGCAACCAGCACAGACAGCAACACTGCTGAGCTCCAACACTCCAATGCTATTTTATCTCTTTCTACTACCATTCTTGATTCAATTACGTAGTTCGTAAACTAAACCCCTAGGGGAAATGTTTTCATAACAAACAACAAATATAAGGCTTCACGTTCGATACGCTCACAGCTCACAGTATACGGACATCGAATCCTTTCTTAATAAATCCAAGTTAAGAATATAGATTTTATTGATATGTACAGTTCAACAGTAAGTTATTAGTATGTTTATGCTATTTTCTATTAGGTCTATACCATTTCCTTGACGACTGTAATGTTTTTACCAAATTTTTATAATTTTTTTATTGCATTTATTTCTCGTTACTAAAATCATCTTTAATGTACCGTAAGTTATTAGGATATTAAAAATTATATCCTATTTATATATTTTTTATATATCGTATTTGATTTTTCTTCGGACTTAAGTTAAATTTCGTGTTGTTTCTTTAGATTCAAGAGTCGCTATTAAACTGTATCTACTCCCCCCAGCTCTTGTACCCCCAAAAACGAGAACACAAGTAGGGAAGTTACAGTGGAAACCTTCAGTGCCGGAATGCAGAGATGGATTTTTAATTCACGTTAAACTTCCAAGTGATATTAACGAAGCAAAGAAGACTCAAGTGAAACGTATGTATCAGAAGGGTTTAACAGTACAACCTTACATATTACTAGTGGGACACAGCCTAAGCAACGTAAATACAGCTTTTGTAGTTGTAAACGACACAACTTACAAATGTCTATCTGTACTAGACGCTGCCGACTTCTGTTACAAACTCTATCAAGTCTTGGATACTGAATACCCATTTCAGACTCGCCACATTTGGTATTTAATACAATGGAATATTTTCAAATATTTCTGTGTAAATGACCCCAAGGTACCATTCGTAAACGATTTAATAAGTAAAAAATAAACGACTGTAAACTTACATTTTTGTACTTTTCCAAGTACTTTCCACCACGGTGGGCTTGAAGGCTGAAAAAGTTTGACAAAAATGGATCCAAAATCTGCTAAAGCAGAAAGTTTCTATATCGTTTGAGCATTAAAAATCAGTTGAATTCAAAATCCTAGCTACTCCCTTTCGCGAGTTATGAACATTCTTCAGATTCCCACATAACAACATGTATTAGAACGCTCACAGAGTCGCGGCGTCTCGTCAAGAATATTTAGTCGAACCTTAAATCCAAAGACTAAGAGAGCAGAGTTTGACCGCTAGGTGGCCGTGGCGTATAACAAACACAACCCGTATTGAAAGTATGAGAACATAAAATATATATATATAGATCTAAGAAATGAACATAATAGCATTCTAAAGATAGATAAAAGAAATCACAATTGAGCTGAGGATAATTCATGAAAGTGTTCATACTTTTAATATTAATTATTCATTCTGTGAAATGAGTCACGGAGGTAAATGTTCTCATAATGAGAACAGAAAGAAGATATGCGCTCTGTATGGTAGGAAAATAGTCTTTGATAAAGTTAAGCCAGAAAAGTTTCTGATAAATGAAAAAACTGCAAATCTCATAAAGAAGTTCTATTCAATGGATTTTGATTTGAAGAATGAGAAATATCCTCTGAGTATTTGTAGATCATGTTATCTAACACTTCTTGATTTTGAAAAAGATATTTTCAACAGGCAATTACAAATTATCCCTAATTATAACGATATAGTGTTGCCGAAGGAGACTCGATCGACAAAAGATGCTTGTAACTGTTTCATATGTTCTACTGCTAGTTTTTTCGGGCACGTAGAGGTGAAAAAAGGTAAAGGAAATTTTAGGGTTTTGCAAACTAACATAGATGTTGCAGATCCATGTAAACAGTCTTCGCAAAATAATGAAGTTTCGGATGTATCAGAAGGCAAGAAAAATAATCCAGATGTTATTAAGCTTTGTAGTAAATGTTTTCAACAAATAGGTCAAGGTATACGTCATGACTGTAAGAGTCCCAAGGAACATTTACTAAAACTAGTTCAACAGCTTCCTGATAAAACTAAAGAACAAGTCGTCAGTTCTGTTATAAAGAGTAAATATGATTCCGTTATTAAAATGAATGAAAAAAGTCAAAGTTTCACTTTGGCGACGGGTGGTCGAAAAAGAAAATTGAATGTTCACGATGGCATAAAAAAACAATTATCATGCAGTGAAGAAAATCTAGACAATTTTCGAGTTAAAATAGGAGTATCACATAATCAAATGAGAAAAATCACAAATTTTTAAGATGTAATATAGGTAGAAAGTCAATTCCGAAAAATTATTATCAGCATATGTCACAGAAATCAAGGGCGTTGAAAGATATTTACAAAGTAGGTTTGTATGAATTTGACTGCGAAAACACGTTAACTAAACAACAACGGCCTCTCGTCTATGCTGATGCTGAAGAATTGCTTGATTCAGTTATAGAAAAAAGAAATATAGAAGGAAATTGTACTGTAAAAGTTATAGCTGACGGAGGTCAAGGTTTTTTCAAGATAAGCGTGACAATTCTTCCTGAAAATGACTCTCCAAATGATTTAGGCGATTGTAAAGATTGATCACGATACTCTGAAGGTGGAAGTATTGGTAAAAAAGGTAAACTCAGTAGTGTAGATAAATTAATATTATTATGTATAGCTCCACAAATAAAAGAATCTTACGAAAATTTCAAACTTTTAGTTGACGTAACAAAACTAAATAATATTTCATTCAAATTCGTTGCGGATTTCAAGTTCTTGCTAATCATCAATGGGCAGCAAACTGCTACCTCTACGTACCCCTGTCCATAGTGTTTCATCTCGTTGAATACTTTAAGGGGTAAATCAATTCCTGAAAATAGTAGTGATTCTATTGAATCAACGAGTGCAATGGAGTCTTCAACAATGAACACTTGCAGGCAATTGAAAACCTATGGAGATTTACGAGCCAGTTATGAAAAATATTGCCATACAGGTAAAAATAAAAAGTTTAGTAAAGATTGTTTGTGTATCTTCCTATCCACATTACATTCATCCAATGCTCAATTTTGAGAAGTTAAATTTACGTTTAGTAGCATCTTAAATCATCTAGTAGGCATTGGTACAGCTGTATGTCAAATTAAACCCTTGTCAACTTAGACCTTCCTTAAACCAGCAACAGGTTTAAAATTTAAATCCGATTCACTAACAATTTAGTACTAGTTTTAAAGTTAGACTGCTCGAATGACAAAATACTGACAGTAGCCTACTATGTGTTTGAAATATCTGCGAGTACACTTTTCTTCGAAAAAATGGCCGACGGCAATAAACGTAAACGGAAGGCAAATTTCACAAATGAGGAAGAAGAAATTTTATTAAAAAAAATTAAAGATAACAAAAATATTCTGTTTGGAAAATTGTCCCCGACTACCCCTCCGCTAAAGCGGGAAAACGCTTGGCGTGAAATACAAACGGCCATTAATTCCGTGAGCTCCCAAAAAAGGAGCTTGGACGAAATAAAAGGAAAATGGAAAAGGCATAAATTAAGTGCAAAATCAAGATATAAGTACAGGTTTTACTTTCTTATTACGATATTAAAAAATAAGTGCTCATGCAGGTATTCTATTTGACAAAAAAACTTGTAAAACTACATGCGAGTTTCAGAAGAATTTATATAAAAATTGGCCAGAATTATATAAGTACCTATAGTGAATATTTATTACTCTTTAAGCACATGCTAAATTGTTTTTATCTTGTATTATAATATACTTATCAGACAAAACGGTAGTTTACCCTGTACGTTTCATCTAAATTAAATCTTCGTAGATAGTAGCTAGTATAAACTAGGTATAGTCATGGCCAAAAAAAGTTTGGACTCCCAAAAGCAGGTGTCTGAAAGTGCCAAATTTGTGTCATATTATATTTCGTTTAAAATATTGCCAGACATAATGCTCGTGAAACTCGAATACCTACATGGTTTAACAGAACATTCATTTAAATGATTTATTAGTGGTCGCTAAAAGAAAAAGCTGCAAGGCTACTGGAGGTGGGCCCTCCGATGCCCCCGATCTTACGCCAGAGGACGATGATATTTTGGAAATAATTGGAAAAACCTCGGTCGAGGGAATTCCTGAGGGGAAAGAAGTTGGAATTCCCAACATAGAAGCAATTCCTAAATCTTTCCGGAAGAAAAAATAATTTTTGTACCATTCTTATAATATACATAGTATATTATTAATATACTTACCATGTTTATAAATAGTTTAAAATAATTAACTATTTCTTTTTCCTGCATTTCGCCTCCAGAAAACCTCTACCCACAACTGCAACTTCCAGCAGTAACCTCAGTAAACGTCTTGGTCCAATTGGTAAATAAACAACACGCAATAATTTAAAAATACAATATATTATTATGTATGTCTGTCTGCACTTGACAATGTATAATTTCAGAAGATTTATATGATTATGCAGTACAATTTTAAAAATATTTTAGTTTCGTATTCCTCATCCAGCGGAAGTGACTCCCCCATTCCGCCATCTCCTCCAGAAATCGAGGACCCTGCTGAGAAAAATTCATGGACACTGTCCCAAGAAACTCAGACTGACACAGGATTTACTTATTAAATACGTAAATCGATTAACCTTTAATTTTTTTTAGGATGTCAGTTTACCAGCAGAATTTGCAGCTGCTGGAAATAAATAAAAAAATTCTGCAGACTCAGGAGAGGCAAACAGGCGCGCTAGAAAGCATAGCTAGCTAGAAAGTCTAGTCATAAAGCAAAATTTTTCTTAAGGCTACAAAAACAGACTATTTTATTTAAACTTATTATTCTGTATGCATGCTGGATGTTTAAAGCTGTTTCATCTAAATTAAATCTAATTTCGTAGATAGTAGCTAGTATAAACTAGGTATAGTCATGGCCAAAAAAAGTTTGGACTCCCAAAAGCAGGTGTCTATATTTGCTTGTCTATAACCTTGGTGTTCTACGATGCGCGTTTTACAGTAGCCTTGCAGGCTATAGGTAAACAGTTTTTGAATATAAATACATTCGTATTTTTGATGTTTTTATATATGTTTGACTAATTCTAATTACACCCATATATCTCTAGTGCGCGGCCAGGAGGGCTTAAGTCAAAAAACGGCCAGATTGACTTAACTACATTATGCGATTAAACATTAACATCGGAATATCTGATCTAAAGGACTAAAGTCAATTCCTTATACAAAGCTAGTCTTAAGCGATGGTTCAAGGGACCTAACTTTTTCAAAGCAGTCAAAATGACTTAAGTGACTTAAGACTTTTTTATTGTTAAAAATTTAGTGGTAATATTGGCTTGAGTCAACTTAAGTCTATAAGTGTAGGTGTATTGTTGACTTAAGTCGTTTGTACCAAAACAAAAATGTAAAAAGAGGTTATGTTGGTCTTTGTTGTCTCGCACGATGGTTAAGTTTTAAACCTTAAAAAAAGAGTGAAATTTCTTATTAATATGTTTAACCGTACCAAAAAGATTTTGGCTATGTTACAAGGTCCTTCGACTAGTTTTGGCAAGTAAAAAATAATTACTTTAGTCGCTGTATGCTAAAAAAGCGTTAGATCATTTAGGTTAGTTAGGTTTTTTGGCTTTTTATTTGTTTTTAGTAACCTATTTGTATTTGTAGTACCTTAAGATCCATTAATACTTTTTGATAGGGACATAGGAACGGCTTGTGTTTTTAGGCATAAATTACAAATATGTAATTATTTTAATACAACGAATATAAGGAAGTGTGTAAAGAACTAACCCGACGGAAAGTTACTTTTACAAAATCCTTTAAAATCTGTTTCATTAACATTCTTGATTTGACTAGTTAAAAGTGGTGTGATTTGTATGTGTGTATGTAGGTGTGTCTGATGTCTGTCTGTCCGTCGGGTCTTATTTTTTTAAAGATTGCTCGGGGTTTACTGACTTGTTTAATGTAGATTAGTTTGTCACGAAATTTCTTATCTATGTACCATTATATAACAGGGGATATGCATTATTTATAAAGGATATATAAGGGGTGTAATTTAATGTGAAGGTATGTTTTCACTAATTACGTGTGATCCCTATGTTTTAACGTTGATTCAAACAGATAATAGTAGGCGACCATGACATATAGGTCCTGTGGATTAAAATAAACGTTTTTTATTCCAGCTGCATTGGAATGGAATAATACCGATGACAGCGACAACGACCCTAATTTTTCATGTGATTCAGATGAAACTGATAGTGAAAGCGATTGTGAGATCAGTAGGAGAAGGAAAAATAAAGGAAAAAAAAAATGAAAATATAAATTTGCCTAAAAAACATGATGAAGAAATGAAATCAAGTGTCATGCAGAGAACTGTAGAGTTTCATGGAAACGAATCAACCAATCTTCAGCAAGCCAAAGAAGAGGGAAAAATTTTGGAAAATGCTCAGCCACACTATATTGCTTTAGAAGGAAATATTAATGAACGCGTTAGAGAGATTACTGACATCCAAAATATGAATGTTGTTACGGAAAAAGAAAATAAAGTGCCGAAAAAATATTCTCGACAACTAAGGAAAGAAAGAAAACTTAAAAGACAGACTGGACAAGAATATGTAACACCTCAAGGAAAAATTGTTAAAAAACGAACTCTAAAAGATCTCCGTAATTGTAGAATGAAATGCCGCGAATGGTTAAAATCAGACTTAAGAGAAAAGATATTTGATGAATATTGGGGACAAGGCAGTCATTTTAAACGTGCTAGCTACATATCAAAACTAGTTACTTCGGCGCCAGTGGCTACGCACAGAGTTCGACGGGAAGATTCAGATAAGTCTAGAAATTTTACACATACGTATGCATTTGAAATTGAAGGGCAACGACGAAAGGTCTGCAAAAGTTGTTTTCAAGCAACTCTAGATGAGACAGAGAAGTTTATTAAAATAACTTTAAAAAATAAGGGCGACAGCTTAACGGGAGTTATTAAAGATGAGAGCAGGGGAACTCATGTACCTTCAAATAAAACAACAGATTTGCAGAGACAAGATATTGTTACTCATATCCAGTCATTTCCCAAATATGAAAGCCATTACACACGTCGAGTCAATGATAAGCAGTACTTGTCTTCCGATCTGAATCTGCTGAAAATGTATAGGCCTTATTGTGAAACATTTTCAAATCCTGTTGGTCGAAAACTATATCAACAGGAATTCGACAAGCTTAAGTTGGCATTCAAAAAACCGAAAACTGACATTTGCCATAAGTGTGAAGTAATTCATATGCAAATTCAACTTGCTAAAACAGATGAAGAGAGAATCCAACTAAAAAAAGATCAAGGAAAGCACCATGAGGAAGCAGATGTTACATATGAAAGCAAGAAAGAAGATAAGAATAGAGCTAAGTTAGATGATTCCAAAGTATGTTATGCATTCGACTTGCAGCAGTGTCTGCCTACTCCTCACCTAGAAACATCGGTTTCATTTTACAAACGAAAATACTGGACCTACAATCTGACTGTTCATAACTGTGCTTCTGGCACTGCGTCCTGTTATCTGTGGCATGAGTCATTGGCTATGAGGGGGGCAAATGAGATAGCTTCATGCCTATACAAAGAATTAATGTTATTGCCAGAAAAAATAAAATATGTGACTTTATACTCAGACACATGTGGAGGCCAAAATAAAAATTTTCATGTGGTGGCCATGTTTCTGACAGTTATGCAAAGGAAACCGTCACTGGAACTAATAGATCATAAATTCATGACGTCAGGTCATTCGCATATGGAGTGCGACTCTGATCATTCTCAAATAGAAAAACAAAAAGAAAAGTCAGGAATGCAAGTATCTCATCCACATGACTGGGCAACACTAATTCGTTGCACTAATAAATCAAAACCATTCAACGTAGTGGAAATGCGTCGAGAAGATTTCTATGATTTTGCGGAATTGTTGAAAACTAGTTTTGTAAAAACGCAAAAAAACGTAAATGGTGATATTTTTAAGATACAAGATTGCAAGTGGCTTCGTTATACCAAACAGCCAGGAAGTGTATTTTATCGCCAGAAACTAGAAGGTGAAGAGCCGTTTAAAGAAATTAACCTAAGCCGACGTGGTCGTCCAACCTCTTTACTGGATTTAAAAATCCGCTACCAGTGTGCAGTGCCTATTGCTGCAGAAAAAAAAACAGCATCTTCTAGAACTATTACCACTAATGCAGGAAGAGTACCATAACTTTTACCTTAATTTACCGACCAAGTCCACTGCTGATACCGACCCTGATTTAGAACCCTTTAATTCTGACTCAGAATAAATTTCTTGTTTTGTATGTTAAGTTTTTAAATAAAAATTACTTAGGTCAATTAGACTTATGTTTGACTTTACTTTATTTTTTTTATAAAAGATGGACTTAAGTCAAGATAAATCAGACAAATGTTTATAATACAGATAAATCATGAGTACAGTACAGCTTGACATTCACTTTTAGAATAATTTAAATAAAAATGTTACTAATATTTTAAAAACCTGATTTTTCACTGATCTGCAAAATTTTAAAAATTTATTCTATCAAACTACATATTTTGACTTAAGTCCTTATACCCACGCACTAGAGATATAAAACCTTTTCCGTTATGTCTTAAATACTATACACATGAAAAAAAATCAAGAGTAAATAAAAACTACCCTTTAGTTACGTTAATATTAGTTTTTTATGGTTTGAGTTGTAGAGTATAACAAGTTTTATTATTTTTACCACCGTTGGAATATATTATATATAATATATACAATATATAATATGTTGATATTCTTGATTAATACTTACGGCCTACAGGTAAGCACATCTGAATTTACTAGAATATGTGCTACCTCACAAACAAGTATAGACAACATGCTAACTAACTTGGATGGTGATCTCTTTAGAGTCGGAGTCATAGATCCCTGTTTGTCGGACCATCTTGGTCTGGAGATGCATATCAAGGAAAATTCTCAAATCAGCCCTGCCTCAGTAAAAATTCGTAATCTAAGTAAGAAAAACCTAAATAATTTTAACAAATCGCTACAAAACATAAACTGGGACATATTTTACAAGGACGAATCCAATGTGAACTTATTAATCGAGTTTGTTTTGAGTACTTTTTCCAACCTCATAGATATGCATTTTCCTCTCAAGGAAATAAGTGTTAAAACCAGCTCGTTCACTCCAACCGGCTGGTTTACTGATAACTTGTGTTCTATGAGAAATACTTTGACTGCTCTAAAAACTATTACTGATGCTACCAAATCCCCTCAGGACTTTGATGCATATAAATCATTTAGAAAAAATTACAGAAAAAAAATCAACAATGCAAAATTTAATTCTTACAGGCAATATTTAACAAACTCTAAAAATAGGTCTAAAGACTTTTGGAAGCTTATCAAACATGAAAGCAATAATGTTCGAAAAAGCACAGAAAGTAGGATTGAGGCCGAAGACTTCAACGAATTTTTCTGTACCGTTTCTAGTACGATTATTAACTCTCTGCCAAACTTTAATGTCTCCTATTCCGATCATCTAAAAAAAATGCCACGACCATCGTCATCATTTTATATGACCCCCGTTGATGAACACGACGTTGCCAGTGCTATTATAATATTGAAGAATTCCAATTGCTATGATATGTATGACATCAACACTAAAATGCTCAAGTATTGCTATAAAACTATTGTTCCTTATCTTACAATATTAATAAATAAATGTTTTACCGAAGGGATTTTTCCTGATTCCCTTAAGGTCGCAAAAGTGTTGCCAATTTTTAACAAGGGTAATCCCGACCAAGCTGATAATTATCGTCCTATCTCATTCTTATCTTTGTTTGAAAAAATCATTGAGTCAGTTATGAAGGACAAGCTTGTATCCTATTTTGAGCATTTAAAAATACTGGTTAACAATCAATTCGGCTTCAGGAGTGGCCGCTCTACTATAAGTGGTATTTTGGAGGTCGTGAATGACATAGTCGAGGGCCTGGACGGGGGCGAACTAAGGTCCGCTGCCTTGTGTGACCTCTCCAAGGCCTTCGACTGTGTCTCTCATGCCATTCTCTTGGATAAATTGAAGTATTACGGAATTAACGGCACACCCCATCTTCTGCTACAATCATACTTATCCAATCGCAAACAGGCTGTTTCGATAAACGGAAAATTGTCAAATTTAAAAGAAGTAAAGACCGGCGTTCCACAGGGTTCAATCCTCGGACCGATCTTATTTATTATATATATAAATGATTTTAGTACCAGTGTAACTCCAAATAGATGCGTTTTATACGCAGATGATGCTACAATCATAGTTTCTTCTGTTAGTCAGGACTCTCTTCAAGAAAACACTGTCAGTGCTTTGTCTAGTGCACAAAACTGGTTTTCCAGTAACAGTCTTAAACTAAATAACGACAAAACGCAAGAAATAACATTTAGCTTTAGTAGCGCATCCATTGCGGGCAATTACGTCAAACTGCGGGGTCTATTGCTGGACGATGGATTAAAATGGTCTTCTCATATCGATCACCTTTGCTCAAGATTGAGTGGTCAAATTTATTTGCTTAGGCAACTTAAGAAAACATTCGATAAAAAAATCCTGTTAATGGTTTATTTTGCCAACATTCACTCTCTGTTGAGTTATGGTGCAGTTATCTGGGGTAACGCATCCCAATCCGACAAAGCATTTAAAATGCAAAAGCGGGCAGTCAGGACTATAGATGGTCTTCATGTCGAGCAATTTTTAAAAAACTTGGTATTATGCCTCTTCCTTGTATTTATATTTATCATACCCTCCTTGAAATCCACTCCCACTCTGAAAGATTCACCAAACTATCATACAATCATACGTACGGTACAAGATCTTCGAACACATTACTGATTCCAAGGTATCGACTTGTAAATGCTGAGCGAAATGCATTAAATGTATCTCTGTATAACAAACTTGGCAGTGCTGTAAAAATACTAAACTACATAAAGTTTAAAATTACAATAAAAAAATTTTTCTTAGAAAACTGCTTTTATTCTGTTAATGAGTACATGGAGGCACCGTCTGTGAGCTAAATACTTGTATTTATATGTCTTTTTTGTGATTTTTACTAAAAATAAGAATATATTCTGTATCTAGTTGGTTACAATTGTTGTTTAGTAATGTGTTATTTATTTATTTTTATGCATTTTCCTTTGACTTGCAACAAACATGTAAAGAATGTAACGTTGTCAAATAAATATACCGGGTGTCCCGCTAAGGTCGGCCACCGGCTGTATCTAGGAAACTATTTGCCCTACAGCTTTCTGGAAAAAAATATTATTACAAAAGTGATCCCGAGAAATCTATTAAAATTATTTTCCACTTTGTAATTTTACCGCTAGATGGCGTATTTTTAAATCAAAATTGAAAAATAAGAATTTCTCTATAAAATCAATAGTGAAGGTAAGTTACGCGGAACGATTTTGGACTCTCTTATTAGAACTCTAAAAATTATTTATATGACATTTTAGCCCATCTCTTAAAATAAGGGGTGGGGGGAGGGTGAAATTGTATTGCAGAAAAAGTTGGATAACTTTCGGCTACCTTAACCGATTTTAGCAAACTTGGTCTTGTTTTAAAGCTATTTGATAGCCAAATGACAGCCTGTAATAATACTAAAGTTTTTGTTTAAGCCTGAACCGCCAGATGGCGTATTTTGATCGCTTCAGGAGTTTACCCAATTTTCCATGATAAGGTAAATGGAAGGCTATATTTTTTATATTACTTTCTTATTACTTGTAAACTTACCTAAAAAATGGCAAAAACCGGAAGACGCTATCGTTTTTCAAACTTAAGTTATGAGCAAAAATCTCTTTAGGAAATATTATTTGTAAATTTCAACGTGAAATTCGAAAATTTTTCGCATAACCAGTACTAATCGACCTAAAACTTACAAGCTTCTGAAAAATATTGTCATCGCAAAGTAGTAACACTTGTTGTTCTGAGGTCTGGAAAAAATCGACTGATACTTTTTCATTTGTATTTTATTTGTATTTGTATTGTATCTCTTTTTAAATTAATATTAATTAACATTTCACTTGCAAAGATCATTACTTTTTTAGTAAATGTTCAAAATGTCCGCCATTATTGTCAATGCCACTTTGAAGTCATCATAAGGTAAGTAACGAAAATGCAATAAAAGTCTAACAGGAAATGTTTATTAATAATAAGTAAGCCATGGAAAACGAAAGAATGAAATTGACAATATCTAGCTGTCATCAATTTTCGCCTTTAATAAGTTATTCGTTATTTTGAAGTCGAATCTTGTGTTTTTGTATTAAAAACAGTTTAATCTGTTCGAAAAGTATGTCTTATACTGTTGCTGAAGCATATGACATGCTGGCAGTTTATTTTCAATGTTTTGAAAATGCAGTTATTGGCTCGCGGGAGTACGCTGTAAGATATCCTGAGAGACGACATTTTTCGCGAAAAGTTTTTAGACGTTTAGCAAGACGTTTGCGAGAAACTGGGCAAGTGTTGCCGATACAAGCCAAAAACAGGATTCGCAGAACTCGAAATGAAGTCAATATCATAAAGGTGCTTGGTTACATTGAAGCTTATCCTCAACGCAGTACCTATTAGGGATATAGAAAGAGATCTGGTAATTCCTCGATCGGTTGTACAAAGAATTCTCAAAAAAGAAAGATTACATGCATATCATGTTGAACTTCATCAGGCGCTCACACCACTTGATTTTGACCGAAGGCTAGATTTCTGCCACTGGATGCTTGAAATGACCAGAGAAAATCCAAATTTTTTGTCCAAAATTTTATGGACAGATGAGGCTACCTTTACTAGTAGAGGTCAAGTAAACTTACATAACACGCATTATTGGTCGGCACATAATCCGCATTGGATGATAGAAATCGATCATCAAAATCAATTTAGCGTAAATGTCTGGTGCGGCATTATTGAAGGTAAAATTATTGTTTTTATGTTTGAAGAGACGCTTAATGGAGCAAGGTATTTGGAGTTTTTAAGAAACCATTTGCCAATTCTTTTGGAAGAAGTGACTTTAGAAACACGTGTAAACATGTGGTTTCAACACGACGGTTGCCCCGCTCATTATGCTCTCAACGTGAGAGAATATTTGAATATCCAGTTTCCCACTAGATGGATAGAAAGGGGTAGTTTATTTCCTTGGCCACCCAGGTCTCCTGATTTAACCGTTTTGGACTTTTATTTATAGGGAAGGCTTAAAGATATTGTCTACCAGACCCGGCCAACCACACGAGAAGACATGATTCTTAGAATCCGAAATGCGATAGCGTCTATTTCTGTTGCAGAAATCGAAACTGCTGTTAACGGAACACGGCGAAGACTTCAAAGTTGCATTGACAATAATGGCGAACACTTTGAGAATTTGCTAAAAAAGTAATGATCTTTGCAAGTGAAATGTTAATTAATATTAATTTAAAAAGAAATCCAATACAAACACAAATAAAATACTAATGAAAAAAGTATCAGTCGATTTTTTTCCAGGAGTGTTGCTACTTTATGATGACAATATTTTTTCGGAAGCTTTTAAGTTTTAGGTCGATTAGTACTGGTTATTGCGAAAAAATTTCGAATTTCACGTTGAAATTTAAAAATAATATTTCCTAAATAGATTTTTGCTCATAACTTAAGTTTGAAAAACGATAACGACTTCCCGTTTCTGCCATTTTTTAGGTAATTTTACAAGTAATAAGAAAGTAATATAAAAAATATAGTCTTCCGTTTACTTTATCATGGAAAATTGGGTAAACTCCTGAAGCGATCAAAATACGCCATCTGGCGGTTCAGGCTTAAACAAAAACTTTAGTATTATTACAAGCTGTGATTCGGCTATCAAATAGCTTTAAAACAAGACCAAGTTTGCTAAAATCGGTTAACGTAGCCGAAAGTTATCCAACTTTTTCTGCAATACAATTTCACCCTCCCCCCACCCCTTATTTTAAGAGATGGGATAAAATGTCATATAAATAATTTTTAGAGTGCTAATAAGAGAGTCCAAAATCGTTCCGCGTAACTTACCTTCACTATTGATTTTATAGAGAAATTCTTATTTTTCGATTTTGATTTAAAAATACGCCATCTAGCGGTAAAATTACAAAGTGGAAAATAATTTCAATAGATTTCTCGGGATCACGTTGTAATAATATTTTTTTCCCGAAAGCTGTAGGGCAAATAGTTTCCTAGATACAGCCGGTGGCCGACCTTAGCGGGACACCCGGTATATCTATCTATCTATCTATCTATGAAAATCTAAAACTGGGAATGGTGCGTGATAAATCCTACCCTATAATCCTATTTGAAAACTCATTCATAGCAATTGCTACTGTAACTACAGTTTTTGAAAGTGCAGTGAGTGTTCATATTGGTTGTGCTTAAATGTTTACTAAGGAGAAATGTTGTGTGAATTTATTTGCTTGCTTGTTTGCAAGTTCTTTGTTTTTTCTCTTTTACGCTCATAGAACTTGGCAGGGGCGTAGCTACCGGGGAGCAGACGTGGCAATCGCCCCAGGGCGCAGCTCAAAATAAAACACACTATTTAAACTCAATCGGACACAGGACCACAAATGGGAACCGAAAAAGTCCTTTGGCGAGATTGATATCCTATATGTATTTTGGTGCGCTGATTACGAATCCGAGGTCCATATAACCCCAGCACGTCACGTTCAAGGTCATTTGAAGGTCAAATGCATATATTACAGAAAAACAGAAAATCTGACCACGGATTCGGAAAGAGCGGGAAATTTTACGTCCAAATATGTAGTTTTTAGTTTTTCCAACATGACCCTCCAAGGTCATCTGGGGGTGAAATGACTCACCGATAGACGAAATTCTTATTTCCCATATACATCATCACCTTAAAAGTGACGTGCTGGGATTATATGGACCTCGGATTCGTAATCAGCGCGTCAAAAAACCTAAAGATACCTGACTAAGTTGTAAGTAAAAGTCTGTAGTTGTGATGATGTACCTATATGGGAAATAAGAATTTGGTCTATCGGTGAGTCATTTCACCCCCAGATGACCTTGGAGGGTCATGTTGAAAAAATAAAAACTACAAATTTGGACGTAAAATTTCTCGCTCTTTCCGAATCCGTGGTCAGATTTTCTGTTTTTCCGTAATATATGCATTTGACCTTCACATGACCTTGAACGTGACGTGCTGGGGTTATATGGACCTCGGATTCGTAATCAGCGCACCAAAATACATATAGGATATCAATCTCGCCAAAGGACTTTTTTCGGTTCCCATTTGTGGTCCTGTGTAATTAATTCATTTTTGCCCCAGGACGCTTTGAACGTTCGCTACGCCACTGGGCCTTGGCGCATTTAAATAAAAGTTTGCACGCAGATGGCTAATATATCCAATTAAAAAATAAGTTACTTTTTACCCTAAAAAAAGGATACGAAGTGTGTCAAGAATATGGGCCTTAATTTGGTACTCCGAAACTTGACAATTATTTTATGATAAAAGGAAATTTGTATTACGTTAAATTTACATACAGAGTGTGCCAGTATCATACGATGGATTTGAAGGGCCTCTAAACTGACTTAATTTTCTTGTATAAATAGGTTTATGTTTTCGGAAAGCATATGATAATTGGGTCACGATAAATCACATTCAGGGCGTCATGAATACAAGTGGTTGCTACTACAGATTCATAACCATTATACGCGGCGAAGCTGGAAGTAACAGTCAATATAAAATACGAGAAGGAAGTAACTGCCCTTACAATTTTTAATCATCATGAATATAGCAAGCTTGATTTACTTGATTATGTCATCGTAAAAAACCACCATCCATTTGATGGTTGATGTTAAAGGGGTTCCACTGCATAATCATGACAATTTTGCCGGTGTAATTATTCGTAATTTTGAGTTACAAAAAATACTGTTTTCCAAAGTAATTTACGAGTAGAGTAAACCCGGGCAAAAGTCCGCAGCGGGGTAAAAGTCCTATTGCGTATTGCACAGCCACCTGTGATGCGATTTTAACATTAGATGTACCGAAGCAAGGCACATGGGAACTATTAACTTCAGTGTATGTTACGTTATCACCGGTGGCAGACGTGCCGAGAAAATGAGGTAAGTCCAAAAATTCATTATACGATATAATTTTCCATTATTTTCTCGTAAGCTGAAAGAATGGGTCAAGAGAATTAGTTTGCAGTGCTTTTATACTGCATTATTGTCGACTTAATTGCTTGTATTCAGACGGTCTTTATTCGTACTAATATGGCGGCTATGTTTATTCAATTTGTCGTGACACACATAGGGTAAAAGTCCGCTCTATGCGGACTTTTACCCCAGGTGCGGACTTTTCCACCACACTAATAATTATTGTGTTGTTTCTAGAAATTATAAACGAACAACGAATAGAAAACCAATAACGCCTGCCATGTTAACTCAGTCTCAGCATAGGCGCCATCGAGTAGACTCCATAAGAAGCATAGCCGAAGATTTTCAAGTAGACGAATCATCTCTACGCAAGCGACTGAAGCTCGGTTTTGGAGTTACAAGCCTGGGGAAATTCAAGAAAACGTTCTCCACTGAACAAGAAATCGATTTAGCTGAACACTGTCGTCAAATGGATCTTAGATTCTACGGGGTCGCTCGCAATTCCTTTCGGTGCCTAGCATACCAATACGCGCCGTGCAGAACAATATTTTACACCATTTTAATGATGAAACAAAAAGGGCAGGAGAAGTTTGGACTCAATCTTTCATATCAAGTTATTACCTTTCTTTAAGGGTTCCTCAAAAAACTAGTATGGGGAGAATCATGGGTTTCAATAGGAAGCAGGTTAAAATTTTCTATGATAATTTGAAAGAACTATTCACTAAATATAAATTTCCTCCTAGTCGTATCTATAATGCTGATGAGACTGGTATAACAACTGTATCAAATAAAATACCAAAAATAATTTCAACTAAGGGAAAACGAAGTGTGAACAAGGTTACATCCGCTGAACAAGGGCAACTTGTGACCGCAGTGTGCTGTTTCAGTGCTGGTGGTTATTACGTTCCACCAGCCCTTATTTACCCGAGAAAGAGAATGAAGCCGGAACTTATGACTGGAGCTCCTATAGAATCCATAATGCTTATTTCTGATTCGGGCTACATAAACGCAGAACTGTTTTGTAAATGGTTGGAGCACTTTCAGAAACATGCTAGAGCCTCAGCAGAAGATCCGGTATTATTAATACTGGATAATCACTCATCTCATTGTACTCTTGAAGCAGTAACATTTTGCAAAGAGAAACATTCATGTATTAAGTAGGTATACTTAATACATGAATGTTTACCGCCCTTTCGGTGGTACACGTCTTCAAATATGCAACTCTAAATATTTTTGCAATCTCCGATTGAGTGATAGTATGTCCGGGATTATTAACTAACCATTGATCACATAAATCTCCGTAAAAATATTTTAGTGACTTAAGAAAGCCTCTCTCAAGGGGCTGGGTTTTGTGACTCGAATGGGGAGGTATCCCGATTCGAGTCACAAAACCCAGCCCCTTGACAGAGGCTTTCTTAAGTCACTAAAATATTTTTACGGAGATTTATGTGATCAATGGTTAGTTAATAATCCCGGACATACTATCACTCAATCGGAGATTGCAAAAATATTTAGAGTTGCATATTTGAAGACGTGTACCACCGAAAGGGCGGTAAATGCATTTAGGACTTGTGGAATTGTACCACTAAATAAATTTATTTTTTCCGAAGAGGACTTTTTACCAGCATCTGTAACTGACCAAATGGAGACCAGCGGCCACGAAGAAAGAGATACCACTAATCAAAATAAATCAGATGCGCTTGAATATGTTGATTGTGATGGTTATAGTACGCCGGACACACATCAGCCAGCTCCCATTGAAAACATATTTACTGATGACGATTCTAGTACAGACGATATTCCTTTGATCTTTGTTCGTACAAGATTTGAAAGAAAATCAGATTTCGATGAGGGTGGGGGTGGGGCACCACAACCATCCACCTCTAGGGCCCTTGAAAACGTTGGGTCGACTGCTTGTGCGGTGGAAGAAAATTTAACCACATCAACTAAATCTCCACGTGATATTTTGCCATTTCCCAAAATTGTAAAAAACGGGAAAGACAACGAAAAGGCAAAAAATCCAAAATACTTACTTGAACACCAAATGAACAAGATTTAAAAATGGGAAGACAGAATAAGTTGGAGAAGGAACGAAAGAAAAAAGCTAAACAGTTTTTATCTAAAAAAAGAACGACAATTAAAAAGGCAACCCCCAAAAAAGCGCAAATCTTATGTCCTGCATGTGATGAAAAATATGAAGAACCACCTTTAGAAGATTGGGTCCAATGTAATAGATGTCAACGATGATGGCATGAAAGTTGTTCGGATTACGAGACAGGTGAATTTGTATGTGATCTGTGCTCTGAAGACTGAACGAAGTTACCTTTTTATTAAAATATTAAACCAAGTTCATTTTTCGCAAAATTTATTTTTATTAGTTGTTTTTTAATAAAGCTTTTCTAAAAAAGATTGTAGTATTACCTACCTAAAATTATTGTCAGAAAGTAAGTGCAGCATCCTAATTTTCTATGAAAGTATCATTGCAATGATAAGATTGTACTTACTTAATGTCGAACAATTTAGGACAGACAATGTTTTGATATTACATGGATTTTTCCCCCAAAAAAGTTTTATAGGACTTTTGCCCCTGACATCGGATTTTTGCCCCGTATCTGTGGGACTTTTACTCCGGGTGTTGGGGCAAAAGTCCGTTTGTGCACGAACCCAAATTATTATTATTACAACTAGAGGATTTATTATAATACAATTTCAGGTCACATTGTACCTGAACCTCTAATATATCTGTCTGTAAATATGGTCGCCTTCAACTTAATTTTTAAACTATTTATAGCAGTTAAAGTACTAGGTGCGGACTTTTGCCCGGGTTTACTCTAAATGGAAAAATTCTGTTTCTCCGTTTGGTCACTCACGTTGCATAATGCAAAAATTCATTGAGTCAAAGTTTGACGATTATTAACCTATGTTCTTCATCTTTAAAACAATAGAGTTTCGTCATAGATCCATGAAAAGCAAACATAAAAAATAATAAACGGTCTTCGTTGTTTCAATGGACACTAGGACACTAAACGTTGATTTTACGAACCCTACCATTAACTTCTAAAATACGCGCCAAAATTAATGCTTCCCGACCATGGATCAAACACCGCGAGCATTAATATTATGAAAAGCTGTCATAGACTTCTCGTCTTCGCGCCCATTTTTGGCGAAAGATTCATTATGTCTTATTAAGTTGTAAGGGTAGGGCCGCGTTCCAGTCGCGGTTATAGTGTTATTTGTGAAATTGTGCCAAGTTATAGGAATAGACGGAGATCTACACAGAATAATATTCTATACCGGACATCGACGCAACCGAGAATTTTACAAATGTGAGTCCTATATAAGTCCTGTTAGCTTGAGGAGATAAGTAAAAGTGTATTCTGGGCAAGTACCTAATGCTAGTGCACATAGTTATTTTGACTCTTTTTGTTTCCTTTTGTAGTGAACTTATTTTAAGTCATTAATGTAGTGAATCGGTTTCTAAAATAGGTATTTAAAAAAAACTCAGACCATTCTAAGTCAAAGTTGACCATCACAGTCATAGGACGTTTGTCTCAAATTGCAGGTGGAAATATAGGATTGGATAAACTTTAAGCAATAGTTTACGTAATTTAGAGAACAATATGATTTGTCGCTATTTACCTCTTAAAGCTATTGACATCAGTTTGTTTTCAAAAATAAGTTTTGTTAACGTAAGACTTCATTTTTCAATTTTTATTTTTTGGTTCTAGATTTAGGTACCTAAGAGTATACACTGTGTGTAAAAAGTCCCGGACCGGTAAGTTATTTCGAAAAAGGCGCACATTATCAAAAAATTTCCTGTATAAAAGTTTTAAGGTTTTGAAAAATCCACAAAACAAGGATACCTGTAATTATACAGGGTGTCTTAAAAAGTCGTGGCCAACTAAAATTTTGTTTTTTTAAATGGAATGATTTCTTTTAATCACATTTTCTGATTTAAATAAACATTCTGAACAATTATTATGTAACATGGCATGTAGTTAAACCCGTTAGTTTATGAAATAAATCGAATTAAAGAACAATACATACGATTTACGATATTACATTTATTTTGTGTTTTGACAAGCTGGTACCAGAATTTTTTTGTGTCACTGTCATAGTAAATTCTGAAAATGTCTCTAAGCGAAAGGGAACGTATAACTTTACTAATGATCAGAGGTTTTGGAGACCGGCAAAGATCGTTTAATGAAACAAAGGAAGTTTTCAACACATCTTTTCCAGACCGACAGCCCATATCAAAATCTACAGTTGTAAGAACAGTTCAAAGATTCGAGGAAACCGGATGTTGCAAAGACAGAATTCGTTCGGGAAGACCGAAATCTGCAACTAGTGATGAAAAACAGTTATAGACACTACTTCATTTTGTTGAGGATCCTCATTTGTCGCTGAGAAAAGCTGCTACACAAGTCGATGTATGTTTTAAATCAGTTGAAATTATTTTAAAAAACAGTAAATACCATCCCTATAAATTAAATTTAGTTCAAGAATTATCGGAAGACGATTACGATCGTAGAATGGAATTTTGCGAAGTAATGATGCAGAATCAGGAAGAAAATAACAATTTTTTTAATCAAGTAGTTTTTTCGGATGAGGCAACATTCATGCTAAATGGGACTGTCAATCGACATAATTGTCGTTACTGGGCAGATCAGAACCCACATTGGATGCGAGAAACGCATACTCAACGACCTCAAAAAGTAAATGTGTGGGCCAGTATTATTGGCAATAGATTAGTGGGGCCTTTCTTTATAGAGGGGAATTTGACAGCAGATATGTATCTCCATATGCTGCAGAATCAAATTGTGCCAGCAATAACCAATACAGTAGGGCCACTTTTACGACATACATGGTTTCAGCAGGATGGAGCGCCACCTCATTTTGGGCAAGCTGTAAGAACTTACCTCAATAATACTTTTCCTAATCGCTGGATAGGACGAAGGGGTCAAATAGAATGGCCCGCTAGGTCGCCGGACCTGACGCCCCTCGATTATTTTCTCTGGGGACACTTAAAAAATAGAGTGTATGTTACAAAACCCGCCGATCTTGACGAATTGAGAAGAAGAATTATTGAAGAATGTGAATTAATTAGTCATGAAATGTTGCAAAATGTTATTGACAGATTTTATTACAACTTAGCTCATTGTCAAGCAGTCGCAGGGAGACATTTTGAGCATTTAATTCAATAACGATTTAAATTTATTTTTGTTCTGGTAAAGGTGGTAGTTAATTTGTTCCTTGTATTTTTTAATTGTTATTGTTATTAAATTATTGGAAAAACTTGCATGTGCACATTTAGTAATTTTTTTTCTTCCAGTAATAGGGTAAATATTCTGTTACCAGCTTGTAAAAACACAAAATGAATGTAATATCGTAAATCGTATGTATGTTCTAAATTCGATTTATCTCATAAACTAACGGGTTTAGCCACATGCCATGTTACATAATAATTGTTCAGAATGTTTATTCAAATCAGAAAATGTGATTAAAAGAAATCATTCCATTTAAAAAAACAAAATTTTAGTTGGCCACGACTTTTTAAGACACCCTGTATAATTACAGGTATCCTTGTTTTGTGGATTTTTCAAAACCTTAGAACTTTTATACAAGAAGTTTTTTGATAATGTGCGCCTTTTTCGAAATAATTTACCGGTCCGGGACTTTTTACACACAGTGTATATCTTTGTTTTTTTTTCAGATGGAAAATACGCTTCAATTTTATGGGAGATCCATGGCTATTTAGTTCCATCGGCTAAGTCCTGTTCCAAGAATATAATTGGCAAGACCACCCACACCAAGTATACTATAAAAGATTCCCAGGAATCTTTTTTATTTTGTGCTAAAACGCAGCAGGAAATTGAAGAAATAACAACCTTAAAAGCTAGAAAATCGGCAATTCAGCCCTTTATATTATCCCATGGTGATAACATCTCCAACGTTTCCAACATATGCGACTACTTTGACGACATTCGTTACAAATTTTTTGTTATAATTAAGGCGGTCGATATATGTTTTAAAATCATTTTTATCTTTCATTTAGTTCCAAAGCAAAATGCTTTGGAACTTCTTAGAAAAAGCTTCTTCTAAACATAAGGTTCCCCTTGAGAGCCCCAAGGTTCATATGATCTGTGAATCTCTGTTGCAATAAAAAAAATTACGCACTGAGTACGTCTTTATTTTGAAGAAAACCCTTTTGAGATTGTGTGGAAAGTAGTACAAGATTTTTCACCCTCCATATTATTGTTTCTAGTTTTTTTTGCAGAATTTTTGTCCAAAATGCCCTGCACCTCAGTAAACTATGTAATTATTTACAGATAAGACACATCAAATCAGTGGACGTACAATATAATTCTGAGTCAATGTTGGGTTTTAAAATTAATCTGTATATGTTAGCACTTTTTTTTCTTTTAAGAACTCATAACTAGGCCCTTATTGTTTCAGTAATATCCCCGAATTCCGTTTTTAAAACTATCATACACACAACATATGTATTTGAATAAAATAAGTTAGAGCAGAGGATTAAGAACAAACAATCAAAGAAAAGCCGATCGAGTAACAAGGTTTCAGTGTCCAACAGCTCCTAAAATAAACCTGTAAAACCTAAGCATAAAATTTCTTGGTTATTTCACTAAATAAGTGTTTTAATGGCATATGACAGTAAATGACTATAACACAGCCATATTTCGAATTACTATTATAAACCTTCTTGGCGATAGTTATTAGCACACTAACTGATCCAGTTAATTAGTTACAATTTTTAGGATAAAACAATATATATAATTGTGGATAAATTATATTAGTTAAATATCTTAATAGAATACAAGCACAATATATTGATCGATTTTACAAAGGATTGGCAATGAGCCCCAACCTTGAATTTACTCGTTATGCATGATACCACCTAATCAGCATCGACTCTCGAGAGTTCAAACTTTTTTTTGGCGACGACTGTACATAATATGTGCATACACGTATAAAATTGAATTATCTTCTTAGGCGAGCGGGATCAATAACATCAAATTTAAATTCTTGAAGTTGTCGACCCTGTGCCTATACAGTATCATCCAAAAAGTTTGCAAAAAATGGAAAATTCTCATCAATGACTTTATCGAAATGTAGGTAACCATTACGAAAGATTGGTGCATATCTAAGAACAAAATTACCCTTCATCGGAATCGTAAAAAGTCAACTAGCATGGAGGGGAGAATTTAAAAAAAAAATCGGTCAATAACAAAATAACCTTACTTTTAGAAATATGGCAAAATGTTAAGAAAAGTTGTTTAGAGTTAAAAGCTGCTCAAATATGCAATCATGCCTCTTATCTCGGAAACAATTTTTGTCATAGTGTCTTCAGTAAGCCCCATATTATTCAATTCTTTAAAAATCTATTCAAGGGTTCCTTAAATTGCGTCAAAATTAAATAAAACAGGTGGAATTTAAATATGTGAACCTTTTTTGAAAAGTGATTATTTTATTTACACAGTAAAAAATCCAGTTGATTAACCACAAGAGATGTCTGATTTTATTTGCCGGATTAATTTTTTTGATTTAATTTGTAATTATTTTCTAAATCAGTTTCATAATCTTCGTTATGATTCGTACAAATTACTCATTCTCGATTACTTTAAATCAGGGATGCACACACCGCGGCCCGCGGGCCGCATGCGGCCCGCTGTCGATGTTTATGCGGCCCGCCAACGAATTTTAAAAGCGATATTTGTGCGGCCTGCCATCGACTTTTAAAAGTATTCGTCGCCGCGCTCCGGTCCAAGCATATTGTTACGAGACTAGAAATCTGTAGCATCAACTAGATTACAGATTCGCGAAACACGTCGGTAGATCCCCGAAGAAAGTGGATGGTTCTCGATGTTTGGTAACTCGTATAAATTCGACGCATCGCCGGCTACCGGGGCAGTTAAGTTTTGACTACGGATAAGCGAACGTTATACTGTTTGAGAACTGTAATCTGTGACGAGTAAATATTTCGTCGTTCGAACTTGGCTTTTACCGACTGTAACAATATAATATTAATTTTGATATGGATAAACCAGGCCCCAGTAAGAAACGTAGTCGTAAGGTTGAAGATGAAAATCGACAGTTTCATGATATTTGGACCGAAAAATACTTTTTTATTTCATCGCATAACAAAATTGTCTGTTTAATATGCAATAGTAGTGTTTCTATTCCGAAGGAATATAATGTGAAAAGGCACTATGAAACCCAGCATCCTACTTTTACCACATTAACTGGCGAAAATCGAACGCAAAGAATTTCCACTTTACAACGGGAACTAATAAGCCAGCAATCTATGTTTACAAAACCAATTCAAGATGCTGAAACAGCCACTGAAGTTAGCTTTGAAATATCTCGAATAATAGCGAAAACTTGTCGGCCTTTTAAAGATGGTGAGTTTGTTAAGCAATGTTTGGATATCGCCGCAAAAAAAATTTGTCCGGAAAATGTAAAGAAGTTTGAAAAAATTCAGTTAAATCGGATGACTGTTCAAAGAAGAATTACCGCATTAGCAGATAATATAGAAGAGCAATTAGCTACGAAATCGAGAAGTTTTGAGTATTTTTCTATAGCGCTCGACGAATCTACAGATATAAGTTCAACTGCTCAACTATTAATATTTTTACGAGGTGTAACGCAAAATTTTGAAGTGAGTGAAGAACTGATTGGTATGAGTTCTTTGACAAGTCAAACCAAGGGAAGTGACATGCTCAAAGCTCTTCTAGAAAAATGTTCTATAATGGATTTGGATTTAACGAAAATATCTGGAATTACAACTGACGGAGCACCTTCAATGGTTGGAAGTACATCTGGGATAGTAACTATGTTAAAAACATATTTACAAACTAAAAACATAAATACCAAGGAATTAATGCAGTTTCATTGTATTATACATCAAGAGGCCCTCTGTTCAAAATTATTGGGATTTGAAAATGTTATGAAAGTTGTAGTACCTACCGTAAACTTTATAAAATCACGAGGTCTCAATCACCGACAATTCAAACAATTTCTCGAGGATATTGAAAGCGAATATGGTGATCTCCTGTTTTACACTGAAGTAAGGTGGCTAAGTCGTGGGTTGACACTACAGCGGTTTCTTAACTTAATTGAAGAAATCCAACTATTTCTGGCGGAAAAGAAAAACGACGTCCCCGAACTCGACAACCCTGATTGGCTGTGTGACTTAGCGTTTCTTGTAGACATCACAAATCACTTGAATGTCTTAAATACGCGACTCCAAGGCAAAGATCAATTGATTTCGCAGCTATACTCTCATGTTTCGTCCTTTCAATGCAAATTGAGTCTTTTCAGGACACAAATCAATTCAGCCAATTACGGCCATTTTCCGAACTACAAAAAAATTATGGAGAAGTTCAATAAAACTGACGTCAATTTCGCTCATGTTGAAAAAATTGATATTTTGATACAAGCTTTTGAAAATCGTTTTGTAGACTTCAAAAAAGTTAATCCGCTATTGGACATTCTCAGCAATCCTTTCACCATTTAACCCGAAAATGCGCCGGAATCAATGCAGCTGGAATTAATAGACATGCAAAATGATGATAATTTAAGAAACAAATTTAATGAAGGTAATTTACTCAACTTCTACCTTTGCGTTGATAAAAACGCTTATAAAGAGTTGCGAATAAATGCATTGAAATGCGCAAGCTTATTTGGATCGACGTATATTTGTGAACAAACGTTTTCAGTGATGAAACTTAACAAAACGAAAAACCGAAGCCGCCTGGCAAATGAAAATTTGGAAGCAATTATACGTGTGGCTACAAGTAATGTGGAGCCAAATATAAAAAAACTTGTTAGTTCAATGCAATGTCATGCATCAAAATAATAAAACATGAAATATTACATTGTAATGATTACATAATTATTACAACAAACATTTTTGAAGGTTCTTTTATTTTTATCATTGTATTTCATACTATTTAAAAATAAAAATTTTTGTGTTAATAAATATTGTTTGTAGTGGCCCGTCCTTGGCTTATATTTTTCCCGAGTGGCCCCTGCTCCCTATAAGTCTGTGCATCCCTGCTTTAAATCGATACTGATCAAATGCATAAAAAAGACAAACATTTTAAATCATATTTCCTTGTCAAAATAATCAATATCAATCACCTACTGACTAAAAATACTCAAACTTCTAAACCAATCCGCCAACACATGCGCAGTACGCAACCTTTTAATCACAAGGGAGTACCGATATCCATCCACCCCGCTGCAATCTGCAAAAATTCCCTATAATCGGCAGTATGGCGGTGTCTGTGGGTCTGTAATGTAGGTAGTGTGAGTTGTGTGAGGTTACAGAAGTGGTCAACCTGTTGTATCTAAAATTTTTCGAAACCTTTGCAGTCATCATGTTAGTGAAATTATGGTTTAAAAAACAAAAAAAATATGCAAAAATCGCCGATGTGGAATCCAATCGATTGCAGGAACTCACCAACATAGGTAAGTAATTTTCCATGTATTTTCAAAGAAAAGACGTCATGCCAGGTCTTCATTATTAGTGTTTTGTGTATATATTTACAGATGCATAAATAATATTCGTTTTTTTAAATTTAATAATTATTTTCAAGGCAATCCTAGCAATTCGATTCAATCAGAATTTATTTAACTTTTAATTTAACCGCCTCATATTTCTTTGTTCTTTGTTTACTGTGACAGATCTTTCGTCTCTCTCTTTTACCACATAATATCAATAGAAAAAGAGATAGCGATTCTTTGGAATACCGTAGATCAGTCGGAGATCTTTCATCTCTCTCTTTTACCACATAATATCAATAGAAAAAGAGATAGCGATTTTTTGGAATACCGTAGTTCATTCGGACTTTTTCAATGACTTTTTCCTAGTAAGGTCGAGGACTTAACCTCGCTTTTTAAAAACGTTTAGAGTTAAATTATTATTTATCACTATCACTTCTTATCATTAGTTGCTTAAAACTATTTTTAAATAGTAAAATAGTTGTCTATTCTTAAGTAAATTTCATTTGTAATTATTTTTATAGGGTTTGTGCATTCATCCACCATGATTTTTAGGTTTCCGAACTTCAAATTAAAAAGAGCCAGCTTTCTATCCTTCCCTCTCATTTATAATTTATTTGGCTTTTTTTAAATTATACATTGTGCATGTCCAAATGCAATACAATTTATTTATTATTGATTTTTCGAAAAATTTTAGATACCCACCTACCTTAGGTCAATAGGTATCAAAAGTTGCTGAATGTTGATAATTTTTTTTTACTAAAGTTAATTTTTATATGTGCTTTTAGTCAAGATTTACAAAGTTATAATAAAAAATTTAGTTGTCTTATTTTAAATAAAACTGTCATGTTCTCGGTCATGTTTGACTGATTTTAAGTTCTCGATGAGTTGACCGGTTGAGTTTTTAAACTTGAGCAAAATAATAGAGGTGCTTCTTAAACCAAGAAAAAAAGATGTGTAGGATTGTTTTCATATGGCTTTGATGCCTAATGTGGAAAAACCAAACTAAAACATAATTTTAAACTTTATCGTTCATATTCATTAAAAAGGTTTAAGTTTTAGTAAGTACTGGTTTCAATCAAGATCTTCTAGTTGAACAATTAGATTTTGATAGATTTTTGTCCTGCCATTGGTTATCAGTTGTCACTAAAAATGTACTAGTTAGTAGTTATTCTAATATTTTAGCGATTTCCTTGGTTTTTAAATGATTTTCATCTTGGAACGTGTTGATAGAATGAATTTAGTTTTATTATTGTGAAAAGTACACATGTACTTAGTTAGTAAATTTACCTTTTCTTTATAAATTTGCGAAAGAACTCGGAAATATTCATACTTAGTATAAAACTTAGTTGTCTTATTCTTACACTTGTCAGTTTAAAACTTTTGGTTGTCAAATTAGACTGGTTTAGCATTGGAGAATCTGACTGTTAATTTTTTTAAGTGAAAATATTTACGAATTAATTTTTTTTTCCTGGAAGCACTGATCAATAAGTAGGTAGGTACATCAGAAAATTTTAATTCTAAGGGCTTTTATAATAAGACGTTGTTTTTAATAGGGTGAAGTGGGGTACTTAAATGTAATAATGGGGCAAATGTAATACCGCTGTTTTTATTCGATACACTTGCGGTTTGGAGCATTTAGTGTCCAAATAAATTAATTTTTTAAACACTTTCCTAAGCCTATCGCAAAAATGCCACCATGTTTTTTAAAAGTCTGGATTTGTACTTATTTCACGAGTGGCATTGGTAGTTTTTAAATACTTAGAGTCTACGCTCACAAATATACAAAGCTGGAATTTTAACTTTTTGTTTTCCTGTATGCTTTTCCGAGAGGAATCCAATTTTGCCATCAGATTTGAAATATATTTACGCTGAAAAACTATAACGCCCTAGTTACACTTACCCCATCAAAATATATAGAGTACAATACAAGTAAGTGTAATTAGAGGGACGGGGGTAAATGTAATCAGTGATTACATTTACCTCGGTCTTTATGTTTTATGGTCTATATTGTATTCAGAGGCGCAACTTGGGGGGATAGGGGAGACTTAACCCCCCCCCCCCCCTGAAACTCGAATTTAGCCCCACCTAGACCGATTGGTGTTCCATAAAAATAAAAAATTCAAATCAACTTTATCTTAAGGGTCAGGGCTTAAGGCCCCCCAAAAGGCACTGTCTAGTTGCGCCACTGATTGTATTCTAAGCTTGTTTTTTTGACCGAAATATGAAGAACTCTATATTTATTTGGCCTGAACAAATTGACCATCATCCAGTGCCTGTTTCAGATATTGAGTTGACTTTGCCAGACCCAATATTTTGGCGGAGGGGAGAACTTTTTTTCCCAGTATCTTTCGCAACTTATAATGTTTCATAAAAAGAATATTTGTTTAAGGATTTTACTTATACTTTTTGTTAGGAAGACTTTCTGTTTATTAATAATAAATATTTAACAAAAAGCAATAACTTTAATTCTCGTTACCTTATAACTAAAAAACTACTTGACTTACTAATGAAGCAAGAAAAAAATTTCTTTTTTTGTCGGAATCACAATTTTTTGAACTATATTAAGCATGCCCCAGATGAATTTACAAAGTATGTATATGACAGTTACAGACCACTATTACATTTACCCCAGTTTCTGGGGCAAGTGTACTAAGAGGACATGATTTCAATTTTTGTATTTTTTTTTAATCCAAATCTAATTAACACGGAAAACCTATAAAAACTTAAACTGCGCTTAAAAATACAGCATTTCTACACAAAGTTTAAATTTGTATCTATTTTGGTTCTCTTAGTACTACCGCATAAAGTCAACCTATTGTTTTTTTAATTACACTTACCGCACTTCACCCTACACCCCATACCTACATTTTTAATAAAATTTTACATCACTAAAAGTGGAAATATGCAGCAACTTTTATCAAGAAAATTATTTTGTCAGAAAGACTAAAAAGTTGTCCATATTATTTAGTAAAACTTTATTTTTACCTTTAGCAAAATTTTAATTGACATGGTTGCTTATTACTTGGAATTTATTTTTGAACAATCATATTCATTAAAGTATTGATTCAGATAGATGACTTTTTACTTGAATAATTTTAGCTCATTTAAAGTTTCCAATCACAAAAGATGAAAAAATTTGTTTTCTTGATGAAGACCACACACAATTGGACGATAATGAAGTAATGGAAGAATTTTTAGCTGTTGGCGACAGAACTCTAAAAATAATAATAGTTGATGAAGTGTCAAACCCAGAGAGTAGCAGTTACAAAGGTAATAGGCATATGTACAGGGTGTCCCTGAATGGGGTTACCTATACCACAAATTTAATGGACTTAATCTTTAATTTTTCAACAAAAAGTTATTCTTTATAAAAAAAAATCCTTGTAAAGAAAATGCAATTTACATCAAAGAAATTGGTTTCTGTATACAGGGAGGTCAAAACTTTAAAAATATTAATTTTATCTAGGAGTAAACTACCTTTATTTTTAATTTTAAAAAAATGACACTTTAAAAAGTTGCTTAGGATTGCTTACTTTTTTAGTGATAATCCATAACTTCGGAAAACTTTATTTTTGTAAAACAAAAAACTCTAAGTGTTCATTAAACTAAACCTTTTATTTACAAAGTTTTTATTCAATATGAAAGCCGCCAACTTCTACACACTTATGTAGTGCAGACAAGTTTTTGGTTATAGTATTCCTTACATTCGGAGAAAACCGAGACATGGAAAAAAATCGATTTAAACAAGCCTTTTTTTAAATATTGGATTATGACTAAGAAAATAACTCTAAACAACATTTCCTAGTAGCATTTTCCCTAAAAACTAAAAATAACAGTAGTCTACTCGTTGGTAAAATTGATATTTTTGAAGTTTCTAACCTCAGTGTCTACAAAAAGTAATTTTTCTTACCACAAATCGTATTTTTTGTCGAGCAAACATTTTTATAAGGAGTAGGTTTTTGTCGAAAAATTAACAATTAGGTCCCATTTGTGGTATAGGTAACCCTATCCAGGGACACCCTGTACATACATATATGTATACAAAAAAGTTGAGATAGCTAAGTTTAAGTCTCATGTCCCGGAACTTTTTTTGAAGAACAAAGTTTTTTTAATAAATCAACATAAACATTTTTCCATTCCCCAAGAACTTTCTGTGGCTTCGTGTTGAGTGTAAATTTTTAATTTTTAAAAATTCATTAAATGTGGTTCTTAATTCATCTTTTAGATTCAACTACTGATACACTAACAGTAAGTTCTCATCATTCTTTTGATAATGAATATTGTTTAAATTATGATTATGAAATGAATCAAGAAATAAATATGATGAATCCAAAATTTGTTGTTCCACAATGTCCCAGAGAGACTATAATGTTGTCCGCTAATGGAAATGGAGAAATAAAACAAACAAAGTATGATTGTCCACAAGAACAAAATAGGCCTTTGGTAAATTTTAATTATATAACTCACCCTCCAATAACCAATGCAGAACCTGTTACTCCATCTCTAACTCTAAATGTTAATACTTCGCCACCAAAACAAGTAGAAATAGTTCCATCCCAGTTAACAAATGATATATCTACTTTGTATGTAGTAGAAACTGAGCAAACTGAATCATATCTAAAGTCAACATGTGATACAGCTAAAGCTTCAACATCCAGGGGAGATGTTGATAAACCACCAGTTATGTTAATTAAAAAGCTTGGCGCGAATGTTACATCAGAGGTAAAAAAAAACTGTTTTTTTCCTTTAAGTTTAATTTACAAAAAGTGTCTTATGGACATGTTTTAATATTTATTATATTTAATTAAAAGACACAACACATCTATTACCTTATATAATATATTTATCAACATAAATTTAAATAATTTCCAAAAAAGTCTTTCAAAAAAATTTTAAAATTTAAACTATTTTAAAAGTAATTATGTACTTACTTACCTACTACACTGAATTATACAAATTGAAAAAAAAAAACACAGAAATCATTGTAACTTTGTTTTTGGTAATATATTTGCAGGAGCTTAAATCATATATATTAGAGCACAATGGTGAAAATATTTTCGAAGAATATAACAGGTTAAGAAAGCTTACAACAGGGACTCGGCAATTTTTGGTAACATTAGTAACTGATATGATGCTTCAGCGATACGGAACTACTATCCCCGTTCATGTCAGGGAAGATTATGCCATGTGTATAATCAAATTATTTCCTGGATTAAGAGATCCAAAAGCTCCTAAGGGTTGGGTAAGTCTGCCTGATTATTTAACTGCTTTAATACCTACCAAAGGTGATGTGAGTGAAGCACAACAAAATCAGCTTTTATAATATTGTTAACCCTGTCCTTTATTTACTACTTTATTTTTTATATCATTTATAAATATATTTTATTGTAGGAAGCTTACTTTGACTCCACAAATTACTCTGGATTCCTTGCATGGAAACTGAAAAATGAAATTTACAAAATGAAAGGTCAGAAAAGAAAATCAATAGAAAAAACAGTTGCACCAGAGTCAGATGCGAAAAAAAGAAAAGTTGAACTCACAGAGGCAATTAAAGAAGCCATGGAGTTTCTAAAGAACGCGCATCCCATAATAGATAGAAAAGAAATTCTAGAAAAAATGGTTTACACTTTTGAATATAGAAGGACAGTAGGAGACAGAGTTCTGCTGGACTTTCCAAGATACATTGATACTCCTGGCTTGGTAAGATAATTACTTTTAAATATTTTATAATAGTGTTTTAAGCAACCATGTCTATTTTTCTAACCTATTGTATGATATCCAAGAAGTATCACAAAGGGCCTTTATTTTAAGTATTTATTTTAATACTTTATCAAAGAATTTGTATTGAAATATTGATTCCCAATTCACAAAATTTAGTAAATTTTTAATTTTTTTGGCAACTAAAAACCTACAGTTTGCCAGTTTGGTTTTGTCTCAAAATTATTACCTGTCATACCTTTAATTTTATAATCTTTCGTGTTTTCTTTCCTTCGTCAATGATTTCTGGTACGGGCTTGATGCTACGAAAATATAACGAGTTTTTTCTTTATAATTTGGATTAAAACCCAAGACCTTGATTACAAGGCACTAACAAGCTTAGTTATCTTATTTGAATACTTGTCTATTTAAACCGATGATTGTCATCTTAGACCATAATTATTGTCAAAATAGGCGGATTTTAAATGTTTCCGAATCTCCTCAATCCACTAGTTTTCACAATGAGTGAAAAAGGAAGTTAGGGGAATGTCACGCACATAATTTTGGATTCATTTTAGGTTCATTTTTTTGGCTATGCTATTACCCCATTTTAATATGTTGCTCTTTTTTGCAAACCTAGCTAAATGTTAAGCTAGTAGAACCAAAATTTAATAAATACGCCTACTTTTCATGGCAGCATCTTATTTAAGTTGTGATATTTTTGCCTAGTTTATTTGCGCTAATTTACTGTCCCATTGTTTTTCAGTTTCCATTTAAATTAAATTCACAAAATATTTGAACTCCATAACAAACACTCTTTTACTACTATCCATTTCTAAAGTTTTGACCCCTCAGTCTGAGGGTCAATAACAAAAAAACCACGGGGCAGAATAAACTGAAAAAATTACAGCTTGTTAGGACGTTATCCAGGAGTTTCTGCCAAAAAATGTATTATTGTAGTGTAAACGATATTGAACTTATTCATAATCAAGTAGAAAAAAACAACGATTTTACTGCGTTAATACTGATAAACGATTTTCTCATGTCTATATATTGGTTAATTTATTCCCTATTTAAATGCAATTTTGAAGGTAGATAGAAAAATATCTATACTTTCGCAAGAGATTGGTAGTATGTGTCTAAAATTGTATTTTTTTTATTTTTAATGATGTTTGTGTATCAGCTGTACTGTGGACAATTTAAAACCTTAAAAAAAATCTTTACACTCGTAGACGTAGTTATTATTATACAAATGTATTTTATTACACAAAATTAAAAAAAGCACCTTTAGTTCTTGTAAAAATTGCAATAAATATTAAAAGCCACATAAGAAAGAGATGCAAAGTGTCAAACGCCTTTACCGACATACTCATAGTACGGTGGCGTCGTCGTTAAGGTCGTATGTAGTCCGTAGGTCCATGTATTTTTATTTGTTTAGAATTTAATCTATTTGTTATGTATTGAAAAGATTTGTAAAATAATATTATTTAGTTGATTGTGGTTGTTTATATCTACTTATTGTTGATTTAAATTTTTGGTTTTAGTGGTAGATAGTAATTTGAAATTATTATTGTTTTCACACGATTTTTAAGATTATCTTGTTCGAATTTATATAAATACCTGATGTAATCTGAACCAAAAATACGGTATCAAACTACAGTCTAATACGTTAAAATGTCTCGTCAGTGCAACGAACAAATGAAAAATATTATATTAAAAGTCAGAGCGTACTTTCAATAAGAGAAAGACAATGGTTTGGCAAATATTTTGATTGAGCAAGTGGTTAAAAGAACAGCAGATTGCCTGGGTATTAGTGAAAACACCGTTAAACGTGTTACTGCGGAAGAAAAAAGTTCAGGTATTATACCATCAAAAGGGAGAAGTGGAAGGCCCCGACTGGAATGTGATGAGATTTTGCAGGGCGTCATAAGGAGAACAATATTAAAGTTTTACCTGGAGCGTCGGTTTCCTTCTATAAAACAAGTTTACCAGAAATTGAAAGAAGATGTCGATTATTTACCAGAATTTTCAGAAATGACTTTGTACCGATGGATTAAAGAACTTGGGTTTTCCTAGAAAAAACTAATTATTAAACCAATTTTAATGGAACAAAACACAATTGCTGCCAGAAGAGCGGAATTCTTATACGCCATAAAGAGATATCGTGAAGATTCTTGACAAATATTTTATGCAGATGAAACATGGTGCGGTGCAAATCATTCAGGGAAGTTTGGCTGGGTTGAAAGAGTTGATCCCACAAAACGGGATAAATTTGATGAATACAGAGGTGGTATACAGGAAATTAATGGCTTTAGAGGTGGAATAAAACGGCCATCAGGATCAGGACAACGGGTTATTTATTATCTTACATATTGGTAGTAAAAATGGGTTTTTGGATGGCTGCCTGAAGTGTTTCGTTGGGAAACAAAGTGCGGCGTCAGTGGATTACCATAACGAGATGAATAAACAACATTACGAAGAATGGTTTAGAACAGTGCTTTCCGTAATACCTGACAAATCAGTAATCGTAATTGACCAAGCACCGTATCATACAATGTTGGATCCTAATTTTCGAAATCCTACAACTGCCTGGACAAAACAAAAAATAATAGAATGGATGTCCCAGCGAAAAGCAACATTGCCCGATGGATTTACAACGTTTAATGAATTAACCAAACCAATGCTTTTAGACCTATGCAAGAACTATCACTTTCCAAAAACGTATCTTTTAGATACAATTGCAAAGGAGTTACGTAATGATAATGTAAAGCTTCTATGGTTGCCAGTTGCACACTGTGAATTCAACGCAATTGAATTAATTTGGGCATATGTGAAAAATAAAGTGGCAAAATTGAATACTACGTTTAAAATCACAAATGTACTAAATTTGTGTCTTGAAACGATGCAGAACGTGCCAAATTCTGTTTGGGAAAATTGCGTTGGACACGCTAATAAAATTGAGGAATCCTACAGAGAAAAAGACCATTTAGTTGATGTTGTTGTAGAACCATTAATTATAAATTTAGATGAAGGTGATGATTCAAATGAAGACTTTATTAATGATGAAGAAGGAGAAAACGATCCATAAGTGTAGGTATTCTTCGGTAAAAAAGAGTGGTGTAATCCAATCAGGTTATTTTTAGTTTTAGGTTTAACTAAATTTTATCAGGGCTTTGTACCTTAAAAGTTAAATCGGATGTGATTCTACGTAAACAGGCCACTTTCACATATTTCTTTTATTATTAAGCAAAGGCAAATGCAGACAAACTTACCACAGCATTTGTTACAATTTTCCAAATATGCGAATCATAAAAATAAGGGAACATCAAAAATATTGTTTTTCTTTTAGGTGAATTATAAATAAATAAAGCTAATTGGCCTATTTACGTTACTCACTTTGAAGTAATATTTTTAAATTACTATTGTTCGACTACACACGTTTTGCCTATTTTATAGATCTTAATGAAACAATCGAAAATCGTTAAATAGAAATAAATGTAAATATTTACCAATGCATATACTTATTTTTTCTTAATTTTACCAGTTACCTAATTTATCATATAGAGCACAAAAAAAAACCGTCACTATATTGCATTACTTTAATGATTATTACCTTAACACCCATACTATTGCACCTTCGACGCCCCGCTTCATCCCCCAAGCACAATGCTGCTATCCTTTACACAAATTAATTGTTTGTATTTACGTTCATGACAACTGCCAAAACAAGATTTTCGTTAAACGTAAAGTTACATCTCTTTATATGTAATACAAAAAAACAAAAATTTTTGCTGTAAGATTACTGGTAGTAATTACATAACCACAATCATTTTTTGAATATTACTACCAAACCTAAGAAAAAAAAATATAACTAATATTTTTTGGGACTAAAGTAAGGTTCACTTTATCGCCTGTAAAAAATTAGTTAGGCCTGGGAGTACCAGTAAGGCACAATAAATTTTTACAATTGAGTAATTGATGAAATAGGGAAAAAATGGTGACAATTTTACACTTACCTTCCCATTAGAAAAGCACCAAGGCATCTACGGTTACAAAGTTTTACATGTGTAATAGAGACCAGTAACTTGACCGAAATATGTGAAAATTATATTTTTTAAAATTGTACTTTTTACTTTACAAGCTTCCAAACTGAGGGGTCAAAACTTTAGAAATGGATAGTAATGTCTGATACAGTGGTTCTTACTTTTCATGACTATGACAACGACTATATAAATCCACTTATTTTGTTATCTATATGAGCTGATTGATAATAATAGTCTAAATTCTTTCTTTTTTTTAGATTGAGGAGGATTTTGCATTGATGTTTCCATCAAAACCAACTCTTGCTGAATGTTTCCAAGAAAGCAGGGATAAAATTTTCGAAGTGTACAAACAAACAATAAGGAAACCTTTACCAGAAATTATTGATCCGGAAAATCAACAATTAGGTAAAAAATTTATCTTTAGAACCTGGCCTGTGGCCATTCAAAAGTTTAATTTGGAAACAAAGTGAAAGTATTTGTATACAGGGTGTTTGTTAACGAATGGTCCATACCTTAGCAGTGCCCTGGCTTAATTTAGGTCGATTTAACCTAACTTATCTTAGTACAAAAGTTGATAATAAGATAGGTACATGGTGTTAAAGTTAAAATAGTATTTTACATGTTTATCGATATGTTTTGAAAGATTCTAAATAAATTCGCAAAATTGGTAGGCGGGGTTTTTTTGGGATGGCAAAAGCAAATCCGTTCTCAAATTTTGTAGGGGGCGCCACATACGGCACTAAATCTACTTTAAAACGTCCCAACTTTTTTGTGCTTCAGTGTACATAATTTCTGAATAGACATTTTTATTTCCCTACCTTTTTTACTTAAAAAAGGTATACTTTATTAATGTCGCCAGAAGCAACCGTTTTTGAGAAAAATGCATTTGAATTCGGTGTTGCACAGAATAAATAAGAAATAAAAGATTTTAGTATCAGCAAAAAATAACCCGTTTTTTTTTAAGGAAACGCAAACATCAAGTGAAAATAATAAAACCAAATAAAACATGAATGAACAATGAAAACATGAACTGCTAAAAATTAACTGGTGGCATTTTGAAGACTTGCTTAAAAATAAAATAATTGACATGATCCAAGGTAAATAAATTAAATTATTTTTTTTTTGGCAGATATTCAAAATGCTCACCGTTTGCATCGATACATTTGCGACATCTTTCAGTAAATTTTTTCTAACTGCAAAAAAAGTTGAATGTAAATTCTGTGCCCCACCGAATTCAAATGAATTTTTATCAAAAACAGTTGCTTCTAGTGAGATTAATAAGGTATACATTTTTTAAGTAAACAGTCGTAGGGGAATAAGAATTTCAACTCAGAAATTGTGTACACTGAAGCACAAAAAAGCTGAGACGTTCTAAACTGGCATTTATTGGCGTATGTGGTGTCCCCTACAACATAAAGCAAATTTGAGGACGGTTTGGTTTTCCCATCCCAAAACACCCCCGCCTACCAAATTTTGCGGATTTATTTAGTATCTTTCAATACATATCGATAAAAATGTAAAATAAAATTATTCTTTAACACCCTGTAGGTGTATCTCTTATTATCAACTTTTGTACTAAGATAAGTTAGGTTAAATTGACCTAAATTGAGCCAGGGCAGCCACTGCTAAGATATTCGTTACCAAACACTCTGTATATAAAGTAAGTATTTTTTAATATGGACGATCGATTTATTGCATGTTTTAAAATTTCTTTTAAATACATTCATAAAGAAGTAAATTTGTTTTCATAATAAATGGATTTCTCATCATAATCAATTATAAATTGTAGATTTTGTTGCTAGCCAGTTCATAAAATTAACTATTTAAAAATTCATTTTAGCATGGGATGAGGACACCAGAGCTCTTTTAGCAATATTGCATATGTTGCCGCCAACAGCAAAGGGTCTCAAAACTTCACATAACAGAGATAGTACGATTAGTGCCACTAACAAGTTAATTCTTTTTAAAAAGGTACTTATTTTTTCCCGTTAAATAGTTAACAAACATTGTAGAAATATCTTCTTTTCTTTTGAAGTATTATAAATGTGGATACAAAAATTGCTGTACTAAAAACAACTGAAATGACAACATTACAGATCCTCATACTAGTATTTTTTTAGATTAATGTTCCATTTGCTGATCTTGATTTGATAAAGGAGTCTAAGCAGCCTATTCTTATAGCTGAAGGAGAGTCTCGAGCAGAAATTAGCAAATATCATCTGCATATAGATGGTATCCTAATACCTTTACAACAGCACACTCCTCTTGAGGCTTTTGATCTGCTCTTTATGAGTCATTTTACCTTTAACTGTAAGTATGACAAATCATTAGAAGCATTTTGGAACTTCGTTCAAATTTTCTTTTATCAGATAGATGAAAATGTTAATATGACCCCAAAAATGCGAGTTCTAAGAACTAACTTAATGTCCTAACTATGCAGATGGGATACTTGTGGTTTATGTCAAACTAACTTTATTTTGAGTATTTATCACATGAAACAAAATGAATCTTATGTGTTTTGTTTGTAAAACTTTATTCTCAGACATAAATGTCATAATAAAACACCTTAGGGAGTTTCATAAATTTAGGGACGGGCCACACTTAAATTTAAAATGTTGTTCAAGAAATTGTAAATTAAACTTTAAAACATATAGTGGTTTAAGAAAACATATTTTTACCAAACATGTTACCCTGGAAAGCCCGGAAGAAAGTAACACTTCAGCTGCTTTAAACACCAATGACATACAAGTTGATACAGCAATAGAGTCGGACCAATTAAATAAACAAAAAAGTCGTCAGTTGAATGCTGAAAAATGTGACAATCAGTCGACTAGTAAAGAACCTGACATAGATTTGGCACGTATTGAAGAAGTTGGTATTAAATATATTGTTAAAACGTTTATTAATCAAGTAACACCATTAGCTATTCCCAAATCTCATATTCAAAGCATAATTTCTTTTGCGGCCGAGTTAACAGAGTCAATTCTATTAAATTCAGAACAACTAGTTCAAAATACATCAGATTTGGAGGTTTTAAGTAAACTTAGAGAAAATAGATGTAAATTTAACGCTGAAATGAATCGTTTTAATTCTGTTTATAAAATAGATAAAGAATTAAACTCTGACATTGTTCAACCCAAAGAAATAATTATTGGACACCGCACTGATCAAAAATTAGATCTGAAAACTAGAACTTACGTTGAAGTTAATGTTCCTTGCACATTTATGTATGTTCCAATTCTTGAATTTTTAAAACAACTTTGTAGCGACCATGAAGTTTTGGAGTATATAAAAAGCGAAAATAAGAATGAAAATCCCAATTTCCTTTATGATATATGTGATGGCACGTATGTAAAAAATAATATTTTATTTAGCGATAATAAGTATACCCTTAAGATTCAGATTTATTTTGATGAGTTTGAAACAGTAAATCCGTTGGGTTCGAAGACAGGGAGTCATAAGTTGGGTGCATTTTATTTTACTCTTTTAAATATCCCTTTCCATTTAAATTCTTCTCTTAAGAATATTCATTTAGTGGGTTTATGTTACTCTTCCGATATAAAATTATTGGGTTTTAACAAAATTTTAACTCCTTTAATAAATGATATAAGAAAATTAGAAACTGAAGGTATAGAAATAGAAGGTTTTTCAGAGCCAGTTAAAGGAACAATTGTAAACCTTGCACACGACAATTTGGGTGCAAATATAATGTTTGGTATGGTGGAATCCTTTTCTGCTACAAATTTTTGCAGAATTTGTATAATTAATAAAACAGATATTCAAAATTGTTTTACTGAAGATAAACTGAAGCTAAGAACTAACGAACTGTATGAGCAGCATTGTAATGAGGCAAATTTAAACAAGACTATTGCCTGTGGCATAAAGTCCAGAAGCATTTTGAATGATCTAGAATATTTTAAACTTTGCGATAGCATTTCAGTTGATATTATGCATGATGTATTGGAAGGAATTGCACAATTAGAAATTAAACATTTTTTAAATGTTCTCATTGAAGAAAAAATAATATCTTTACAACAGATAAATAATAGAATCAGAACTTTTAACTACGGAATTTTACATTCAAGTGAAAAACCCAGTCCCATTAATTTAGAAAAACCCGGAAATCTTATAGGGCAAAGAGCAGTCCAGACATGGGTATTAATAAGGTTTCTTCCACTAATGTTATCGGATGTAATCGTTAAGGACACAGTCTCTTCTAAATGGAGGTTAATTATTTATCTTTTATTGATTATGAATATTATCTTTGCTCCAATTATTAGCCGGGAAATGATAAATAATTTAAAAGAACATATTTACAATCATCATAAACTTTATCGGGAAGAATATAAAAAAAATCTAATACCAAAACATCATTTTTTAGTTCACTATCCTAGAGCTATTGAAATGATGGGACCTCTTGTTCAATTATGGGGTATCAGATATGAAGGAAAGCATTTTCCTTTTAAAAATTTAGCTGTTAAACTACATAACTTTAAAAATTTACCCAAAACATTAGCAGTAAGACATCAGCAGTCATATTGTGGCAAACAATTTTCAAAAATACAGCACACATTTCGGGTAATTTGCACCGAGAAAATTGATGCTTATGAGTATAAAGATATAGTAATCCAAAAATTAGGTAATTTTTTAAAAGATACGGATGTTGTAAAGTATTGTTGGTATAACTGTGGATATTTATATCATAAAGGATTTCTATTATACAGCCATAAAGAAGATCACTTACCTGTATTCAAAGAAATTATTGATATTATATCCATAGATGAAATCTTACTTTTTGTCTGCATAAGTAGAAAAACTTTGAAATTTTGTAAACATCTGCATAGTTACAAAATTTGTAGTAAAAAATATGAATATGATGTCTTGACATTTAACACTATGGTCTATAAAGAGCCATATGAATTTCTTCAAACATATAATACCTTAGAAAAATACATATGTCCAAAGTATAATTTTTGCTAATGAAATATTAAATTCATTACAAAAGTATCCCATTTTTACGCCATTCTGTAATATAGAGCAGAAAATTTGGTTAGCCATTATAATAAAATTATTTTTTTAAGAAGCATAAAGAAACGTCTCTACTTGTTAAAAAAACGATTTGTCGTCTGCCTATCGTGTATGGCTACCGAACTAAGATTTTTAAATCTTAATTTACTATTCTGTTTGTATGTTTAATTAAGATTTAAAAATATTTTTTCTTTATTTAAGTTAATTTAACACAAAATGTTTACTCAAATCACCCTCGCGAATCTCTTATATTTTATTTGAAATGTATGCAAGTATAAAAAACCGTGCAGGTCCTACATTTAGACAAACCGACCTGGACAGTTTATTGATGTTTGCATTAACAGAAGGTTGTAACTTGAAGTTCCTAAAATACCTAAAAGGTTTAATCGTCTGTCGTCCATTTGTTTTTGGATCCACTTGGATCAACAGCTATACCAAAGCTTAGAAAGTAATATAGTTCTTATGTTTAGAGTTTGTTTAATTTTACGTATTATATTTAACTTATTGTTAGTATATATGCGAAATATTTACATTGGTTTGATGTCTGATAATGTTTTTTTTATTTCTTAGTTTATGACAGTATCAGGTTGTTATATCGTTTGTAAGCTAGTTTTTCCTCTGGTACATTCTTTGTCGTTAATCTGTACATTTGAAATGTATGCAAGTATAAAAAAACCGTCCAGGTCCTACATTTAGACAAACCGACCTGGACAGTTTATTGATGTTTGCACTAACAGAAGGTTGTAACTTGAAGTTCCTAAAATACCTAAAAGGTTTAATCGTCTGTCGTCCATTTGTTTTGGATCCACTTGGATCAACAGCTATACCAAAGCTTAGAAAGTAATATAAACTGCTGGCCACTTGAACTTACACACAGAGATTTTTAAGCAAAATTTAAAGTTCAATATTTTCAACAGGAATGCAAATTTTTGAACGCGTCTTGCAGATTTCAAGAGCTAGTTTTTTTCGGATTAAGCTGCATGACGTATATTTATCGTAGGACCATAGGTTTATTATATACGGGGTGATCAATGAAGTCATGCAAAAAATCAAAAAGTTTGCATGAGTGAAATTTCCGCAAAAAATTTTTTTGGTCATTGCAATATATGGTTCGTTACTAAGGTAACATCAATATCTCTAGACATTTTTGTCACTTTTTGGATTAAGGCCCTTAGGTCTTGTACACACTATTAAACATAAAATTTGGTTAGCAAAATTTTTAAAATGCTATAACTTGACATTGGATTGACGGTTCTTGATGATTTTTACGGATTTGGAATCCTTATTTCACGTAGATTTTCTATAATCTAAGCATTTTATTTGGGGGTTGAAATATACAGGTTGAAATTTATTTTTACAAAAACTTAAATAATGCCAAACCTTAGAGCGCGTCGTACCCTACGTTTTTGTCTATTATCGACCCGGTATAATGTGTAAATTTCAACCCCCAAATAAAATGCTTAGATTATAGAAAATCTACGTGAAATAAGGATTCCAAATCCGTAAAAATCATCAAGAACCGTCAATCCAATGTCGTTATAGCATTTTAAAAATTTTGCTACCCAAATTTTATGTTTAGTAGTGTGTACAAGACCTAAGGGCCTTAATCCAAAAAGTGACAAAAACGTCTAGAGATATTGATGTTAACTTAGTAACGAACCATATTGCAATGACCAAAAAAATTTTTTGCGGAAATTTCACCCATACAAACTTTTTGAGTTTTTGCATGACTTCATTGATCACCCCGTATATAATAAACCTCTGGTCCTACGATAAATATACGTCATGCAGCTTAATCCGAAAAAAACTAGCTCTTAAAATCTGCAAGACGCGTTCAAAAATTTGCATTCCTGTTGAAAATATTGAACTTTAAATTTTGCCTAAAAATCTCTATGTGTAAGTTCGAGTGGCCAGCAGTTTAGTTCTTATGTTTAGAGTTTGTTTAATTTTACGTATTATATTTAACTTATTGTTAGTATATATGCGAAATATTTACATTGGTTTGATGTCTGATAATGTTTTTTATTTCTTAGTTTATGACAGTATCAGGTTGTTATATCGTTTGTAAGCTAGTTTTTCCTCTATGGTACATTCTTTGTTGTTAATCTGTACGCCTGTTGCAGGAAATGTGTTTTTCCTTTAGGGTACCATATATAGATGAGTGTTCTGTAACATTTTTTATAAAATAAAAAGATTTTTGTTATAATTAACGCTTTTCTTTTTCCAATACAGTATTTCTACCACAAATATTAGGGTGTCTTTTATATAAAATGACTATACTAAGAGCAAACCTAAGGCATAAAAAATTTAAATGTATAAAAGCTTGCACTTCACTAGTCCTATTTAGAATACATTATTTAAATTGTTAGTTTTATACAGGGTACTACATAAGCAGAGGCTACCATTGAAGTAGCCAAAAGACGTAACGGAGGCCAAGGAAACGTCCAGACGAAGAATGGAGAATGTTTGTACACAATATTTAAAGTATTGTTTGCTAGTCCTCCATGAATCGATTAACCCATTATCCTTTTTTAGTTGCTACTCGTAGAGAAAGATAACGAGTTATCAGCTGATGTCTGAATTAATCAGGGTTAAATAGAATAGTTTTGCCAGGCTCGTGTCATTTATGTCAATGTTTTTATTACTTGTTTTTGTTATCTTGGCGGTGTGTTTCGCTGTTTCGCGCTACCCCTGGCGCATATTTATTAACGGATCGTCTGATTCTAAACAACGTTTACTCCTTGCCTCACCTCCCCGGATTTTTGATTATGATATGGGACAATCAATTCCCATGCTTTGGGAATTTGCATTACCTATCTTTTATATAATTTCATCTGTTTGTTCTTTAATGTGTTCCCTTTTCTTATGTGTTATAGTATTGTCATTTAATAAAATTGACGCCCTAATCAGGTACTTTATCGGGCGGAGAGGGGAAGGGAGGTGCTACTGATGGTTGCATATCAATCACATTGGATTTAAGATTTAATAAAAAATGATTAGAGTATTATGGAAATTTAATCATTATGGAAGAAACTTTTAATAAAAATTGATTTAGATATAATCAGAATTAATTGTTAGGTTAATCAATTTTGAATAAGAAAATTTAATCACAGATCCTTCGGTTTAATCAATGTGCAGTGTTAATTTTTTCAATCAATCTGGCGTGGACCTGGATTTAGTCAAAATTGGGTTGAATTTGATTTAAAATTTAATCATTTTTTTTTACAGTGTAAAAATGTTTTTTTATTGCAAAGACAATTATTAAAATGTATCCACCTAAACCAAATAGCATTTTTTTCGTTTGTGAAGGTAGGTGAAGTACTGAAAAAACGATAATTGTCTTTCGTAAACTATAATATTAATGTCCTTGCAACAAGAAAGGCTATTTTTGAATAACAACAAATAATAAGTTTTAAAAAAGTAGAGAGATTTAAGTTTGTTTTTCTCAGTACACTATTCAATTCAGTGTTCTCGAAATTTAAGGAATCTTAAACGCGCTTTAAAAAATCAATAATATTTCTTCTTACTTAAAAATATATAAAAGACTTATTTTTCTTAAAACAGAACATGAATTAATATTCGAGTATAACTCTTAATTCTAGATAATTTTTTCCCATTAGGTGCAAACTTCTTGGTCCATCCTGTAAAAGGGACCAAAAGTACCCTTGAGCTTTTTTCTCGATATAAAGCAAGAATAGATAGCAATTGTGTTTATGGTACTCACCCGTATAGTTGACCCAAAGCTTATCAGCTTTTGAGCTAAATTAAACTTCAATCTGCGTCGTGTAAATAACAGACAGTTACTCTGACAAAAATGAAAAATAAAATGTTTTTTTATAATTTAGTGGCCTAAAATGGAAGAACTGAAAAAATCTCGAGGAGCGATTTTTACCACGATTAGATTAATTTTTCTTCTTTAGAAGGAAGTAAAACTAAAACAATTCGTTCATACGTATGCATTTACCTACATTTATTCATTATAGCTCCCGTACCATATTTATGTAGACTTGTGCGTTAGGTTTATATAAGCTCCTAGGAAAAGTAGGCCAAATTTGTATGTAGCAATAGACTACAGAAATTATGCCAGCTAACTTTCAGGTGCAAGGTTAGGTGACACCATGGTAATTCTAAATAAATGGAATAACTAAGGCGCGTCTGCACGTTGACTTGCACAGCTTCTGTGATTAAACAAGTAGCCAAGAAAATGTTCCAGATGTCCCTCACCGATTTTGTTTTGCTTTCAGTATAGTTCATATCAAAATGTAATTATGCTCATTGTTTTGGCAAAAACAAAACATGAATAGGTAACATATCCAACTCCAGTTGTCAGATTTATGGAATTATGAATTGTCCATGATACATCTTCCTGTTTAAGGGAAGAGATTCTGGGAAACAATTTTTTCGATAAGTGTACTTTAGTTAAATTAATATTTCTTCTTCCTCATTCGTAAAATTAGTTACAATTTCAAAGTGTTATATATTTGTTTAATACAAATTATTTTAGTTTAGCTATAATTTTTTACCACCATTCATTGTTATATTTAATAAATCGTATACATTAATTTTGTTTGGTTTTATTTAGTTTATAAAAATAAAAAGCTTGCATGGTTTTTAAAAATGATAATGTAAGTGTGAGTAATCAAACCTATAAAAGTATCTTTATTACAATGAAAAAAAAACTTTACTAACAGAAGCATAGCTGTGGCTATATTTTGCTTCATATAATTGTCAGCCATTTGGAAATTTCTCAGTGATTGGTTTATATAAAAAATATTAAAGGTGATAAAAATATAGTTGCTTGTATTCATTAAAACAAAATATAAATTCTATTTTAGAGTACTTAACGACAATGATGGTATGTATGTATGTTGTCACATTTAAATAGTTAATTTACAATAATTGATTGCTTCATGTAGTCAAAATTATCTAGTAACAACTCCTTAATTTGCATTAGACTGCTCTTGTGAATTATACAACATCCAATTTTATGAGAAAAGTGTACATGGGAAACCACAGAAAACCATGTTCCTAACAATTTACAATAATCCCATTACTATAATCAACATAAAAGTATTAGCTTGCACGTTGTAAATTTCAAGCCCTTATTTGCTTTTTTTCTTCTGGTGTTTATCTAAAACAGAAAAATTCAGTTATTAGTTTTGTAAAATTATCAAAGTGCTGCCAAAGTTATCAGCAAAATAATTTTTGTCATTTTATTCTTTCAAATTCTATTTTTAAAGGCATCATTGTCCTTGCTGGGAACAGCGCTAGCACTTGAACAGTTTGACGCTAAAGGGCGTTACCAACACAACGCTCTACAGATGACTAAAAAACCGTTGATAAATACATTATCTAAAAAAGTCGTAAGCTTTTTAGATCTGTGACTCCTGTAGAATGTTAATTAAAAAGTGATAAATGAAAAACACACTTCCCTGAACTTCTGCCGGCTATCATCCTTGAGTGGGCACATAACAAAAATCCACCTAAAATAAAACACGTTTTAAAACAGTAATCCAATATGTCAAGCTTTCTCGCCTCTATTGTAACAGAGAAACATTTTGCATAATCGTAGCAATTTTAACTTCATACAAATGATTATTTTTGTACGTATTTTAAGTGCCTAAAATATCGTATCAATATCTTTAGCAAAGTATCGGCAAGGCCGTTCCTGGGGTGCTTGCCGCCCTTGTGTATAATTCAAATTGTCGCCCCAACCAAAAAATGTTTGTTGTTTAATTTTTTGTGGCTTTTATAATTACTTGGATTTAAGTACTAGGTTGTTAAAGCACTTATTTGCTGTATAAAATATACATTTATTAAACATGGTTTTAAATGTTATATTACTTAAAATGAAAACTTCTGGTTGACTCGTTGACTTTATCATTAACTTATTGATTTTCGAAAATCGGGGCAGTTTTGACCTATAAAATTACCATTTTACTAGCAAAGAACAAACACAACAAAAATAACCTAATATTCAAAGTAAAATAAAACATATCTATTATTTAAAGGAATAAAGCAGCAAGAGCGTTTTAAACTGTGTTAATTTATTTAAACAAACACCTGCAAAAAAAATAATAAACTACAAACATAACTGTTAAAACTAAAATTTTTTTAGAAAATATAACTCGTTATAGGTTAGTATTCTAGGTAGAAACTATTTAAGTGAAACCTTATATTGATAGAATACAGGAACACCAACAAAATTAAACCAAATTACTTTACAACACTATACGTCGGACGTCGGGCCTTTTTTAATTTTTTTTTATCTGAGACAACTCACGTAGACTTCAAGTGGGTGGGCATCTGAAGAGAAGGTATATTTGAAATGCAATCTATTGTCACGGGATTTAAAGGATTGGAGGTTGGGAGGGGAAGGCAAAACATCTGCAGGTAATTTGTTCCATAATCTAGAGACCCTAGGAATGAATGAGCGAGAGAAGTGGAATGTTCTAGGCTTTTGTAGCTGGGCACTAAAGGGATGCATACGTAACTCGCTTCTTGTTATTCTGTTAGGAAGTCACGGGCGGCTAGCCCTTTAGAGCAAAATCCGTGAAAGTATCGGTAAAAAACGGACAAATCCCCAACAGAGCGGCGATGAGCGAGATAAGGGAGTTTTCTTGTGGGGACTGGATCATTGATGAGCCGAATGGCACTTTTTTGGATAGAATCAAGGATGTTAAGTGTCGAAGGAACGTTATGCTGCTCCCCAGATGAGGGAACAGTACTTTAGGTTATGTCTTATTTGGAAAACATAGAGTTTGCAAGTTGGAAGGGTAGAAATATTTTATGGCTCGAAGGAGAAAACCAAGCTTTTTAGCTGCTGAGGGGGCTCTTGAAGTAATGTGTTTGTGCCAACTAAGATTATGTTCGAAAGCGATACCAACAAGATCGAACGCTTCATTGTTCTGTAGGGCTTGGAGGATGTGGATGGGGTTGTCGGATTTATTGCGTAACAGGGAGCAAGACTGGGTTTTGGAGGCGTTGAACTAAACAAGGTTCTTGGCACCCCAGTCTAAGATTAACTGAAGATCTAGGGAAAGGGATAGGATACAAGGGTGCATAGATCTATAATCCAGGTCTTGAATCGAGACTTGCCTGGAAAAATGAATGCTGGAGTTGTTACGAAACAGTCGCAACAATCCGTAAAATATATTTTTTTCCTAAATTTATCAGAGAAATTAATATAAACTTGTTCGTATTTATTCACATAAAATATTCTATTTTTAAACTAGTTTTAGAACTTCTTGGTTAATTTCCTGGAAATAACAACCTTTGGTCGCGCTTGCCGCCGCATGAGAACGTAAAAATTTGCGATTGGCTAATTGTTGTCAGCAGTGACCAATGGGCTTTGGTTTGAACCAAGACGAGCGTCTTGCTTCTTGATCGGAGAGGCAACTTTGTTAGCCTATGGAGGCAGTTCGCCAGGTTCTCTAATAATTGCAGTTTAGAAACACGTTGCTTGTAAGAATTTACTCCGAATCAATTTCTCTCTCTCGTAAAATGCAAAGAAAGTTTAAAATAAGTTTCTATTCACCTCAATAATTTTATTTCTCGAATATGTAAGAGAAGATTAGAAGAATTTGTTTCCGTTTAAGAATGTGAACGTGGTTGTTGTTAAAACCAATAGTTAGGTAGAGTGAAGAAATTATTTATTAAAGTAGTGAGAAAAATAACCTGAGTTTTAATTGGACAAAAAAAAGCAAATGGTTCTCCGAAAAAGAAAAAGCAAATACAGTTCACATGCGCCAGGAAAGAGTGCACCACAGACCACAGATGTTTAGGGTGAAATAACGTCATCCCCAAACAGTTTGGTCCTCCAGAGCCGGAAGCTTGTTTGTTAGCTTTGTTCCAGTGCCTACTTAGAAACTAAAAGTGTTCAACTGTTCATTGACAAAAACTAGTGTGTCGCAAGTTGGTGTCCATCGGAATTTCAGATATTTTTGTAGAAACAGACAAGATTGATCTTTGTTAGATTTATTTTAATTTCAAGCTATATCTAGTAAAATAAAAGCTGTCATTTACTAGTGTAACAAAAGTTCCTTTCTCAATTTAAGTTGTTGATAGTGCGCACAGAAATTAAGTTGATTACTTACGCAAAACCGTTTTGTATTGGATTTTGCGCTACACTAATAATTTGCTGTTGTATTTCATATTTTTTACAAAATGTCTCAAAAGATTTCTGAAGAAGATCTTTTTAAGTTAAGAGGTATAGCAAAAAATAACATAAATAATGCGGAAGCATGGATTAAAAGAAATTTACCATTTAGTTTAGAAGAATATGTATTGCGTAAAAATCAGTTAGATTGTACATTTCAAGATTATTGTGAGTTTCAAAAAGAACTTGAATTGATAGATTTAGAAAAATATAGTAGTGATAGGGACACGGTGGAAGAAAAATATTTTAAAGTTGCCGCGTACATGCTCAAGGAAATAAATCATGCTACTATAAATTTTTCTCAAAATTTGCCAAAGGTACAAGCAAGCCCTGCTGTACCTACAGCGGTTAGTTCTGCAATTAAATTGCCAGAATTAACTCTTACACATTTTAATAACTGGCCTAGTTTTATTGAACTTTTTAATACACTCTTTACGCATGATCAGACACTTTCAGATGTTCAAAAATTTATTTACTTAAAATCCTCTCTCAAAAAAGAGCCGCTACAGTTGATTGGCAAACTTAGAGGTTATAGGTACAAGTTTTAAAATTGCTTTGGATATTTTAAATGATAGGTATGAGAATAAATGCCTAAGAGTAAATTCACACATAAAAGACTTGTTAAATATTCCTACTTTGACAAAAAATAGTGCACAAAATCTTAGAGATTTTTTAACTCAGATTAAAAGCAAGATTCCTGCTGTTAATAATTTTAATATCAGTGATAAACTTGCCGATCTAATTTTGGTGCAAATTTTTTTTTCAAAAACCGGTCTTCAATTTAAAACAATCGTTCCAAAGTGAAAGAAAAATAAAAGAATATCCTACACTTACAGAGTTTCTTCAGTTTATAGAAAAGAAATGTTCAGTTTTAGAAAACTTAGCCTTTGATGAAAAACTAAGTGAAAAAACTTTTCAAAAGAAAAGTTCTCATTATGGTACAACTCAATATCAAAATAATTTTTATAAATGTTTTATGTGCCAAAATAACACGCACAAAATATACTCTTGCTCAAAATTTCTGACTTTAAGCCCTACTGAACGCACAAAATTAGTTAAAGAAAAGAACGCTTGTTTAAATTGTTTGGCTAGTGGACATATGGGCAGTGAGTGCAATTCATTATCTACTTATATGAGTTGCAAGCAAAAACATCACACGTTATTGCACTTTAGAAGGAATGAAGACCAAAATAAATCTTCTCATTCAAATAATTACTCAAATAACCCTTGTGTAAGGCCGCAAATATCCCAAGGTCAATCTCAGACTCAAAGTTCTCAACATTCTAATATACCTCAAAATAATTACAGCACTCAGTACTCAAACACACTTCAAAATAATCCAAGATCACAATTCTCAACCCCACCTCCAATAAATCAATGATCACAATGCTCCGAGCAGTTCTCCGACACATCTCAAAATGTTCGTAGAACCCCACCTCCAAACTCTCAACATAGTCAAATACACAATTTTCAAAATCCTGCTAGCAATACGCAAAATGAAACCCACACTGATTCCACGTCTCTTTCTGCATTTTCAGCAAACAAGGAAGTTTTGTTGGCGACCGCCTGTGTCACAATTTACGATGCTCAGAACAAACCGGTAACTGCTCGTTGCTTAGCTGACTCTGGTAGTCAGACCTCGTTTATAACAGAGGATCTCGTCGAAAAATTAAATTATATTCCCTACAATAAAACACTACAGATATCTGGTATATCACAAAAATGTTCCCTCTCTACTAGAATGGTTGATGTCATATTACACTCAAATGTGCATCATGGTAAAAAGTTTAAGGTGTCATGTGCTATTCTCAGAAATATAGCATGCAATCACCCTCAATTTTCTATTGAAATGAATTCGTTAACTATACCGCAAACTGTCACTTTGGCAGATCCTAGCTTCTGCACGCCAGCCCAAATAGACATTCTTCTAGGCGCAGACATTTATTTTGACCTGATAAAGAATGGCATAATAAAATTGGGCCCTGGGTTGCCAACTCTTCAAAATACCCATCTCGGATATATTATCGCTGGAAAAATTCCTTACCCTGCAAATAACACAAGAAATTCACACTCAAATATCACACACTCACACACGCACTCAAACACATGCTCGAATACAACCCTGGATACAAATGTTTCTCTTTTTGTACAGACTGAAGAAGTAGACAATTTCATGAAGCAGTTTTGGGAAGTCGAAGAATGTCCTTTAGTCTCGTCGCCCTCGGCTAAAATACTTCCTCCTTCGGAACAAAAGGCCGAATATATTTTCAATAGTACTACAATAAGACTTCCATCCGGTAGATTTCAAGTATATTTACCACTCAAAGAACCCACTGAATATAACAAGCTTGGAGACTCTTTCACTCAAGCCAAAAGGCGGTACCTCAACCTTGAAAAAAGACTGGAAAAGTCTGAAGATCTTAAAACTCAATATAAAGACTTTATCTCAGAATACATAACCTTAGATCATGCTAGATATGTTCCCCTTTCGCTTACAGACGGATTATCCAATCATAGATATTTTTTACCCCACCATTGCGTAACCAGAGAAGATAGTGTTACTACAAAATTACGCGTGGTATTCGATGGCTCAATGAAAAGCTCCACAGGCGTATCACTTAATGATATTACTCTCAAGGGATATCCTATACAGCCAGAGCTTTTTAACAACCTTATAAGATTCAGAATCTTTCGATATGTCTTCATAGCTGATATCCAAATAATGTTTCGTCAAATTAGAATAAATCCAAATCAAGCATTTCTCCTCGATATTCTATGGCGTGATTCACCTGAGGAAGAGCTCAAGTGTATAGAACTACAAACGGTAACTTACGGAACCAATTCTGCTCACTTTCTAAGTACCAGGTGCCTCACAGAACTTGCCCACCAGTCCAACAATGAATACCCACTAGCAAGTGATGCCCTTTTAAACTCATGTTGCGTGGATGATATTTTATATGGATCCAACGACCTTAGTGCCCTTCTTGATGCTCATAAACAAATAACTGAATGTTTAAGCTCTGCTTGCATAACATTGCACAAGTGGAGCTCTAATTCGACAGACTTTCTGAATGCTATTTCTCAGTCATCTACAGAATCTAACTATATTCTTAGCCCTGAACATCATTCTAACAAAGTATTAGGTCTTTGTTGGAATTCTGACTCCGATTGTTTTTCAATTTCTATTCCAAAAATAACTATTAAAATCTCCTACACAAAAAGGGAAATTCTCTCAATAATAGCTTCAATTTATGACCCCATCGGACTAATCAATCCCATAGTTGTAAAGGTCAAGGTGTTGGAGAACTCTCCAACTAGATTTACGTTTTTTCTCTAATAGTTAGACCACTCTGTATAAAAATAAAATAAGATTTTCTTTTGTACAATTCTCTCTCTAAAAGAATAAAAAAGGTATTATTTGCCAAATAAATTTCCCGTTGAAACTCGCATAACAAAGAATACCGCGTCGTTAAAATGCTAAAAATAGATGTTTTATTGCTTTTTGCCCGAGATCCTAGACAGCTTAAATTCTACGAAACCCTTTGTCGGCCGCAGCTTATACCGCAGTTTCATCGGCCATGATTTTTGATGACGTGAAAAAGGGTTGTGCTGCAAAGACCCTCCTAGCGCTCTAATGGAACCCACGCTTCTTTCATTAATTGGTCTAGTTGCAGTACCGTTATGTGATTGGCCTATTTAGACCAGTGAAATGCATGATGGGCGCTTACCCCGTGACGTAAACTAGAAGACGCCCCAAGTCGAGACCCCCGACGGAAGATTAGTATCACTCTCGATCAGTCACCGGTGAAGGCAAGTTGGCCTCGCCGTATCTTTTCTCTAGCGACACACGCTCGTTGTCGTTTTTAGAAAAAAGCACTCTCTCTCAAGTCGTAAAGGCAGCCAGGCGCTGCAGCTCTCTCTGTAAAATCTCGCCACCCGCTTACGCTCTAGCCAGTTTGAATTTCGTCGTTTATATTCGTGTGGAAATACGCTTACACTCTAGCGTAAAAGAATTATCTGTTTACGCTCAAACAGTATAATTTAAAGTACTAAATGCAAACGTGCAACAGTGAACTACAAAAGTTACTATTCTTCGAAGTCTCAGCCGCTAATGCTCTGGCGGTCCTCAAGTGTTGGTTGTTGAACAAGAAATTGTTATTGCTCGGAAATTCCTAGAAAAAAACCACCAGTTTGCTGAAATTAAGGTAGGATAAACCCAGTTATAATATTTGAAGAAAGATTATGCAAGCAACTTACTTATTTTCTCATGTGAAAAGAAACACTCTCTCCTGGTTTCAAAGCTAGCAAATCAAACTGCTTGCTTCTCTTTTTTAATATAAAAAATGGTCCTTCGAACCCAACACAGACTAGTGTTTGAAAGTTGAAATATCAACAAAACTGTTTCGATTCAATTTGACGTTAAATGAAATAAACACCCACTGACTTACAACCAGTGCAGTGCGTTTAAAATTGTCAACCGTTTTGAATTAGTTCCGTAAATTAAAAACATTGCTACGAATTTTTGACTGATTTATTACAGTGCGTCCGCTTTTTTATTATTGTCGGGCAAGGTACTTAGGTACTTGTATTTTCTTTTATTAGGTGATATTTGTGCAACATGTTTAATGTAGTAGTTAGATACTAACCCACAGTAATCATTTTAATTTATTTATATATTTAAAGGTAAATATTTTCTTTGTTTTTTTTAAGTATAATAAAAATACTTTATATTGTTGTTTTGTTAGAAAACATACTTGTATTTTTGAACCACCCTCATACAGTCTAAATTCTCGGTTGCTTATTCAAATAAGTAACCACCCCAAGTTTGTGTTTGTGAAGTCTTCATAGGTTTCCCAAATATAAAATTGGTCCTTCGAGCCGGATACAAAATGGCGGCCAATAATTGCCATTTTTTGTAAAATTTTGATGTAAAAATTTCTCTCTATTTAGTGTGTGGGTGTGTACAGATATTTTGCTCTCTGAATAAATTGTCTAATAATTTATAGATCTCTTCTCTGTTGTAAAGGCTGCTTGCATAAACACTTGTGTTTCTTTAAAGAAAAAACTCTCACAAATTTTTTTTATTTTGATATTTTTATTTAATTTAAAATGACTGAAAAGGAGGAACTTGTTCGCCAACGCGGTGGATATAAAGGTATTATAACTAGAATCAGCAACTGGTTAGATTCTAACCAAAACACTGAAGAAAACCATTGTCAATTTAAAGTTAGATTGGAAATGTTATCAAAGACTTTTTCAGATTATGAAAGGGTACAGGGTGAAATCGAAAAGTTTGATCCGACGGACGATGATCGACAAACAATCGAGGATAAATATTGCACTTTATATGCAAATTTAGAAATCAAAATTATGTCTCTTTTAGAAGTACGAAACGCACGCCCAGTTAGCCCTACATCTAGTGTACGGTCTCTCTCTCCGCCTAACGTAAGGCTACCTGAATTGAATATAAAACATTTTAAGGGTGATATCACAGAATGGGTATCATTTTATCAGTTATTCTCAGCGCTTGTAATAGACAACTCTTCTCTAAGCGATATTCAAAAGTTCATGTATTTAAAGTCGTTCTTAAAAGACGAGCCCTTAAAATTAATTGACACTCTCTCTGTAACGAATGAAAATTTCTCCACGGCCATAAATATTTTAAAAGAAAGATACGAAAACAAAGTTTCTATAATAAATAATCTCTTAATCGGTTTAGTAGATGCGCCTCCACTTACAAAAGGTAATGTTCAAAATTTACGTGACTTTGTAACAAATTGTAAAAGAAATTTAGAATCGCTAAAAAATTTAAATTTAACTTTTGAAGACCTCTGGAATATTTTGATCATTTATTTACTAGAGAAAAAATTGGATTTTGTAGCTCGAAAAGCATTTGAATCAGAGCGTGATTTAAACACTATTCCGACGGTAGAAAACTTCTTAAAATTTTTGGATAGACGATGTTTAGTGTTAGAAAATTTGTCTAGTTTAGAATTCGCCGCGCCGAAGGCAACACAACGAACACAATGTCATCTCAATAATAATAATAATAACTTTGGTAGCGATCATTGCACATTTTGTAACGAATCTCACAAAATTTATAGGTGTGATAAATTTAAAAATTTAAAATTCTTTGAAAAGCAAAATTTTGTTAAGTCAAAAAGATTATGTTATAATTGCTTAGGTTCGCAACATAGTGTAGCTCAGTGTTCTTCAACTAAAACATGCTCTGTCTGTGCCCAAAGACATCATACGCTCTTACATGCTCCCAATAATAATAATAATAATTCTCCACAACAGACTTTCTCGCCTAACCAAAATAGGCAAAATAATCAAAATTTTTTTTCTCGCTCAAATGAAACCTCGCCGCCCCAAAGAGGCAATACCTTCCATGCACAGAATAGCGCTCAAAATTCTGGAAACGCGTCAAACCCAAATTCTAGAACATTTCATAATAATAATGGACAGGGCCGCACTCAGCCCCAAAACTCATCCGCAAATTCAGGTCAGCATACTTTGCAAAACAATAGTCAACAAAGAAATGCACAAACAGGTGCACACGTTACTCATTCTCTTTCTGCTGTGTCTGTCAATTCCCATGTTCTCTTAGCTACTGCTCAAGTTTATATTTATAGTGCTCAAGGTCTCCGCGTCTCTGCTCGCGTTTTGCTTGACAGTGGATCACAAAACTCTTTTATAACTCAAAATCTTGTGGACAAGCTCCAAGCTCACACTTATGATAGAAATCTCAACATTTCGGGAATCTCCCAGACAGGATCCACTACAAATAAAATGATTGATTTTACTCTTCACTCTTATGTCCATCCTCAGAAAAAATTCCGATTATCTTGCGCAGTACTTCCCAAGATAACATGTAAGCTTCCCCAAGTTGGCATAAATGCTGCCAGACTTAACATTCCCCGACATCTGCAGTTAGCAGACCCTAATTTTTCTCAACCTTTGGACATTGACATCTTAATAGGTGCTGACTTGTACTATGACCTTTTGCTACAAGGTATGTTCCGCTTAGGAAAAAATCTCCCCGTTCTTCAAGAAACCCACTTAGGTTGGGTAATTGCTGGTTGCATACCCACTCGTATGACCTTTGCTCGCCGTAGCACACAGCTGTGTACTACGTCACCTCTCTCTTACCCCGCACTTCACAATGTGCAAGAAAATGTCTCTCTCTTTTTGCAAACGGAAAACTCTGACTTTAGTTTAAATAGTTTAGTTGAAAAATTTTGGACAGTCGAGGAACTGCCGCAAAAGACACCTCTTAGCCCTGAAGACGAACAAATTGAAAAGCTCTTTGTAAACACTACAAAAGTTTTGCCCGATGGTACATATCAAGTAGATATGCCATTAAAATCTCCCAAAGAAAATGAAAAATTAGGTGACTCATTCTACATAGCGAAGAAACGATTTTTGAATCTCGAAAATAAACTCAAAAATAATCCCACTTTGAAAAAAGATTACACTAAATTTATCGACGACTACACAGATCTAAACCACGGCAAATATGTACCTCTCTCGCTACATAAGGACACTACAGAAAACAAACAAGTTAATAAATATTTTTTACCTCATCACGCAGTCCTCCGCGAAAATAGTATAAGTACAAAAATTCGAGTAGTGTTTGATGCCAGCTGCAAAACAAGTTCTGGCAACTCTCTTAATGACGTAACCCTCAAAGGTTTTCAGGTGCAGCCTGACCTTTATGACATTTTGTGCAGATTTCGATGTTTTAATTTTGTATTAACAACGGACATAGAAAAAATGTACCGCCAGATAAAAATTAATCCTGAACATCGGTTTTTACTAAATATTCTCTGGAGAAGTAACCCTGATGAAGAACTTAAATGTATCGAGCTCTCTACCGTTACTTATGGTACCAACTGTGCCCCTTATTTAGCCACGCGCGTGTTAAATGACTTGGCAATGAAAAATCGTGAAAACTTTCCCTTGGCATCCGATGCTCTATTAACGCAAACTTATGTCGATGACGTAATTTGTGGTTGTGACAATCTTGAGGATTTAAACAAGTTATATCTCGAACTCAATAAGCTTGTAAACTCTGCCGGTTTTCATTTACACAAGTGGTGTTCCAACTCTCAGAATTTTTTGGAAAAAATTTCACAAGAAAAAATAATTGAATATGATTTAAATTTTGACGAATCCCCAAGCGCTGTTTTAGGTTTAAAGTGGAACCCTATTTCAGATAATTTTATTTTTTCTGCCCCTGATAGCTTAAGTGAAACCTCTCTAACAAAACGAAAGATTTTGTCTCTTATCGCGAAAATGTATGACCCTCTCGGTTTAGTCTCGTGTGTAGTAGTGGTGGGAAAGTTAATTATGCAAAAATTATGGCTCCTAAAAATAGATTGGGACACAGAAATCACAGACCCTCAGATTATCACACTTTGGAAAAATTTTATAAACAATATTAGTAATTTGTCTCAAATCAAATTTTCTAGAAATTTATTTTTTAATAAAGGTAAAGTTAAAATTCAATTACATGGATTCGCTGTCGCCAGTATGTCCGCATATGCCGCATGCGCATATCTTCGCACTCTTTATTCTGATGGAACCATCTCAGTTAATTTAATCTCATCTAAATCTCGTGTCGCACCGCTTAAAACAAGATCTCTTCCCCGATTGGACTTATGTGCCATGGTTTTGGTGTCAAAACTTATTCAAAATTTACTCTCAATTTATGAAGCAAGAATAGTAGAAATAACTCCCGAACGTGACAAAAAGGTAAAAATGTTAACTCTTGTTAACCTTGCTTAGTTTTTTATTGTTAGTATAGGTATTCGATTTCCTGCCAAAGCCATTGTTTAATTAGCTTCGCCTTTCCTCCTTGTAAATTGTAATAGCAAAAACTCACACTTAGTAATTTCTCTTGTCAAGGTCATTACAATGACTTCTCTTCTCTTTGTTTATTTTTTGAAGTTAGGTAACTTCAAGGGGGGGAATATGTTGGAGAACTCTCCAACTAGATTTACGTTTTTTCTCTAATAGTTAGACCACTCTGTATAAAAATAAAATAAGATTTTCTTTTGTACAATTCTCTCTCTAAAAGAATAAAAAAGGTATTATTTGCCAAATAAATTTCCCGTTGAAACTCGCATAACAAAGAATACCGCGTCGTTAAAATGCTAAAAATAGATGTTTTATTGCTTTTTGCCCGAGATCCTAGACAGCTTAAATTCTACGAAACCCTTTGTCGGCCGCAGCTTATACCGCAGTTTCATCGGCCATGATTTTTGATGACGTGAAAAAGGGTTGTGCTGCAAAGACCCTCCTAGCGCTCTAATGGAACCCACGCTTCTTTCATTAATTGGTCTAGTTGCAGTACCGTTATGTGATTGGCCTATTTAGACCAGTGAAATGCATGATGGGCGCTTACCCCGTGACGTAAACTAGAAGACGCTCCAAGTCGAGACCCCCGACGGAAGATTAGTATCACTCTCGATCAGTCACCGGTGAAGGCAAGTTGGCCTCGCCGTATCTTTTCTCTAGCGACACACGCTCGTTGTCGTTTTTAGAAAAAAGCACTCTCTCTCAAGTCGTAAAGGCAGCCAGGCGCTGCAGCTCTCTCTGTAAAATCTCGCCACCCGCTTACGCTCTAGCCAGTTTGAATTTCGTCGTTTATATTCGTGTGGAAATACGCTTACACTCTAGCGTAAAAGAATTATCTGTTTACGCTCAAACAGTATAATTTAAAGTACTAAATGCAAACGTGCAACAGTGAACTACAAAAGTTACTATTCTTCGAAGTCTCAGCCGCTAATGCTCTGGCGGTCCTCAAGTGTTGGTTGTTGAACAAGAAATTGTTATTGCTCGGAAATTCCTAGAAAAAAACCACCAGTTTGCTGAAATTAAGGTAGGATAAACCCAGTTATAATATTTGAAGAAAGATTATGCAAGCAACTTACTTATTTTCTCATGTGAAAAGAAACACTCTCTCCTGGTTTCAAAGCTAGCAAATCAAACTGCTTGCTTCTCTTTTTTAATATAAAAAATGGTCCTTCGAACCCAACACAGACTAGTGTTTGAAAGTTGAAATATCAACAAAACTGTTTCGATTCAATTTGACGTTAAATGAAATAAACACCCACTGACTTACAACCAGTGCAGTGCGTTTAAAATTGTCAACCGTTTTGAATTAGTTCCGTAAATTAAAAACATTGCTACGAATTTTTGACTGATTTATTACAGTGCGTCCGCTTTTTTATTATTGTCGGGCAAGGTACTTAGGTACTTGTATTTTCTTTTATTAGGTGATATTTGTGCAACATGTTTAATGTAGTAGTTAGATACTAACCCACAGTAATCATTTTAATTTATTTATATATTTAAAGGTAAATATTTTCTTTGTTTTTTTTAAGTATAATAAAAATACTTTATATTGTTGTTTTGTTAGAAAACATACTTGTATTTTTGAACCACCCTCATACAGTCTAAATTCTCGGTTGCTTATTCAAATAAGTAACCACCCCAAGTTTGTGTTTGTGAAGTCTTCATAGGTTTCCCAAATATAAAATTGGTCCTTCGAGCCGGATACAAAATGGCGGCCAATAATTGCCATTTTTTGTAAAATTTTGATGTAAAAATTTCTCTCTATTTAGTGTGTGGGTGTGTACAGATATTTTGCTCTCTGAATAAATTGTCTAATAATTTATAGATCTCTTCTCTGTTGTAAAGGCTGCTTGCATAAACACTTGTGTTTCTTTAAAGAAAAAACTCTCACAAATTTTTTTTATTTTGATATTTTTATTTAATTTAAAATGACTGAAAAGGAGGAACTTGTTCGCCAACGCGGTGGATATAAAGGTATTATAACTAGAATCAGCAACTGGTTAGATTCTAACCAAAACACTGAAGAAAACCATTGTCAATTTAAAGTTAGATTGGAAATGTTATCAAAGACTTTTTCAGATTATGAAAGGGTACAGGGTGAAATCGAAAAGTTTGATCCGACGGACGATGATCGACAAACAATCGAGGATAAATATTGCACTTTATATGCAAATTTAGAAATCAAAATTATGTCTCTTTTAGAAGTACGAAACGCACGCCCAGTTAGCCCTACATCTAGTGTACGGTCTCTCTCTCCGCCTAACGTAAGGCTACCTGAATTGAATATAAAACATTTTAAGGGTGATATCACAGAATGGGTATCATTTTATCAGTTATTCTCAGCGCTTGTAATAGACAACTCTTCTCTAAGCGATATTCAAAAGTTCATGTATTTAAAGTCGTTCTTAAAAGACGAGCCCTTAAAATTAATTGACACTCTCTCTGTAACGAATGAAAATTTCTCCACGGCCATAAATATTTTAAAAGAAAGATACGAAAACAAAGTTTCTATAATAAATAATCTCTTAATCGGTTTAGTAGATGCGCCTCCACTTACAAAAGGTAATGTTCAAAATTTACGTGACTTTGTAACAAATGGTAAAAGAAATTTAGAATCGCTAAAAAATTTAAATTTAACTTTTGAAGACCTCTGGAATATTTTGATCATTTATTTACTAGAGAAAAAATTGGATTTTGTAGCTCGAAAAGCATTTGAATCAGAGCGTGATTTAAACACTATTCCGACGGTAGAAAACTTCTTAAAATTTTTGGATAGACGATGTTTAGTGTTAGAAAATTTGTCTAGTTTAGAATTCGCCGCGCCGAAGGCAACACAACGAACACAATGTCATCTCAATAATAATAATAATAACTTTGGTAGCGATCATTGCACATTTTGTAACGAATCTCACAAAATTTATAGGTGTGATAAATTTAAAAATCTTTGAAAAGCAAAATTTTGTTAAGTCAAAAAGATTATGTTATAATTGCTTAGGTTCGCAACATAGTGTAGCTCAGTGTTCTTCAACTAAAACATGCTCTGTCTGTGCCCAAAGACATCATACGCTCTTACATGCTCCCAATAATAATAATAATAATTCTCCACAACAGACTTTCTCGCCTAACCAAAATAGGCAAAATAATCAAAATATTTTTTCTCGCTCAAATGAAACCTCGCCGCCCCAAAGAGGCAATACCTTCCATGCACAGAATAGCGCTCAAAATTCTGGAAACGCGTCAAACCCAAATTCTAGAACATTTCATAATAATAATGGACAGGGCCGCACTCAGCCCCAAAACTCATCCGCAAATTCAGGTCAGCATACTTTGCAAAACAATAGTCAACAAAGAAATGCACAAACAGGTGCACACGTTACTCATTCTCTTTCTGCTGTGTCTGTCAATTCCCATGTTCTCTTAGCTACTGCTCAAGTTTATATTTATAGTGCTCAAGGTCTCCGCGTCTCTGCTCGCGTTTTGCTTGACAGTGGATCACAAAACTCTTTTATAACTCAAAATCTTGTGGACAAGCTCCAAGCTCACACTTATGATAGAAATCTCAACATTTCGGGAATCTCCCAGACAGGATCCACTACAAATAAAATGATTGATTTTACTCTTCACTCTTATGTCCATCCTCAGAAAAAATTCCGATTATCTTGCGCAGTACTTCCCAAGATAACATGTAAGCTTCCCCAAGTTGGCATAAATGCTGCCAGACTTAACATTCCCCGACATCTGCAGTTAGCAGACCCTAATTTTTCTCAACCTTTGGACATTGACATCTTAATAGGTGCTGACTTGTACTATGACCTTTTGCTACAAGGTATGTTCCGCTTAGGAAAAAATCTCCCCGTTCTTCAAGAAACCCACTTAGGTTGGGTAATTGCTGGTTGCATACCCACTCGTATGACCTTTGCTCGCCGTAGCACACAGCTGTGTACTACGTCACCTCTCTCTTACCCCGCACTTCACAATGTGCAAGAAAATGTCTCTCTCTTTTTGCAAACGGAAAACTCTGACTTTAGTTTAAATAGTTTAGTTGAAAAATTTTGGACAGTCGAGGAACTGCCGCAAAAGACACCTCTTAGCCCTGAAGACGAACAAATTGAAAAGCTCTTTGTAAACACTACAAAAGTTTTGCCCGATGGTACATATCAAGTAGATATGCCATTAAAATCTCCCAAAGAAAATGAAAAATTAGGTGACTCATTCTACATAGCGAAGAAACGATTTTTGAATCTCGAAAATAAACTCAAAAATAATCCCACTTTGAAAAAAGATTACACTAAATTTATCGACGACTACACAGATCTAAACCACGGCAAATATGTACCTCTCTCGCTACATAAGGACACTACAGAAAACAAACAAGTTAATAAATATTTTTTACCTCATCACGCAGTCCTCCGCGAAAATAGTATAAGTACAAAAATTCGAGTAGTGTTTGATGCCAGCTGCAAAACAAGTTCTGGCAACTCTCTTAATGACGTAACCCTCAAAGGTTTTCAGGTGCAGCCTGACCTTTATGACATTTTGTGCAGATTTCGATGTTTTAATTTTGTATTAACAACGGACATAGAAAAAATGTACCGCCAGATAAAAATTAATCCTGAACATCGGTTTTTACTAAATATTCTCTGGAGAAGTAACCCTGATGAAGAACTTAAATGTATCGAGCTCTCTACCGTTACTTATGGTACCAACTGTGCCCCTTATTTAGCCACGCGCGTGTTAAATGACTTGGCAATGAAAAATCGTGAAAACTTTCCCTTGGCATCCGATGCTCTATTAACGCAAACTTATGTCGATGACGTAATTTGTGGTTGTGACAATCTTGAGGATTTAAACAAGTTATATCTCGAACTCAATAAGCTTGTAAACTCTGCCGGTTTTCATTTACACAAGTGGTGTTCCAACTCTCAGAATTTTTTGGAAAAAATTTCACAAGAAAAAATAATTGAATATGATTTAAATTTTGACGAATCCCCAAGCGCTGTTTTAGGTTTAAAGTGGAACCCTATTTCAGATAATTTTATTTTTTCTGCCCCTGATAGCTTAAGTGAAACCTCTCTAACAAAACGAAAGATTTTGTCTCTTATCGCGAAAATGTATGACCCTCTCGGTTTAGTCTCGTGTGTAGTAGTGGTGGGAAAGTTAATTATGCAAAAATTATGGCTCCTAAAAATAGATTGGGACACAGAAATCACAGACCCTCAGATTATCACACTTTGGAAAAATTTTATAAACAATATTAGTAATTTGTCTCAAATCAAATTTTCTAGAAATTTATTTTTTAATAAAGGTAAAGTTAAAAGTCAATTACATGGATTCGCTGTCGCCAGTATGTCCGCATATGCCGCATGCGCATATCCTCGCACTCTTTATTCTGATGGAACCATCTCAGTTAATTTAATCTCATCTAAATCTCGTGTCGCACCGCTTAAAACAAGATCTCTTCCCCGATTGGACTTATGTGCCATGGTTTTGGTGTCAAAACTTATTCAAAATTTACTCTCAATTTATGAAGCAAGAATAGTAGAAATAACTCCCGAACGTGACAAAAAGGTAAAAATGTTAACTCTTGTTAACCTTGCTTAGTTTTTTATTGTTAGTATAGGTATTCGATTTCCTGCCAAAGCCATTGTTTAATTAGCTTCGCCTTTCCTCCTTGTAAATTGTAATAGCAAAAACTCACACTTAGTAATTTCTCTTGTCAAGGTCATTACAATGACTTCTCTTCTCTTTGTTTATTTTTTGAAGTTAGGTAACTTCAAGGGGGGGAATATGTTGGAGAACTCTCCAACTAGATTTACGTTTTTTCTCTAATAGTTAGACCACTCTGTATAAAAATAAAATAAGATTTTCTTTTGTACAATTCTCTCTCTAAAAGAATAAAAAAGGTATTATTTGCCAAATAAATTTCCCGTTGAAACTCGCATAACAAAGAATACCGCGTCGTTAAAATGCTAAAAATAGATGTTTTATTGCTTTTTGCCCGAGATCCTAGACAGCTTAAATTCTACGAAACCCTTTGTCGGCCGCAGCTTATACCGCAGTTTCATCGGCCCTGATTTTTGATGACGTGAAAAAGGGTTGTGCTGCAAAGACCCTCCTAGCGCTCTAATGGAACCCACGCTTCTTTCATTAATTGGTCTAGTTGCAGTACCGTTATGTGATTGGCCTATTTAGACCAGTGAAATGCATGATGGGCGCTTACCCCGTGACGTAAACTAGAAGACGCTCCAAGTCGAGACCCCCGACGGAAGATTAGTATCACTCTCGATCAGTCACCGGTGAAGGCAAGTTGGCCTCGCCGTATCTTTTCTCTAGCGACACACGCTCGTTGTCGTTTTTAGAAAAAAGCACTCTCTCTCAAGTCGTAAAGGCAGCCAGGCGCTGCAGCTCTCTCTGTAAAATCTCGCCACCCGCTTACGCTCTAGCCAGTTTGAATTTCGTCGTTTATATTCGTGTGGAAATACGCTTACACTCTAGCGTAAAAGAATTATCTGTTTACGCTCAAACAGTATAATTTAAAGTACTAAATGCAAACGTGCAACAGTGAACTACAAAAGTTACTATTCTTCGAAGTCTCAGCCGCTAATGCTCTGGCGGTCCTCAAGTGTTGGTTGTTGAACAAGAAATTGTTATTGCTCGGAAATTCCTAGAAAAAAACCACCAGTTTGCTGAAATTAAGGTAGGATAAACCCAGTTATAATATTTGAAGAAAGATTATGCAAGCAACTTACTTATTTTCTCATGTGAAAAGAAACACTCTCTCCTGGTTTCAAAGCTAGCAAATCAAACTGCTTGCTTCTCTTTTTTAATATAAAAAATGGTCCTTCGAACCCAACACAGACTAGTGTTTGAAAGTTGAAATATCAACAAAACTGTTTCGATTCAATTTGACGTTAAATGAAATAAACACCCACTGACTTACAACCAGTGCAGTGCGTTTAAAATTGTCAACCGTTTTGAATTAGTTCCGTAAATTAAAAACATTGCTACGAATTTTTGACTGATTTATTACAGTGCGTCCGCTTTTTTATTATTGTCGGGCAAGGTACTTAGGTACTTGTATTTTCTTTTATTAGGTGATATTTGTGCAACATGTTTAATGTAGTAGTTAGATACTAACCCACAGTAATCATTTTAATTTATTTATATATTTAAAGGTAAATATTTTCTTTGTTTTTTTTAAGTATAATAAAAATACTTTATATTGTTGTTTTGTTAGAAAACATACTTGTATTTTTGAACCACCCTCATACAGTCTAAATTCTCGGTTGCTTATTCAAATAAGTAACCACCCCAAGTTTGTGTTTGTGAAGTCTTCATAGGTTTCCCAAATACAAGGTACTAATGCAAAAAATATGGATCTCAAAAATTGATTGGGATGATTTCGTAAATGAAGAAATCCTTTTAGAATTTAAGACATGTTTACACGATATTCCTGCTCTTTCCTCGCTCCAGATTTACAGACCTCTTTTCTACCCTCATGAAATACAAAAAATTGAGTTGCAATGATTCTCAGATGCCAGTTTAAAGGCTTATGGCGCTTGTGTCTATTTGCGAGTTATTTATAAAAACAATACAGTCTCAAACTCTCTGATCTCTTCCAAAAGTAGAGTGGCCCCATTAAAGGTAATTACTCTTCCTAAACTGGAACTGATGGGAGCTGTTTTACTATCAAACCTCGTATTTAAAATTGTTTCTGTTTTAAAAATAGATATCTCACACGTTGAAACTGTTAACCTATGGACGGATTCTGAAATAGTTCTTGCATGGCTACAATCTCATCAATCTCGATGGTCCACCTTTGTGTGCAACAGAGTGGCACATATTCAAGGAAAAACTGCGGAATGTCGCTGGAGATATATAAGGTCCAAAGACAACCCGGCTGATATTCTCTCACGTGGATCACTACCTTCAATTCTTTTAGACTCTTCTCTATGGTGGCCCGGACCTAAATTTCTTGAAGATCCCACAATAGATTTAAATAGTTTTAACTCAAAGGGAACGCTAGATAGTCCTCCTGAGCAAAGAAAGACCTTCAAACCAACAGTTTAAAAAACGATATCTATGACTTTTTTACCAGGTTTTCAAGTTTTGCTCATTTACAAAGAACAATAGCGTATTGTGTTCGGTTTATTAGGAATTCTAGTTCAAATTCACAACAATTTTCTGGTTCTCTCTCAGCTTCAGAGTTACAACATACAGAGACAAAAATAATTCGAATTATTCAACAAGAATGTTTCAAGCGTGAAATCACAGATCTCAAGGCTCACAAAATACCTTCCATTAAATAAATACGAAAATTAAACCCCTTTGTTGATAATGACAATATAATAAGAGTTGGTGGAAGATTCTCAAATTCCAATCTTCCTTATCAACAAAAATATCCAATACTCCTTCCTTCCAAAAACCCTGTCGTACAGTTGCTTCTAAAAAGAGAACATTTAAGACCTTTACACACAGGACCCCAGAACACACTATCAAATCTCAGACTTAGATACTGGCCTCTTGATGGACTTAGAGAAATCAAGAGGGTGATACATGACTGTCATACTTGTTATAGATTCAGAGCACAACCTGTATCTCAGTTAATGTCAGATCTTCCCAAAGAAAGACTTCAAGTGTGTCGTCCATTTACCAATGTTGGTGTTGATTTTGGCGGACCTTTCCCTATTAAGACTTCCCAACTAAAATGCGCTCCAATTACAAAATGCTATATGGCTATTTTTGTATGTATGGTAACACGCGCCGTACATATTGAACTTGTTTCTAGTTTAAGCACGGATGCCTTTCTGTGTACGTTAAAAAGGTTTATTGCCCGCAGAGGAGTTCCACATACCATCTTTTCTGACAATGCCACAAACATTCTTGGCGCCAAAAATCAGCTAAAGGAGCTTTATGATTTTTTTCAACAAAAAGATTGTCTAGCTATCAAAAGTTTTTCTGCCTCTAACAATATCCATTGGAAATTTATACCAGCTCGTTCTCCTCACCATGGGGGAATATGGGAAGCTGCCATTAAAAGTGTCAACTTTCACCTCATACGAATTATGGGAAATTCAAATTTTACGTTTGAAGAGCTTACCACAATTTTAGCACAAATTGAGGCAGTACTTAACTCCAGACCGATTTGCGAACTTTCAAACGAACCCTCAGACCTGGCTTGCCTAACGCCAGGACATTTTTTGATAGGTTCAAATTTAACTTCTTACCCTGAAAATGATATTTTATACATTCCACAAAATCGACTTACATTATGGCAAAAATGCTCACAAATCCAACAACAGCTATGGAAAAGCTGGACCAAAGATTATCTTAATAGGTTACAAAACAGACCTAAATGGTTTACCCCTTCCCCAAATGTCCAGGTAAATGACCTTGTTTTATTAAAAGACGAATCCACTCCACCTCTTAAGTGGCCGTTAGCAAGGGTTATAGAGGTCATTCCAAACAAAGATAACCATGTGCGTATAGTTAAAGTGAAAACTCAAGAAGGAGTGTTTACTCGTTCCATTGTAAAGATCTGTCCTCTTCCTGGTTGTCATTCAACAGGAGATGGCTCAGGAAATGAATAAATAAAATTGGATACTTGTCCTATTTTTTTTTGTTTTGGAGCAGTCGCTCCAAGGGGGGGATTATGTTACGAAACAGTCGCAACAATCCGTAAAATATATTTTTTTCCTAAATTTATCAGAGGAATTAATATGAACTTGTTCGTATTTATTCACATAAAATATTCTATTTTTAAACTAGAAAAAATTGAAACTTGATGATAAGGACCTTTTCGAATATCTTTTAGTTTTCATGTTCGAGAAAAAATTAGATTTTGGTACAAGACGAGCTTTTGAATTAGATCGTGACCTTGATGAATTACCCGCGTTGGAAGATTTTTTCGAACTTTTGGTAAAGCGATGTATTGTCTATTAGCGATGGGTCATTCGTTCACTTTCAAGAGAGCCCGCTCACTCGTTCAGCTCACTTGGAAGAGTCGTTCGCAAGGAGTCGTTCGCAAGGAGTTGTTCGATTAAATAAACGAGGGCTCCTACCCGTATCTCCGAGCTGCGAATTGCGGCGCTCTTTACTTTAGCGTGACACCTGCATTTGTTCATGTTCATAAAATAGAGCAAAAAATGCTATGAATTACACATTTTCGACTGCCGACGGCACGCTGCTTAATTTTGGCGCGGCGGCTTCAAACAAAAATAAAATAAATATTAAAATATTGGAATGATTTATGGCTTTTTTTGCAGGGCGTTTGAGTTTGGTGGGTACCGAGACCGACACAATAATATACTAATATAATAATACCTAATACTGAACCAGGCTTTTAATAAATCATTTGATTTGATTTTTGGTTGTTTTATGCGTTAGTTTGTGACTTGAGTTTTAACCTACCCGCAGTATACACCTCTGCTTAAAAAACGCTGTAGCAGATTTCCGGCAAAGTAATTAACCGTTAATCGTAAAATAATAGTAATACCAAAGACGTACAAACTGTGTAATGTATTACCATATAGGCCGCTAGATGCTCCACCACTCTCGTTCTATTATACGACTCCGACTGAGCCGCTCCCGGCTTGCGCTCTTCGAGGCTCGCGCTCTCCGAGTTGTCCGAAACTCGCGAAAGCGTGGAGTGGAATTTCTACGAACGGACGAGAGCGAGCCAGATATTTTAACGAGCGGTGAACGTATCGTTCAGTTGATGGGAGCGGCTCATTCGCGACTCTTTGAAAAGAGTCGTTTAAATCGAACGACTCGTTCGCGAACGACCCATCGCTATTGTCTATGAAAATTTGTTAAGTAGCGACTCGCGACCTTTACGAAAGAACGATAAGATTTCTTTATATACGAGTCAACAAACGAACAGGTTCAAAGCCAATTTTGCGTAATCTGTGGGGTTTCAGAACACATAATCTATACGTGTCCAAGGTTCTTACAGCTTTCTCATGATGAAAGAGATAAACTAGTAAAGACAAAACATTTATGTTACAACTGTCTAGCTCGTCATAAAGTACAGGACTGCAGGTCCAGCTACAGATGTAAATTTTGTAATAACAAACATTATAATCTTTTGCATCAAAATACAAGATTCAATAATGCACAGGGTGGTCAAAATTTTCGTAACAACAATTTTCATAACACGAATCCTCAAACTCAAAATAATTCATCGTCCACTTCATTAAATGATCAAAACGAGCAAAATTCTTTAAGAAACGTTCATAACCCTAATGATGGTCAACTTTCTCATTGTACAGAGTGGCTCTAGTTCGACATTTGAATTTACAACTCAAATGGAAACCAACGCCACTGGAAATTAAATTCAATTTCTTATGCGGGAGTACGCAAACTCAACCGGTCACAACTTTTTCCTTGATTTTGAAGCCAAAAGCCTTCAACGAGGGGAGTATGTTGGGGAAACCCAATCGTTTATTCAATTTCTATATCTCTATTTTTACTTCCAAATAAATATCAATAATCAAGCAGCCATAAAATCCCCCACAAAATACATAAGCTCAAACTTGTCTTTCTTGGAAATTTAATTCACTTAAAATACGCAGTCATCGGCAAAATACAAAGACTGTTTCAGCTAAAATATCAAATCTTTCCTTTAATTTAGTTTTTCTAAAACACCGGCACGTTGTCGGCTAAACTTCAAAGGTTTAGTTTCCTTTGAAGTTCTCTTATCTCCTAGTTTATTACCGCAACGTTCTAAAAATATATTACTAGCAAATGCAGCAAGTATGGCTACCACGTCAACCCCTCTAGCGCTTCACTTCGTTGTAACGAACTATCAGTTCAACCCCTTCACCGGTAGTGCAACATCAGCCTAAATGTGATTCGTAAACGTCATAGCGAGAACGACGCTATTTGGCCGAGTCCAGTCACACCCAGTCTCCGAAAAGGGGGTCCATATCAGTTTAACTTAGCTCCCGGCGAAGAAACTACAGCACTTCACCTACTGACACAAAGAAAGGCGGTCGCGTCCCTCGACGCGGCTGAGTTGCGAAGGACTTGTAGACACAATGTCTAGCGGACTAAGTAGTGCGGGAAAAGAAAAGTCCCTTTGTTTCTCTGAGGCATAGTCCTATAAACTTCAATAAGTGACACAAATTAGGTGTACCAGTTCGGGAAGCAGTCCCCTTTTCTCAAGGCATGGTCCTTTAAAAGTATTTCAGTTCGGGAAGAAGTCCCCTTTTCTATTAGGCATGGTCCTATAAATCAATAACATCTCGTAACACCAGATTATGACTAATTTATATCAGTTACCTGTCAAAACCAATAGTGTATAAAATACCCATATTTAAAAGTAATAAATATACAAAATTGTTTAATGGAGTTAACGTCTTTTAATAAAACAAGTCGCGGCTGCATGAGACTGCGCAACTAGATGAAGCTGAACCAGCAACCTAATGGAAATATTTTACAGTAAGTGGAGGTAGGGTTTAAACTAGAGCCTTACCCTTACATGATCCTTTTTATCAGTGTAGGTAATAATAAATTCTTGCACACTCTGTAGGGTCTCCGGAAAAGAGTCTCCTGATCGGCACTGCCATCATATTGGGTTCCCTGAGTCGACGACGCTCACGGCTGCGCCTTCGAGGCTGAGGATGCTCTGCATTTTTTGTATATAGTTTGTATATAGCGGTGATAGTCAGATCTAAATCTCATCAGGAGTGTTCTAAAACCAAGGCGGATATGATGGAAAAAGTTTGTCCAGCCGATTCAAACATTCAACTAGCTAGATTAAAATCAATCAAAGATGGAGGCTTATTGTTGGGTTGTAGGTCTGCTGATGACAATCGTAAATTAAAAGAGGCTGTACAGCAGAGGATGTCCGATGGATATGAGGTGGTCGAAGTTCGAGGCGTTAATCCAAGGATTCGTATTGTTGGCCTAACCAGGGAATATAACAATGTGAAACTGCTTGAACTCATTAAAAAGTGCAATCAAGGTATATTTACTGACTTTTCTTCTGTATCTTTAATTAAAGTCTGGCCCACGAAAAAAAATCCAAATATTTTTCAAGCTACACTGCAGGCTGATAGAAGTACTTTTGAAAGTGCCCTGGCTTTTGGTAACATGTTCGTTGATTTGGATTGTTGTAGAGTATTTGATGCCATCGATGTTGTTAGGTGTTTTAACTGTAATGAATTTCATCACTCTTCTAATAATTGTAAAAATTCTGTCTCATGTCCACGGTGTGGTCAAAATCATAATGTTCATCAGTGCACTTCCAATAACTTAACTTGTAGTAACTGCGTTAAACTTAACGAAAAACTTGCGGGAACTGTCGATGCAGGGCATGCCGCCTGGGATTTAAAGAATTGTACTGCGTACAAGCGTGCTTGCGATCGACTTAGGTTGGACGTACTCGCTGATCAATAGCAATCAGTCCCTCCCGTCTCGTCGTCTGAGCCGACGCTTCGTGCGTCTGCGGAGATAGCGGGTGGGTCGAGCGACAATTGCATGTGTGTTTATTATCAAAATACTCGCAGTATTAAAAGTTCCACTACAGAGATATATAACAGCTTAACTTACTTTGAATATGATATTGTTGCTCTGACCGAAACTTGGCTAGACTCTACGGTCTATGATGCTGAGGTGTGTCCCAATAATTTTAATTTATTTCGTTCTGACAGGGATTTTGCGGCTGTGGGTCGGAGTCGTGGGGGTGGGGTTATGCTTGCTGTAAGCGACCGACTTCTGTGTGAACCGCTTGATCTGCACCTGGTGAATGCAAACGTGTCTAGGTTGATTGATGTTGTAGGCGTTAAAATTAAATTTTCTGATAGGAAAAGTTTATATGTTTTGTTACTCTATATACCGCCAACCCTAAAAATTCAGGAATATCGTAACCTCTTTGAATTTTTATCCTCCTTGGATTTTTTATTGGGTGCCGATGCTCTCATTCTTGGTGATTTTAATATAACTAATTATGCTGACTTTGTGCTGGGAAATGCTCGACCTGATAGTTATGTAAATGTGCTAACTAATTTTTTAAACCTAACTGGCCTAGAACAGTATAATTTGGTTGTAAATACAGACAATAAGTTGCTGGATCTAGTTGTTTTTAACCGTTACTGCAATGTGATTAACTCCGACAATATACTTACAAGAATCGATGATCCTCACCCTGCCTTATCCATTTCATTTCCATACAATGTCAGTACTAATCTAAATAATCATATTCCCAAGAAACGAACTGATCAGTACAACTTTCGACGGGCTAATTTCCCAGTTATGTATGACATGTTTCTAAATATCGACTGGTCATTTATTGAGCATTGTAGTGATGTGGATGAGTGTTGTGATTTATTTTATGCGCGTATTTATTCTGTATTTGACACATGCGTTCCTAAATTTGGCTTATCCAATTGACGCACTTACCCACCTTGGTTCGATATGAATATTAAGCACAATATACGACTTAAGGCCATTGAATGGCGTAAACATAAACGCACGGGCGAACAGTCAGCATATGAAAGTTTCTCCCAATTGAGGCGTCAAATAAAGACTGATATTAAAGAATCTTACAGAGTATATGTTCAGCGAATAGAGCAGGGTATAAATCAGGACTCTAACAAGTTTTGGACTTTTGTTAATTCCAAACGGGGAACAAATGGTGTATTGCACGGAATGCATGTTGGTGACTCCACTCTTTCTACTTCCGGTGATATTGTTAATGCTTTTGCAGACTTCTTTAGTCGCTCTTTTCTTCCATCATCTGTTTCATGCTCAAGATTGAAGCCTACCTCTTTGTCCTGCCACATAAATGTTTCCAGTTTTAATGAGACTGAAGTATTCGAGGCAAATTAAGCTGATTAAGCCTAAGTTAACCACTGGTCCAGACAGGATTCCTGCTTTTATTATTAGAGACTGCGCAGAGGTTCTTGCACGTCCGCTATCCCTCATATTTAGCAAATGTCTTAGTGCATGTCAAATGCCCAACATCTGGAAGTGTTCAAAAGTATGCCCGGTTTATAAAAAAGATGACAAAATGGACATTACAAACTATAGACCTATTTCGATAATTTGTAACTTCTCTAAAATTTTTGAATTACTGCTGCACAATGTAATTTTTTCTCAGGTCAAAAATGTTATTTCTCCTAAACAGCATGGATTTGTTAAAGGCCGATCTACTACCACAAATTTAATGTGCATTGCTCAATTCCTGGCTGAGAAGATCGATCAGCGTCGCCAAACCGATGTAATATATACAGATTTTTCTAAAGCGTTTGACCGGCTTGACCATGAAATCTTGCTGCAGAAGCTACAGCTTTTTGGATTTTCTGAATCATTACTTTTGTTTTTCAGGTCCTATTTAGTGGGCCGTAGTCAGTTTGTGGCGTATGGTGGGGACAGGTCATCTGACTATTTGGCGACCTCTGGCGTGCCCCAAGGCTCAATCCTTGGGCCTCTCTTTTTTACCCTTTTTATTAATGATATAGTAGATAAACTTTCTGTTCATTGTTTACTTTATGCCGATGACCTGAAAATATTTTCATCTATCTCTACTGTTGCTGACTGCATTGCTCTACAGCATAATCTGGACCTGTTGAATGACTGGTGCGTTGAAAATCGGTTAAGCCTTAATATTTCTAAATGTAATGTCATGACGTTCACTTATAAGAGTAATAGTTTTTTGTTTAATTATGCTATTAATGGTAATACTCTTGCGCGCCCTGAGGTCTTTAAAGACCTGGGAGTTATTTTTGATAAAGAACTGTCATTTGTTCCTCATATACAACACACTGTGTCCGCGGCGTATAAAATTCTGGGATTTGTTATAAGAACGGCTCGTGATTTTCAAAATATTATCCCTTTAAAGACACTGTTCTTTTCTTTTGTTTTATCAAAGTTAGAGTACGCTTCAGTTATTTGGTCCCCTTACTATAGGACTCACATGGACGCTATTGAGTCAGTGCAGAGAAGATTTGCTAAGGCTCTATGGTGCAGATCAGACGGTGTTTATCCGGTTAGAGGCTTTCCCCACGACCAGCTGCTGCGGAGATTCTCCCTGGTAGGCTTGGATAAGAGACGTGAATGTCATTCACAACTTTTCCTGCACAAACTTATTAATAACAGCATTGTGTGTGAGGAGATATTAGAGAAACTTAATTTTAGAATCCCTTCCCTTAACTCTCGAAGTTTAAATACTTTTTATTTACCACCCTATCGGACAAACGTTTTAAAATTTGCACCTATCAATGCGATGTGTAACTGTTATAACATTAATGGTAACTCCTTTGATGTTTTTAATTGTAAGTTGGGAGCAATCAAGAGGCACTTCTATCACTGATGCATTATTTATATTGTCTTGTCTTATTGTTAATGTTAGGTTAGGTTAAGTAATTTTCAATTTTCTTTTGTTTTTATATAACCTTTTGTTATTATATTTAATCTTGTGTATTTATAGTTCTTTCAGATTGTACCTGTTTTGTAACTGGGTAACTGTAAAACAGTGTATCAAAATAAATAAATAAATAAATAAATAAATAAAATATATATTATTTAACCCATGTGATATGTAAATATATTTATGAAATAAATGATCTTAAAAGAAAAAGTAAGTAATTTTGATGTTTTTAGCAGTACTGTAGTGTGTTTCGTCCGGTGAGCGGAATCACGATGCGACAACAGAGTCGCACTCAGGACAAAAGCTATTTTACAAGTTATTAAGATACCAACATTTGTTTTACAAATACTAAACAGATTTTACAGTAGAATATACATAGAGTATTCGTTTCTGATAATCAACGCTTGGAGTTGCATGGGTATTGCATGGTTGCAAGTATTGTTCTTTCGCAGAAATCATAAATTAAAATAGTTGTAGCTAAATATAACGTTATTTTATATATATACACCTATTATAAAAATTGTTTTTAATGAAAAAATGTAGGTATGTATATATGTTCTGGACTTTACATTCTAGCAGGCGCTGCTCGTCCATAAGGTCATTTGGTCAATAACCCACCTAAATTTATTTTCAATGATCCCCTTAATAATTTATTTTTTAAAACCAAACTTTTCTTTTAAAAAAATGCAAGTTCCATATGAAAACTCCCTAAGAAAGAATCAAGTCAAGCCATTGTCGAAAGATATCCAAGGTTGCTCCGGGCTCGCTCGTATTTTAAGTTGACCTCATAGGTTTATATGATGGACTACATAAATCCATTAAAACTATGAGAGATATAAACATACGCGCTTTAAGAAGTTCAGAAGAGAGTTAATATTTGTCGACAGCCCACCAATCAAACCCAACCCAACCTGACGGTTCCGGGCCAATAGACTCGAACCGCCCCGTGAAATATATCCTTTAAAAAACAATTGGGTTGGACAAAGAAAAACTAATTACCTAATATGCGCATTGTATCTGTATTGTATTTATTAAAGAAAACGGTGTTTCGGCTAGCTGTCAAAGAAAATTATAGCTACGCATTAGAAGTATCATGCGAGACTATTCGGTAGACCGCGAGAGGCCTGGCCAAATATGCAGACCGGCAGTTTTACAGCAAAATTTGATTTCGGCGCTCGAACGCTTGACGATTTAAAGGAGAGGGTTGTCGGATTCTTTAATTTTACGTTCGTATAAGAAATACAACAGGTTCTACATAGCGCGTTAATAAACCACGCTAATATAAAAAAACTTAAAAATGTTTAGGTACCAATTCTTATTTCCTCACAAAAATATAATAATGCCAACGTTAAATTCGATACATGGAACCATTTTCAAATTATGGCTTTCCAAAATAAACTTTCATTTTCAACACCCTGTATCTCTATAATGAGTATCAATTCAAAAAACTTTTATGACTTAATCGGTCTAGTTTGATGTCCAGTATCTCCAGTTGCTCTATTAGTTATGGGACACCCTGTATAATGAGTTTAGGTAAATTATTTTTATTATTACTATTTTTTTAGAAATAACGCAGATGCAGTTCCCCGGAACTACAGATTTTGCCATGGAAAGGATTATCCATCATGGATCATTGTAGATATGCTTCCAGTCGCTGGAAGAAATCGCAGGCCTTTAAGTCCAGCCCTGTGAATTCCATGAGTTTCTGATGCTCCCCTTAAAGATAGTTTTTCGGATTTACTCTCTAAAGTCCCTTTTTTTGAAAGTGTTATAATTTGAGTGGTGCCTCTATGTGATGTATACAACTGACAGATTTGACATTTAAATGACAGCTAGTAGGAAAACATTAGTGCAGTTTAGTGAAGTTTTACCCAACAAAAGACAGAAACCTATAATAAAATACCATATTTGACTGATCCATGCTGCTTTGGTTACCAAATTAGTCACTAATTTGATTGATATAGTTTAATTTCTTGTAAAACTGGTCACCACAACCCTAACCAAAGTGGCTTGGACACATGTATTGATATACATACATGCTGTGTTTATTCATCTGCGACCAATGGAGACGTCAGGTAGTGATGGCCTTACCTCATAAAATATATGGCTGATAACCTGTCAGCAATGTCATTTAAAGGTTTGCAGATAAATAACCAAACCCACCAGCAGGCCCGTAGCCAGAGGGGGGTAGGAGGGGCTGAGCCCCCCTGACATTTCTTGTTGCCCCCGTGGCCTTTCCTCTTGCCCACCCACTTAGTCCCGTCCAGTCAATGTTGCCTGCCGACCGACTACAGGCGTTACAACTGGCGTGATGCCGCAGCATCAAGACAGCAGGAACCGCCGCATATTTTTAATATGGCAACGTCGGTGACACCCGTCCCATCCCTTTCTCACGCTTCCGAGGAAAGCGCGCCTTTGTGGTCTTTAGTTGCTGTTTTGCAGAGTTACAGAGCCGTAATTTTTTTTTTTGGTTAGAATTTTTAATCGTAATACGCTTTTACGTGTTAGTTTAATGTTCATACAAAAAGCAAAATTATTAAGCACAGTTATGTGCGTTTAAAATTTTTGTGGGTAAAGTGTAAAGAGCTACGTTTAATATATGCAATTTTTTAAAATACTTTGTACTTATACAGATAATAGATAGCAGGCCGCATACAATGGATAAGTTTGTAATTCGGAAAAATAAAAATATTCCTGGGGAAGATTCATTATGTGCAAGCACCTCGACGTCGGCGTCGGTAACTACACCTTCATTTTCATTGCAGTCGAAGCCAAAACAAAAGTTAAATATGCCCGCAGATTTAGCCGCCCAGGGTACAGATATTGTTCAAATTAATTTACCGATATATCCCAAAGACAAAATTGGTAGAAGTTGAGTGGGTGAAGTGAGTTGAAGAGTGGTTTCAGAAATTCAAGTGGCTGGAATATTCAAATGTAATGGATTCAGCGTATTGTTATGCTTGTAGGCAGTTTCAGCCAATTGATTTAAAAGAAAATACCTTTGGTACCCATGGTTTTCGAAATTGGAAACATGCACTCGACAGTACAAAAGGGTTTCCTAAGCACAATACATCTAGTGTTCACATTCAAGCTATGGCAAAGTGGAGTGAAAAGCAATGCCGTCAGCACTTAGGAAAGTCAGTTTCTTCGCTAATAAATGAGGAAGTTCTTGAACGTAACAGGTATTACATCAAGTCTATCGCCGAAATTATTCAGCTCTTAGCTGTAAATGAACTGCCAATGCGTGGTACATACGACATTGACGAACACGAGGAAGAAAGTCTGTTTATGAACATCTTCAAATACGCATTAAAAAAAGATGAAAAACTCCTTAATTGCCACAATCAAATGCCAAAAAATGCCACGTATTTGTCACCTGAAATTCAGAATGCCGTCATAGAAATTATGGCCGAGTGTGTTCGTGATAGCATTGTAAACAATATTAATAATGCAGATATTCCATGGTTTACACTACTTGAGGATGGAACAAAAGATAAAAACAACAGGGACAATGTGGCTATCGGAAATCGCTATGTAAAAGGAGGTAAAGTTTTCGAATCTACACTGTGTATTAAAACAACTGAAGACTTGGATGCTGAATCATTTTCAACTTTGACGGTAAATACTCTTCAAGAATTCGGAATAAGCAAGGACCGTTTGCTTAGTCAGTGTTATCATGGAGCATCCGTTATGAGTGGGAAGAATAGAGGCGTCCAAGCAATTATTCAAAGAAAATTAAACCGGCCCATTCTTTATATTCACTGTTGCAATCATAGATTGCATTTAGTTCTTGTGAAATCGATTGCCATTCCAATAATCAAACAATTCTTTGACCAGTGTACTATGTTATATCACTTTCTTAAGCAGGGTTCCATAGCTAAAATGTATGAAGGACATAATCTAAGCCGCCTTTTGGAGCAACGTTGGTCAGGTCATTTACACGTAACGGACATAATATGCAAAAATTATCAGGCAATAGTTGCAGTTTTAAACAAAATTGTTGTGGAAAAATACTTTTCCGGAGACAAAATTGTTGAAGCCATTGGCTTACATAAAGTAATTACAAAGGACCAGTTTCTGTTTTGTGCCAATTTTATGAACAAATTATTACATGCCTTGGAGCCTGCTGACAAATTATTGCAAGCACGTGAAACTGATCTTCGGCATTCCGCAAAAATAATAGAATCACTTATCGAAGTAATTCAAGGATTTAGAAATGATTTTACGTACGAAGAAATACTCCGTTTTTGTTCCAGCGAATGTAATACCAATGAGGATGTTATAGAACCCAAACGACGTAAAAAAGCCAATTCAACGCTTAGAAACTATATTGTGATGGAAACTACAGGAGCTTCTGGTTCCTCTAACGATTTAAATTCTATGTTTTTTGAAGTAATCGATATTATGCTACTCGAGATAAAAATGAGATTTAGTGAAAACGATGAACTCATAAATTCAGTTCAAGCTGCTGAAGATTTCAATTTTGAAGGAATAGGTTACCTAGCTTCACTGGGAATTTCACTTCCTAGTAAAGAAGAACTAATTGTGGCTAAAAATTATTTGAAAAAAATTGAGAATACAAACGTTTTTGAGGAATTATATAAGCAAAAAATTGTATTTGAAAACACTTACAATATGTTAGCATCAGTTAGAATATTTGCATGTAGCACAGTAGTTTGCGAATCAAATTTTTCGGTCTTACCTAGAATTAGTCGACCCCAAGGGGTTTCAATGGTTCACCAAAGGTTGGCAAATTTAGTGTTTTTGGCTTTCGAGAAAAAGAAAACACAAAACTTAAACATGATGCAATTTTTACAAAAATTTAATAAAAATAGAAGAATAAGGTTATTTTAATAAAATGTTTGTTTTTATATTATACTTATATTTTTACTTTATTCTAATATTTCTTGGATTATATGTTTTATTTCATAAATAATATTTTTATTTTTTATGTAGTATTTCTTAAACATTTTTTTTCTACCGATAAAAACAGATTATTATTATACAAAATGTATAATTCTTAAAATGTCATCACTTGTCATTTAGAGTGAACAGAATAATATCCCCACAATTAAAATAATTAATTCATTTTTTAAATTAGTATCATTGCTGCATAGGGATTATATCGATTTATCGATAAGTACATGTTAGTGATATAACTTCTTTATAAAAATATATGTGTGCGAGTATCTTAATTTTTAGCCCCCCCTAAAAATATCTGTGCCCCCCTAAGGTATAACTCTGGCTACGGGCCTGCCCACCAGCAGTATTTAGTGCTTTTGTTTATTAAATATATGTATGAGTTTTTAAATGTATGAAAAAATTATTGTCAAAGAAATAAGTATTTTTTTGTAAACATTTCAGCTTGTCAAAAAAATATGATTAATGTTAAGAAATTCATTTTTTTTGTGGTGCTCAAAAAAGTGGAAAAAGATTTTACATTAGGAGTAAACTAGGTTTATTTTTTATTTTAAGGTTAAAAGTTAAATAAGAAAGTTTCTAATTTAATAGGCACGATTTAACGATTTTAGAATTTTTTGATTTTCGAATAACGTATTTTTATAATTTGATGGCTGCCATGACGCTTATTTCTTGTAAATATAATTCTGACTTTAGTTGTAGATGATGCACAAATGAGAATAGTGTTATTGAAATCCAATCTCTAGTTAAGTGCAATTGGATAAAACTGGTAAAAATGCAAAAAGTGCAAAATATAAATATTCGACTGAAACATTGAATTTAAACTGTCTATTAAATTTAAAACTTTTTGTTTTATATTTTGCCCTAAAGTCAAAAACATGCTTAGTATACTCTCAAGGTTAACCTTGTTTCTAATTTTTTTTTTTAATTCTGTAGAATAATTTTTCCGGAAAATTAAACTCTCAGTTGTCCTCCCCAGTCGAGGATGTACTAGTTACTATACATGTCAATAAAGAAAAATTAAGAATTATAGATCAGTCAAGAACACCATAGTTCAAGAGGTAATATTTTTTTGGCTCCGCTATTATTGAACGCAGCGACATTTTCGCGAAAGACATCATGGCCCTGGACATTTAAGTCTAGTGACATTTGCATGAAAGATATTTTAGTGTGTGGCTGGTTCAGTGCAAGGCTTATTCAACGCAATAAAAAAAATCGTTAATGCATTCGCGTTTCGACCGAGTAAAATTAAAAATTTTGATAAACTTCTAAAGACAAAAGTTCTTCCTTATATTGTGGGATTTTTTTTAAACCAATGGTTAAGCAGTTCTAAGGAAATAAACAATTAAATTGTTTGTAACAATTGATCGCTCTAGAATTTTTTAAACCTGATTATTTTGTCTCAATCTACACCTATTTCTCAATGTTCGTGATTTTTTTTTAGATTTTTCTGAGCGACTCTTTTGTCGAGAAGGGTGGGTGACAGCAATGAAAGTAATGCACTAGCGTTTCGACTTAGCCAAATTAAAAGTTATAAAAAACTTGTAAGGACAAAAGTTGTTCCTTACATCGTGAGAAATATTTTTTATCGAAAAACATTTTCTCTAAAACCAATGGTTTAGCGGTTACAAGGAAATAAACAATTAAATTGTAGGGGGAATCCGGGAGACTTGACCATACGGGAGAGTTGAACCGGTACAATTTTCTCATTCAAATTTCGCGGCGAAATCGTGCTTCCCACTACAGAACGTGCGTCTCCACGTCCGCTACCAGCGCCACCAACAAATAAGGCGGTATTCAGTCTTCCTCGAATGATTATGCCGTTAACATGTTTTCGCGTTGCCAAAGTGAAAATAAATAATTTACGCAAATTTGATATTATTTTCTTGTACGACAAGGTATGTATGTATATCAATCATATGTCAAACAACTATGCTTTTTATGTAGTTTTACGGGGGGCATTCAATTTTTTTCTATGAATTCGAATTTACTAGAAAAAAAGTTTGACTTTGTGAATGCTTGGGTGGGAGATATGACCCGGAGATTTGGGGGAGACATGATCAGTGGATCAAGTCTCCCTACCAAGCCAAACCTGATAAAATTATGCTTATTGAAACTGTTTATTTCTTTCTTGCAGTCAAAATGCCGTTCCGATATAAGCCAAAGCAGAGAATAACTACAAGACAATCGTTCACTAAAGAACATCTGACAAATGCGCTAGGGGAAATTGATAATGGCATTTCTATCAGAAAAACCGCTATTAAATATGGAATAGACAGAACAACATTACGGAGGTATAAAAATAACCGTGAAAAGCTATTGAAGTTTGAATGTAAAGTTAGGCAGTACAAAGACTCCCAAATTTTTACTGTTTATGAAGAAAAACGTCTAGTGGATTACTTGCTGACCTGCAGCAAAATGAATTATGGTTTATCAAGAAAGGCCGCAATGCAATTTGCCTTCGAATACGCACAGGCCAATTCAAAAAAGATGCCTGGAAGCTGGTTAGAAAATAAAGCAGCTGGAAAAGACTGGTGGAGACCGTGTAATAGTTGTTGTAGATATGTCCACGAAGTCTGTGTAGACTTGACCAAAGAAGATAGTAGGCTAGGCAACGAAGGGGTTGTAGAGTGCATGGAGGGGGGGGGGAACTTTTTGCTTCCGGAATATGTTGGGGGTAGTTAGGACGTAAACATACTAAAAGTCCCCGACCCTAGTCCATCCGCTTCACGGGGGGAGGGGGATGGAAAGGTCTCTTTTTTTGTTTTTTCGCTTATAACTCAAAAATGGTGCATCGTACATAAGAATGAAAGCCTATAAAATTTTCTACAAGATTAGTTCTATAGATTTTTTTACTACGACACACCGTTTTCGATATATCTTCTCCCAAAGTCCGGTAATTTTAAAAAAATTATTTTTTGTCATATTTCTCCCGGTAAATCCTCGGCCGTTTCTTTTACACAGAAGTCCCATTAAAGAATGTTATAGAGCGTTATGCGAATGCATATACATATACTAATTTTTCTCCAATAGGTCAGAAGTTACAGCAATTTGCATTTTTTGGCTAAAAGTAATGAGTTTCCAAGAAAACTCCTTAAAACTTTCGTTATTTTCGATATTCCAGAATTGTAACTATCTATATAAGCTAACATACTGTGCATTCATACTTAAAGAGCGTATACTACGCGTACATGAAGTGCAGTATCAAGCATACATATGTATATGTCGTAGGCGGAATGCGAATTTTGGCTTTTTATAAACTTCCTAGGCATTTTATAAAAAGCCGGCAAAACGCGAGCATAAAATGCATTTTTCGTTATGACTAACACCAATTCAGGCAAATTGATAAATGCTGGCAAAACAAGAACAGAAGAATATATATCACGTTGTGACTGATTATTTTTAGGCATTTTACAATTTGCCAAAAACGGTGCCGTCAAAACGTGAATATTAAACTAGTCGACTTTTGCACGCGAAGACGTGCACATCAACACAGCCGAAGAGGACCCCAACCAACACCCTGGCGCACCGATCCCTCCTGGCCTGCGAGGAAAGAGACTGGTCAGGGCCCCTAACCAGGTGCTAACCCTGTTCCGACCTTAGGGTGCCCTCCGCTCCACCGTTCGCATAAAAAACCTTTCTAAGTCCGTATAATTACGGCATTGCAGATTAGTGACAAAACTGAACTTAGGTGGCAGAAAATATTATTCTCAATACTTAATAGTATTTTCCATTTTATTTTCACGTTTTGACCGGACCGTTTTTGGCAAATTGTAAAATGCCTAAAAATAATCAGTCACAACGCGATATATATTCTTCTGTTCTAGTTTTGCCGGCATTTATCAATTTGTCTGAATTTGTTTTAGTCATAACGAAAAATGCATTTTATGCTCGCGTTTTGCCGGCTTTTTCTAAAATGCCTAGGAAGTTTATAAATAGCCTAAATTTGCATTCTGCCTACGACATATACATAGGTAAAAGATTACCAATTTTCAAGTTAACTGTGAAAAATTGAAAACCTCGGAAGAATTCGACTGTGTAACGATCATTTGTACAATCAATTTTTATTTTACGAAAACTAACATCAAAACAAGAAATGTGAAATATTAAACTACAAGAAATGTAAGAACAAATGAAAAATCTTATTACATGAATAATTATTTTCGAAACACCAATTGGGTGTCCGCATGGGATGTGGGAAAGCGCTCCAAGTCTTCTTCGTCGTCGTCCTCGTTCAAAATGGGCACGCCGTTTAAACAGTGCCCCTGGCAATTTTGAGACAGTCGAGAGCAACTCATCGCTGCCTTTTTGCAGCTGCACCTTCCACTGCTGCAGTCTTTCGTGCACTTACAAAAGATGAGATCCAAAATTTCTCTGGACGCTGCTGGATTTTTCGTCAGCACAGGAGCCAGAATGTTGCCTTTTCGTTCCCAACCCCACAGGTCTGGGGGTAGTTGGTTTCCCAGCCAGAGCTGCACCTGGTGGAATATGCGCAATGCATGCTCTTTCGCTGCCCCCTCGCTGGGTGGAAGTGATGCGAGATCCCGTTTTAGGCTGGATACCGTTTTCAAAAACGAATCGTACCTAAAGGTGTTGAGAGAGTTCATCTTTGCAGGGGCGCCGTACCATTTCAGCATGCATATTCGCCCAGCTTCCTCAACATCAGCATGCGAGGAGGAGGGGTTGTGGAACACTTCGGCTGCTCTTTATATGTCACGATGTTTTCGGTAAATTTTTACGAAACCAAGTTTACCCTTCCGGAATGTCGCACTAGTGGAATCGCAGCCAGTGAATGCGTGTAGGAACAAAATTTCCTTGTGTCCCAGCTATTGCATTTGGTGGGTAGAATAAACGTTGGTTTGTACATTTCCCCTGCCAGGTTTAATGAAGAGGATGTTGTGGTCGGGTGGCGTTTTTGCTGCAAGTAGCACAGCGAGATCGACGTCTTCCCCTATAACAGCCACATTGGATGTTTCACTTACTGACAGGTAAGTAATAGCTGTGCTTACAATCAACACATCAGCATCGTGTGATGCTTGATATGTTGTGATGCCGTTTTCCTGGAGTTTAGAGCTCAGTAGGTTGATCAGATTATCTTTGTTCTGGTGTTTGGAGAGAAATAATTCTTGAGTCACTGAAATTACTGTTTGCAGGTTGAAGTTGATGTCGACACACCTTTTCATCCGATAGCGTCTTTCCTGTTCTGCCAACTTAGTGCTGTTGGGAGAGCTTCGGTATCCATCAAAAACGATGGTACATCTCCTGCCCGGGTAGTGGGTCTTGATGAATTTCACGTACGTACCACAAATTGTGAAAACTGAGGGTTCCCTTTGCCAGATGACCTTATGTAAGAGAAAGCCTCCATCAATCACCAAATTAAAGTTTGGTAGATGTATCCTATCGGTGGTTGGTTTAAACAGCTTGTAAAGGACGGATTTTTTTGTTTTCCTCATACCACCCTCATTGAACAAGGTCAAGGGAAATGGCGCCAACTCGTACTGCAAATAATCCTTCAAGTCGTCGTCACTTTTTTTACTGATGCAAATCCTTTGGAAGAGCAGGAGAGGATCTACAGTTAACTTGATTATTTCACTCATGTGTTAAAAGTCCCGTAAGATGAGTGAAGGTTTTTAAAATTACAGCGATAATTTTTTTAAGTCAATTAAAAAAAATTACACCGATAATTTTTTCCTGGCATTTTCTTGGTTGTCATATTAATTTGTGTTTTCATTCGTGAAATAATCCCCTAAATACCACTCGAGCTTTAAAATTACTGATAATTTTTCACTCTTACGTGTTTTCTTTGCAAATTTCACTCGTCCTGCGGACTCGTGAAATTATAGAAAACACGCAATCGTGAAAAATTATCGGTAATTTTTAAGCTCTCGTGGTATTATCCCCGAAAATTGGTAATCTTTTACCTATGTATACATATGTATGCTTGATACTGCACTTCATGTACGCGTAGTATACGCTCTTTAAGTATGAATGCACAGTATGTTAGCTTATATAGACAGTTGCAAGTATGGAATAACGAAAATAACGGAAGTTTTAAGGAGTTTTCTTGGAAACTCATTACTTTCAGCCAAAAAAATTGCTGTAACTTCTGACCCATTGGAGAAAAATTAGTATATGTATATACATTCCTCAAGAAAATTTAACGCTCTATAACATTCTTTAATGGGACTTTTGTGTAAAAGAAACAAGAAACGGCCGAGGAGTTACCGGGAGAAATATGACAAAAAATGTGACAAAAAATTATTTTTTAAAAATTACCGAATTTTGGGAAAAGATATATCGAAAACGGTGTATCGTAGTAAAAAATGTATAGAGCTAATCTTGTAGGAAATTTTATAGGCTTTCATTTTCATGTAGGAAATTTTTCGCTACGATGCACCATTTTTGAGTTATAAGCGAAAAAACAAAAAAGAGACCTTTCCATTCCCCTCCCCCCGTGAAGCGGATGGACTAGGGTCGGGGACTTTTAGTATGTTTACGTCCTAACTACCCCCGATACATTCCTGAAGCAACAAGTCCCCCCCCCCCCTTCATGCACTCTACACCGCCTTTTCGGCCATTCATTGCCTAGCCTATAGGGAGACATTTGTTTGCCTGGACTGTACAGGAGGTTAATAACTTTGACCTGATTTACTGTGACTTAGATTCATATTTACTTGTACTAGTTTTGTTACTTATATTTTAAACATTTATAAATCGGCTTCACTGTAAGAATTTTAATATTTCTTGTTACCTTGTTCAGAAACCCATTAAAATATATTCTTATAATAAAAATCAGTTTCATGAGTAGCTGTGATATTAGTTTACGGTTTTGCTCACATGTTACAGAAGTTGGTCAAGTTTCCCTACATAGTGAGTCATGTCTCCCGCACCCTGGGGAGAGATGAGCCAAATGTTACTTTTTCTAAGATATATTTTTAAAAAAAACTTTTTGAAATTATTGAAATTTATTGCTGTTATAGTAAAACACCTATAAATAAATTATGCATTTTCGGGTATATGAGAAAAAAATGTCTAGCAAAGAAAATTTTGCGTGTGTTTAATTAAAACCCGATTCAAGTCTCCCGGATTCCCCCTATATAACAATTGATTGTGATAGAATTTTTCAATTCTGAAAATTTTGGCTCAAACTAGACCTAATTCTTAGTGTTCATGATTTTTTTCTGATTTTTCTGAGCGATCTTTTTGGTGATAAGGGTGGGGGACAGAAATTTTTTAAGCTTTTCTCTCAAAAAATGTTAAAAATTTTACAAAAAATACATCATGTATATTGTTGCATTCGTGCTTCAATAAGCTTTCATTTAACACCCTACACGAGGCCCTTGAAAAAACTTCTTTTTTTTTAGTTTCGGAATTTACCCCCTAGAATCAAAATTCAACTTTTTAATAATTAATTTACCCTCAATTCTCAATATTCATGATTTTCTTCAGATTTTTCTGAGCGATCCTTTTGGTGATAAGGGTGGAGGACAGCAATTTTTAAGCCTTTTTCCTAAAAAATATGAACAAAAAATACATTATATATATATATATATATATATATATATATATATATATATATATATATATATATATATATATATATATATATATTGTTGAATTTGTGCCTCAAAGGGCTTTCATTTGACACCCTACATGATGCCCTTGAAAATTTCCCCTTTCCCAATTTACCCCTGAAGTTAACCCCCAATCAAAATTCAACTTTTGTACTTGACATCTATAACTGGGACACCACACTCTATCTCTGTGCTAAATTTCAAATTTTTACGTCAAATAGTTTCAGAGAAAATCGCCAGTGATAGACACATGAACGGACACAGAAGTGATTCCATAAGTATTCCGTTTCACGAAATACTAAAAACAGACTGAACTAGCTGATTTTAATAAGGTAGGTGCATTATCTGAGTAGAATGGACATTGCCCGGGCAATGCCAGCATTGAACTGTAGGTTTAGTTAAATTTAAGCAGACTATTCTGTAAAGACATATCTAGAGCAAACCTGCACAGTAATGCTGGCATTGCCCGGGCAATGCCGACTCTGCGCACCGTGCAGGCTATTCCCGTAACAAATACCTATAGTTTTGCTAGAGTTAACTGAATCTCATAAATCTAAATTCTTAAGATTTAAATGGTATAAAAAGCCAGACAAAGGCCTGCCGCTTAAACCGGGATCGCTCGATTCCCCATAGCAAGTAACCCACATTTCATTCAGATTTATTAGTGATAACTTCGGTATATAATGCAAACAGCAGCTGCCTGTCTCGTGAAGGGACACCTGCAGCGACGATTCGTTTTGTCTCTTTTCCACTAAGGGTAATATTATATTAGCGCATGCAGAGGACGGAGTCATTTAAATTTAATTAAGACGTTACGTCTAGACAGATGCTCGTTTAGAACATGATTTATGTGAAACAGTTAAGTTTTAGGTTTTGACCAGTGAAGTGCGTATTATAAGTGTTTTTACTTGGTTTATGTAAGTGAATTTGTATTATAATAATGGCTTTTTGGCGACCTTTTGAGGTAGATGAAAGGGAATTATTACATGTTGAATTTCCTGCGGTACCGACCGTGGCATCGCCAGTCGAAACATGTCCGGAGTTTAATAAAGATTTACATGTTCAAAGTCAACGAATAATTCTAAATATTTACGGCTGTTTAAAAAAAGAAAATCCGGCACAGTCAGATAAAGCCATTATAAAAAGAGTTAACGAATTAACACAACTTTCGATATCTACAATTTATCGCGTAATTAAAACAAGAGATGTTACAGATTATTCGGTAAAGCGAAAGAAAAATAATCAAAAGTTTCAGAAAGTTGACGATGCAGCAAAAGATGTCATTAGACGAATTGTGTACAATCTATATAAGGAAAATACGGTGCCAACATTAGAAATGATCCGGGATCAGTTACGCGATTACCCTGATTACAATTACCAGTCATTGGAAACTTTTCGAGGAATTTTATTATATTGCGGATTTAAACACAAAAAAATTGATAATCGGATGGTTATAATGGAATCGCGCCGTCTTGTTGAACATCGTCAAGAATATTTGCGTAAAATAAAAGAACACCGGGAATCAAATAGGTATATAGTGTATCTAGATGAGACATGGTTTGATACTCATGATGTTGTTCAGTACGGTTGGGTAGATGAAACTCAAAATTGCAGTTTAAATGCACCGTGTTCAAGAGGAAAGCGCGTGATAATACTTCATGCCGGAGGTGAAAACTGTTTCGTGCCCAATGAACTACTTTTGTCGGCCAAAAACATAAACCAATCTTCTGCCGATTATCATGATGACATGACTGGGGATTTATTTCAAAAGTGGTTTGTTGATCAGCTTTTACCGAACATTCCACCAAACTCGGTAATCGTCATGGACAATGCACCATATCATTCGCGTATATTAAACAAAATACCGAATAATAATACTAAAAAGGAAGACATTTTAAATTTTATGAGGCATAAAAATATGGAATTTCCTGAAAAGGTCCCGGTAAAAAAAGAGCTGATAAGGAGGAAAATTATTCCAAAATGCTGCTGAGAAATGGACAACTTTAATCGGGCAATTAAGCGAATTGGGCCGAGCGGCAGGTTTTTTGCTGAGTGCCTGGCAGGACAATCCATGAATAGAGTCTATATACAGGAAAGAGGACGAAAGTCTTCCGCCTTAAATTCAGTCTGGCGGTCTCCGCGGTTGTCGTTACGATTGAGTGAAACGCATGAAAGACATGCACTCCGCGTCTCGAAATTAGACGCAGGCTTTTATACTCAGATGTTGGAAGTCTACACTTGGCATTTGGGATAAATCAACGTTCTTGGTCAAGGGAGTCTTGCACCGACTAGAGGGACCAGAACGGTATTCACGAAACGGTAAAAATGGTTTATTAGACCGATAGTGGTCTAAGTTATAATTCCAGGAAAAAACCTAGGAGAATAATTATAGTAAAGAGGCGTGGCCCTGGCTAATAATGACAAGAAAATGACATGCATAACGCATCCGAGTCATTATGTGTGTCCTTGGTTCTCAGTTGAATAACTGATCTCGATCATGACAAACCGCGCGTCGTAAAGGTACGCCCATACGTGCGCGTCTGGGGAGCCGACGACGGTGTAAATATAATATAGTTACACTTACTACAAAACGATCGTAAAAATAACAATGTATTTATGCCATTAATTTAAAGTCTTAATTATCGGTCGACGGTACGCCCATGAATACAATTATTTCTATGGTTAAACATCGTTGTTGCAGATTCAGCTAGGTTTTGATATACTTATAAATAATATTTGAATAAAATGTTAAAACTATTTATTGTGTCCCATCTTAAGTTGGTTAGAATATTTTGGGACGCCTATGGCTGGACCTTATCGGTATTGCTGCGTCAAAGGTGTCGGCTTCGTTACTTTTTTTTTGCGGTTTCACTTAACATTAGATAAAGTATAATATCTACGCCAGAATGTTCTGCGCAGAATAATGGCGGAACCTAAGCAAACCATATTTTTACTTGGATTATTTTCTCAACAATGTATTTTGTTATTGGTCTTTTTCTGTACCAAACTGTATATTTTTAAAGTCTTTTGTTATCTATACATATTTAGAGAAGCCCACTCTCCCTTATGTCCTTTTTTAAATTTCCATTGCTCCCTAGGTTCAGTTGTCTTTTTGTAAAGTCACCTATTGTTAAAATGAAACGAGCTGTATAATATTCTGTGTTTTTGTTTTCATGTCACACCGAACCTAGTATTTAACATGTTAATAATAAAATTGGAGAAAATAGGCTAGCAAAGTAGAAAAATGTCTACTTTTTAATAACCTATAATGTTAAAATTTTATCCCTGATGTCGCCAACTAAATCTCTTAGAGTGTGTTATTGGATTTGAAGCCAAACTAATTTTTTTTTAATCTTCCCTTTTTTAAATTTCCTCTCTCCTTTAGTGGTAGTACACATTCATATGTACGCCAACGGCGTAACGTGGAATTTCGGCACTTCAAGATTCAAAATCTCTGATTTGACACATGTTACTCACACCAAATTAGTATCGGAATTAATAAACACTGAAAAAACATTGTGGGACATTTCACTAGAATTGTGTACCTTTTTCCAACAATTTGTTCTCAAAAACGTCCAAGACCAATTTGTAGCAAAATTTGCTACAATTTTATGAAAATGTATAAAAAACTGTTGTAACTAATAATCCAATTAGAGTAAATTGCTCTACAAAGACTTTGCTACAATTTTGTGTGAAAAAAAGTCCAAACGATTTTTTCAGTGAAGGACTCATTAAGAATAACAGGTAAAGAAAAAATGATTTCAAAGACAATTGTATGTTGACATTATTGCAAGTTCTTTTAGTCATTTTTTTTCTTCGTTTTAATTCTCCTGGTAGGTCCTTTATTAATCCCTTGAAATTTGGTGTGGGCCCCATGTATCAAAACTGAGATTTGGGGTGCTGAAATCCCACGGCACACCGCTGACGTAAGGTGCTGTTGGTTGGGGTGTTCCTAAACTCCGCCGGACTAATTGACCAGCCATATTTACTATACATAAACTCCGCCGGCAGCTTCAAGAATCTCATACATAAACTCCGCCGCATCATAATTATGCATAATATTGTAAATAAAACCATAAAACTTCATTTCAACTTTTTTATTAAACCCTGTCTAAAACTATACACTTGATATTAATATTAAACTATCTTAATAACATAAAGCTTATAATTTAAACATTATTTCTTTAAATAATAGGAAACTAATTTTACAAACTCAAATTTCGTTATCGTTTTGGAATTGTACAAGGTTATTTTGTCTTTAAAAAATAATTTCTTCCTTAAATATAATTTATTTTTTATTTCGTGGGGTGTTTTAACACTATTCATTTTTACGTATGTATCTATCTGAATATTTTTTAAAACATCAATAAAAAGAAAAATGTTTGGATGGGCATTATAAAAATATGAGTTGAATTTACTATGAAAGGACTCACAAGCATTTGTAGTGCGTTCAGTGTCTGTAGCACTTGCCCAGATAGATGAAGGAAATAAACTATACTCATCAATATAATTGTCCGTCAAATAGTCAGCAAACTTAATTAGTTTTTGGTTAGTAGGAATCACAGACATAAGACTAAACACAAAACAGTCACTAACATCACTTGGTTCGAGCATTGCTAAACCAAAGGCCCACCGTAGCCATTCACCAACTTTAGATGATTTATTTTTATAGTCACTCACTAATCCCAACTTTTGAATTCTTCTCCAGAAACTTTGGCACAAATGGAATCGGCATCCTGTAATCCGGACATGTGGAAAATTTTGCCTTGCTGCATCATGAATGGCTTTTTCAAAGTCGGCGACGATTTCCTTGGGTTGGAAAATTAAGTTTAAACTCTGACACCTTGCGGTAATTGCTTTGAATGCTTGCATATACGTTGTCAACTTTTTATCGGGCAATAAACAAAACACCAATGGAATATAGTGAGAGTTTTGTAAGCCGTGTATAGTGAAGAACTGAAGAAAAAGTTTTGGGCAGTAATCAAAAGTTCCATCTACGAAGATTTTTTCTGAGTTACTCAAAAACTTTAGATTAGTTGCACATGAGAATATCACAATCTTGTTAACTTCGTCGTTCTCCATTAAAAATGGTTCGTTTTTTATCGTTGTTATATTAGCATTTTTCAAATATTCTTGGATTTTTTCAACAGATTTTGGCAGAGCAGGGAAGACAGATTTTCGAGCATTATATATATTATTTCTTATATATGTGAAATCCCTTGTTGTCAATTTATCAATGTTATCCGACGTTATTTCCATTCTAATTAGTTTGAGTGGCCTCTCGCTTATGTTTTACACAGCTTTTCTTTTAATGCTGTTGGATATATGTTGCCTACTTAGATGTTTAGGCGGCGGGTGGTTATGAGACCCATCCTTTTTGAATATGGTTGTAAGCTCGTCGTCGACATAAATTTTAGAATTGCACTGTTTTTGGACGCACTTCCATTTCACTCCAAACGAAGTCTCTTCGGCTCTATGAAACTTGTATTCATCTTCTACTATTAACTTATTTCCACGTTGACCGGTGATCACTTGCATTCTTTTCACTTTTTCAAAAATAGACCTTTCTACTCCACTAAAACGAATAAACTAATAATTCTTTGTCAATGTGACGGACTTTATGAATTAGGCTATTTTACCTGTTTGGGAATATAACTACCTAATACTAATATAAATAAATATATAAAATCTAATTACTAGTTATTACCTACAGCAACGAACCTGATCGATTTGTACAATTACCTGCAACAACCCCTAATTACCACTACGGCGGAGTTTATGGGTACTCCATACAGGCCAATTTTCGAAATATACCTGTGACTATCTTAATCCGGCGGAGTTCGTGAGCAGCCGTTGGTTGTATGTTATTTCGATGATACCTTAAGGTATCAAATGTACTAATAAATTGGTTACCTGCGTGACAGCGAAACGATAATAAGGAGCCGATACAATATTGAAAAAGTGTTATTTGAATGATGCTTAGATTTTTTAGTTCTGTATTAATGTGTGCTATTAAATAGCTACTTAAAAGGCGATTCCAAGTAGTATTTGATAATAAATATCCACTTATTACGCGTTAATAATAAGTTTTAAAAATGAATATAAAAACCAAATTTCAACATAAAATTAACGTCAAAATTATACACGTTATTTTTACTAACGAACACCAGAACAGTGTAACATTAAGCGTTATTTTCATGTTAAAAAAATGTTAATTCAGATTTCAACGTTTTTAAAAGTTACATAATTATCACGCGAAATTTACGTTTTCTGGCTAAGTGAGAATATTCGTTGGCGTTTTATTTATTTTTCTTTTGCCGGCAAAATTCTTATTATTCGTAAAATATATAGCTGTACTGGTTCTCATCCACAATAAGCATTTATAATTTCGTCTGTTTTCATTCACCCCTGCACAAATATCCGAAGGATATTAATTGGTGTGTCCACTGTTCACATAGGTATCATGGCGTTGTATGCCTGCATAAAATTTCTTGACGAAGAAAAAACTAGAATAGCTTAAAATAGCTTAAATTAGATTTTGGTTGGGTTTTTAGAAAGGAAGAAAATTTTTAGATACTAACAACCAAGCTGATAACTAAAGATTTAGTCATAAAATTATTGTTAAAATATGTCATACTTAACAACAAAAAAGGCACTTTCTAGATCTAATTGATTTCAAAAATTAAAAAATATATAACTCAGAAAATATTTTATGAAACATGTTTCAAAAGACCATTTTGTGTAACTCGTTACACAAAATGAGGTGTTTCAAAACTGATTTTATAAATAACTATTTTATTGGGTTTCTTGATATCTTAATAATCCTTATATTTTGCCATGGTTTTTATATTGTGTATTATTCTTAGTTTGGCAATTCGCTATTTTCAGAAATCGATAAGTATTGGCTGTTAAAAAAAACAACAAACATCGAGACCATTGAGGCGATGAAAGGACTGAAGGCCATAAAAACATACATATCAAATAAGATTAGTGACATCAGACGCATACACAGAAGAACAGAAGCTGGTAAGCTTATTACTTTATAGTACAATTTTACCTTTTTATTGTTCATACAGTATGTTAAAATGTTCTTTTTTATCTTTTTAAAAACAGAAATACTTCTTATCATAAAAAGCCACACTTTAGCAAACAAGGTTTTTTAAAAGTAATTTCTAGTCCTTTCTACCATTAAAACCTACAAGTCAATATGTTTTGGTATTAAAAGGTTTTTCATATACAAAATTAAGTCCAAATATGTGTTTTAAAAAGTGTAGCATATCTTTTTGATTAGTAGTGTATATATTTTGTAATGCTATATAGAAATTTAAAATATTCCCAATTCCCGGCTTCTTGATTAACATTACATGGAAGAAAATTGCTTATAATTAAGGGGGAGCTTTCATGCGAAGTCATCAAAAAGTAAGTGCACCATTTCACCATTGCTTAAGTTATTTGTGATTTTGTAAATAAAATAGAACCATTTTAAGTATGTTCATATTCGTGTATGTAATATTGAAAAGGTGTATCAAGGGCAATTGGTGAAAATTTGTTGTCATAAATATTCATTATTACATTTAATTACTTTTAGTCCACCGTCGGCGTCGGTGACCTTTACACTAAAAAACTTTCGAAAACGCAGGATTTTATAAAAGGATTGGTTATAAAATAGTGACAAAGAGACTTTGCGGTGAACTCTTAAATTAGTTGATATAATATTAGAATGTACAATAGGTAAATGATTGTGTATAATTTATTAAACTGTTAATTTTTGCAGGGTCTAATGCACATTTGGATGAAAAGAATAAGGAGGTAAATATCTTGCTTCAAATTATATGATTAATATGTTCTTTGAAGGATAAGCTGAATTTATTTTGCTATACTAAAACAATTTCCCTAAAAGTAGCAAAAATAGCTTAAAATTCTGCCAAATCTTTAGAATTAAAAACAGAAAGTTAACTATTATTTTTATCATAAAAATTTAATTAAATCCTGATGTGCAGTTTTTTCTTCAATTAAGTAAAAAATAAACAGGAAAATAATTTGTCTGTAATTCTCAAATATATTTTAAAACATATGTAATTTTACTGGTATATACATTTGGATTTGTTTTAGGCACAGCAAGATGAAGTGGTGGAGAAGCAAGATGAAGTGGTGGAGAAGCAAGATGAATTGGTGGAGGAGCAAGATGAAGTGTATGAGGCAGAGGCTGGGATGGATATTTAATAGAGGGAATACCAATTATATACCAAATTATAATATTTTTAGTAAAGAGAAGACTTTTTAAATTATGTTTCCTTGTCTCTAAGTACTAGATACACTAGAAAAAAAACTACAGAAAAATGTATGATCAGGTAGGTTGCACATTATTTCTTAGTAAACTACTACAAAATATTTACTTTGATAACACATCCAATCTGTAAGTTCGTCCATCTTACAAGGTCTTGTTAAGTGGATAGTCTGTAAACAACTATAATAAAATCTCATTGTTATTACTGATGTCTTATCAAAGCAGATGTTCTATTAAGTATGCTTTACAAAACTCTTAAAAACATAAGAACTCATCACCCAACTGCTTACTAATGGTTATCAAATCTTATAAAACATTTACACATATCCCAAAGAAACATACAAAACTTTTGAAATTACTTGCGAATTATTATGAAAACTGAATATACTGACCGTAATCTCTCGCAATACCTTACAAAATCTCGTCATGTGTTAATCCCATAAACATATATACAAATTATTAAAAGCTCATAGAGCTAGTCTACACAAAGCTCTTAAAACTTGCATTATAAAATACCATGCAAATTTAATAAATTATTGCTGGTGCTCTCAGTTTCATGTAAAATCTTTTAAAACTGAATAATATATATATTGTGAAGATATGAAAAATTATTGTCATGGCTCTTGGCTTCTTAGAAAATCTTATCAAAAGTGTTCCATTAAGTACAATTCACAAAACTTCTAGAAACTCTTAAAACCGCCTTTAAAAACCATACAAACTCGTCAACTAACTGCTGATTAATGGTTATAAAAATCCTATAAAACGTATTCACAAATCTTAAGGAAACATACAAAGCTTGTAAAAACTTTTAAAAGTACTTGTCAATTGTAATGAAAACTGAATAAACTGGTCGTAATATGTCATAATATCTTGTAAAATCTCGTCATATGTAAATCCCATAAACATATATACAAATTCTTTTAAACCTACCTTTAAAACCATAAAAACTCGTCAACTAACTGCTTATTAATGGTTATAAAATCCTACAAAACTTCGTATTCACAAAGTTTAAAGAAACATACAAATCTTATAAAAACTTTTAAAATTACTTGTGGATTATTATAAAAACTGAATATTCTGGTCATAATATCTCATAATACCTTATAAAATCTCGTCACGTATAAATCTCACAAATTCTCTTAAAACCTCCCTTAAAAACTATAAGAACTCATCAACCAGTGGCTTATTAATGGTTATAAAATCTTTTAAAAGGTGTTTCACACACATAAATCCCTTTAAAAACTTGTAAAACTTTGTATCTACAAATCTTAAACAACCATACAAAACGTTTAAAAACCTTTAAAATTACTGATAAATTATCATAAAAACTGATAAGTAAAGTCATTGTAATCTCTCATAAAATCTTATCAAGTTACGTACCATAAACATACATAAAAACTCTTTAAAGCTCGTAGAGCTGATCCTATAAAACTCGTTAAATCTGCACAAAGCTCTTAAAATTAATTATAAAATCTTATGAAAATTGACACATTCCCGCTAATCCTCTTGATGTCTTGTAAAATCTTTTAAAGCAAGTTATTATAAAATATCATGAGAACTTTGAAAATAATTGTCATGGCTCTTGTTTTATCATAAGAAACCATCAATTAATTGCTCATTATTGGTTATAAAATCTTTTACATTTTTTATGATTTTTCATGGGAATTTTCGGTAGGGTGGCTGGGGTACTGAAAGGCAACCACCTAAATGCTGAAGATTTTTGGAGAAGCGACTGCACTGGTCTCGAGCTATTTAGGCTTACTATGTCTTTGCAAAGATTTCGATTTCTATTGCGACACCTGCGGTTTGACGATCTTGAAACTCGCGAAGCTAGAAAATCTTTAGATAGATTGACAGCTGCTCGTCAGATATTTGATCTGTTCGTTCCTTTCCATTACGTCACAGTTGACGAAAAACTCGAAGCATTTAGGGGTAGATATATTTTTCGGCAATATATACCCAATAAGCCAAATAAATATGGCATTAAGATTTATGCCCTTTGTGAGCCAAAAGTTTTTTATACTTGCAACATGGAAGTATATGTTGGCAAACAGCCCGCTGGTCCTTGGGAGGTAAATAATTCCCAAGACGCTGTTCTGGAAAGGATGTGTCAACCTGTAAGAGGAGCTGGAAGGAGCGTGACTACTCAAAATTGGTTCACTAGTTTTAAACTAATGGAGAACCTAATGAAAAATTTTAGAATGACTCTTGTTGGAACGGTCAGAAAAAATAAAAGGGAGCTCCCGACTGAATTTTCTCGCCCAGTTAATCGTCCTGAGAAGTCGTTAATGTTTGCATTTCACGACAATTGTACTCTCGTGTCCTATATTCCGAAGAAAAACAAAAATGTTTTGCTCATGTCAAGTTTACATCGTGATGACATTATTGATGGTGAAACAGGTAAGACAGACATAATAGTTACTTACAACCAAACTGAGGGAGGCGTAGACACAGTTGACAAACTGCTCTGCATATAATTGTGCACGTGCTACCCGAAGGTGGCCTATGGTAATTTTTTATTCTTTGTTAAATGTGGCAGGAATTAATTCTCTTTGCATTTACAAGGCGAATGATAGAGACTTACAAATTTTACGACGAGAATTTCCGCGTAAACTGTCTTCTGAATTAATAAGTGATCATATAAGAGTCCGCTCTACTGTGTCAAACTTACCACAATCAATGAAACTAAGGGTAAGGGATATTCTTGGACTAGAACCGGTTGACCAGCCTCCAGAACCTCCAACAAGACAAAAGGGTCGATGTGCTGTGTGATAAAAAAAAAATCGTCCCACCCGATATTTTTGTAAAGGGTGTCACACCTGTGTATGTCTGGAACACGCTTTAATAATTTGTCCAGAATGTTTTGAAACGGCACATTGGGAGAGCTAATTTTATAATGGCTGCTGTTTTGAATGTTTTTTGTATTATTTTGTGAATTATTTTTGTTTCTTTTTTACTTAAGCTTCTTAGTTTATGTATTAAAACTTCTGCTGCGATTTTGTTTTAAAAAAGTTCTGCAATGTTATGTCTGCTTTTAACAAATCTGTAATTTAGCAATTTAGAATTCAGTAGATTTCTTAGATATTTTAATACTATTAGCTGCTACTTAGATATAAAAAAAGATACACTTCTTGAATGCGGACTTATAGTCCGCAGCGACCACTGGTGTTCTAAATTTAGCGCGACCACTGAAAGATTAAGCGTTTGCACCATCGGATCTCATATTTCTGATCATTTCAACACAATGGCAGGTGTGGAGATGGAACATTCTCGAGAACTTGTTTTTGGGGAATATTCTCCGAGAACAATGAGAATTTATCGGAAATTTTGGAGAATTTATTTTATATGTTGGAGAATTTTGTGTTTTGACTGCATAAACTGAAAGAACATATTTGTTTTTACCAAAAGTAGTTTTTACAATAATTTTATCTGAAACAATAAAGAGATGTGTACAACCAAACTAAGGGAGGCGTAGACACAGTTGACAAACTCTGCTCTGCATGATGTCTTAAAGACGACTTATTAAGATCCACTTTATATCTGAACGTCTTAAGATATAGAAAAGACGTCCTATGGATATCTATTTAAAGATGTCTTTATGACAACCATTTATTACGTCCAAGAGATGTCTTTTAAATGTCAAAACATAGTATGTTTGTGGTTTCATGCTGTCTTACTAAACTAAGAAAATTCAATGTTAGTTCACCCAAAACGAGAGTTGGTCAAACGCCATACCTCGTCGAACCTTAAATTTTCGTGACAAAGCGCGAGTTTGAAATGATTGTCAGCCAAAATTCTACCGAAACTTGCAGTATTCTCCCTAATTACTCTGAGCCTGAAATCACATGCATCCGTGATCACGCATCCGTTGTGACCATGTGACCGTTGCCCAAATACCCGTTGCACTAAACAGGACCTATTTTAACTGAAGTTTTTTATTGGTTAAATTTTATTATGACGTCACTACATATCTGCTGTTGGTGAATAATGAGCTGTTAAAACAATGTTTCCATTGCATAAAATCGAAGGACGACTATAAACAATGCTTGTAATGTTTTAATCTTTCTAATGGACATAATTATTTTGTGATCAGTAAAACACGTCACCAACCACAAATATTCGTATGGCTGCTCGAGTTAACTGGTTCGATAAAATACGCCTTCTGTCAAATTTCCCACGTTTGTCATTTCAGGGAAAGCCAGCTGATTTTTCTCATTTTTCTTGTAACTTTACGAGGTTTTTCTTCTTTAGTAGTGTCTTGTGATTGTTTTTATATAAAAAGAAAAGAGAAAACGCAAAATTTATAAACCTTATTTTCGTAGGGTAAAACTGAAAACTTTTTTGACTAAAAGTTTTGTCAATTTATTAGAGGCATCTAGCAATAAAACTATTTTTGAACAGTAAAAATGAAGCGAAGTCTTCAGAAATATTATATGCAGGCAAAAAGAGCCCAAAAACGGTCAGTTAGTAAATCCTGTCTTAATTCTTATGAAATTCAGTCTCGGAGTGAACCTCAACCAGGTTGTAGCAAATCAGTTTGTTCGGCAGAAAAATATGAAACGGAATCGAATAGCACTGTAGCAAGTTCTGTTACAGATTGTGAAGATTTCCATTTTGAAGATACAGACAGGAACAATACCATTCAGCTTGAGAGTGTCGAATCTTCTGCAGAATTGAAACCACTTCGAGTCAGAATAGGAGAATGGGCTGTAAAATATAATATCCCCAATATCGCCACTAATGACTTGTTAAAAATCTTACACGATGAGGTTAGAATACTATTGCCCCTAGATGCCAGAACCCTATTACATACAGTTCGAAATGTAGAACCAAAAATTATTGCCCCAGGAAAATACTTTCACTTTGGTCTTAAACAGGCCGTATATACTTTAATAAATTGTTTACACATAAATAGTCTTCAAGAACAAAAAATTGAATTATATGTAAATGTAGATGGCCTACCATTAGCAAAAAGTTCATCTAGTCAGGTTTACCCAATTTTAATATCAATTGTTGGTTCAGACATAGTGCGAAAGGTAGGAATATATCACGGCCTTCAGAAACCAGATATCCTTAGTGAATTCTTGCAAGATTTTGTAGAAGATTGCATCGATGCTATAAATAATGGTATCATTTTCAATAATAAACATTACCCAATAAAAATAAAAGGTTTCGTCTGTGATGCGCCTGCAAAATCTTTATAAAATCAGTAAAAAGGCACACAAGTTATTCCTCTTGTACCAAATGTTGTATACAAGGTGAATATGAGGACAAAATGTATTTTCCAGAGATTGAACACAGATTGAACATCTACGAACAAATGATCAGTTCAGATTGCAGCAGGATGAACATCATCATTTGGGTTAAACAATTTTAGAAAATATTCCAGAATTTGACATGATTGATGGGTTTCCGTTAGAATGCATATATATATATATATATATATATATATATATATATATATATATATATATATATATATATATATATAAGTTTCACTATATAACTATGGGAATACCCCAGTGGTTAAAGGAGGAAGCAATAAAAGATGTTGGGTGCTTCTAAAGTATTGCAATTTATTCCACGTTCAAGCTTTCGTCTATGATTATAGACTTCATCAGGACTACAAAACAACAAGAGAAAATTCTTTTACAAGTCTTTCTAATGGCTACAGTCAGTAACACCTACCAGAATACAGCATTAAATCTCCTTCAGTTGGTTATTAAAATAGGTGTATGGAAACATAACCTCATACTTGCACATATTAAAAATTGTAAAAATAAGACATGTAAAAATGACCAAACGTTACAAAATCAGGTCACAAACTTGTTAACAATGTCTAAAAGTATATAAACAAAATAAAACGAATTAAATCAATTATCTTATGTATACGATGATTATTGATTTTAAAAATCATTAAAATTAATACACAATACTAACGGTGCTGTCAAAATTGCCGGAAGTAACATGGCTGACAACTGAACGACAGTGACAAATGACAGAAGTGAGAGGCTGCCAACCAAAAAGTATGGCGAATAGATGTAGTTATTCAAGACAGACGTTCACAAGTCAATGTGTTATTGTTATTATTAAGTACAAATCGGTTGTGCTCTCACTCCAGTCACAGTAACGGTACCAAAATTATGAACTAAAAAGGAGTAGATACCACTTTCACTCATGTGGTAAAATTAAAACCAACCAATCCACTGTATGTAATTAATCGAACAATCAAAACATAGTAAAGTTAAAAGAAAGAGAAATGGCTCACAGCACTGTCAACATTATTCTTGCCGATAAGAGGAGAATTACAGATGACTCCACTCACTTTTCCACATAACATTCTGGATATTTTTTATGTTTTGTAGACTTTTGATTAATAAGAAAACTATACATTGAGCTTAAGCTGTCTACATCTTTTTTGTAATTGAGAGAGTTACTACAGCTGCTTATGTAACACATTTCAAGTATTTTTCTCTTTTGGGTACTCTTCTCTGAGTCAAGGATTATGGCATTATTATATTCGATTCTATGGTCCATTTGGTTAACATGCAAACTAAGGCTAGTAGCCTGTGGTTTATTTTTGCAGTCACTTTTATGGAGAGCTAGTCTTTTTGAGAGTTTTTGACTAGTATGTCCGATATATAACTTGCCACACTCACAAGGTACTCCATAGATCACACCTGATTTTTGGTTATTAGCAGTTTTATCTTTTAAGTTCGAGTAGAACAAATTCAGTTTTTTTAAATTGTAATTGGCAATAACTATATTGAACTTATTGAATATTCTTACCAGTGAAGAAGTCAACTTGTGGATATACTGCAATTTAGCATATTTTTTCAACATGATATTATTGTTTAAATTGTCCACATTATTATGATTAGATATGCTATAATTAGAAAATAGTAATTTGTTAATCAATTTTAGTGGGTAAGAATTAGCTAACAGTAAATTTTTTAAAATAAGTAAATTTTTCTGTAGGAAAGTATTGTGAGAAATTTTTGTAATTCTGTTTTTTAGAGCCAGTACTGCATTCAACTTCTGTTTCTGTGGGTGGTATGAAGTGAAAGGTATGTATCTACCTGAGCTAGTACTCTTTCTATACCAGTCCAACATGACTACATTGTCAACACTCCTAACTGCTAAAGTATCTAAGAAAGGGACAGCTGTGGACAATTTAAACAATAATATCATGTTGAAAAAATATGCTAAATTGCAGTATATCCACAAGTTGACTCCTTCACTGGTAAGAATATTCAATAAATTCAATATAGTTATTGCCAATTACAATTTAAAAAAAACTGAATTTGTTCTACTCTAACTTAAAAGATAAAACTGCTAATAACCAAAAATCAGGTGTGATCTATGGAGTACCTTGTGAGTGTGGCAAGTTATATATCGGACATACTAGTCAAAAACTCTCAAAAAGACTAGCTCTCCATAAAAGTGACTGCAAAAATAAACCACAGGCTACTAGCCTTAGTTTGCATGTTAACCAAATGGACCATAGAATCGAATATAATAATGCCATAATCCTTGACTCAGAGAAGAGTACCCAAAAGAGAAAAATACTTGCAATGTGTTACATAAGCAGCTGTAGTAACTCTCTCAATTACAAAAAAGATGTAGACAGCTTAAGCTCAATGTATAGTTTTCTTATTAATCAAAAGTCTACAAAACATAAAAAATATCCAGAATGTTATATATATATATATATATATATATATATATATATATATATATATATATATATATATATATATATATATATATATATATAATATTGCCTGTCCCCGGCCTGAATGAGATCTAACAGTATCGAAACCGGTCGTCGGGGTGGCACGGTTCATTTGTACCTGTGATATCAGGTCATTGAACCACCAAGGATGATATTCCTTGGACAACACGTTGGCGTAGTGTGAGAATAGTATTTTCAATATCGTTCCCAACGGACAAACCCAGAATCAATCGTGTAATTCAATGCCGGTAGGGGTATTAGCCCTCGGAGTAGTTGTTTCGGTTGGTTCGACCATTTAACACCTGCTCGACACAGAGCAATTTGCCTGTCCCCGGCCTGAATGAGATCTAACAGTATCGAAACCGGTCGTCGGGGTGGCACGGTTCATTTGTACCTGTGATATCAGGTCATTGAACCACCAAGGATGATATTCCTTGCACAACACGTTGGCGTAGTGTGAGAATAGTATTTTCAATATCGTTCCCAACGGACAAACCCAGAATCAATCGTGTAATTCAATGCCGGTAGGGGTATTAGCCCTCGGAGTAGTTGTTTCGGTTGGTTCGACCATTTAACACCTGCTCGACACAGAGCAATTTGCCTGTCCCCGGCCTGAATGAGATCTAACAGTATCGAAACCGGTCGTCGGGGTGGCACGGTTCATTTGTACCTGTGATATCAGGTCATTGAACCACCAAGGATGATATTCCTTGGACAACACGTTGGCGTAGTGTGAGAATAGTATTTTCAATATCGTTCCCAACGGACAAACCCAGAATCAATCGTGTAATTCAATGCCGGTAGGGGTATTAGCCCTCGGAGTAGTTGTTTCGGTTGGTTCGACCATTTAACACCTGCTCGACACAGAGCAATTTGCCTGTCCCCGGCCTGAATGAGATCTAACAGTATCGAAACCGGTCGTCGGGGTGGCACGGTTCATTTGTACCTGTGATATCAGGTCATTGAACCACCAAGGATGATATTCCTTGGACAACACGTTGGCGTAGTGTGAGAATAGTATTTTCAATATCGTTCCCAACGGACAAACCCAGAATCAATCGTGTAATTCAATGCCGGTAGGGGTATTAGCCCTCGGAGTAGTTGTTTCGGTTGGTTCGACCATTTAACACCTGCTCGATACAGAGCAATTTGCCTGTCCCCGGCCTGAATGAGATCTAACAGTATCGAAACCGGTCGTCGGGGTGGCACGGTTCATTTGTACCTGTGATATCAGGTCATTGAACCACCAAGGATGATATTCCTTGGACAACACGTTGGCGTAGTGTGAGAATAGTATTTTCAATATCGTTCCCAACGGACAAACCCAGAATCAATCGTGTAATTCAATGCCGGTAGGGGTATTAGCCCTCGGAGTAGTTGTTTCGGTTGGTTCGACCATTTAACACCTGCTCGACACAGAGCAATTTGCCTGTCCCCGGCCTGAATGAGATCTAACAGTATCGAAACCGGTCGTCGGGGTGGCACGGTTCATTTGTACCTGTGATATCAGGTCATTGAACCACCAAGGATGATATTCCTTGGACAACACGTTGGCGTAGTGTGAGAATAGTATTTTCAATATCGTTCCCAACGGACAAACCCAGAATCAATCGTGTAATTCAATGCCGGTAGGGGTATTAGCCCTCGGAGTAGTTGTTTCGGTTGGTTCGACCATTTAACACCTGCTCGACACAGAGCAATTTGCCTGTCCCCGGCCTGAATGAGATCTAACAGTATCGAAACCGGTCGTCGGGGTGGCACGGTTCATTTGTACCTGTGATATCAGGTCATTGAACCACCAAGGATGATATTCCTTGGACAACACGTTGGCGTAGTGTGAGAATAGTATTTTCAATATATATATATATATATATATATATATATATATATATATATATATATATATATATATATATATATATATATATATATATATATATATATATATATATATATATATATATATATATATATATATATACAGGGTGGTCCTTTTAAAGTGTTACAAGGCAATATTTAAGAAACGGCTGAGAATAAAAAAATGAAATTTGGGGTGATGCAACGGGACTTTGGGGGACACTATTTGACATGATAGGTAACTTTGTAACCCTTCCCACTTTTTAGGGGTGGGGGTAACTTTTAAAAGTTAAATGGAACGGTGCGGTTTTTTTTTCAGATTCGCAATCTACAGAAAGAACTACGCCAAAAACATAATTTATTGTCAATGTCAATGTCAGTATCTTAAATAAATTGAACAAATTGACAAAATTATAGTTTTCCACATTTTTCCGTTTACCTCCATGCAAATGAGGCGGTCAATGGCGTCAAGGCGAAAGGCAATGGTGTACGCGCCGTTGTCATAATAACGCACGGGTCACAAAATCAACAATACAAACATAAGTCAGCGCGTGACAGTTATTTTAGTGCTTCCTGTTATTAATTACTGTTGATTTCAGTTCAGTTCAGTCAACGTAACTGGCACTTGTATTTATAATTTTCAAAAATGAATGACTTCGACTGCCAAGTAGACATGTTGTTAATTCTCGGAGAATGTAGAAAAAACTACCGCAATGCTTCTGAACTTTGGTCTGAAAGATTCCCCCAGTTACCACGAAAATCCCACATGGCATTCAAAAGGTTAGAAACTAGGAGCCGTCAGACTGGTCAACTTTCATCCAAAAAGCGCAATCGCAGAAAGACTAAAACCAGCGATGATATGGCGGTAGGAGTTTTGGGAACAGTAGCTATCAACCCTCATATTGGTTCCAGAAACCTGGCTAAAGACGCTGGGATGTGTAAAACATCCGTTCTCAGAATATTGCATAATTTCAAGTTTCATCCTTACCATATTAGCCTACACCAAGAATTGTATGACCAAGATTTTGAGAGACGGGTGGACTTTTGTCACTGGTTTCAACGATGGATCAGAGAAAACAATTCACTGGAAAACATATTTTTTTCTGACGAAGCGACTTTTACGAACCATGGCCAAGTCAATCGACATAATATGCATTATTGGGCTGACGAAAATCCACACTGGATGCGAACAGTCGCTTATCAGCACCCTTGGTCGGTAAATACCTGGTGTGGGATATTTGGCGATGTTATTATTGGACCTCATTTTTTTGATGGAACACTTAATGGACAGCGATACTGCGATTTCCTGAGAAATGATTTACCAAGATTAATGCCAAATATTCCAGAGCAACAACGTGGGTCAGTTTGGTTCCAGCAAGATGGTGCGCCACCACATTTCTGTCGAGATGCACGTAATATTCTCGATGCTACTTACCGTAATAGATGGATTGGACGTGGGGGGCCAGTGCACTGGCCTGCTCGATCACCAGACATGACTCCCCTTGACTTTTTCTTGTGGGGTTTGGTCAAAGAAAAAGTCATGGTGACAGCACCAACTACAGCCGAAGACATGAAGCAAAGAATTAGGCGTGCAGTTCAAGGAATCACCCCAGATATACTGTTAAGAGTTCGAAATTCATTTCAGAATAGGGTTATTAAATGTCTAGAGCAAAATGGCCGTCATTTTGAACACCTATTAAAATAAAATATTGTTTTTTACTCTTACAGTATTTAATTTGTTGACTTTAACATACTGACATTGACATTGATATTAAATTATGTTTTCAACGTAGTTTTTTCTGTAGATTGCTAATCTGAAGAAAAAACCGCACCGTTCCATTTAACTTTTAAAAGTTACCCCCCACCCCTAAAAATTGGGAAGGGTTACAAAGTTACCTATCATGTCAAATAGTGTCCCCCAAAGTCCCGTTGCATCACCCCAAATTTCATTTTTTTATTCTCAGCCGATTCTTAAATATTGCCTTGTAATACTTTAAAAGGACCACCCTGCATATATATATATATATATATATATATATATATATATATATATATATATATATATATATTTCACTATATAACTATGGGAATACCCCAGTGGTTAAAGGAGGAAGCAATAAAAGATGTTGGGTGCTTCTAAAGTATTGCAATTTATTCCACGTTCAAGCTTTCGTCTATGATTATAGACTTCATCAGGACTACACAACAACAAGAGAAAATTCTTTTACAAGTCTTTCTAATGGCTACAGTCAGTAACACCTACCAGAATACAGCATTAAATCTCCTTCAGTTGGTTATTAAAATAGGTGTATGGAAACATAACCTCATACTTGAACATATTAAAAATTGTAAAAATAAGACATGTAAAAATGACCAAACGTTACAAAATCAGGTCACAAACTTGTTAACAATGTCTAAAAGTATATAAACAAAATAAAACGAATTAAATCAATTATCTTATGTATACGATGATTATTGATTTTAAAAATCATTAAAATTAATACACAATACTAACGGTGCTGTCAAAATTGCCGGAAGTAACATGGCTGACAACTGAACGACAGTGACAAATGACAGAAGTGAGAGGCTGCCAACCAAAAAGTATGGCGAATAGATGTAGTTATTCAAGACAGACGTTCACAAGTTAATGTGTTATTGTTATTATTAAGTACAAATCGGTTGTGCTCTCACTCCAGTCACAGTAACGGTACCAAAATTATGAACTAAAAAGGAGTAGATACCACTTTCACTCATGTGGTAAAATTAAAACCAACCAATCCACTGTATGTAATTAATCGAACAATCAAAACATAGTAAAGTTAAAAGAAAGAGAAATGGCTCACAGCACTGTCAACATTATTCTTGCCGATAAGAGGAGAATTACAGATGACTCCACTCACTTTTCCACATAACATTCTGGATATTTTTTATGTTTTGTAGACTTTTGATTAATAAGAAAACTATACATTGAGCTTAAGCTGTCTACATCTTTTTTGTAATTGAGAGAGTTACTACAGCTGCTTATGTAACACATTTCAAGTATTTTTCTCTTTTGGGTACTCTTCTCTGAGTCAAGGATTATGGCATTATTATATTCGATTCTATGGTCCATTTGGTTAACATGCAAACTAAGGCTAGTAGCCTGTGGTTTATTTTTGCAGTCACTTTTATGGAGAGCTAGTCTTTTTGAGAGTTTTTGACTAGTATGTCCGATATATAACTTGCCACACTCACAAGGTACTCCATAGATCACACCTGATTTTTGGTTATTAGCAGTTTTATCTTTTAAGTTAGAGTAGAACAAATTCAGTTTTTTTAAATTGTAATTGGCAATAACTATATTGAACTTATTGAATATTCTTACCAGTGAAGGAGTCAACTTGTGGATATACTGCAATTTAGCATATTTTTTCAACATGATATTATTGTTTAAATTGTCCACATTATTATGATTAGATATGCTATAATTAGAAAATAGTAATTTGTTAATCAATTTTAGTGGGTAAGAATTAGCTAACAGTAAATTTTTTAAAATAAGTCAATTTTTCTGTAGGAAAGTATTGTGAGAAATTTTTGTAATTCTGTTTTTTAGAGCCAGTACTGCATTCAACTTCTGTTTCTGTGGGTGGTATGAAGTGAAAGGTATGTATCTACCTGAGCTAGTACTCTTTCTATACCAGTCCAACATGACTACATTGTCAACACTCCTAACTGCTAAAGTATCTAAGAAAGGGACAGCTGTGGACAATTTAAACAATAATATCATGTTGAAAAAATATGCTAAATTGCAGTATATCCACAAGTTGACTCCTTCACTGGTAAGAATATTCAATAAATTCAATATAGTTATTGCCAATTACAATTTAAAAAAAAAACTGAATTTGTTCTACTCTAACTTAAAATATAAAACTGCTAATAACCAAAAATCAGGTGTGATCTATGGAGTACCTTGTGAGTGTGGCAAGTTATATATCGGACATACTAGTCAAAAACTCTCAAAAAGACTAGCTCTCCATAAAAGTGACTGCAAAAATAAACCACAGGCTACTAGCCTTAGTTTGCATGTTAACCAAATGGACCATAGAATCGAATATAATAATGCCATAATCCTTGACTCAGAGAAGAGTACCCAAAAGAGAAAAATACTTGAAATGTGTTACATAAGCAGCTGTAGTAACTCTCCCAATTACAAAAAAGATGTAGACAGCTTAAGCTCAATGTATAGTTTTCTTATTAATCAAAAGTCTACAAAACATAAAAAATATCCAGAATGTTATGTGGAAAAGTGAGTGGAGTCATCTGTAATTCTCCTCTTATCGGCAAGAATAATGTTGACATTGCTGTGAGCCATTTCTCTTTCTTTTAACTTTACTATGTTTTGATTGTTCGATTAATTACATACAGTGGATTGGTTGGTTTTAATTTTACCACATGAGTGAAAGTGGTATCTACTCCTTTTTAGTTCATAATTTTGGTGCCATTACTGTGACTGGAGTGAGAGCACAACCGATTTGTACTTAATAATAACAATAACACATTAACTTTTGAACGTCTGTCTTGAATAACTACAACTATTCGCCATACTTTTTGGTTGGCAGCCTCTCACTTCTGTCATTTGTCACTGTCGTTCAGTTGTCAGCCATGTTACTTCCGGCAATTTTGACAGCACCGTTAGTATTGTGTATTAATTTTAATGATTTTTAAAATCAATAATCATCGTATACATAAGATAATTGATTTAATTCGTTTTATTTTGTTTATATACTTTTAGACATTGTTAACAAGTTTGTGACCTTATTTTGTAACGTTTGGTCATTTTTACATGTCTTATTTTTACAATTTTTAATATGTGCAAGTATGAGGTTATGTTTCCATACACCTATTTTAATAACCAACTGAAGGAGATTTAATGCTGGATTCTGGTAGGTGTTACTGACTGTAGCCATTAGAAAGACTTGTAAAGGAATTTTCTCTTGTTGTTTTGTAGTCCTGATGAAGTCTATAATCATAGACGAAAGCTTGAACGTGGAATAAATTGCAATACTTTAGAAGCACCCAACATCTTTTATTGCTTCCTCCTTTAACCACTGGGGTATTCCCATAGTTATATAGTGAAACTTAGTTACCAGTACCCCGTTACTGTCCTTCCTCTTTATACTTGTAGTATGGGATCATTCTATGAACGAGTCCGGATAACTTTCGGCAACCAGTTGGTTAACACTATGAAAGAGTTCGCTAATGTCAACAGAAAACTAGCAACACAAAGGAACAGAAGAATATTCCTGTTAGAATGTAAAAGAAATTCAGTCACACCCAATTTCATACAAAATAGTGCTAGGAACCTTTGGAACGTACCTCAACATCTCACACAACAGAACATAGGCCACATTGGTGTGCTCACGCAACAGGTAACTCTAAAGTTGCATAATATAACTGTGAGAGATACCGATTTTTATATTAAAAGATTAGAAAATAAACTTAATTCTCTTATCCAAGTTCTCCGTAACTCGTTACCATATCACGTACTAGATGATTTCTTTTATATGCAACAATTTACTTATAATAAAGTTTTCAATAAGACTAAGAATACGAATATAAAAAAATTAAAAGCACTTTGTTTCAAAAAAGATAACCTTTATAATGCTACTAGTGCAGCCTGGTTCAAAAATATATCTGATATCCAAATACCTGAAAAAATACAAGGTTTTTTAACCTTAGGACCTAAGTTTAGTCTTCCTATTACACCGAAAGATGTTGATATCTTCAAGTTAATATCTGAGGTAGAATCTATTATTTCCAATATACCGGAAGACCAACAAAATATAGTTAGGTCTCAAGCCACAAACTTAATTACTAACTATATCCAATTTAATAAGCACGCTTTATCACCTTCTTATATTATCGAATCTGAAACGAGAAAGTTCTTGAAAAGTAATCCTAATTTAATTATTACTCGTTCAGATAAAGGCAATGTTACAGTGGCTATGAACAAAGATACGTATATCAATAAATCCTTAGATTTATTAAATGATGAAGAAACTTACAAATCAATTAACAAAGATCCAACTAACTCTCTTGAACTTAGCTGTAATAGATTAATTAAGAAATTAAAAGATAACGGGTATCTTCCTGAAGCAAATGCAAAATCACTGTTGACTTACAATGGTGTCTGCCCGAAATATTATGGACTACCTAAAGTACACAAGGAGGACATACCTCTAAGACCTATTGTGTCATGTGTGGGTGCTTCTACACAACCTCTGGCTAAATTCATCTCTGGAGTCCTGGACAGAGCTTTCAATAATTTCAATAAATTTAGAATCAAAGATACTTTTGAATTTTCAGAAAGAATTAACAATTTCCAATTACCTGAGGGCTTTCTTTTGGTGTCTTTTGATGTTGTCTCACTCTTTACAAACATAACATTACCATTAATAATTAGTATTTTTCAAGAACATTTCAATCTCATTGAAGAACATTGTACAATACCACACCAAGATTTCATTGATATAATTGTTTACCTTTATAATAATACATTTTTCTCTTTTAACGGTAAATTTTACCAACAAATTAAAGGTTTACCGATGGGTGGGGCTGCCTCCCCCTCAATAGCTGAAATTGTTATGAACAAATTACTGTATTTTGTGACAGATGCTGTTGACTTTGAATTCCCTTTCATATGTCAATATGTGGATGATTTACTCACGGCCGTCCCTTCTGATAAAGTACAGTACACTCTGGACATATTTAACTCATTTAACCAGAATGTTACGTTCACTCTTGAGGGTGAGACAGACTCAGCTGTCCCTTTCTTAGATACTTTAGGAGTGTTGACAATGTAGTCATGTTGGACTGGTATAGAAAGAGTACTAGCTCAGGTAGATACATACCTTTCACTTCATACCACCCACAGAAACAGAAGTTGAATGCAGTACTGGCTCTAAAAAACAGAATTACAAAAATTTCTCACAATACTTTCCTACAGAAAAATTTACTTATTTTAAAAAATTTACTGTTAGCTAATTCTTCCCCACTAAAATTGATTAACAAATTACTATTTTCTAATTATAGCATATCTAATCATAATAATGTGGACAATTTAAACAATAATATCATGTTGAAAAAATATGCTAAATTGCAGTATATCCACAAGTTGACTCCTTCACTGGTAAGAATATTCAATAAGTTCAATATAGTTATTGCCAATTACAATTTAAAAAAACTGAATTTGTTCTACTCTAACTTAAAAGATAAAACTGCTAATAACCAAAAATCAGGTGTGATCTATGGAGTACCTTGTGAGTGTGGCAAGTTATATATCGGACATACTAGTCAAAAACTCTCAAAAAGACTAGCTCTCCATAAAAGTGACTGCAAAAATAAACCACAGGCTACTAGCCTTAGTTTGCATGTTAACCAAATGGACCATAGAATCGAATATAATAATGCCATAATCCTTGACTCAGAGAAGAGTACCCAAAAGAGAAAAATACTTGAAATGTGTTACATAAGCAGCTGTAGTAACTCTCTCAATTACAAAAAAGATGTAGACAGCTTAAGCTCAATGTATAGTTTTCTTATTAATCAAAAGTCTACAAAACATAAAAAATATCCAGAATGTTATGTGGAAAAGTGAGTGGAGTCATCTGTAATTCTCCTCTTATCGGCAAGAATAATGTTGACAGTGGTGTGAGCCATTTCTCTTTCTTTTAACTTTACTATGTTTTGATTGTTCGATTAATTACATACAGTGGATGGGTTGGTTTTAATTTTACCACATGAGTGAAAGTGGTATCTACTCCTTTTTAGTTCATAATTTTGGTACCGTTACTGTGACTGGAGTGAGAGCACAACCGATTTGTACTTAATAATAACAATAACACATTAACTTGTGAACGTCTGTCTTGAATAACTACATCTATTCGCCATACTTTTTGGTTGGCAGCCTCTCACTTCTGTCATTTGTCACTGTCGTTCAGTTGTCAGCCATGTTACTTCCGGCAATTTTGACAGCACCGTTAGTATTGTGTATTAATTTTAATGATTTTTAAAATCAATAATCATCGTATACATAAGATAATTGATTTAATTCGTTTTATTTTGTTTATATACTTTTAGACATTGTTAACAAGGTTGTGACCTTATTTTGTAACGTTTGGTCATTTTTACATGTCTTATTTTTACAATTTTTAATATGTGCAAGTATGAGGTTATGTTTCCATACACCTATTTTAATAACCAACTGAAGGAGATTTAATGCTGGATTCTGGTAGGTGTTACTGACTGTAGCCATTAGAAAGACTTGTAAAAGAATTTTCTCTTGTTGTTTTGTAGTCCTGATGAAGTCTATGATCATAGACGAAAGCTTGAACGTGGAATAAATTGCAATACTTTAGAAGCACCCAACATCTTTTATTGCTTCCTCCTTTAACCACTGGGGTATTCCCATAGTTATATAGTGAAACTTAGTTACCAGTACCCCGTTACTGTCCTTCCCCTCTATATATATATATATATATATATATATATATATATATATATATATATATATATATATATATATATATATATATATATATATATATATATATATGGGGTAGAGGTTTCATGCAGGTGCTATTGCAGCCTCCGTGGTGATGTTAGGTGTTGCCCGGAAATCCCTGGGTCTCCTGACAAAACACAACCACAAATGTGCTAGCAGGTCCCTGGTCTGTGAACTCTTTGTGTTTTTTAAACTTCCAAGTTTCCCATCCTATAACTTGGTTATGTGCGACTGATGAGTGCTAATAAGCACGAAACACGTGTCGAGTACTACCATACTGACAGTTTCCCCGATATTTTCTTAACCTTTTTCTTATAAAGTTTCCTGTCGATATTTCTTCATTTCTCTATATTCTTATATTCCCTGGGGTAGAGGTTTCACGCAGGTGCTATTGCAGCCTCCGTGGTGATGTTAGGTGTTGCCCGGAAATCTCTGGGTCTCCTGACAAAACACAACCACAAATATATAAAATTCCAAACATCGAACAAAGTTCGATATTATGGAACGTATATCAGTTTTGATTTCTCTCTGGCGTCTCATCCCCGGACGCGTTTCGCCGTATCACGGCTCATCAGCGAGGCTAGAGACGACAGAGAGAAATCAAGCTCGAAGGTACTAATAGCTGTACCAGCATAAATAAATGGCAAAACGCTACGGGTAGCGCCATCTCGGCAGATCTAGGCCAAGTAATACACACACCAGCGCCAACACTAAAGACACATGTCACAATTAGTAATGGAAGTCACCTGCAAAGACATCAAGTCACAATTGCAGGGTGACCGCTAGGTGGTGCGCACCTCAAAGACGATCCTCGTCAGTAGTAATGAAATATATAAAATTCCAAACATCGAACAAAGTTCGATATTATGGAACGTATATCAGTTTTGATTTCTCTCTGGCGTCTCATCCCCGGACGCGTTTCGCCGTATCACGGCTCATCAGCGAGGCTAGAGACGACAGAGAGAAATCAAGCTCGAAGGTACTAATAGCTGTACCAGCATAAATAAATGGCAAAACGCTACGGGTAGCGCCATCTCGGCAGATCTAGGCCAAGTAATACACACACCAGCGCCAACACTAAAGACACATGTCACAATTAGTAATGGAAGTCACCTGCAAAGACATCAAGTCACAATTGCAGGGTGACCGCTAGGTGGTGCGCACCTCAAAGACGATCCTCGTCAGTAGTAATGAAATATATAAAATTCCAAACATCGAACAAAGTTCGATATTATGGAACGTATATCAGTTTTGATTTCTCTCTGGCGTCTCATCCCCGGACGCGTTTCGCCGTATCACGGCTCATCAGCGAGGCTAGAGACGACAGAGAGAAATCAAGCTCGAAGGTACTAATAGCTGTACCAGCATAAATAAATGGCAAAACGCTACGGGTAGCGCCATCTCGGCAGATCTAGGCCAAGTAATACACACACCAGCGCCAACACTAAAGACACATGTCACAATTAGTAATGGAAGTCACCTGCAAAGACATCAAGTCACAATTGCAGGGTGACCGCTAGGTGGTGCGCACCTCAAAGACGATCCTCGTCAGTAGTAATGAAATATATAAAATTCCAAACATCGAACAAAGTTCGATATTATGGAACGTATATCAGTTTTGATTTCTCTCTGGCGTCTCATCCCCGGACGCGTTTCGCCGTATCACGGCTCATCAGCGAGGCTAGAGACGACAGAGAGAAATCAAGCTCGAAGGTACTAATAGCTGTACCAGCATAAATAAATGGCAAAACGCTACGGGTAGCGCCATCTCGGCAGATCTAGGCCAAGTAATACACACACCAGCGCCAACACTAAAGACACATGTCACAATTAGTAATGGAAGTCACCTGCAAAGACATCAAGTCACAATTGCAGGGTGACCGCTAGGTGGTGCGCACCTCAAAGACGATCCTCGTCAGTAGTAATGAAATATATAAAATTCCAAACATCGAACAAAGTTCGATATTATGGAACGTATATCAGTTTTGATTTCTCTCTGGCGTCTCATCCCCCGACGCGTTTCGCCGTATCACGGCTCATCAGCGAGGCTAGAGACGACAGAGAGAAATCAAGCTCGAAGGTACTAATAGCTGTACCAGCATAAATAAATGGCAAAACGCTACGGGTAGCGCCATCTCGGCAGATCTAGGCCAAGTAATACACACACCAGCGCCAACACTAAAGACACATGTCACAATTAGTAATGGAAGTCACCTGCAAAGACATCAAGTCACAATTGCAGGGTGACCGCTAGGTGGTGCGCACCTCAAAGACGATCCTCGTCAGTAGTAATGAAATATATAAAATTCCAAACATCGAACAAAGTTCGATATTATGGAACGTATATCAGTTTTGATTTCTCTCTGGCGTCTCATCCCCGGACGCGTTTCGCCGTATCACGGCTCATCAGCGAGGCTAGAGACGACAGAGAGAAATCAAGCTCGAAGGTACTAATAGCTGTACCAGCATAAATAAATGGCAAAACGCTACGGGTAGCGCCATCTCGGCAGATCTAGGCCAAGTAATACACACACCAGCGCCAACACTAAAGACACATGTCACAATTAGTAATGGAAGTCACCTGCAAAGACATCAAGTCACAATTGCAGGGTGACCGCTAGGTGGTGCGCACCTCAAAGACGATCCTCGTCAGTAGTAATGAAATATATAAAATTCCAAACATCGAACAAAGTTCGATATTATGGAACGTATATCAGTTTTGATTTCTCTCTGGCGTCTCATCCCCGGACGCGTTTCGCCGTATCACGGCTCATCAGCGAGGCTAGAGACGACAGAGAGAAATCAAGCTCGAAGGTACTAATAGCTGTACCAGCATAAATAAATGGCAAAACGCTACGGGTAGCGCCATCTCGGCAGATCTAGGCCAAGTAATACACACACCAGCGCCAACACTAAAGACACATGTCACAATTAGTAATGGAAGTCACCTGCAAAGACATCAAGTCACAATTGCAGGGTGACCGCTAGGTGGTGCGCACCTCAAAGACGATCCTCGTCAGTAGTAATGAAATATATAAAATTCCAAACATCGAACAAAGTTCGATATTATGGAACGTATATCAGTTTTGATTTCTCTCTGGCGTCTCATCCCCGGACGCGTTTCGCCGTATCACGGCTCATCAGCGAGGCTAGAGACGACAGAGAGAAATCAAGCTCGAAGGTACTAATAGCTGTACCAGCATAAATAAATGGCAAAACGCTACGGGTAGCGCCATCTCGGCAGATCTAGGCCAAGTAATACACACACCAGCGCCAACACTAAAGACACATGTCACAATTAGTAATGGAAGTCACCTGCAAAGACATCAAGTCACAATTGCAGGGTGACCGCTAGGTGGTGCGCACCTCAAAGACGATCCTCGTCAGTAGTAATGAAATATATAAAATTCCAAACATCGAACAAAGTTCGATATTGTGGAACGTATATCAGTTTTGATTTCTCTCTGGCGTCTCATCCCCGGACGCGTTTCGCCGTATCACGGCTCATCAGCGAGGCTAGAGACGACAGAGAGAAATCAAGCTCGAAGGTACTAATAGCTGTACCAGCATAAATAAATGGCAAAACGCTACGGGTAGCGCCATCTCGGCAGATCTAGGCCAAGTAATACACACACCAGCGCCAACACTAAAGACACATGTCACAATTAGTAATGGAAGTCACCTGCAAAGACATCAAGTCACAATTGCAGGGTGACCGCTAGGTGGTGCGCACCTCAAAGACGATCCTCGTCAGTAGTAATGAAATATATAAAATTCCAAACATCGAACAAAGTTCGATATTATGGAACGTATATCAGTTTTGATTTCTCTCTGGCGTCTCATCCCCGGACGCGTTTCGCCGTATCACGGCTCATCAGCGAGGCTAGAGACGACAGAGAGAAATCAAGCTCGAAGGTACTAATAGCTGTACCAGCATAAATAAATGGCAAAACGCTACGGGTAGCGCCATCTCGGCAGATCTAGGCCAAGTAATACACACACCAGCGCCAACACTAAAGACACATGTCACAATTAGTAATGGAAGTCACCTGCAAAGACATCAAGTCACAATTGCAGGGTGACCGCTAGGTGGTGCGCACCTCAAAGACGATCCTCGTCAGTAGTAATGAAATATATAAAATTCCAAACATCGAACAAAGTTCGATATTATGGAACGTATATCAGTTTTGATTTCTCTCTGGCGTCTCATCCCCGGACGCGTTTCGCCGTATCACGGCTCATCAGCGAGGCTAGAGACGACAGAGAGAAATCAAGCTCGAAGGTACTAATAGCTGTACCAGCATAAATAAATGGCAAAACGCTACGGGTAGCGCCATCTCGGCAGATCTAGGCCAAGTAATACACACACCAGCGCCAACACTAAAGACACATGTCACAATTAGTAATGGAAGTCATCTGCAAAGACATCAAGTCACAATTGCAGGGTGACCGCTAGGTGGTGCGCACCTCAAAGACGATCCTCGTCAGTAGTAATGAAATATATAAAATTCCAAACATCGAACAAAGTTCGATATTATGGAACGTATATCAGTTTTGATTTCTCTCTGGCGTCTCATCCCCGGACGCGTTTCGCCGTATCACGGCTCATCAGCGAGGCTAGAGACGACAGAGAGAAATCAAGCTCGAAGGTACTAATAGCTGTACCAGCATAAATAAATGGCAAAACGCTACGGGTAGCGCCATCTCGGCAGATCTAGGCCAAGTAATACACACACCAGCGCCAACACTAAAGACACATGTCACAATTAGTAATGGAAGTCACCTGCAAAGACATCAAGTCACAATTGCAGGGTGACCGCTAGGTGGTGCGCACCTCAAAGACGATCCTCGTCAGTAGTAATGAAATATATAAAATTCCAAACATCGAACAAAGTTCGATATTATGGAACGTATATCAGTTTTGATTTCTCTCTGGCGTCTCATCCCCGGACGCGTTTCGCCGTATCACGGCTCATCAGCGAGGCTAGAGACGACAGAGAGAAATCAAGCTCGAAGGTACTAATAGCTGTACCAGCATAAATAAATGGCAAAACGCTACGGGTAGCGCCATCTCGGCAGATCTAGGCCAAGTAATACACACACCAGCGCCAACACTAAAGACACATGTCACAATTAGTAATTGAAGTCACCTGCAAAGACATCAAGTCACAATTGCAGGGTGACCGCTAGGTGGTGCGCACCTCAAAGACGATCCTCGTCAGTAGTAATGAAATATATAAAATTCCAAACATCGAACAAAGTTCGATATTATGGAACGTATATCAGTTTTGATTTCTCTCTGGCGTCTCATCCCCGGACGCGTTTCGCCGTATCACGGCTCATCAGCGAGGCTAGAGACGACAGAGAGAAATCAAGCTCGAAGGTACTAATAGCTGTACCAGCATAAATAAATGGCAAAACGCTACGGGTAGCGCCATCTCGGCAGATCTAGGCCAAGTAATACACACACCAGCGCCAACACTAAAGACACATGTCACAATTAGTAATGGAAGTCACCTGCAAAGACATCAAGTCACAATTGCAGGGTGACCGCTAGGTGGTGCGCACCTCAAAGACGATCCTCGTCAGTAGTAATGAAATATATAAAATTCCAAACATCGAACAAAGTTCGATATTATGGAACGTATATCAGTTTTGATTTCTCTCTGGCGTCTCATCCCCGGACGCGTTTCGCCGTATCACGGCTCATCATGTGCTAGCAGGTCCCTGGTCTGTGAACTCTTTGTGTTTTTTAAACTTCCAAGTTTCCCATCCTATAACTTGGTTATGTGCGACTGATGAGTGCTAATAAGCACGAAGCACGTGTCGAGTACTACCATACTGACAGTTTCCCCGATATTTTCTTAACCTTTTTCTTATAAAGTTTCCTGTCGATATTTCTTCATTTCTCTATATTCTTATATTCCCTGGGGTAGAGGTTTCACGCAAGTGCTATTGCAGCCTCCGTGGTGATGTTAGGTGTTGCCCGGAAATCCCGGGGTCTCCTGACAAAACACAACCACAAATGTGCTAGCAGGTCCCTGGTCTGTGAACTCTTTGTGTTTTTTAAACTTCCAAGTTTCCCATCCTATAACTTGGTTATGTGCGACTGATGAGTGCTAATAAGCACGAAACACGTGTCGAGTACTACCATACTGACAGTTTCCCTGATATTTTCTTAACCTTTTTCTTATAAAGTTTTCTGTCGATATTTCTTCATTTCTCTATATATATATATATATATATATATATATATATATATATATATATATATATATATATATATATATATATATATGTATATACAGGGTGTTAATTAAGTATGTACAATAAATTTAACAGACAATTATCTGAGTGATTTTAAGACTAAAACTTCATATAAACATGAGTCCGCAAATGCTTCGTTTTCAAGATACAGGGTGTTAAACTTTTTAAAAAAAATTGCTTTTTCGTAAATATCTTAAATATCCTTTACCCAATTTTGTTGTAATTTGGCAGTGTTATTCGTAGTGTTAAGGGGCTAATTTAGCCCTAACTTGATTAAATGTATTAAGTCCAGTGGTGCCCCGAGCGACACCTTAACGAATATGTTTGACAAGAAAATGTATGCCACACATTTTTTTTGTAATTTTTAAATTTTTTTATTATTAAGCAACTAAAAGTACAGCTTTTTTGTCTCTTGAAGTTTTTTCGTATCTTGATTAGTTTTTGAAAAAAAAGGGAAATTTTCTTTTGAAAATTATCATTTTTTTATTATTTTTTTTTTAATAATAACAACAACAACAAATAGACACTAAATTAAATACATTTTTTAACATCTAAACTAACGAATTTTACTAAATGAAGTGTTGGAAATGGCCACCTTCAGCTTCAATACAACCGTCTAGCCGCCTCATCATTGAATTACGCACTCTCCCGAAAATACCTGGCGTATTTTTTATTATGTCACATGAATTAATGATTCTATTTCGTAGATCATCTTCACTTTCAATAGGAGTTTTGTATACCAACGCTTTAAGGTGTCCCCAAAGAAAATAATCTAGGGGATTAATATCGGGCGAGCGAGGAGGCCATGGTTGTGGGCCTGCTCTCCCAATCCAACGGTTATGGTAATTTTCATTCAAAACTTGCCGCGCCACTAGACTAAAGTGCGGTGGAGCCCCGTCGTGCATGTACCACATACGGAATCTTTCCATGACTGGAACTTCTTCTAAAAGTCCAGGTAAATCAAATTCTAAAAACCTTCGGTATTCTTCCCCATTAAGTCTGTTTGGAAGAAAATGAGGCCCAATGAGGTGGTCACCGACAATTCCAACCCAAATATTAAAAGAAAACCGTCCTTGAAAATTATTTTCTGCTAAGGCGTGTGGATTGTTTTCGGCCCATATGTGATTGTTATGGAAATTAATAATTGAATTGCGAGAAAAACAAGCTTCATCTGTAAACAATATTCGACTTAGGAAACCTGGATTTCTTATTATTTTACTGCGTAACCAATCAATCACAAAAAGTTAGTCTTAAAGGCAAATCTCTGGGCAATAGAGCTTGGACACGTTGCATATGGTAGGGATATAGCTGCTGGTCTCTTAAAATCTGCCACACTGTGACATGGGTAATGTTCAGTTCTTCAGCTATTTTCCGGGTACTGGTATGAGGATTTGCTTCAATTTCATTTAAAACAGCTTCTTCCATTTGAACTGTTCGTACCGTTACAGGCCTCCCGATGACAACCGTCGATCTTTTAAAACTGCCTGTTTCAGAAAGTCGTGCATGGAGACGTACAAAAGTTCTTCCGTTAGGTACTACACGCCGAGGAAATCTTTCATGATAAATGCGTCGTGCAGCATTAGAGTTTCCATGAGCCATTCCGTAACATAAATGCATATCTGCCATTTCACTGTTAGTAAACTGAACCATATTGGACAAAAAATAACTCGAAAAATAATCACCAAAAATACTTTTTATAAAAATTACAAATTAATAGCTTAATAATTTGACAACAGCTGTCAAGTTGTTTACCAAATGCTGAAATCGTTTTCCAAGGCAACCCTTGATTATTTCCTATTTTTTCCCCATGTTTCTCGTGTGGTCCAGGGATATGCAATTAAGTGGATTTTTTTTTCAAAAACTAATCAAGATACGAAAAAACTTCAAGAGACAAAAAAGCTGTACTTTTAGTTGCTTAATAATAAAAAAATAAAAAAATTACAACAAAAATGTGTGGCGTACATTTTTTTGTCAAAAATATTCGTTAAGGTGTCGCTCGGGGCACCACTGGACTTAATACATTTAATCAAGTTAGGGCTAAATTAGCCCCTTAACACTACGAATAACACTGCCAAATTACAACAAAATTGGGTAAAGGATATTTAAGATATTTACGAAAAAGCAATTTTTTTAAAAAAGTTTAACACCCTGTATCTTGAAAACGAAGCATTTGCGGACTCATGTTTATATGAAGTTTTAGTCTTAAAATCACTTAAATAATTGTCTGTTAAATTTATTGTAGATACTTAATTAACACCCTGTATATACAGGGTGTCCAAGGAGTATGTGGCAAAATTCAGGCAGTGTGTAGGTGAGGTGAAAATAACACCACAAGTTCCTATAATTTTTTTTCCTATGAGCCCTCCTTGTGGAGATACGGGCCCCTAAAGGACGCCAATGGAATTTAATTTTTTCTAAATAACTTTTAAATCGCCCGGTAGATTTCGATAATTTTTTAGTATGATATGTTTTAAGATAGGCCCTTAAAAGTACTGCTGTAGAAAGTGTTGTAGCTTATTCAGAGTTTCAGGGACGGACTGGCTCAAACACACATAACCAAATTTGTTTTACACCCTGTACAATATGGACACGAAAACCATTTTTTTAGATACTATGTACCTTTTACTAAAAATAAAGTACTCTTCGTTGAAACCGCTAAAATCAATGGTTTCCGAGAAAAATCATCTTAAACGCAGTAGTACCTTCGACGTGGTTAATTTCTAATACTGCAAAAAAAATACTGAAAAAGTGCAGTAGACCTTTTTTTTCAAAATGTGTACAGATTTTGCAATCTGTTAATTTGAAATTAAACAAATAATGCATCATAAAGATCGTTCACGTTATAAGTTGTACAGAGTGTTACGAAATTATGAGTAATTGCACAACTAAGTTTTATTGCCCGCTTTTCTATACTACGTAACTTTTACTAAAAATAATAACAATTTAAATGAGCTTTAAAAGATAATATGTAATCGTATAAAATTTTCCACATGCCGCTCCTCCCAATATCGATGCATTTTTTTTGGTCTATGAATAGACTGCCGCTAAACTTTTGATGCATTTTTATTTTAAAAAAAGAGCAAGCCATGGAAAAAAAAGGAGAAATAATTGCCATATTTATTCTGGTACTGTCAAGTAGAAATCACTTGAGTTTTCAATCAGTTAAGGATAAATTTAATTATGGAGTTCACCTTTCAAGAATATGCTGATATGCATCTCATATATGGTCAAGCTTTAAGTAATTCATCAGAAGCCAGAAGACTTTATGGTCAAGCATTTCCAAATAGAATTTTACCTGACAGGAAAACATTTATAAATATTGATCGCCGTTTGCGAGAAACTGGTAAGAAAGAAAAACTGTGAGTTAATTTTGTTTGCAAATTCATATCTTCCTTTTAGGGAGTTTTTTACCCAAGCGTGGTGGTGAGGGTGGTCAGAGAACCGTACGGACCCCTGAAACGGAAGAAAGAATATTGGATGCTGTTGCCGAGAACCCATCGACTAGCGTAAGAACGTTGTCAAACCAACTTCATGTCACTAAATCAATTGTCGATCTAGTCCTAAAAGAACAACTTTTGTATCCTTTTCGTATTCAGAAAGTTCATGCCATGACCGCTGATGATTATCCAGCGAGAGTTTGTTACGCTAACTGGTTTCTCCAAAAACAAAGGGAAATTAATAATTTTGTAACCAACATACTATTTACAGATGAAGCAGGATTTGGAAGAAATGGCGTAATTAATTCACATAATCTCCACGTATGGGATGAAGAAAATCCTCACGCGACAATCCAAACGAAGCATCAGCAAAAATTCCATGTAAATGTGTGGGCTGGAATTCTGGGTAATCGCTTAATTGGACCATTCGTCCTACAACACAGATTAAATGGTGCAGGGTATCTGCAGTTCCTTCAAGAAAACCTAAATGAATTGTTGGAAGATGTACCCCTTGAATCTAGAAGACAAATATGGTTTATGCACGATGGTGCTCCACCTCACTTTGATATTTTAGTGAGAGAACATTTGGATAACACATTTCCTGATCGCTGGATAGGTCGCCGGGGCCCAGTTTCGTGGCCCCCTAGATCCCCAGATCTAAATCCCCTAGATTTTTATTTATGGGGTCACTTGAAAAATCTCGTCTACTCTACGCCGGTAAATAATCGGGAAGAATTACTTGCAAGAATAGCATACCATTCCAATAATATCCGAAGCAAACCAGGCATATTTTTTCAAGTTCAGCGGCAGTCTATTCGTAGACTAAGAAAGTGCGTTCAGATTGGAGGCGCCCATGTGGAAAATTTGATATGATCTAATGTTATAGTGTTGAAAATTTATTATGATTAAATATTATTTTTTAAAGTTTATCTAGAACTTAATTATGAGCAATAAAACGTAATAGTTGTGCAATTACATACTTGTTGTGTTATTACAACTTATAACGTGAACGATCTTTATGATGCATTATTTGTTTAATTTCAAATTAACAGATTGCAAAAGCTGTACACATTTTGAAAAAAAAAGGTCTACTGCACTTTTTCAGTATTTTTTTTTGCAGTATTAGAAATTAACCACGTCGAAGGTACTACTGCGTTTAAGATGATTTTTCTCGGAAACCATTGATTTTAGCGGTTTCAACGAAGAGTACTTTATTTTTAGTAAAAGGTACATAGTATCTAAAAAAATGGTTTTCGTGTTCATATTGTACAGGGTGTAAAAAAAATTTGGTTATGTGTGTTTGAGCTAGTCCGTCCCTGAAACTCTGAATAAGCTACAACGCTTTCTACAGCAGTACTTTTAAGGGCCTATCTTAAAATATATCATACTAAAAAATTATCGAAATCTACCGGGCGATTTAAAAGTTATTTAGAAAAAATTAAATTCCATTGGCGTCCTTTAGGGGCCCGTATCTCCACAAGGAGGGTTCATAGGAACAAAAATTATAGGAACTTGTGGTGTTATTTTCACCTCACCTACACACTGCCTAAATTTTGCCACATAGTCCTTGGACACCCTGTATATATATATATATATATATATATATATATATATATATATATATATATATATATATATATATATATATATATATATATATATATATATATATATATATATATATATATATATGTATTTTTGGCAGGTTCTTGGACTGTTGATATATATATTGTTTTTAATTTTGTTTTCTTGGGGATTTAGTCCGTTGTGAGGCAAATAAAATGTGGTGTTTTTGGTTACATTTTATATTACTAACGTTTCGGTAATAGATATACCTTCATCAGAGTGCAGTAGCTGAAAACATTTTCTTATTTTAACAGTTTTTAGGTAATATTTTAGGAAATAGTTACTAAGTTTATATATAAGTATAAAGGTGGTACCTTTTATTAAAAATCCAAGGATTGGCACATTGTACTGCGAGGCGCTTTATAAACAATTGCACTTTCTATTACTTTGAAGTTTTTAAACAGATAAGTCGGTATATACATATGTAACCAAAAACGGTATATACATATGTACCAAAACGGTATATACATATGTAACCAAAAACACCACATTTTATTTGCCTCACAACGGACTAAATCCCCAAGAAAACAAAATTAAAAACTATATATATACGAGTATATATATATATATATATATAATATATATATATATATATATATATATAATATATATATATATGTATATATATATATATATATATATATATATATATATATATATATATATATATATATATATATATATATATATACCGGGTGCCCACGAGTTTACTGGCCAGCTCGTTATTTTGTTAAGAAATTATATTTCGATTTGAACTTTTGGGAACTCGTATGGTTGCTTTAGATCCAGATTTTGAGTGCTCGAACATCTGACTATCGTTTCCGGTTCAACCGGAAATACAGTCAACTTTGTTATTTTAAACGAAACCCCCTATATATTTTTTTAAATTTGCATTCTACGTAAAATTCTAATTATAAAACATGTATCATACCCCATACCTATCTTTAACAGTTTTCAAGAAAATGACGTTTGAAAATGTCGAAAGAGCCGAAAACTATACTGTTTTAACATAAAACAAATGAATATGCGAAAAGTTTAATATATTATTCTTACTTCTTTTTAGGGGCCTTGTATGCTTGTGTCATGACAATCTCACTTCCGGTGCAACCGGAAGTGCTACAAAATATGACATTCAGGCACAAATTACTTCAATAATTTCAATTGAACGACCTACTTTAAACTCTACATTCTAATTTATCTGACTTTTCTCTATAATTTTTGTATACACCATCCCAGGTCTAAAGTTGATAGTTCTTGAGATATGGACAGCTAAAAATTTAGATGCATTGCAAATTTAAATCTTTCTAATTGTATCTAGGCGGCTATGGAGATCACTCGCATTAAGAAAATGTAGAAAGGATCCACATATGTAATTAATAATATCAGAGTAGTGCTTGAAGTAATAATTTTATTAGGTTTTCATTTTAAAAAATATGAAATTAACCATAAATTATGTGTTCGAATTGTTGACCGTTTTCTCTCAGACGAACTCTTTGAAATTCCCTGAGCACGTTGTTCATTTGTTTTGGGGGTGATATTATTAACAGAAACTATGAAAAGTGTCTTGTATCCATAGCCATCTTGATTAAATAATTGGAAATTGACATGGTTATGATCATGAAGCAGTTCAAGCGACAAATGATCTCCCCTAGCCGCCTATATAAAATTAGAAAGATTGAAATTTGGAATGCATCTAAATTTTTAGCTGTCCATATCTCAAGAACTATCAACTTTAGACCTGGGATGGTGTATACAAAAATTATAGAGAAAAGTTAGATAAATTAGAATTTAGGGTTTAAAGTAGGTCGTTCAATTGAAATTATTGAAGTAATTTGTGCCTGAATGTCATATTTTGTAGCACTTCCGGTTGAACCGGACGTGAGATTGTCACGACACAAGCATACAAGGCCCCTAAAAAGAAGTAAAAATAATATATTAAACTTTTCGCATATTCATTTGTCTTATGTTAAAACAGTATAGTTTGCGGCTCTTTCGACATTTTCAAACGTCATTTTCTTGAAAACTGTTAAAGATAGGTAGGGGGTATGATTCATATTTTATAATTAGAATTTTACGTAGAATCCAAATTAAAAAAAATATACAGGGAGCTTCATTTAAAATAACAAAGTTGACTGTATTTCCGGTTGAACCGGAAACGATAGTCAGATGTTCGAGCACTCAAAATCTGCATCAAAAGCAACCATACGAGTTCCCAAAATTTCAAATCGAAATATTATTTCATAACAAAATAACGAGCTGGCCAGTAAACTCGTGGGCACCCGGTATATATATATATATATATATATATATATATATATATATATATATATATATATATATATATATATATATATATATATCTATATATATATATATATATATATATATATATATATATATATATATATATATATATATATATATATATATATATATATATATATAGTTTATCTTGGTGTAATGAGGAAGTTATTAAACCTGTTATGCAATGGAAAGCCAAACACAAAAATACCATTTTCAAATATTGGCAGTATTTCTATTTCACTAATTTCATTATCAACAAGCATACATTTAGAATTCCATAGAAAACCAAGAAGTTTATCAGAGTTGCAAAGGTGGAAGGCAACAGAGTTTAGGCAAGTATTATTTTACACTGGTCCTATTGTATTAAAAATATATTTAAGTACGTACGTATGGTCCCTGGTTTTAAAGCTTCGGTTTTTGAAGCTCAAGTTCTCAAGTAGTTTCTGGATTAAAAAGTCAGGGACCGTGTTTAAATTCTTGGTGAATTTGTATCTGCAAGACGCAGGATTTTTTTTTGGGCGACTTCGTTCGATGATATGTGAGTTTTTTTTACGATTTTTGTCAATGCGTAGACCCCACGTGCATCCCAGAATCATTTGAAGTGGGCTATCTAATCCTAATTTCAAACCGTAATTTAGATAGATATAAAGGAATTTGTGGTACTAGTTAGTTTGACATTGACAAGCCTGTCACATACCTCAGTGGAAAATTAAAGCGTTATAGCCAGTGTCTTTAAATTTATTAATTTGTTATTATTATTTCAGTCGCCATCCTGTTAGGAAAGCTTTTTTCAATGTAACTAAATAATATTCCGGATGAGTACCACAAAATCTTTATTCCCTTTTATAAGTTCAGACGTGTACGGGCTTGAAGTTTCGGGTTTATTGTTTATGAAGTTGGAAAGTTTAGATTAATTTTTGCGTTTGTTTATAACGGGGGGTTAAATAATATTTTTATGTTTTCTGAGAGATTAATTAACCTATTATTTTATTTGCAATTTGTCATTTGACTATTATTGGACTTATTAAGCTCGTACACGTTTTACACTTCTTATTTTATCGTACTATTTGCTTGGTTGAAATTTAGGGTAGTTTAGTTACGTAAATGCTTGCTAATTAGTTAAACCTGCGTTTGGGGGAACCTAAAGTAGTTTAGTAGTTGCTTTTATGGTAGCGATTTAATTGCTTGTGATTTAAGCTTTGTGTTTTTATTTATTTATTCATTTACGGTTAGCCACTTATAAACACAAAAGTTACACACTAATTAAATCTAAATTTTTGATAGATGTACACAAGCGGTGGATTTTGTTGGATTATTTATATTTAAACGGTGTGTCCCTATAAGGGATGTTTTCTCTTTATGTCAATGACCAAAATTTTTCTGAAGGCAATTATTATCTGTTTTTTTTATGCTATCTTACATTGATACGATTTGCTCAATTAGTACTAAATGCTTAGCTTTTAGGTCAAGCTACAGTAGGCGTTTAAAGTGTCAACTATTGTCTCCTTTTGGCTTCGCTTAAGCTTTTCTTTTACTTTAAATCTTGCTTGAACGTTTAAATCTTAAGTCAAACTAACTGGGGCTTCAATTTTTAGTTATTTTTACTGTCTTCGCTTAAGTCTTTTTCCTTGTTTATACCTGTAATCTTGCGTAAACTTATGAGTTAATTATATTATCAATTGTTGTTCTTTTGTTGTACTTTTATTATTTTTATTGTTAATGTAAGATAGCATAATACAGCGTTAGACTGGTCAGATAATGAACATTTAGTTGTAGTAAATATTAGCGTTTACCGTTAAAGTATCAGTGAACTGTACAATTCAATTTAGTTATCGATGTCCTTGGGTAATAATTTATTTTGTGTATTAACGTAACCTTTTAATCTTAAGCTTGTTTAAATTTTGCAATCTGGATTTCAGCGATTATTTCTTTTATTGGTAACTTTTTTTAAAAATTAAAGTAATTTTATATTTTGGGTTTTTGTAACTTAACTTAAATTTTGCGATTGATTTCAAGCCACTGGCTTTCTCATTTATTATTAGCCTTTTATTTAATATTCTTACATTTTGCGGATTTGTTCCAGTAAATTGTTTCTCTCCAAATATTAACTTTTCTGTTAACGTAACTTCTGATTTTTTTATTAACGTAACGTATACCTTTTTTTCATTAATTAAATTCGAATTACTGTAACTACTAGGAACTGTTTTGTTCCTAGGGTCTTCCGTAGGTGCTACCAAGCATCCCTATTGTCTTTGGTAGGGGCTACGAAGCATCCCTACTTCTTTTTCTGGTGCGAGCTAGGAGTCATCCTACCCCTTTCTTGGGTGAAGGCTAAGGAGTCTCCCTATTTACGTGTTTCTGAGGACGGACTTCCCCAGGAAGTTTTGTATTTAATTTAATTATATTGCGGGGGCAAAAATCGCCCAATGTTCTGGTTTCTTTGGGAACATTTGTAACAATTTTTTTGTCAATACCAACTGTAAACTGTTTTGTGTAAATCGATGTATAGGGTTATATGTATTCAGTTTTTTTTTATCCAGCTCACTGCGCCCTATGCTTTTTCTGAATTTTAAATTATGAATAGCAGGATTGTTGTGTGAGAAGCAGGTCCCTAAACCACCTAGGCGACTTCCAGTTTGTGTCGGTGTAAAAAACTGGTGGCGTCCAATCGAACCTATTCCGGCTAACTGAGCTGAGGGCTAATTTGCACGCGCTCTACTACACCTGGCTTCACCCACAACACCCTGCTGTTTCTGTTTCTGTCTTAGGGTATCTCCCTGAATTTTTTTTAATGTTATTTTCAAGTTTTAAGCGGTAAGTACTTGGTCAATGATACTCATCATAGTATCTTTGACAGTTTCTAACTAAACACTTTTTGTTTAACAAAGTGCGTCGCAAATTTTTGGCGCCCAACGTGGGGCATATTTAAAAAAAAATTACCGCTTTTTTTCTAATTTTACACTTGTGCGTCTAGTGAGCTGGATGGAACTTTGAAAATTTCCATCAATTTTAACTCAAACTGTACTAGCCCTGTATTACTGCATTTGATTTTGGCGATTTATTACCGATTTTATTTGACTTGTTTACGTAACTTTGATTGCCTTTGAATTTGTGGTTTATTACCGATTTTATTTTACTTATTGCGTTTTACTTATTGCGTAACTTTAATTGTCTTTGATATTGCGATTTATGACCGATTTTATTTTATTTATTTACGTGACCTTGATCATCTTTGCGTACTGTACTTTTGCTGATTTAATTACCTTTGTTTGCTATATTTGACTACACTATTGGTGTAGTTTTGGTAAATTTATTCGATTTACGTGATTGTACCTAGATTTGACCTTTTTTTATTGACTTTTGAGTTGCTATTGTTTTTGTTCACTCCAAAATGGATTATAATATGCAGGTTAACCATCTTAGGAAAGAAATGCTAATTTATGAACTTACGATTCGTGGAGTACCGGCTAGTTATGCCAACTCGGTAAAAGAACTTATAGTAGCGTTACGCCCAATTTTAGATATGGAAAGGAAAGGTAAAATTTTTCCTCGTCTGGCCTATACTTGTGATTTTGTCGATGAATGTAACTATATAACTAGAACCTTGCAAAATATTGATAGCGCGATTAAAAATGTCTCCGGTGAATCCGCTAAAGAAAAATTTGAACGTTTACAATCTCAACTTGTTCACTTATTTACACGCGTTCATCGTATTCCGGTTGCGAACCTGAGTGCCGCGGAATCGCAAACCCGTTCTGACTTGTTGCTCCAGATTTTGGGCAAATTAAACTGTTTGGACAGTCTCTTAAAACAAGATCCGAATTTAAGCACCTTGCTCGCTCAAGTTCATTCGGACGGTTCGGATTCGGATGTGTCGGATTCAGATGCGTCGAGAAATAGCAATGCGTCTAATAGTCCACCACGACACTCGCGCTCGTCGCCTAAAGTCAACCAACTGGCAGTTATCCACAACATAACAACTACCGCTTCCGTTCGCCATCACTCGCAATTTGTTGAAAAGTGGGGTATTAAATTTACCGGCGAGGCTGGACAGATGTCCGTGCATAATTTCTTGGAGCGAGTTTCGGAACTAGGCGAAGCTCGAGATTTTTCTGAACGCGAACTATTTATATCCGCTATCGACTTATTTACGGGTAAAGCACTAAATTGGTTTCGGGCAAATCGTCATCGCTTTTCGGACTGGTCTGGTTTGTCTGACCTTCTCTGTAAACATTTCGAACCGCCAGATTATCGTCATCGGTTATTTATCTGGATAGGACTCAGGATTCGACTGAGAGTAAAGTCGATTACCTTTCCAATATGAGTGCGTTGTTTAGACGACATGGCTCCATCTCAGAGGACGTTCAACTTGACATCATCATACGAAACTTGTCACATTTTTATACTACCCAACTTCCGGTAGTCAACAAGTTGGAAGAACTAGAAGGAGAATGTCTCAAGTTGGAGTTAAAGGAGTATCGTACAGAGAACTATGTACCACCTCCTAAGGAAATACATAATTTTGTAGAACCAGACTTCGCGTTTATGACTGCTGAAGCACCCGGCTCGATAGACGATGAACAGTTAGCAGCCGTTGACGTAGTGACTGAATCATCACCGGCACCATCAACTTCTCGAGACGTGAGACAGTTACCAAGAGAGACACGTCCAACATCTTCAAAAATAGCTGGATCAATCTTGTGCTTGAACTGTAATAAGCCAGGTCATCGAAATAGTCAGTGCCCCGAACAGCGCAGAATCCATTGTTACCGCTGCGGCGCACCAAATGTGACCAGTAAAAACTGCCCTGAGTGTTTATTGACAGAGAAACGATTCTCGGGAGAGCCGATAGATCGTAAGACTACTCCCGTTGCTCTCACTTTATCGACCAATAACTTTCCTTCCAATAAAAACGCTTCGCTGAACAACAACTCCGTTCCCAATAAAACCCTTCTACCGACCAACAACATTCTTTCCGATGAAAACCTTTCACCAACCCATCTTTTTCTTTCTAACGAACACCGTTCACTCCCTAACAATTCTGCCTCCAATAAAAATCGTTTGCCAACCAACAACTTTCTTTCTGATGAAAACCTTCCGTCAACCAATAACTCTCTTTCCAGCAAAAATCATTCACATGCTACTAACCCTTTTCCAAATAAAAAACTATTAGATTTTATCATAGCTCAGGCGCATGGCGACCAGCGCCCCTATTTGGAAATTTCAATTTTAGGTTGCAAAATTTTAGGCTTGTTAGATTCTGGAGCATCACGCACTATTGTAGGTCAACCTGGTCTCCGAATTTTAGAAAGTTTGGGATTAAAACTTATTAAGCATCAGACGGACTGTACCGTCGCGAACGGCCAAACTTGCTCTAGTTTAGGTTATTTTAAGGCTCCTGTAAATTTATTAAATAGAACTCGGGTGATTGATATTTTAGTTCTCCCAGAACTGTCCCACCAACTGATTTTAGGAATCGACTTTTGGAGATCCATGGAAGTGATCCCCGACTTGAAGCAGGATGTCTGGCATTTTTCTAAGGATGACCAACCTACAGAAATTTTTAGCATTATAGATGGCGACTCTTTAACTGAAACCGACCGAATAACTCTGAATGCACTGGTTAAGGAGAAAATATCAGAAATGGGTACTGGTCTTGGTTGCTGCAAAGTAGCAGAACATGTCATTGAGCTAGGCCAATTAAATAGCGTTACTACCCAGTTTCTCCCTTTAAGCAGCGGATTATGGACAAGGAGATCGATGAAATGTTGAAGCTTGGCGTGATTGAGCCCTCTAAAAGTCCTTGGTCCAGTCCAGCGTGTTTGGAACGCCAGAGCGATGATAGCTATAAGTTTTCCATAGATTTCAGAAAACTTAATAGTAAGACTAAGAAGTCTTATAACATTCCGTATTTTTCAGTCATTTTAGATCGCCTCAGAGACGCCCGCTATATTAGCTCCATCGACATAAAATCAGCCTTCTGGCAAGTACCTCTTAGTGAGTCGTCACGTGAATTGACTGCTTTCACTGTTCCAGGCAGGAATCTCTATCATTTTGTGCGCATGCCCTTTGGCTTGACCAACGCGCCTGTCACCTGGCAACGTATTGTGGACCGTGTACTGGGTGTCGACTTGGAAAAACATGTAATGGTGTATCTCGATGATATAATTATCATCTCCAGAACCTTTCCTGAACACCTTAAGATCCTAGGCCTTGTTTTTGATCGCCTCAAAGTTGCAGGATTCATAGTTCCAGAGGAGAAATGCCACTTTTGTAAGCCTGAGTGGAAGTACCATGGTTACGTCGTGGATGCCAAAGGTTTGAGACCTGATCCAGAGAGAGTACAGGCAATTGTAAATATACCACCCCCACGAAAGATCATAGAAATTCGTCGTTTTATTGGCACTGCTTCTTGGTACAGGTGTTTTGTGCCCAACTTTTCAGCTATTATAGCCCCAATTACTCGGCTTACCAGGAAAACTGTCAAATGGGAATGGACTTCCGAATGCCATCAATCATTCAACTTGATTAAAGAAGCTCTTATCACAGCTCCCGTGCTTACATGTCCAGATTTCCACCGCACGTTTACCTTGCAGACGGATGCGTCATGTTATGGCTTAGGAGCAGTTCTGACTCAGCAATTTGATGACGGAGAAAAAGTTATTTCCTATCTTTCGCGTTCTCTAACCAAACAAGAGATGAAATTGACCGTCACAGAAAAGGAGTGCCTCGTCGTAATCTGGAGTGTGGAAAAGCTTCGTCACTATCTGGAGGGTGTACACTTTAAAGTTATAACTGATCACCATTCTTTGTTATGGCTTCATAACCTAAAAGATCCACAAGGACGCCTAGCTCGATGGGCTCTTCGTTTACAACCTTACGACCTTGAATTAATCCACCGTAAAGGCCGAGATCATGTCGTGCCAGATTTTCTCTCCAGGTCAGTGCCAGTGACTGCTGATTCTGTCGCAGCTGTTGACGAACCACCGTCGCCATCATTATCTGACACCTCAGACAAATGGTACAAAGGCATGGTGCAGAAGCTGGAAGAACGTCCCGATAAATATCCCTGCTGGAGAGTCGAAAATGGCCATCTCTTTAAATATGTCAAGACGAACAAACCGAATTTTCCAGATCATTCTACCTACTGGAAAATAGTAGTGCCGAAGGATAAACGAAAAGAGATATTACTTCGATGCCATGATAATCCAGCAGCAGGGCACGTGGGTGTTTTTAAAACCTTTTGGAAGGTCGCCGAGAGATATTATTGGCCGAAAATGAGATCCGACGTTGCTAGTTATGTCCGAGCTTGTAGCACTTGCGCTCAGAATAAAGTAGAGCAGAAACGTCCAGCAGGTTTAATGGGTAATCGCCCAGACATAAAGGAACCTTGGCAAGCCATCAGCCTTGACTGCATAGGACCTTTACCTCGTTCTAAACAAGGTAACATTCATATTTTGGTGGTCACAGATTATTTTAGCAAGTACGTCGTCTTATTCCCGTGTCGATCGGCAACAGCAAAATCGTTGGTTAAGTGTGTCGAAGATGGCATTTTCTTAGTTTACGGAGCTCCTCAATTCTTAACGTGCGACAACGGAACAAAAATGAAATCCAAAGAATTTCAAGCTCTTTGCCATAAATATAAAGTTAGAATATTTTACACTGCTAATTACTATCCTAGAGCAGATCATACTGAATGCGTTAATAGAGTTATCAAAACGATGTTACGCTCTTACGTTCAACAAAATAACCATCGAACGTGGGAAGATAATTTAACTGCTATCGGTTGCGCCATCGCACTTCGCGACACGAAACTACGGGCTTCACCCCATACTGCGTTAATTTTGGCAGGGAACATAAGCTATTCGGTTCGGACTATGCTGAGGGTGTTCCTCAAGTAGAAACTGAGCGTCAAAATTACATTCGAGAACGAATAGAAACCTTCAAACAATTATAAAAATAGTCCACACTAAAATCGAAGCTTCTCGCATTAAAAATCGACATAACTATAATTTGCGCCGACGCCCAGTAAGCTTTGTTCCTGGTCAAGAAGTCTAGCGTAAGAATAAAAGTATATCCGATGCAGCGAAGTATTATAGCGCAAAGTTGGCTCCGAAATTTGTAGGTCCGTTTAAGATCGTAGAAAAGACCGGCACGTGTACTTACGAACTGGAGGACGAACACGGTGTTAGTAAGGGCATTTGGCATGTACAAGACCTTAAGCCGGTATATGCCGAAACTGCGTGTGGTGGTCCGTAAGAGTGAATAAATTGTTAGGCAACTCAAAGTCACTATTTACTTTATTACCTTCCGTTAATTTTACTGTCATTTATATAATATTACGTTTTACTAGTCATTTTGCTTCAATTTACTTATCAATCTGTCGATTTCTGAATTTATTAACTTTTCAGTCCATAGCTTCAATTTGATTAATTACTACTTTTACTTTTTTCCCTCTTTCGGTAATAATGACTTTAGTGAGTTTTCTTTTATCATTGCGTTAATTTTGACTTTTGGCCCAGATAAATTATTTTTCCTTTTACTCTCCTTGCTCGGTCGTGAGCAATTTTTAATGCCCTGCAGTGACGGGCGTGATGGTGTCTGAATCCCTATGTGCGCGAACCTTGATGGATTTGGACACTATCGCTTAGAATAGTGCTGCACTGGGTTAACTAGGTGGGGTAGGAGTCCCCTGAAAGCCGTGAATGCTCTGCAGTGTGGGCGTGATGGTGCTTGGGTCCATCTGGGCGCGAGACTTGATGGATTTGGACGCTGTCACTTAGAATAGCGTTGCACTGGGTTAACTAAGTGGGGTAGGAGTCCCCTGAAAGCCGTGGCAAGGTAAGCCTTCAGCTGTCTTGCTTCTATTGTTTGTAGTAGGTAAGCCCTCAGCTGCCTTACTACTTTCACTTGCCGTTGCCGCCTTACGCCTTGTTATCATTTATCTGGCATTACCTGATTATCTTTACCTTATCGTCACTTGGTTTATAGTATAGTAACGTATAGAAACGTTTATGGTCATTTAATGTAGCTTACCTTTTTGCGCTTATCAGTCTCACGCAGACACCCATCTCGGCGCGAGACGAGATGGGGGTAGGTGTGTCACATGGTAATTTAAGTTTGATTACTTGGTTAGAAGGCGGTGATTAATTAATTTTGGACCTAATTTTCTTTATCGTTTTTTTTATCTGCATTCACTATTAATTGTTATTTTTATTATAGACTGGGGCCAAAAGTCTTTATTTATTATCTTGATTGGACCTTTTTTATTACCTTGATTTGACGTATTTACCTTGATGTGACATTTTACTTTGATTTGGCTTAATTTTCTCTACCTTGACGTGATTTTATTATTATTCCCTACTTGTGTCTGGAAATTTCAGTTATTTGAACTAGTATGTGTTTTTGCTCGAGTACGACTTTGTCTTTCCTTTGGGGATTTAGAGTAGAAACACAATTTTTTTTCTCTCCTTTTGCTGATTTTGTGAAGTTGAGAATACCACTTATGGTGGGATTCACTGCTAGTTGTTGGCAAGTAACCCAATTTCCTTTATCTCGATTTGCGAACCTTTAGTTTGATTTACTTGTTTCATTTACTTTTGGTTGATTACCTTTTTTACATTTGCATTAATTTACTTGTCTTTACGATAATTTACTTACCTTTGCGATAATTTGTTTACCTTTGCGATAACTTACTTACCTTTACGTTAATTTACTTACATTTGCGTTTATTTGCTTACCTTTGCGTAATTTCGATTATCTTTGCGTTCATCCCGATACTTTTTTTCCTTCCTTCATTTCTTACCTTATCGTAATTGGCCTTTGATTGGCTTTAATTCACTTTGATACCTTTGGTATTTTATCTATTATTTGGATGTGTCTTAGGTCTAGGTCTTGGTAGGACTATATGGTAGTCCCCGGCCATTTCAGTATTTACTGGTTTTGCGCCTAGATCCTTACTGATATATTTTGTCTATTCACCGTTTGGACAAGATAAAACTATCCCGATTGCGACTTTACCTTTTTTGGCTTTATATTGATTTAGACATTTGTCCCTATCTCGTTTTACAGGCTGCACGGTGTTGGGTGCTACCGGATGTCGCTTCGACGCTCTTTGTTAGATCATGGATCCTTCGGAGAGCAGACCGACTGGAAGGGCTGTTCAGGGGGGGCTGAAGTCTGACCCCTGGGGTAACAGTTTGCCCATCGAACTTGTTCGGCGGGCCAGGGGAGGACCAAGCTACTTTGTTCGGCCTGAGCTCAAGTCGGCCTATTAGGTTGCGACAGGCCGGTGGCAGTGCCACCGCTCAGAACACCCTGATTAATTTTTTTTTGTTGTATACAGGGACCGATGTGCTTCCCATTTGGTACATCTTTTAGCTTGGTGGGTGCTACAATCCACTCCCTTTTGTATGGTGGATCATCTGGGCTATCCCTCTTTTCTTCTCATTTTACTTATGTTGTATTATATTTATCTTTTCCTGTTTAGTTGTCCACCCTTTGGTTGCTTTGACGCATGTCACTTGGTGATTTAATTCGGGACGATTCTTGGTGCTAGTAAACGAGGTTCCCCACAATATTTTTGGGTGTAACGCAATGCTAGCTCCCTTACCAACCTAGGGTTTACGTTCCACACTGAATCTTCCTGGAGGGGGTCACTGGGTGACTAGTGGCAAAGGGACCAAAGATTTCTTTGCGTAGCTAGTTATTTTACGATTGAGTTATCAGTCTTGTTAGTTAGTATTAATTATATGGTATTACCTTGGTTTCCCACATATCTTTACTAATGATTTTTTTTCCTATTGGCGCTAGGTAATTTATTTTCTTTTTCAATATTCTGGTATCTACAGAGAGCCTCTGATCCTTATCGTCGGTTAATTTTCATTGGAAAATTTCCCTCCTTTCGTAGGAGAGGGGGAGTTGTGACAGTCTAATTTAGGCCACACTGTCGCGTATTGTTTTAATAATTAGTTTATTCGCGATTGCCTGTGTAGTTTTTATTTTATAGTTTACCTTAATTAAAGTTAGATCTTCATACGTACAAGTGTGACCTGCCCCGTTCTCGGGCTAGTTTCTAAGGTTTCTGTTCTGGCTGACTGCCTTCTATCTTGTCCAAATTGGCTGTCCATCTTTCATGGCTTGTAGGTTGATGTAACGTTCTCTTTGTTTGAGCCCCGAAGTTCGTTTTCTGCGCCTTGCTTAAAGTTCCCCCTGTATACAGACAGTCCCTCTTAGTTTATTTACGTTAACATGCTTTTGGAGAATAAATAGTTAGGGGATACATACATATTTTCACACGTTTTTCAGCTGGTGACATTTCTTAATTTGTTTGGCTTTTGATCGCACTGCCTTCACTGTCCTGAATCTAGCGTTCTCTATTAATTAAACTCCCGGATTTCTTTTATTTTCCTCTTCCAAGATCTTGCTTTGAATTTTATAAACAATTTAATAAATTGAGTTATGTTTTGAAGGTTGGAAGGCAGTGTGTATGTTTTCGTCTGGCGGAACTGTAAGTAGGGACACGGAAAAAGTATCGATACTTTTGGGTATCGAGTACTTCTGTATCGATACCGGCGCTTTTGTACTCGATACTTCTCAATCGATACTTTTACTCATATGAGTACTTCGTGGTAGATATCGTATCAAATCGTTGTCGTTCTCTCGCTGCTGCTCGGAACACTACTAACACTAGTTGACAGCTAGCCGCATAGCCACAGCCCTGGCAGAGCGGAAGAGAAAAGAAAAAAACAATATGAAATTAATACCTAACCTCAACCTGAAAGAAAATGAGCAAATCTTTTACCTTTAATTTTTTTATATTTTAATTTCTTATTGCGAGTGCAACTACAACAGCAACCGGTAAACATAAAATGTTCAGAATGGTGCCTACCAAAAGTGGCATTTGGAAATACTTTCAGAAATTAACCAAAAATGAAGTAAAGTGCAAATTGTGTTTCAGAACACTGAAGTCTTCAGGAAATACTTCGAATATGAACAAACATTTGAAAAATCATCCTGCAATAGAAAGGTAAACTTATGTATTTTTCAATCTAAAATTATTCCATTTCTTAATTTTACCTGTCATTATGTTTGCAGATTGCATGTTAACAAATGAACAGAAATGGATTGTGTTTTAATTTTTTTTAATTTACAATGTTTTTCTTTTTTTTTTCAGTGGGAAAGATCATGCAAAAAAAAATGTTACAATTGATAGACTGCTACAGCAGCCAACTCAAGAACCGCAGCCATCAACCTCAGGTGAGCCTGATGATGCGTCTGAGAGTACATCGGACAAAACATCCATGACCTGTTCTGCAGAAACACCCTCCACTTCCAGCAGAACCCTTTTATCAGAGGAATCATCCGACATAGGTGCCCCTACAAAAAAGAGGCAACTTTCAATTGGAGAAACAATTCAACGAAAGCTATTTTATTCTGAAGGAGGAAAGATTCACGATTCACTTACCAAATGTCTGCTTTATTTTATTTGTGTGGACAAGAGACCTTTTGATATTGTTAAAGGTCGTGGTTTTAAAAAGTTAATGCATCAAGCTTGTCCATCTTTTAAAATTCCAAGTGTAGATACACTCAAAGAACATTTGGAAAGCTTCTATAGTGTTATGCATTTAAAACTTGAAGCAACATTTGATAGTGTATGTCACATAGCACTAACTTGTGACATATGGACTGAGATGATGACCACAACCAGTTACTTAGGGGTCACTGCCCACTATCTGAACAACAATAAAATTAGGGCACGCTGCATTGCTACCATTGCACTCGATCAACGGCATACTGGTGACTACATGTCTGAAAAGTTGAAAGAAATTTGTTTCACTTTTCATATTAGCTTTGAGAAAATAACAGCTATTGTTACTGACAATGGTGCCAACATGGTAGCAGGGGTTATAAAATTTTTGGATAAGGGAAAACATTTGCCTTGCTTTGCACACACAGTTAATCTTATTTGTGAATCGACAATGATAATAAACGATTTTAATTTACTCTGCAGCAAGGTACGAGAAGTTGTTAAATATTGCATGTCAAGTGTGGCTCAGAGTGACTTATTAAGGCAAAAATAAACAGGAACTCCTCTTAAGTTAATTTTAGACGTAAAGACTCGGTGGAACTCTGTTTATTATATGCTTGAGAGGTACATTGAACTGGCTCCTGTTGTGCACCAAATTTTAATGCTGAATACCAAAGCACCGCCTACTCCGTCTGCTATTGAAATACAGGAAATTAAACTGGTGCTTGATATTCTAAAGCCTCTGGAGTATGTTACTAAAGAAATATCAGGTGAGCAGTATGTAACTATTAGCAAAATTATACCCATGGTCAACTGTTTAAAAACACAGATAGATAGTTTTAGTGTGCCTAGTCACAGTGTAGCAGGGGCAGTCAAAGCCGAAGTAATGAAACAAATACAACGCAGATTTGGACAAATTGAAGATAGTCATTTGGTTGCGATGTCCTGCTTGCTCGATCCCAGATTTAAAAATATACACTTTCAAGATGTCAGAGCCTGTGCTAGGGCAATCTCTATGATAAGGCGACTAACAGCAACAAATGCTACCCGCACCAACAGCACCAGCAGCGAAACAGACAAAAATAAAAGAGTTGAAGCACCTGAAGCAGGCGCTTCCTTACAGCCTTCGGTGAACCCAAAAGACGAGTTGTCCCTATATTTGGCCACACCAGCAGTGTCACTCTGTATGAAAAATACCGATAGCGATCGGGCTCTCTTCGAAACAAACCGAACTGTGATACAAAGTAAGAATTTGCAAAGAAAGCCCGATCGCTAGCGCTATTTTTCATACAGAGTGCCACTGCAGTATCGCCACTTTCAAATAATCCCTTGGAACAATGGGAAAATATGAAATCAGTATTTCCTCAATTTTATAGGTTGGCTAAAGAATACCTGGCAATTCCAGCAACATCTGTGCCTTCGGAAAGGTTGTTTTCTAAAGCGGGCTGTACAATATCGAAAACACGGAATAGACTAGCCCCAAAAAGACTGGATAAAATTTTGTTTTTAAGTGATTGCACGGAAGATGAGTGGTAGGTTTAAAATAGCCTTAACAAGTAAAATAAAATTTATTTATTAACAACTTTATATTTTACAGCTTAATAAATGAATAAATAGTACTTATTAATTTTGTTTGTGTCAGTTCCTTGATGTAGTTTTTATAAAAACTAAAGGTGGACTTACGCACACAAATTAAGTTAAACGAAAAGCAGGCCAAACTAACCCTTTTGTGTTTATTGGCTAAAGACTAAAATTGCATAACATTTGTGTATTTCTGCAATTTAGTTTATGCAGTTTAAGTCTTTATTTATTAAACACAAAAAGGTTAGTTTCGGCCTGCTTTTCCTTAATCTGTCCGCATAAATCTACCTAAATAAGATTTTTCTAATACCATTTATAACAAGTAAAAAAAAGTTAACCTAACCCAATCAAGCCATTTTTGTGTTGAGTTAATTGATATTAAGGAAAATTATGTTGTAAGAAAAAAAAGTATTTGCTATCGGCCAGAGGCAACAGATACAATTAGCCACATTTTGGAACTCTAGATCACTATAGGTCTATTCATTAATTTGCTCTTGCTGCACAATCTGCATCTTGTTTGTTAACGAGCATGCGCATTTTAGCTAGCGCATGCTCATTAATAAAAAAGGTGCAGATTGGGCAGAAAGTGCAAATTAATGGATAGACTTTGGATTTAGTATTTAGTGTACTTGGATGTGCAGAAGTTATTCCACCCGCCACTGCAACTTGAAGAGGCAAAATTCAAGAAAAATATCGATACCTTGCGGTATCGATACTTTTTATTCGATACTTTGATCTAATCGATACTTTTTTTCGATACTACTCATGAGTATAGTATCGACACTTTTGATCCGATACCGTGTCCCTAACTGTAAGGCGGGACAATGTCGGGTTCGGGCCGCGAGGTCGATTAACGTAGACATCAGTGGTAAGAACGAACCGACCTGTTCGCATGTAAGAACAGTCCCAAAGCGCGTTCGGGAGCCGTGGATTTATGAACACAGCTGCTGCAGTGTCATTTTCGAGTGTGGGAAGGTTGGTTTGGTGGACCTACGTCATCGTTTTCCTTTCTGGAGTTTCGGCATTCGAGGTCATTTGAGGGAGCAGCTTCTAATCCATGCTTGGAATTAGTTTAAACTTAGTAGTTCTTGTCGGTATGCCGTGGCGCCATCTTCAGACTCTATCAATTACTGTCATGATTTTCCGGTCAGTGTAGCTGCTGTCTCCCCGATCATCTTGGGTGATGTTCTGTGCCACCTTGTCGGGCTTGCGCAGACATTAAGCGGAAGGTCTGGAAGTGTCATCTGATTCTTCCGGCACGAGGGGTCATTTCCACGCTAACTCTCGACGCAGTTGTTCTATGGTCCCTGGTTTTAAAGCTTCAGTTTTTGAAGCTCAAGTAGTTTCTGGATTAAAAAGTCAGGGACCGTGTTTAAATTCTAGGTGAATTTGTATCTGCAAGACGCAGGATTTTTTTTGGGCGACTTCGTTCGATGATAGGTGAGTTTTTTTTACGATTTTTGTCAATGCGTAGACCCCACGTGCATGGGAATCTTCATTCTAAGGGTTTTCTTTCTTTTATTTCTATCAGCCACCAATATCGGCCTGACGATTTGGAGATCGCTGGTAGCTGCCCCCCTTTTTGGTGTTTTGTTTGGGGAATTTTGAGTATCGAGCCCTCTTGAAGAAGTAAGGCCCCTTGAAGCTTGTTTTTGCCTCGTGTTTCCTGAGTGACTTATTAATCGCCTAATTTTTTTCCCTTAAGCCCATAAATTATAAGTGAAATTTTAGCGAACCGTAATTATCGAAGCTGCTTTAAAGTATTTTGTACTAAGACTAGCTTTTTTTCGGGCTGCTCGGTGTGTGCTACATCTTATTTTGAATTATAATAGCTGACTAAATTATTACTATAATAACCAAGCTGCTCAACTGCTTTAATATTAGTATTACCTTACCTAATTTGCATTCTTTTGAAAGCGGGACTATATTTTTGAAGGTTGAATAGTGTGAAGTAAAGTTCATACAATCCATAAGCTATATTTAGGGCCTCTTTATACCAGCTTACGGGCCAGTTGGAACAGCTAAGCTTGGATTTAAGTAGTCTGTCGCTCACTTAGTAAATGTAGATTGTTTTTATCGTTTTTTTTTTATTGACTTTATCGCAAAGCACATACCGTAGCTTTAACAAGTTTATCGACTTTATTTCATCGTGAATCATTTGCAGTGGGCTATCTAATCGTAATTTCAAACGGTAATTTATATAGATATAAAGGAATTTGTGGTACTAGTTAGTTTGACATTGACAAGCCTGTCACAAACCTCAGTGGAAAATTAAAGCATTATAGCCAGTGTTTTTAAATGTATTAATTTGTTATTATTATTTCAGTCGCCATCCTGTTAGGAAAGCTTTTTCTAATGTAATTAAATAATATTCCGAATGAGTACCACAAAATCTTTATTCCCTTTTATAAGTTAAGACGTGTACGGGCTTGAAGTTTCGGGTTTATTGTTTATGAAGTTGGAAAGTTTAGATTTATTTTTGCGTTTGTTTATAACGGGGGGTTAAATAATATTTTTATGTTTTCTGAGAGATTAATTAACCTATTATTTTATTTGCAATTTGTCATTTGACTATTATTGGACTTATTAAGCTCGTACACGTTTTACACTTCTTATTTTATCGTACTATTTGCTTGGTTGAAATTTAGGGTAGTTTAGTTACGTAAATGCTTGATAATTAGTTAAACCTGCGTTTGGGGGAACCTAAAGTAGTTTAGTAGTTGCTTTTATGGTAGCGATTTAATTGCTTGTGATTTAAGCTTTGTGTTTTTATTTATTTATTCATTTACGGTTAGCCACTTATAAACACAAAAGTTACACACTAATTAAATCTAAATTTTTGATAGATGTACACAAGCGGTGGATTTTGTTTGATTATTTATATTTAAACGGTTTGTCCCTATATGTTTTCTCTTTATGTCAATGACCAAAATTTTTCTGAAGGCAATTATTATCTTTTTTTTATGCTATCTTACATTGATACGATTTGCTCAATTAGTACTAAATGCTGAGCTTTTAGGTCAAGCTACAGTAGGCGTTTAAAGTGTCAACTATTGTCTCCTTTTTGCTTCGCTTAAGCTTTTCTTTTACTTTAAATCTTGCTTGAACGTTTAAATCTTAAGTCAAACTAACTGGGGCTTCAATTTTTAGTTATTTTTGCTGTCTTCGCTTAAGCCTTTTTCCTTGTTTATACCTGTAATCTTGCGTAAACTTATGAGTTAATTATCTTATCAATTGTTGTTCTTTTGTTGTACTTTTATTATTTTTATTGTTAATGTAAGATAGCATAATACAGCGTTAGACTGGTCAGATAATGAACGTTTAGTGGTAGTAAATATTAACGTTTACCGTTAAAGTATCAGTGAACTGTACAATTCAATTTAGTTATCGATGTCCTTGGGTAATAATTTATTTTGTGTATTAACGTAACCTTTTAATCTTAAGCTTGTTTAAATTTTGCAATCTGGTTTTCAGCGATTATTTCTTTTATTGGTAACTTTTTTTTTAAATTAAAGTAATTTTGTATTTTGGGTTTTTGTAACTTAACTTAAATTTTGCGATTGATTTCAAGCCACTGGCTTTCTCATTTATTATTAGCCTTTTATTTAATATTCTTAAATTTTGCGGATTAGTTCCAGTAAATTGTTTCTCTCCAAATATTAACTTTTCTGTTAACATAACTTCTGATTTTGTTATTAACGTAACGTATACCTTTTTTTTATTAATTAAATTCGAATTACTGTAACTACTAGGAATTGTTTTGTCCCTAGGGTCTTCCGTAGGGGCTACCAAGCATCCCTATTGTCTTTGGTAGGGGCTACGAAGCATCCCTACTTCTTTTTCTGGTGCGAGCTAGGAGTCATCCTACCCCTTTCTTGGGTGAAGGCTAAGGAGTCTCCCTATTTACGTGTTTCTGAGGACGGACTTCCTCAGGAAGTTTTGTATTTAATTTAATTATTTTGCGGGGGCAAAAATCGCCCAAAGTTCTGGTTTCTTCGGGAACATTTGTAACAATTTTTTTGTCAACATCAACTATAAACTGTTTTGTGTAAATAGATGTATAGGGTTATATGTATTCAGCTTTTTTTTTATCCAGTTCATTGCGCCCTATGCGTTTTCTGAATTTTAAATTATGAATAGCAGGATTGTTGTGTGAGAAACAGGTCCCTAAACCACCTAAGCGACTTCCAGTTTGTGTCGGTGTAAAAAACTGGTGGCGTCCAATCGAACCTATTCCGGCTAACTGAGCTGAGGGCTAATTTGCACGCGCTCTACTACACCTGGCTTCACCCACAACACCCTGCTGTTTCTGTTTCTGTCTTAGTGAATCTTCCTGATTTTTTTTTAATGTTCTTTTCAAGTTTTAAGCGGTAAGTACTTGGTCAATGATACTCATCATAGTATCTTTGACAGTTTCTAACTAAACACTTTTTGTTTAACAAAGTGCGTCGCAAGAGTCATCTACTACTACCGTTCTCCAGTTTTAGCTCTCTAAAAAACCGCTTTTTCGTTTGTACGCAAATTTGCGTACAAACGCGCCATTTCTTGGTGCTAATGTTGAGGGAGTCTTTTCAACTATAAATTTGTTAAAAACTAATCAAGGAAACCCTTTAAGAACTGATACTATAATGGGAATACTATTCAGCAAGCGGCTCATTACAAGTTCTTGTTTTAATTTTAACAGAAACAATGAATTAAGACGGCCAATGACCCAAGATATTTACAAAAATTAAAATATTTTAATGTACCTAAGATAAAATTATTAAATAAATTTGGAGGTTACCAAATTTATTGTCTTTTTAAAAAAATAATATATGAATATTATAATATAAAATAATAGTATTTGTGTAAAAATCTTGTTATGTTTGTTTGATATAATACATTAAAATAAGTGGAGTATTATTTCTCAATTACATCTAAGCAAGAAATTGTTTAAGTACTTTCCATGGGGGGGGGGAGGGGGTCGGTGTCTAAACCCAAACCCCCAGCTATCTGAAACAAAAAGGGATTTTCATTTCGATTTTATGACGAACTTCGGGCGTGGCCCCTAAAAATTACTGTGACCACCAAGTTGAACACCCAGTTTAATACCTCATGCACGAGCCGCCACTGGATTCTTCTGAACTTAATATTTTTAAAACACGTGATGATTATTTAAGTCCTGAAGAAATATTTGATGGCAACCATGTGGACTACAAATGTGTCAAATTAAAATTTGAAGACGGTGTGATTATAATGCCCCTCTTACACTATGACTAGAAATAAAAAGCTTAATCTATCACTGTTTAAATCTATATACTTTTTTATATTTTGCAAAATCAAGCAAATTCAAATATATTTTTATACAAAATTTTCTTCTTGTTTGTTTCTTGTATGTTGTATCCTAAAGTAAACTAAAATAGATGGAGTTTGTTTATATATAAAATTGTCATCAATAAACATTTGTGAACATTATTGCTGCTTACTAAGAGTCAATTACACTAAGGTAAATTATGACTGAAAAACATGGACAGTCATCCAGTTTGTAGACGATGGTACAGTTGAAGCTGTTCCATCCATATGGATACAGGGAGATTTTTGTCACTGGCCTTCATTCGCCCAAGACAAGTTGCAAAATGCCATTAGAAAGTGTGAAGCCTTGAATACCTGCTGGCCAAGCCACAAAATCAAAATCTTCAGAAATGCAACATATGGTAAGTTTTTTACCTCTTTGTTGAAAACACCTAATATATTGTGCATATTATTATGTGTGTCCAGAAAAGTTCTTAACTTATGGAAAATGTTTTTATTTTTGAAAATACTACTTCTCATAAAACGTTTTGGTTAATTCAAGTAAGATTCCACTAAAAATAATTTGGATGTGATATAACTACAGGGTAGGAAAAAAATCAAAAATATAATACTAAAACAGTTACCTTTGAATACTTATATTGGTTTTTAATATGTAAATACGAGTTTTCTTAAAAAAATAAACCTTTCTTAGGATAAACAAAGCCAAAATTTTGAAATTTGAAATAATGCACTTGTTAATTATTTTTCTAAGCATTTTTTGTCTAAATATTTTTAAAATACCACATCTTTGAAAAATCTTTTATTTACACTTTTAATGAGTTTAAACTGATGATTCAAGTATCCAAAACATCAAATTTTCAAAAAATTTAGTGTTTTAATATTACGTTTTTGAATTTTTGTCATTTTTGTATATCAAATTAAAATAAAAATGTTTTGATGGAAATCTTGTTCTTAAAGCAAGCAGATCTTTTTATAAGGAGTGATAAAAAAGTTTCCTACATATTAACAACTCCTCTGGACACACTGTATACAGAGACCTGCACATAAAGCAACCAGTATTGTACCGATTATTATATGAAAACAAAACTTTCCAGACTAAAAAAGATCACTTCTTTTATTTATAGACGACTATATGAAAGCCAGAGCCAAAGCTAAAATAGCAGAGGACACAAGTGACCTCAATACAGAAGTTGATGAAAATCTAATGGAATCCAAAAAACGGAAGGGAATACAGAAAGTCTTATCAAGCAGTGATGATTCTATAGATGAATCTATTTTAAGCCAACCGCCAAAAATTCAGAAATTAAAAAAAAAGTAAGTGATATGTTTGTAATAGTTTTTACTAGATAGTTTTTGTTTGCTCAAATATAAAAGAAACTAAACATATTCACTTTGTCCTTTAAGATACATTATATTTTTGTATTTTTAGTTGAGAAAAATGAAGCCCAGGCAAATACCTTGGAAGATAAGGAAAATCGCAGTAATTATATAGAACCAATTGCTGAATTGGTTGCAGCTGGTGAGATCTTTGATATAATACACCAAGTAGCGGGCTATAAAACCATCTATTTTAGGTCGAAGTACCAGAAATGACCTTGTGAAGGATCAAGCAGAAATGGTAAACTCGACACAGTCTGGGCCACAAGAACAAAAATTGTTTGGTGGTTCTCCAAACTGCATAAAAACAGGTATGCTTTATGTATACCAGGTGACAACGAGTTCACTTTCTGGCTGCCAGTTTTTTATTTTCTGATTGATTGTAATGAAACTCCGCAAGCTTTATAGACCCGTACAATGACCCTTTGTGAAGCCCTAGCGAAATTTTAGTGACTTCTGGTTTAACCAGAAGTGACGGCAACTTCAGATTTTTAAATATAATAGAAACCCTATACATTTTTGTTTTCTTGGAATTTAGACTCCATTCTACGTATGACTGTGATATTTTAATCACTTTTTAAGTCAATCTGTCAATTTTAAATTCAGTTTTATTATATAATCTGAAGTGCCATGACTTACCTAAAAAGTATAAATTGTGAAAAATGAGGTGGTGTTAGTTAAAATTTTCGAGAAATATCCAAAAAACTGATTTAGGGAACTTTAGAGACCAAACAAACAATCCACTTTAAATTTTTCTGCAGTTCAGACCATCACTTAGAACGATTTTAGGTAAGTCATGGCATTCTAGATTGAAATGAAATTGAATTTAAAAGTGACAGAATGATTTAAAATTAAAATCGGACAAAAATGTCATGGTCGGATGTAGAATGGCATCTAAATTCCAAAAATACAAAAATACACAGGGTTTTGTATTTAAATATGAAAAGTTACAGTCACTTGTGGTTAAACAGGAAGTTACCAAAAACTATCATTTTATGAGTATATAAAGCTACCGATAACGATCGATCTAAAAAGAAAAAACTGTCTGCTGGAAAGTGATCTTCTTGACACCCAGGTTGCTTTGATGCGTAGCAAATGGCATGCCAAAATTGACACTATTGACAGATATCACATGCTTTCCTATTTCACTGAGGAAAATGATCTAATAAAACAGTACTGCTAAGAATTATTTTGTACGGATAACAATTTTTTTATTAACCAGTATTATTTAAATTATTGGGGTAGTAACACAGGTTAACAACTACAGCAATGCCTGAACTGCTAGAACGTCATTTATAAACAGTATGCATTACATTAGTAGCATTACCAATACAATTCTGTCTTATTCCGTCCAGTCCTAATACAACTTTCTTATAAGGGTAAAAATTTCATTTCTTACTATTACACGTTAATAAGGATAATACAACGCTTTATTACCTTCGCAAAATAGTCATGGAACTGTAAAATACTTTTTGTATCTGTTATTATTTAAAATCCCAAAGAGGGCGGGATTAACATTTCCGCACAATATCATTGCCCATCGGCGGTTTATCGTTTCAGTATGGTTCTAGGAGGAGACCAAGTATAAGCTTTTTGCGTTTCGGTGTGTCCGTATTTCATCTTTTCAAAATGGAAGCCATTTCGACAGATTGGGGATGTCGTGATGTGATCTTCTTAGTGGGTTTGTGTTTTTGTTGTTGTTGTCTTAGTTGTTTGTGCAAATCAGTGGAACAAGAGAAATCTTTTTATACCAAAGTTTTAATTATCAGTGTTCCATATTTTAAAAATACTCTTAATTATACGAACGAGGTCTATGAAAAAATCCGAATTAATTTTGTGAATAATGTCTTAAATTTAAATTAACTTTGATATCCTATAGCTCGAGATCTGAAAATGGACTCAGTTATCGGAAAACAAATTGAAGTTTCACATCTTAGTACCACTAGTATCAAGTTTTTTTCTATTTGTAATACTACTGGTACTATGTAGTCTGATATCTCAAACCGTTTTCGAAACTTCAAAGCTGAAACAGAGTAATTGTCAACTGACTAAATTTTGAAAATAAGTGAACTTACATAAGTATTGGACACTTCACAAAATTAATTTGAAATGTTAAGAGGAAACCAAAAATTTAATAATATAAATGATTTTTTATTATCACGCTTTTTTAATAGATCCTATATAGTTAAGAATATTTCTAATGCTATATGCTATATTTATAATTATAAAGACTTCTGTCTTGCATAAAAAGTTTTTTCCAATAATTTGCACCTAACAGAAACCCACTAGTAACACCCTATATACCTATGAGAAAATGTTGCTACTCTAATAAAACAGTTCTATAACTGCAATTCGAAATATTAAATAACCCCAGCAATAAGACAAGCGGTCCTAATACAACTGAATGTTAAGGGTAACAGTCTCAAATTTTACCGGCAATAAGATAAATGCATACAGCATACGACACAGTTTCGTTAGCCCAAAAAAATGGGGTTATACAAGCTGCTATTTCGTATTATAACGACTATATAACGGAATTTTAGTGGCTATTGCACAGCTGTATTTTAGTTATGCTCTCAATTTTTTACTGACTAAGTCGCCATATTGCTACCACAGTAAGACGGTCTAGCAATTTGTGTTGTATTGAAGCAGCAAAGCGCGTTGCTGTCCCATATAGTATTAAACAGTTGCATAAAGAGTTTAAGAATTCTTATAAGGAATAATTAGCTTTTTTCTCAGTGTTAAAATAAAGTTGTGGGTCACATGGTACAGCTAATTTTGGTATGGAATATGTTAACCGTGAATGCAGCCCCGGTATATTTGAAGGATATTATAATTATATTTTTAACATAAAACTGTATATTTTTAAGGAACTAATAAAGATGATCATATTCTGTAATTTCAGATAAAAACCTGAAGTCACTGGTACAGCAGGGACATATACTAAGGGGGCTAATTACAGATACTCTATCTGAAGTAAAAAATTTACGAAAAGATCTAGATTTAGTTAACCTGCAAAAGCCAATAAACCAAACAAGAAATATTTTCAATAATTCAGAGGTTAAATTTCCAATAGGTAAAGCTGGATGAGGATTTTAATATGGTTGAAGATATTCTTCAGAGTGAAGAGGAATTTAATAAGGCGGTTAGTTGAAACATTTTATCCAGTGAAACATATCTGTTTATTTTTATTTATTTATTATAATTTTTTTTTTATTTTAATTATTGCCACTTTTATTTAGATTCCTGAGCTTGCTAAACTGGGTGGAGGCAGTGTATATGATTATGTAAAGCGTGTGTTTGGATTGATTATGACCGACGAATATGCAGTAAAATATAGCTGGTTAGGGAGAAAAGGAAAAAGAGCATTCAAGAACTGTAACATGGCAAAATTAATATTAAGTTAGTATATTTAACACCCCATCTGAGACCTATTTTCATTCTTCATATAATGAGAAAATGTAAATTAATTTCCTATCATAAATTTTTGTCTCATATAAAAAGTATTGCCTCGAAAAAAACAATATTTTCTTTAAAAATAAAAAATAAAAATAATACAAATACATTAGTTTCTATTGTGTTAGAGTCTGCAGTTGCAACTGTCCAACTATCCCATAAGGATATTGAAACAGCCATACAAAATTGGTTAGGAAGGGCAACTGATAGAAGGCATTTTGCTCAAATGAAGAAAAAATATTAAACATAAAGTAAAGAATGCTTGGGTGCGCTGGAAAACAATAGGAGGGCTTATTCAAATAAGCGGATCTATATCTGTTCAGACAGTCAGGCCGCTTTGAGGGCACTCTCATGCCACAGAGTCACTTCGGGACTGGTATGGGAGTGCATAAACGATCTTGGCGCGCTAGCTGCCAGAAACTCAGTGAAGCTCATGTGGGTACCGGGACACAAGGGCATCACTGGTAACGAAAAAGCCGACGAACTTGCTAGACAGGGATCGGCTACACCATACATTGGCCCAGAACCATCTCTCGGGGTGCCAAAGTGCACGGCACGAGATGCGGTAAACAGATGGATCAAACAACAACACAAAGTCCACTGGAACGGAGTACAGGGACTGAACCACAGCAAGGCCGCTATAGGAAATCCCAATCCTAGACTCACCAGGCAACTGCTAAATCTGAGCAGGATCCAGTTGAGGACAATCGTAGGGGTACTAACAGGACACATGGCTGTAAAGGACCTTCTCAACAAAATGAAACTGTACCAGGGAGACCTTAGCTGCAGACTATGCGGTAGGGACAGGGAAACAGTTCAGCACATTATATATAATTGCGAGTCACTAGATCGCAAGCGCCACCAACTGTTCGGGCAACCAAAGTTAGAACCGGAGGAATTGATCACCCGCTCCCTTGTGGACCTGTACAGGCTTGTGCAGGAAACTGGGATAACAGAGTGGGTGTAACAAAAGTTATTGGGTAGGCACAATAGGCCTCTAGTGGCCGCAGTGCTTCCGGTCTCGGACGGAGCCCAAGGAGAAAAAAAAAAAAAAAAAAAAAAAGAATGCTTGCCTGAGCAAGCATTTTCTTCTACAATAAGTTAAATGAAGTTTTGAACTATAAGAATATTTGTTCTTTTATATGTGTATCCTTGTTATGCTCTTGTTTTGAAAAAACTAAATTCTTATTATGTTTTTGTTTCAAAATAAAAGCTCTTTACATCATAAAAACAGTTACGAGATAGTTACCTGATATTTGTGACTGATTTGTGTGTACGTAGGTTAAGGAAGTGTCTTAAGTTGTAAAAAGTACTTAAGTAAGTTTTCATTATATTATATGTATTTATGCTACATACATGTTACAGTGCCAAAGTAGAGACTGTTTAGTTTTTATATTAATATATTTTTGGAGATGTTACTACAAATAAATAAAAGAAAATTTTAATGTACTCTTTTTTATTGATCTGCGACCTTATCCCCAACAAACAAAAAATGGTGGGTCTTCACTCCGTCAATACGTTGCCACCAAATGGAAAGAGATATCAACTTCAAATTTGATATGGATATACTTTTATGAATAGGTAATAAACGACCTATCGTTTTTGGGAGATATCGCTCAAAGAAAAGGGGATGAAAGAGCCGAGGGTCAAAATATTGGATATTGTAGCATTTCTTTCGCATGGTTCCATTTTTTTTTCTTCGATACAACTTAACGAATCAAGAATAGGTTGCCATCGTGCACATATATTGTGGGGGAGAGGATTGGAGGGGCAAATTACAAAAAATATTAAGTTGTATGTAATTTTTGGGGTTTTTAGGTCAAGGAATTCTTATAGTTGAGCACTAAATAAGTAACTTAAACCTTCTATAACTAAGTATCATGGTTACTGAGATATCATACATAGTGCAGTAAATTCAGCTAAAATTTTTTAATTCAGTATTAAAAGGAGGGGGTGTATAATAATGTCTAGATCAGACGTCCATAAGGCATCTTGCAACAACATCTTTAAGACGTTGCCATTTGTAACATCCGCTGTCCATAAGACATCTTATGGATGTCTAATGTCTAAAATGGACGTCCGTAAGATGTCCGGAATGTCTGAGTACGATGTTTTCTGGACGTCCATAAGATGACTTTGTGCTGTTAGGGGTAGAAATGGAACATTCTCGAGAATTTATTATTGGGAAATATTCTCTGAGAAAAATGAGAATTTATCGGAAATTTTGGAGAATTTATTTTATATGTTGGAGAATTTTATATTTTGTTTGACTGCATAAATTGGAAGAACATATTTTTTTACCAAAAGTAGTTTTTACAATAATTTTATCTGAAAAAATAAAGAAGTACAATACCTAATTTAGCCAATATTTAAATTGTAAATTAACGTGATTACACATCCTTTTTATTTCCATTATTTTCAAGTAATTTTATTTATAAATAAAACACAACTTAGAAATGCATTGTATAATATAACATGTCTAAACAAGTTATTTAAAACAACACAGAAAAGAAATAAAGATAAAGATGCCCCAAGCTCCATCTATGATACAATGGCGGCATTAAAATAAATTACCTTAAATTTCCGTAAATTCTCATAAATTCTCCGAGAATATGAATTTTCCTGAGAACATTCTCGTTCTCGGAAATATTCTCGGTAATTTTTTGCAGTAATTTATATTTTTTTATAAAATCATAAATTTTCGAGAATTTATGCTGGGAAATATTCTCGGTAATTTACCGTTCTCTGGATATATTCCCTTGAGAACATTCTCATGGCACATCTCTAGGCAGGTGATGTTATTTAACGGTATTTTAATATTTTTAATCGACTGATATATAAATATAATTTTTTTTTATGTTCTGACAGCCCATGAAGACCGAGGTCTGAGTACTATGTACCGTGGGTGTACTCGGGAATCGACTCACACATCCAGAGCTGGAAACATCTGTTGGGATTTCACCAGCCCTTTAAGAGGATGTGTGGAGTGGTACCACCTCGGTCGAGGAAGAATTACTCTACCACCTTCTAATTATTAGGAATCCTCAATTTAAGAATATACTGGTATAATGCCATAATTTCAAGTTAGTTTCAAATTTCAACTAAATACTCTGGTGGAAATTCCTAACGTTCCTGATCCCTAAAAGTGCGAGCTATAGTCAAGTCGCTTCGGACGTGGCACAAAGTAACACTATTTAAAGTAACCAAAAACAGTTTTTTTGTATACCCTAGGTTATTATTCACATAATAAAATTCTGTATTGGATGAAAAGCCAATAAAAATAAAATAAGTTCAAATATTTTGTTTTACGCGACAGAAAATTTCTAGTAGTATAAGGTACGCCGGCAGTCCGATTCTGTTAGCGGATCCAAATCTTTGCTTCGTCCAAAAGAAGATTTTGTTATAAAAATCTTTATAGACTAAGAGCTTGTGAACGTTTTACTCAAAAGTATTTTACGCCTTTATCTTAAGTATTCCCGCAATTTCTGCATTTCCCGAAAGAGTATTTCCTGTAATGTCGGTAATGGGCAGATTATAGAAATAGATGTAGTAATGCACTTATTAAAAGTGAGTTGGTAATTTATTTTGATGAGTCTGTTAAATGTAACGGATTTTACGATATTATAAAAGCAGATCGTAGATTACTGAATACAGCCAAATCAAATGAAAAATATCATTTTAAAAAAATGTAATAAAGGAATAACAGAATAATTGTAAATCATTTAAAATAGTTTCTATATTCTGACTGATTATGTGTATTTGTAGTTATTATTACATAATAAACTAACATTTTTCTTATTATTGATGTGTTTTGTTAATTATGCCAAAAATATCCTCCCGGGAGACTCTTAAAAGGTGGCAACCCCAGTAATGACAGAAAAACAAATATTTAGTTTAAACACCAATTGGATAGAACTAAAAATATTGCACACGGTTTTTGTTACCCATGTGAATTAGAGGTTGAGTAATCACAATCATAATTAATCAAATGTGTTTTATTCTTAAAGCGAGAAAAACGCACTTGTTTTAGATTTTGGTAAAAGTTTTCATTAGGTCAAAGTATGGAAAGAGACAAACTCTCTCGAGTCCAGCTGATGGTTCTTCTGGCCACCAGAGCAACCTCCACCTCTACTGTTCATTCAAATCCGAAAGTCGGTGTAGAACACACGGAAGTCGACTTATGTCTAGAAACTAGGAGACTGGAGGCAAATGAAGTAGCAAATGTACAGGAATTACATGATGAGTGTCAAGTAGTAGCATGTCATGAAAGAAATCTATGTCTTCCAGAAAATCCTTTGATTTCAGACGCAGAATTCAATAATATGTCTTTAACTGCTGCTGTCGAAAAGTCTTCTTTTAACCTAACTTCTCAGAACGAAAACACTCAAATACGTGACATACTGCCAATCCGTGAAACACAGGAAAAACTCATGAGACAGATGTCGAACTCCAAGGAATTCCAGGAATAGAAATGCTAAAAAATGAAAGGCACAAACTTTGAAGCGATGAGGAATGTACAATATTTTCAGATTTTCAAGGATCGCCAGACGACTATGAGTCGCAAAAGTTCCTCTGCATATTCATCAAATGATGAGGCAGTGAGAAGGAAGAATAAAAAAGGATAGCTAAGAGTGAAGCAAACAAGTCCTCTAAACAAGATCTCACAAAAGCTGTTATAGAAAATGAAGAAGAAATAATATGTGAAACAGCTAATTCACAAGAAAATCGACCACAAGAAATTCAAAAAGAAAAAGGCACTAAAAGGAAAATAGCAGGAAAGGATTGAGAAATCGAGAATTATGGGAAAGAAACGATCAAAAAACTAAAATAATGCGTATTTAGAAATTTTCAAGTTGTTGCTACTTACGTGACCCATGCCAAGTTTAGGGTTTTTAATAGTGAGGGTACTAGGAATGTTTTGGTAAAGAAAAAAATATTTTGTAATTTGCGAAAAAAATTTGAATTTTTGCGTTACCCCCAGGAAAGAAAAAGATTAAGATTAGGTATTTATTTATTATTTTTTCTAGGCAAATTTTACATCATTTTGTCGACATTTCTTAAATTTTAATAGAAAAAAATGTGTTAGTAAAAAGTTATAGTCATTTGCATTTTTTTAAACCTAAAATATGATTTAAAAAAAAATTAAAGTGACTATATCTTTCTACTAACACATTTTTTTCTCTTAAAATTTAAGAATTGTCGACAAAATGATGTAAAATTTGTTTAGAAAAAATAATAAATGAATACATAAACGTGTTGCAAAAATTCAACTTTTTTTCGCAAATTACAAAAAAAAAATTTTCTTTACCAAAACATTCCTAGTAGGCTCGCTATTAAAAATTCTAAATTTGGCATGGTTCCCGTAAGTAGCAACAGAGGTATAAAACTTCAATATTTCTAAATGCGCCTTTGCTTAACCCATCAACGGCTAGCCTTACACATGTAACGTTAAATTTTCAACATTATACTTGGCAACCCTGTCAGAGTTTTGATACTAGGTTGTGTAAATCAGCTGAGTGTCATTTTAAAGGAAGAAAGCTTAGTAAACCGTCCGAATCTTTTAGTTGCTTTGTCACTGTAAGTGGATATAGGTGTAAAAAGTTAGAGTATTTTATTGGAAGCAAAAAAATCCTACGACTAGAGTAAGTGCAATTATTTATGTATTTTTACTTTTTTTATTATGTTTATCGTGAAATACAATTAAAGACACATCATTTTTTTAAACTGTAATAAAATTTTATTTAGATTGAGGTTTATTTGTCTTTTGTGAGTGTGTAAACAATGCCGTTACATATATGTCACGCTAGCAGCTCACGGCAGACAAAATTTACAAATATGTTATATTACTTGTTTTTTTTTAGGCGTGGCTTTACTTTAGAGGAAGCCATCCAAATGGCTTATGATGAAAATCTGGACATACGCGATATATATATTGAACCCCCAGACGCAGATGTATTAACTGACGAGGATTCTGGAGACGAAGATGACGGTGGCCTCTTAGACAACCTCAGTGGCCGACAATTACTTCGGAAAGCTGAGTTGGTTTTTCAAAACCCAGTCATAGAAACAGTCACCGAGATGGCAAATACTGACAAAAAAGAATCAGCAGTGCTTTCCAAACCCAACCAGCCAGAAAAAATACAGGAACGACCCGGTCTGAACATTACCTGGATTGATGGCGATTTTGTCGACGTTGACCGCCTTTTTCCGTCACCCGATTTTTCCAGGTATGACAATAAAACCCACGTGGAAATATTTGAAGCTTTTTTTCATGGAGAAATCATACAGTTCCTTATTCAAGAATCAACAAAATACGCCCTCTTTTGCAATGAACCGGATCCTCGAATTTCTGAGGAAGAAATGAAGTGTTTTATAGCAATTTTATTTTTAACTGTTGACAACGAATTGCCAGGACGAGATTTTTATTGGGACTCCAAAGAAGATATGCGGAACGCGATGGTAAGCACCTCTATGTGGAGGGACTGATTTAGACAACTTTTAAAATATATACACTGCGCTGATAATACAAAACCAAACCTTGAAGATAAACTGTGGAAACTTCGGCCCCTCATGGATCTGTTAAAAAATAAATTTCTGCAAAATTGGGTTCCAGAACAGCAACTGGATTATGATGAATCCATGATTAAATATTTTGGGAAGCACAATTGCAAGCAATTCATTAGGGGCAAACCAATCAGGTTTGGTTACAAAATGTGGTCCCTCAATTCTAGTGACGGTTACTTGGTTTATTGTGAGCTCTATCAGGGAAAAAATCCATACGGAAATCCTGAATATGAAGTAAGTGTTGGAAAATGTGCAGCTCCTTTACTGGTAATGATTTATTACTTTTCTGATGAACTAAAAAAACTGCCATTCAAATTTTATTTTGATAATTTGTTCACTAGCTTCAATTTACTGTTTTACCTGAAACAAATTGGTTACGATGGAACAGGAACTCTAAGACAAAATAGAATTCCCAAAAACTGTACTTTACCCCAAAAAAGCGTTCTTACAAAAACTAAGAAAAGAGGAGAGATTATGGCAGTCATCGACAAAGAAGATGGCATAATGGTAGTGAAATGGATAGACAACAACGTGGTTACAGCTGCATCAACATGTCATGGTGTGATTCCAGTTCCCCAAGTTAAAAGATACTCCCAGTCAGAGAAAAAAATTATTCAACTCACGCAACCCAAAATTATAAGAGAATACAATCAATATATGGGAGGAACCGATCTCATAGACCAAAACATAGCCAGATTTAGAATATCCATTCGCCGAAAAAAATGGTGGTGGTCCATTTTTCATGGTTACATATGGTTAACGCATGGTGTATTTCTAGGCGCATAAAAAATCAATCATCCCCTAACGAATTGGAGTTTCGACGTCAAATTGTCCAGGCGTATCTAATTAGATATGGCCAAGCTCCTAAAGGACCAGGAAGAATGCCGACGTCAAAAGCAAGTGTTTCACTAAATCGGGTGCCTGACGACATTCGATATGATAGGATGGATCATCTGTTGACGACTATTCTAAATAAAAAGAGAAGACGATGTGCCGGTGAAGGATGTGCAACAAGCACGCGCACTATGTGTTTAAAATGCGATGTTGGTTTGTGTCTGGAGTGTAATGTTATTTTTCACTCTAAATAAGAAATTTTGTATTCGCACACTGGCTAGCTTTACATACATGTAACACCATTTTTTTCTTAACCAAGTTTACTTTTTCCAAAAAAATGTATAAATATATTTTTACTAAACCATTTTTAGCATAAAAACATAGTTTTTGTTACTGTTTTCTAAAAAAAATAATTACGCCGTTGATGGGTTAAGCAACCTTGCTCGTGCAAATGGTCTGGTAAGGATGGTAATTCTTTATCCTGTCCAAAAATTACCGAAGAAGATCAAAAATCAGCATTTCAATATTTTTGGAAAGGTTTGGATGCCTGAGAAGCAAGGAAAGCTTATGTCGCTTCCCTTGTGGAAATAAAAGAAATAGGACGAAGGAGAAAATCGTCATTAGTAGTTGGATCTACAAAATGGGGAAAGACGTATCTCTATTATCTTACGATAAGTCATATTCTAATTAGCGCATGTAAAAAGATGTTTCTTAACACTTTCGGGCTTGGAGAGCGAAGTGTCAGATCATGGCTCGATAAATTGCCAGAAGCGGGTATTCAGCCTTTGGATCAAGATAATGCAAATTCTAGTGGGACTACTACCTAAAATACTGATTCGGGGAGTTTCTCTCGAAAGCGGCCAAAGATAGGTGCTCGGAATAACGAAAAATCTTTGTCTGTTGAAGATTTCTTTAAGAACTTACCCAAGATGGAATCGCATTATTGCCGATTTACATCTTCGAAACTCTATCTAGAGCCTATGTGGGAAAACAAAGCAAAACTTTTTAAGGAATACGAAGATAAACGTATAAAGAACAATCAATCCCAAGCAAGCTGGTCAGTATTTGGCAGGGTTATGTACACGTTAAATTTTGATATATTTCAACCAAAAAAGATCAGTGTGAGATTTGTAATAAATACAATCTGGGCACTGTCTCATGGGACGACTACCAGGCTCGCCAAATGCGAAAGGAATCATCCCGGTCTAAAAAGCGAATCGATAGGGAAATGGGCTAAAAGGTGACTCTTTAGGTGTGTACACCGTGGATGTATACAGGCCGTTTTATTGTGTCCTGAAATTAATTCCTCATCTGCATATTATAAAACCAAGATCAAACTTCATGACTATACTATCTACAGCGTGAAGATGCTGAAGTTTTTTGCTACCTATGACATCAAGCTAATGACAATTTAGAAAGTGATATTTTTGGATCTATTTTAATTAGCTTTTTGACAAATGGGATTACAACCAGAAACTTAACCAGTACTGTAATTTGGAGCGATGCAGCAGCGTATCAGAATCGATGTGAAAAAGTTTTAAATGCACTGCTTTATTTAGCGCTTTACAAAAGTTACAATAACGCACAAATATCTTGAAGTCGGACAGATTCAAATGGAGGTGGACTCCGTACATAGATAGTCTGATTGAAATGAAGCTGTCCAAAAAAGAGTTTTATATTTCCGCTGATTACTGTAAAGTCAAAAAGGAAGCAAGAATAAAACCAAAGCCTACAATGTTATTAATCTAAAATATTCAGATTGCCTTTCTAATGGTTATTACAGCAGTATAAGACCTGGATTAAAAACAGGAGACCCCTTGGTTACTCATGTCCGAGCATTTAAGTATCTCCCTTCTGGATATACAGAATACAAAACCAACCTAAATGATGACTGGTTGCTTCTTCCAAGGAGACCTAGGAGTAAAGCATTTGAAGTTTGTTGTCAAATGCTTGTATACTTCTTCACCTAAAATTACAACCAGAAAGTTGGAGGACCTGCAGTCACTTAAAAAAGCATCCATGAATGTGATGATGTAGAATTTCCATGCAACATATTGTTTTAATTCGCTGACTATTTTAACGAGTTAACCCTCAAGAATTTGTTTTTATTTCCAGAAATTGGTCAACTAAATAAAAATTATGTATTAAACATTCTAATATTAATATCGTCTCCCTATAGGCTAGGCAATGAATGCCCGAAAAGGCGGTGTAGAGTGCATGAAGGGGGAGAAAACTTTTTGCTTCAGGAATGTATCGGGGGTAGTTAGGACGTAAACATAATAAAAGTCCCCGACCCTAGTCCATCCGCTTCACGGGGGGAGGGGGATGGAAAGGTATCTTTTTTTGTTTTTTCGCTTATAACTCAAAAATGGTACAGCGTAGCGAAAAATTTATTACATAAAAATGAAAGCCCATAAAATTTTCTACAAGATTAGTTCTATACATTTTTTTGCTACGACACACCGTTTTCGATATATCTTCTCTCAAAATTCGGTAATTTTTAAAAAATAATCTTTTGTCACTCATTTTTTGTCATAATTCTCTCGATAACTCCTCGGCCGTTTCTTTTACACAAAAGTCCCATTAAAGAATGTTATAGAGCGTTAAATTTTCTTCAGGAATGTATAACATATACTAATTTTTCTCCAATGGGTCAGAAGTTACAGAAATTTGAATTTTTTGGCTAAAAGTAATGAGTTTCCAAGAAAACTCCTTAAAACTTTCGTTATTTTCGTTATTCCAGAATTGCAACTATCTATATAAGCTAACATACTGTGCATTCATACTTAAAGGGCGTATACTATGCGTACATGAAGTGCAGTATCAAGCATACATATGTATACATAGGTAAAAGATTACTACTTTTTCTCCTATGGGTCAGAAGTTACAGCAATTTGATTTTTTTGGCTAAAAGTAATAATTTTTCAAGAAAACTCCTTAAAACTTTCGTCATTTTCGTTATTCCAGAGTTTCAACTATCCATATAAGCTAATATACTGTGCACTCACACATAAAGAGCGTATATCACGCGTACATGAAATGCAGCATCAAGCATACATAATATATAACACTTCTCACAGTCCTAACCCAACGACCAACGGTTTAGCGTTCTTTATAAATATTTTACATTATTTAGTATTACGTCATTTTACGTTATTTCTGAGTCGTGTGACCTTGTAAAAGTCAAAGAACCACAGTAGAATATAATATCTAGATGCGAACATCTCGTGTTATCATTTGAATTTCGAAATGCTGTCGCTTCGGTCGAAGTTCAAATTGTGTCTTTTTTTCTTGAGTTGTCAGCCTGCAGCCAGGTGCGAATTTACGCCTAGGCAAACTAGGCAGCTGCCTAGGGCCCCAAGATCGGAGCCGCCCCTTGATTAGGTCGGTCGGGCCTCCGAGATTAACCCTCGGAGTTGCAACTCTGAATTAAAGCCTCATATAGTAGCCCGCAGTGACCCCCTCCCACCAAGCCTCGAAAATGGAAACTCGGATAGTGACCCGCAGGCACTGGGGCCTTCTAGCCTAAAGTTAGTTTTTTTTACAAAAATCCGTCCTTTACAAGCTGTTTAAACCAACCACCGATAGGATACATCTACCAAACTTTAATTTGGTGATTGATGGAGGCTTTCTCTTACATACGGTCATCTGGCAAAGGGAACCCTCAGTTTTCACAATTTGTGATACGTACGTGAAATTCATCAAGACCCACTACCCGGGCAGGAGATGTACCATCGATTTTGATGGATACAGAAGCTCTCCCAACAGCACTAAGTCGGCAGAACAGGAAAGACGCTATCGGATGAAAAGGTGTGTCGACATCAACTTCAACCTGCAAACAGTAATTTCAGTGACTCAAGAATTATTTCTCTCCAACCACCAGAACAAAGATAGGCTGATCAATCTACTGAGCTCTAAACTCCAGGAAAACGGCAACACAACATATCAAGCATCACACGATGCTGATGTGTTGATTGTAAGCACAGCTATTGACCAGTCCGTAAGTGAAACATCCAATGTGGCTGCTATAGGGGAAGACGTCGATCTCGCTGTGCTACTTGCAGCAAAAACGCCACGCGACCACAACATCCTCTTCATAAAACCTGGCAGGGGAAATGTACAAACCAACGTTTATTCTACCCACCAAATGCAACAGCTGGGACTCAAGAAAATTTTGTTCCTACACGCATTCACGGCTGCGATTCCACTAGTGCGACATTCCGGAAGGGTAAACTTGGTTTCGTAAAAATTTACCAAAAACATTGTGACATACAAAGAGCAGCCGAAGTGTTCCACAACCCCTCCTCCTCGCATGCTGGTGTTGAGGAAGCTGGGCGAATATGCATGCTGAAATGGTACGGCGCCCCTGCAAAGATGAACTCTCTCAACACCTTTAGGTACGATTCGTTTTTGAAAACGGTATCCAGCATAAAACGGGATCTCGCATCACTTCCACCCAGCGAGGGGGCAGCGAAAGAGCATGCATTGCGCATATTCCACCAGGTGCAGCTCTGGCTGGGAAACCAACTACCCCCAGACCTGTGGGGTTGGGAACAAAAAGGCAACATTCTGGCTCCTGTGCTGACGAAAAATCCAGCAGCGCCCAGAGAAATTTTGGATCTCATCTTTTGTAAGTGCATGAAAGACTGCAGCAGTGGAAGGTGCAGCTGCAAAAAGGCAGCGATGAGTTGCTCTCGACTGTCTCAAAACTGCCAGGGGCACTGTTTAAACGGCGTGCCCATTTTGAACGAGGACGACGACGAAGAAAACTTGGAGCCCTTTCCCACATAATCCCATGCGGACACCTTATCCAACATTGAGGAAACTGATGACGAAGACGGAGGTGATTCTCAATTCCTGCTGCGATCAGTGTCGATGGTCGAGCCAGAAGCCGGGCCCTCCCGGCCCAAGAGAAACAGGCCAAATTACTTTGTGTTTCGAAAATAATTATTCATGTAATAAGATTTTTCATTTGTTCTTACATTTCTTGTAGTTTAATGATTCACATTTCTTGTTTTGATGTTAGTTTTCGTAAAATAAAAATTGATTGTACAAATGATCGTTATACAGTCGCCTTCTTCCGAGGTTTTCAATTTTTCACAGTTAACTTGAAAATTGGTAATATTTTACCTATGTATACATACGCGTAGTATACGCTCTTTAAGTATGAATGCACAGTATGTTAGCTTATATAGATAGTTGCAATTCTGGAATAACGAAAATAACCAAAGTTTTAAGGAGTTTTCTTGGAAACTCATGACTTTTAGCCAAAAAGTGCAAATTGCTGTAACTTCTGACCCATTGGAGAAAAATTAGTATATGTATATACATTCCTGAAGAAAATTTAACGCTCTATAACATTCTTTAATGGGACTTTTGTGTAAAAGAAACGGCCGAGGAGTTACCGGGAGAAATATGACAAAAACTGTGTGACAAAAAATTATTTTTTAAAAATTACCGAACTTTGGGAGAAGATATATCGAAAACGGTGTGTCGTAGGAAAAAAATGTATAGAACTAATCTTGTAGAAAATTTTGTAGGCTTTCATTTTTTATGTAGGAAATTTTTCGCTACGATGCACCATTTTTGAGTTATAAGCGAAAAAACAAGAAAAGAGACCTTTCCATCCCCGTCCCCCCTTGAAGCGGATGGACTAGGGTCGGGGACTTTTAGTATGTTTACGTCCTAACTAGCCCCAACATATTCCGGAAGCAAAAAGTTTTCCCCCCCTCCATGCACTCTACAACCCCTTCGTTGCCTAGCCTACTAAGAATATTCAAAATCTAGCAAAATGTCATATCTTAAAAAAACACATTTATATTAAACATTCTACATGCAAAATGACTTTTTTAATGATGCAAAAAGTCTTAAGTTTAATGTTGTATACTTAGAAAAAGTTGTCATATATCTACACAGACTCGTTAAACATCAAACAATGGTTTACAAAACGTTAAATTACGACATCAGGTATGATTTTGTAACTTCTAAAATTTGAAACCACTTTAGTTAGAAACGGAGACATTATTCAGTTTTTTTTATTCCTGAAGTATTATTATTTTCGTTGCTTCTTGGGCTTTTAAAAGTACAAACAGCGATTGGCCGGGGGCCAATAGCTATATTCGGTTGTGGCCAATCACTATCGCAATCTGTTTTCTTTCAGTTATAACATTATACAACATGCCAAAAGTTACTGAAGGTGCTTCCTATCGAAAACATATGAAGAAGAGGATATTTCTAAAGCTTTAGAGTCCATCGAGAATGGAATGAGCCAAAGAGATGCTTCTCAGCTATACCACATTCCTCGGTATACTCTTCAATTCCGGTCAAGTAAAAAATTGAACAACAAAGTTTCTCTTGGGCCCAAACCAATCTTGACTTCGGAGGAAGAGGTTCTTTTAGAAATCTGGATTTTGACCTCACACAAGAAAGGTTTTCCGCGTAGAATGGAAGACATTTAAGCCTCTGTAAAGTATTTCCTCGACGCAACTCCTAGAGAAAATCCAATCAAAGATAAGCTCCCAGGAAGAGGGTGGTATCCAGTCTTTCTAAAACGCCACCCGAATATCACGCTAAGAACCTCCGAAGAAATACCATCGGGCAGCTCATCTGTAGCCGCGACGCTGACATTAGAAGTTGGTTTTCCAGTGTAGAAGCATATTATATAAAGAGAAAACAATTAGCAGATGTTCTTGAAGATCCCAGCAGGGTATACAATGGGGACGAAACCTGCTCTTGACTTTGTCCAAACAACAAAAAAGTTCTTGCGCCAAGAGGGGCGAAAAAGTATACGAAATAAGGTACTGTCGGGTAATAAGGCCGGGATCGGATTTAGTGCAAAACAAATTATAAAATGATACTCCTAGCGCCATCTCTGAATGAGAAGCCTTAAACTAGTGGGGATAATGCAGAATGGCTAAATTTATAACGTTGTCGGTTAGCTGCAAACACCTGTTTTTAAATTTGGTGCAATATTTTTTCCAGTGTTATATAAAACGCCGTAATAAAGTAAGTTATTTTTACGTTAAAATAATTGGAGTTTTGTTGATATTTGATTGCATGTATTTATGGTGATATGAACCACAGATTCAATAAAATATTTTGTGATTTTAGATGATCGGAAAATAAAGATAACCTAAAAATGTTAAAATATACTAGACATGCAGTAAGGCCACGGCCTTATTACCTGACTTTTAAGTAGTGGACTATACAAATTAATGTCAGGTAATAAGGCCGGCAATGAAATAAATCTTAAAATTAGATTTTTTAATTTGCAGTCATGGGGAAGAGAAATCGTGGTATTCGAGCTAACTGGACTGAAGAGATGATGGTGGAAGCACTACAACTTTTAAGAGAGGGTCATTCACAAGAATCGGTGGAACAACGTTGTGGTATCCCTCGACGGACCCTTAGAAACCATCTAACAACTGGTTCTACCACGCGAAAACTGGGAGCAAAGCCCATTTTGAACGACCACCAGGAAAACGACTTGGAGGAGAAGATCATAAGATTTGCTCAAAAAGGATTTCCGCTTACTTCTAAAGTTTTACGTCGTAGCGTTTTTAAATTTTGCGAGAGTCTTGGTGTTTCTCATAAATTTAATAGAGAACAACAACTAGCGGGTAAGGAATGGTACAGATCATTCTTAAAACGCCACCCAAATATATCGCAACGAAAAGCACAGCAAATGAACCCTGCCCGTGCACAAAAATTAAATCCATTTATTGTCGGAGATTACTTTAATAAGTTAGAGAGCTTATTGGATAGAACCGGTTTGAAACATAGTCCTGAAAAAATTTACAACATGGACGAAAAGGGCTGCAGACTCACGTTGCACCATCAGCAGCGTGTTTTAGCCGAAAAAGGATCCAAGAGGGTGCACCTAGTCGCAGCAGAACACGCGGAGAATGTAACAGTTGTTGCTTGTGCTAATGCGCTTGGGCACGTGATACCGCCAATGATATTGTTTAAAGGTCAGCGGTTAAAACATTTTGCTAAGTTTATGTCTGTTGCGCCCACAGTTTTAATATTCGATGGTGCGTCCAGTCATCTAGATGTGACCATTGCTGATAAGGCTGAATCTTTGGGAATCGAGCTTTTGTGCTTACCAAGCAACACCACGCACGAGTTGCAGCCGATGGATAAGTCAGTTTTTCGATCATTTGAATCACATTGGGACCAAGAACTTTTAGATTATTGGGACCAACATCCTGATAGAAAATTGAATAAGGAAAGATTTGCCGATGTCTTTACTCCAGTTTGGGGTAAATGTATGACCATTAGTAACATATCCAATGGATTTAGAGCGACGGGCATTTACCCCTTTAATAAGCATGCAATTCCGGAGCACGCATTTGCTCCAAGCCTGCCAACCAATCGGCCCCAGATTAAAAACAATGAGCATGAACAAGAACATTTAAATGCTAATGAAAATGAGTGGGATTCAGAAGATGAAATTCCGTTGGCCCTTTTAATAAAAAAAAAGACACATAACAATGAGCAAAACAATGAACAAGAGAACGAGCATAACAAGCACAACAATTCTTTTTCTGAAATTTTAGTCACACCAGATATGCAACCCAAAAAAACAACAAAACGCAAAAAGGCATTTAACTATCGCGCCCAGGAAGTAAAAAGGCAAGTGTTTGTTGATTACAATTCCAAAAAAAAAGATACTACTTCGTTAAGAAGGTCATCTAATTTACCAAGCACCAGTAGTGCTGCAGCTAGTGAAGTATGGATGTGTTCAGTTTGCAACGATGACTACGTAGCTGATATGAGAGCATGTTCATTATGTGGCACATGGGTTCATGAGGAATGCGTAGGGCTCACCAGTGAAGACAAAGAACTTTTCATTTGCCCTGAATGCATGCCCTAAATTTAGTTTTGTTTGTCGGCCTTATTACCTGCCTTGATTTTTTGTCGATGGCCTTATTACCTGACTGGGTTGGTAGTAAGGCCGAAATACGAGTTTTCATGTTTTTCGTCGTAAGAATTTGAGTTTTGTTTTTTACATTTTTATGTCCCTGTTTCTTTAAACAATAGATGTTAATTAACCGATTATGATAGGTTGTGAATAAAAAATATCTTTTGTTTAATAAAAAATGTGGTTTCTGTACTAAGCCGGCCTTATTACCCTACAGTACCTTATACCATCATCCTAATCACAGTGATGTTCGCATTTTGAGCTCGTGGAGATGTAACCCCTCCTATTATAATATATTATTATATTTATTCTCATGCAGATTTTTTTAATTTTTTTTGTAGAGTGGTATGAAAGTTGTGGGAGTTTAATTAATTTTTTAATCTGTTTGAATAAAAAAAAATTACTGTGCGTCAGAAAATAAATAATACTCAGAGTTTTAGGAATAATTTAAATAGTTTAAAGTATAATTATGATTGGGTATTAATAAAAAATGTGAGTTTTTAATAATTTTTCTCCAAAAAAAGAAATTAAATTTTATACGAAACCAAAATTTCAGTTTAGTGAAGAAATTGTAAATTTAATTAAATACAGAAATGCATGTTATGAAAAATTTAGTTTTACCAAACTTGACAACGATTGGAATGAATACAAAAGATAAAAAAATATTTTAGTTTCAAGAATTAGGATAGAAAAAAAAACTTTTTTTGATAACAAAGTGGATGAGTGTAAACATGATTCAGAAAAGATGTGGAAACCTTTAAAATCTCTTATATTAAACAATAAGGAGGAGGAATATAAGGAAATAAGTTTTAATGGAATCATTAAAAATTCAAAAATTGAAATTGCAGAAACTTTTAATTATTTTTTATTGAAAGCATAAATGAAATTATCCAGTCTATAAAAAATTATAAAGATAAATTTGATTATCAGGACAGTAATATAACGTTTGAAAAATTTAGTTTATTGAATATTATATGATTTAAAACAGATAATATTTAGTTTTTCAAACAAATCCCGTTCAGATGATATATCAATAAGTTTTTAAAAAATAATTTTAATGAAATATCAGCACCACTTTTAGATATAATAAATTCTAGTTTAAAATTAGGTATTGTACCAGAAATATTAAAAGTAACTACAATTACACCAATAAGAAAAGTTAAAAATAAATCCAAACCAGAAGAATTTAGACCTATCAATACTCTAGTAGCAGTTGAAAAAATTTTGGAAAGAGCAGTTTATTATCAAATATTAAGTTATATAGAAGAGAATAAATTATTATCAATATTTCAATCAGGATTCAGGAAAAAATACAGTTGTGAAAGTGCTGTACAGTATGTTTTAAATGACTGGAAATTATCTGTTGATAAAGGTAATATGGTGGCTTTTATTCTTTTGGGCTTAAAACGAGCGTTTGAAACTATTGATAGAGATAAATTATTAGAAAAGTTAAAAAAATATGGCTTATGTGGAGAAGTATATAAATGGTTTAAAGATTACTTAATAAATAGGTGGCAGGTAGTAAAATGTAATGAGTATGTTTCAAAGAAAAAAGAAATTAATGTTGGTGTGCCTCAGGGTAATATACTTGGTCCTTTACTTTTTATATTTTATATAAATGATTTGATTAATATTTTGGGAGATTTTAAATTTCATTTTTTGCGGATGATACAGTAATTTACTTGTCTGATAAAGATTTTGGTTTAATGACACAGAAAATGAATATAAAATTAAATAATATAATATATAAATTGATGAGTGTAAATAAGCTTAAAATTAATATTGATAAAACTAAATGTTTATTATTAGGTTCTGAAAAACAATATAATGAATTTAAAAACCAAAATTTGGATTTCAAAATAAATGATGAAATTTTTGAAGTTGTAAATAAAGTTAAATACTTAGGAGTAATTATTGATAAAAATTTAAAGTTTAGTGACCATGTAGATTATGTTTGTAAAAAAGATATCAAAAAAATTGGGAGTTTTAAGTAGATTGAGAGAGTATTTAAGTATTTATAGTAGGAAGTTAGTATTCAATTCAATTGTCCTACCTCATTTTACTTTCTGTAGTTCAATTTTATATATGTGTTCATTACAGATTAAAAATAGATTACAAATACTACAGAATAGAGCCATGAGAATAATACTGGGGTGTGATAGATACACTAAAATATCTGATAAGTTAACAAGTTTAAAATGGATGAATATAGAACACTTTTTACTTTATCGCACTCTTATTTTTATTCATAAAATAAATTTAAATTTATCAGCACCTTATTATAATAATTTTTTGACTAAATTTGATGAACTTCATGAACAAAATAAATGGGGAAGAAATAATTCCATTTTGGAACATAGGAATTTAAAGCAAACACAAAATTCTAATTTTTTTAAAGGTATTTTAGAGTATAATAAATTAAGTAATGCAATTAAAGAGAGCAGTTTAAAACCATTTATTATAAAATTAAAAACGGAAATTTTAAGCAATTTAAACCTTATTAGATAAAATTCAAAATGGATTAAAATTACCTATTTGCAAAACAAAAGAAAGAAAAGGGATATAGAATAAATTGAATGGTATATTTTAAAATTATATTGAATAGCTTTGTAGCTAATAAACTTTGGTATTATTATTATTATTATTATTATTATTATTATTATTATTATTATTATTATTATTATTATTATTATTATTAATTATTATTATTATTATTATATGCCTACAAAAGATTACCGTCCGAAATTGTAAAGTCAGTACTGATACTGGTCACATGGGGAATCGGAAGCAGCGACAATGGCCGGAGGAAGAACAAACTATTCTAGGAGTGTATAGGAAATGTCTTGTATCCTAACTTAAAAAAAATAACATACAATTTCCAATCGTGTTGGTTGTTGACGGCCATAGCACTCATTTGACGTGTGAAATCAGCGAATTATGCTCTATGTTAGAATTCATTTTAATTTCCCTATACCCTAAAGCGGCATTTTCACATAACAGTTGACTGCTATAACAGCGACTGTTTGGTGGGCGTGGTTACACTGTCAGGTGATTATTATAGTGAAACACTCTACTTTGATCGCAGTTGAGTGTTATCGCATTCACTGTTTTAACTAGAAATATTTCTACTTTTCATATAACAGTAGCCTCACAGTGATATCACAAAATGGCGAAATGTATAAAACGTGTTGCGTTCTCTGATGAAAAAATATTTCAACTAATTGAATTATATCGAGAAAGGGAATGTTTGTGGGACATAAAGTCTCCACAATACAAAAACAATGTAAAACGAAAGGCTGCACTCACATATATATCGGAAAAAATGGAATTATCCGAAGAAATTGTTAAGAAAAAAATTACTTCTCCCCGATCCACCTATTTATTAGAACAAAAGAAAATTTTTGACAGCCATCGAACAGGGACAGGCACAGAAGACCTGTATGTACCAACAGTACCATGGTTTGAAGAAATGTTATTTTTAAATGACGTGATAATTCCTCGGAAAACCACGTCTACTCTGGATTCCCAAATAACGCGGGTAAGTGCTGTTTAATAATATTTATTATTTGTGCATAAATATACAAATCATGAAGTTGAAGGAACTATATTCGATTCCATTGAAAATCGGTAATCCCGCATGAGTAATATTTGGCAGTATATCATAAAGGGTATCATTTTCTGGGTGTATAGGTACAGTTTCTGATGGGCGCAGAAAATTGTGCAGGACACAACAACAGATTATTATAGATTCCGTGGTTTGTAGATTTGTGTTCATTGGTCGTGTAAATATGCGAAATCTGCTGCAAAGAATGCCAAATGCATTTTCGACAACTCTGCGTGCTCTGCATAACCTGTAATTGAAAATATTTTGCTTCACAGATAAATTTTGTGCAGGCGGATAGGGTTTCGTTAAATTATGGTTTAGTGCAAAAGCATCATCACCAATAATGCAGTATGGAATATTTGTGTTTCTTCCAGGTAAAGGTGCAGGTCCTGGAATTTTTAATGAATAATCAACATTAATAGCTTTATATAGCGAACTATTTTTATATACTCCTCCATCAGAAATTCTACCATTACAGCCACAATCGATATAAATAAACTTACAGTTTGCATCTACAAGAGCTAAAAGAACAATGCTATGAAAGCCTTTATAATTGTAATAATAGGAGCCTTCATTTGGGGGTGCTTGAATACTAATATGTTTGCCATCTAATGACCCAATAGCATGCGGAAAATTCCACTTTTTTTCAAAATCAGCTGAAATTTTCAGCCATTCATCTTCAGTACATGGCACCTAAAAAAACAAAAATGAAGTGATATTTTCAACATTTATTATTTTTTATTTTAGGAAGACGAAGTTGAGGTTGATGTTTCTCAACAACAGTGTTTGGCAGACACTGCTGTAAGCCCATCACCAGAGACTGATTATAATACAACTTTATCATCTCGTGGTAACAAGGCTCAGGAAAAGAGAACTCAGACAGAAAAAAACTTGCCTTCATATAATGTGCAGGGTACTCCGAGGCAGTCACAGGCAAAAAAGAAGAAAATTGGAACATTAACAGATACATCTATAGATGCTGCTATAAAGAAACTGTGCGATGTATCAAATCAAGATATATTTGATAATTTTGGGAATTTAATTGAATCACAGTTAACAAGTATTCCCATGGATGATGCTTTACAATTGCAAACGGATATTAGTGAAATGGTAAACAGCAGACTGCTGGCAATATATAGAGCAAAATCAAGTTCTTCCTCTCAAGCATCTCGTTCTGTTTTTGAAACTTCGTCTTGTCGTTCTCCCACCTATACAATTCAAGATTTACAACCAACAAACTATGAAACCTCTCGCTGTTCTTCTTCTTCATGTACAAATCCGGATATACAAGCACCAGGTAATGTTTCGCCTTACGTTATGTATACTGTCGAAAACTCACTAAATGAAGAACAAACTAATACAGGCTCCTATTCGCAATTGGAAGAAGTATTTCAAACTGGAGATATTTTAACAAGGGCATTTCAAGCCATAATATAATTAATTAAATTTTGTATTTTTAATAAACTTTTAATAATAATAAGTATTTCATTTTTGTACACTTACCTTCAAATAGTCATCCTTTAAAATGGTCACAATAGCATTACATACTTCTGGAACAAAACTTCCTATTGTGATTCGTGATATTCTGCTAAGAAATTCAAGGGACTTGAATGAACTTCCACTAGCCAAATATCGTAAAGTAACAGCAAGTCGAACTTTTGAACCTATAGAACTTCTCATATGAGTTTCTTGTTTAGTAATCAAATGCTTAACCTGAAAAGTTTTCAAGTCATATTATGATTGTCTGTACGATTTGTAAAAATGATTGTATACATACCTTTTCGTGGAGTTCTAAAAATTTTGTATATGGGAGACGTGAGTTAACTTATCGAAACCAGGAAATCTGTTTTTTAAAAAACGTTTTTATTTCTGAAGTTTACAAAATACGTAAATTAGTGCTTTACAGCTTATGTCTATTCTTTACGAATGCAAGACTCTGACTGACTGTAAAACACTATCACAACAATAAAAGTAAAATATATGCTGCGGTTGCAATTTAATAATGTCTATACAGCAGGTATGGTGGTTGTTGTGCGACATAACTCCTCCCCTCGGAGATTCAACTTCACGGTTAACGGGGTAGTTGAACATCTTGAAGTTCCAATGTTTCTTCTTTTCTTCTTTTTTCTGTCTTCTTTTTGTGCTTTAAAAACCATTTCTTCTTATAGCAGTAGTATATAGCACAAAGGGTTAAAATTGCGTAAACCATAATAGTCCAGATACTAGGGTATTCTGATAAATTGCTGAAGAATAATTGGGGTTGATTGTCTTGAATTTCGTTTTCAAGTTCATAAAGTCCATCTAGTTTGATTTCTTGTAGATGAAGGCTAAGATTAAGGGTCGGCATTAAGTCGATTTTGTTATCAAAATCAGGAAACAGTATTGGTTGACTGCTTCTTAATATTGGCTTTTGATTGTTAATTATTGATTGCTGGTTCACATTGACTAGGCAACCATTGGGTATTTCAATTAAGAATGTACCAAACAATTTTTGAATTTCTTCTTGCTGATTGCACTTAAGTTTGACAATTTCTTGGTCTGGCAGTATAAAAATCCATTTATCAGCGACATCTAACTGATTGATGATTGGTTGTGTAATTTTAGCTTCGATTTGTCGACAAGTGGAGGTGGCTCGACTGGAGTTCAAAAGTTCAACTGTGCAAGGGTTGTTTTTTGAAATTTCTTCTAAGTCCATTCTATCACAGATGAATAACTGGGACTTGATCTCTTGACATTCTTGACCTCGATATGCGTAGTGTAATTCATTTTTTACCAAAAATTTATTTCGCGGTATAATAACCTTAAACAGACTCTTTCTCAGTACAGGGACTGAATAGAGGTGAAGATAATTAAATGTTTCAGGGTAGGTTATAGGAATACGTAAAAGGTACGTGATTTTATTGTTTAAAATAAAACAATCTATTTTTATCAACTTTTCAAAAATTAAGGTATTTTCTAAAGTTATTTCCAAAGCCATTTGATTTTTACCAATTTGCTTTTGAATTTTTAATAGTTCGAAATAAAGATTTTCAGTTCTTATAATGCTAGGATGCATTAATTTTAGCTTAGAAAAAGCAATAGAATTTTCGATAGCTTGCAGAGTAGAATCGATAATTTCGTATATATTGATTATCTGATTTAAAACATCTTTAATAAAATTTGAATTTTCTCTATAACAATTTTTCATTATAACTTATTTCTCTTATAGTAGTATTAAATTTCTTTATAACACTTAATGATACAGAGTTTTCTTTCAAAATATTGGTAGCTAATTTATTTTGATTAATTTGGAGTTCGGTAATAAGTTTTTCATATCTTTCTCCGTCAGATGCATCTAAATTACCAGTAACGGCTTTGAATACTGATCCTAATGCGTTTATTAGGCCTCTTTTTGATCTGTTTGGATGCGGAATTATTTCTTTTATTTTTGTTTCAACCCTATCCTGTATTAATGTTAAGATTTTAAAATAATTCGAAGCTTCAAAAGAATATTCTAAATGGGAATTAACTGTCTCTGATATATTTTTTGATTTAATATGCAATTTATTTATTTCTGTAATTATTAGACTAATGTCGTAATAATGTATTAACGTATAAGTAAATTCTTGGACTTTAGCACTACCTAATTTAAATGGAATTAATCCGGGGTTGTCGTTTATGTTTCTCACGGTAATTTTTTCTTCATATCCGAATGTTATTTGAAGAATTCTGAAACGAGAGAATAAAAATACTAGTTAGAATTATTAAAACTGTACTTCTTTCTCAGGGGACGTTTTATATTTCTAAGGTGTACCTTTTCATGAGAGTTTGTTTTTGCAGTTTTGCGCTTTGTATTCACAGAAATTAACTTTGTTGGTTTGCAGAATTTGTCAGCATTTTTCTGTCTTATATGTTTTTTTCACATAGACATCTTTTTCGGGAGTAAAAATTTCGGGTGTTTCCCTATTTTCGTTAATTTTGCCAATTACTTTTTCTTTGCCAGATATTAATTTTTCGTTAATTTGAGAATACAATACTTTTGTTTTTTCTTTATGGTCATTAACATAGTCGCTAAGTAATAATTGTTCAAGATTTATATCAAAAGGATTGTCGTCTGTAATATGTCCATTTATGACATCTATAGGTTTAAGTTTTGTTGAAGTATGTATTCAGTTGTTGTATGCTAATATTGCGTAGATCATTTTCTGTGTAATAGGCGTTTTATTAAAATTTTGATTATTTAATAAGCGTATATGTTCTGAAAGTGTCGAATGTAGTCTTTCAATAAGTCCATTAGACTGTGGGTGATTAGGAGAGCAAAAATGTATTTTTACTTTATGTAATTGTAAAAGTTCTATGACTATCGAATTTTTAAATTCGGTTCCGTTGTCAACTATTATTTGTTTTGGTATTTTATGATGTGAAACATAAAATAAAAGGTTATCTACAATTTCTGTAGCATTTAAAGATTTTAATGGGTACGCTTGTGCGTATTTAGAAAAACTATCAATTATTGTTAAAAATTTTGTTTGTTCTAAGGTGTAGGTATCTAAATGAATAATTTCGAAAGGTCTTGTTGCCGTAGGTGTAATATTCAGTTGCATTTTAACAGGATTGCGGTCATATTTGCTGATTTGACAAATTTCACAATCGTTAATGTAAGTTTGAATAGAACTTTTTAAATTCGGCCAATAATATTTATTTTTAATATTTTGTTCGGTTTCGTCTATACCTCTATGGTTAGATTTACATTCGTGATAATTTTGAATAATTTCTGGTATGTCTAGTTTATCTGTGACGTCAATTAGCTTAGTTAGACAGCGCTTGAATTTTATAGACGGCCACTTAAAAGTTTTTCTGATTACTTCGCAGAATGGTTCGTATGTATTTGGATTTTCAAAGTATAATTGATAGTGTTTGTCAGGGATAATATTTTCTTTAGTAAAATTAATAATATCTTGTTCAAAATTATTTTTAGAGATTTGAACAATAGTTCTGCGTTTCTTTTAGAATAAAATTGTCGTTTTAGGTTTTGCCGGAGAATGTAATACATCCTGTATAATAATTTGATTAGCTCCATAATTTACTGGTGTTTCAGCGACAGGAATGCCTACAATGGGGTTTTCTGTGTCGTTTGAATGTATCGTGGCGTCATCGTCAGCTGGTTCGTTAGTGATATCTACGGGTTCATTGTCAGGTTGTACTAAGGTTGATATTTGATCTAGGTTGTCGTTAGCATTTTGTATGTTTATATCGTTATTATGAGTACTAGTTTGTGGATCTTGCCAAGAGTACTGTGTTACGTCGTTCGTATATTGTCCTAGGTCAAAGGTGGATTTTGTTTCTTTAGTACGGAGTTCAATTCGCGATAGCGCATCGGCATTTGTGTTTAATTTACCTTTCTTATAAATTATCTTGTAATCAAATTCCTCTAATTTGATCCTCCACCTAACTAATTTAGAAGCAGGGTCTTTTAGTGAGAATAGCCATTGTAACGGCTTATGATCAGTGACTATAATTGAATTTTCTTCCGTATAAATATGGACGAAAATATTTCGTAGCCCAAACTAAACAAAGACATTCTTTCTCGATTGTCGAGTAGTTTCGTTCCGAATCGTTTAAAGTGCGTGACGCGTAAGCAATTGGTAAGTCTTTACCTATTGGTCCTTGACTAAGAACGCATCCCAAGAAAACGTTACTTGCATCACAAGTCAAATTAAATGGTTTGCTAAAATCTGGGTATTGTAATATTTGTTCATTCATTAATAAATTTTTACATTCTTCAAAACAACTAGTAAATTCTTCGTTATGTACTATTTTAGCACCTTTCTTTAGACATTGCGCTAATGGCTTGGTGATTTTCGCGAAGTTATTAATAAATCGTCGGTAGTAACCGAGAAGACCTAAAACTCCTTTAATTTGTTTTGTTGTGGTAGGTAATGGAAAATTTTTAACGGCGGCGTTTTTATCCGGATTAGGTTTCACTCCTTCGGGTGTTACGATATGACCTAAGTATGCTACTTCTTTTCTTAAAAATTCCGATTTATCCAATTGAATTTTGAAATTTGATTCTCTTAGTCGTTTGAAAACTTCGGTTAACTCAACAATATGTTCTTGAAGAGAACTAGAAAAGATAATTATCTCATCGAGATATACAGCGCACATTTCGTTATTAATTCCACGTAGTATGTTGTCCATGACACGTTGGAATGTCGCGGGGGCGTTTTTAAGCCCGAATGGCATACGCAAAAATTCGTAATGTCCATTCTCGGTACTGAAAGCAGTTTTAGGTATATCATCTTTGTTCATCTCAATTTGATGAAATCCGCTGGCTAAATCAAGTGTGGTGAAATATTGACTCTTACCTAATTTATCGAGAAGGTCCGTAATATTCGGTAACGGGTATTTATCGTCTAAACTTTTTTCATTTATCTTACGAAAATCTATATCTACTCTCCACTTCTGCTTGCCAGAAGCGTCTGGTTTTTTGGGTACTACCCAAATTGGAGATGACCAGGGCGAATTACTTGGTCGAATAATATTTTGATTGAGCATTTTGTTAATTTGGCTCTCGACTTCTTTTTTGTGAATAAAAGGATAACGGTAGCTTTTCGTATAAACAGGGATCTCGCCCTGTAGTTCTAATATGCTGTTTTATTTTGTGTGTAAAAGTCAGGGGTGTTCCTTCCTGGTAAAATATATCTGAAAATTTGTGACATAATTTTAAAATAGCATTTTTTTCTTCGACATTTAAGTGGTCTGTACGTATCTGTGAAAGGTCCAATTTATTTTTAGTGGTATCGTCAAAATTGTTAAGGTCAATGTTCTCTAAATCTTTTTTGCAAAATTTTTCGACTTCTAGAGGTTGAGAAAAATCTAACGTTATAGGCTCGCAAGTATTATTTAAAATAGGTGTTAAAGCCTTTCCATTTCGTGCTATTGTTAAACATTCAGGAATTTCGCAATTGTGAAATTTTTGATGAGGAATAATTATTTCGCCATTTTTTATAGAAGTTTTAACTTTTATAATTTGTTGCCATCTAGGGGAAATAGTAATGCAATTTAATTCAGTTTGCGTTTTATGAAAAGATAATTTTATTTTAACATACGGGGTGATTAAAAATCCTTTGTCAAAATTTAGATTTGCTTGCAATATTTTTAAATTATCAAGACCTATTAGTCCATCAAATACGTTATGAAATTTGAATAAGGAAAATTTAAGATTTGTTTTTTTTTGGTAAATTAAATATTTTAGATGCGGGGATCATTGCACTATATTGATGTGATGATTGTTGGAAAACAGTTGATACAATAAATGGATCATTTTTTATACAGTTTGGGAAATATTTAAAAGCTAAATTTGGATTTATAAAAGATTTTGTCGAACCTGAATCAATTAAAAATTTTAAATTATATTCAGGGAACACTATATAAGATAGTTCACTAGTATTGGTCGTATCAAGGGATATTATTTGATTTGTCAAATATCCGTGTTCTTCTGCGGGTCTACTTGAAAATTTACGGGTGACTCATCTTCGTCAGTTTGCAACTGTGAGTCGTCTTGTTCATTATAGTAACAATTTGTCGGGTATTCACAATATTGAGAATCGTACGGTAGGTCAGGGTTAGGACATTCATTTTGATATTCGTGATATGAGTTATATTCTGTTTCTGTAGAATATGGATTTGCATCTGTGTTATATAGTTCTTCAAATGTATACCTAGGTGGCTGATTGGATTGATTTTCAAAATAATTCTTTCTGTTATAATTATTATAGTTAGTATTATCGTTATTATTAGCCTTAAACGTTTGTCTGGTTGACACTGTCATTGGTGTTGCCTTAGGTACTGGTTTATTTGGATCGGGTTTAAAGACATTTTTTGGTTTACCAAATACTTGAGAGTTGGTTAAAAATCTTTGTGGGGGCCTATAATTTTGGTTTGGCCTAACTGTTACAGGTTGTGAAGGAAAATTCGATCTAAATTGGTTATTATTATTGTTTAGGAACTATTTAGTTCATAAAGCATATCTGCAGGGTAACCTTCGTGGTTTGTCGAAGGTTAGCAAAAGTTACGTTTAAGGCATTCCTGTTTTTCCTTAGGTGCGGTTCATTGGGGTTTTAAATTGAAATAATTGTAAGCCTGAGTTTACATACAAGTGGGAATTTATTTATAAAGTTTATTATGGTATAATGTTCAACGGCAATTAAGTTTCATAATATGAATTATTTACAAAATGCAAAAGTAGTCAACAAATTTATATAAACAGTACAAGAGTAACCCCGATCGGCTATTCACTCGAACAGCTTTGTAAATCCCATGATTTCGTGTTGTCACGGGCCACTCAATACATACTTTATACAAATCCTACTCTTACCGTTTTACTACAATAAAAGATTGTACAATAAATACAAAGGGGGAAATCAAACACTAAGTTTCACTATTAACAGATTCACAACAGTGTGTTATGGCAAAGAGAAAAAGTTAAATACTATATCATGAAAGGTGTAAATACTTTTAAAGTTTGTCTACTTTCGTAGCAGAAGAAAACATAATATCAATTTACTCAAATTTCAAATGATCAAATTACACTAGTCATTTATTTGGTTTGTCAGCAAATTAAAACGGGATAACTGCTACGTTTCCATACAGCGAAAACGTCGTAGCAGGGTTGAGAACTACCAAAGTTAATTCAGAAAGATCCTACCTGACTCTATCGGGTCGTTTGTAGTTACAAATTATTCACAGCACTGAATTTAGCGCGAAAGCGTGGATAAAACACAAGGTTGACGTAATTACAACCACAATAACATTTCTGCAAGAGTTTACAGTATTCATTGTATCGAAATACAAAGTTTCAAGGCAGTTTTTCTGCTCAAGAAATTAAAAAGCGAAAGATATTTCAATGACGATCAAAATTCATCTTTGAACGCGTTGTTTACGGTGTACTTGACAATCGTAAGTTTCGATCGAGAGTGTCGGTGTCGGCGTACCGTTCAACGTTTGAACGCGCGCGAAAGGGTTTTAATTGGCTGATCGCCCTTTGGAGAAAGCAGCGAGCCCAGTCAATTAGTGAGAGATGCGTTCGAAATAAAGAATTAACATTTTGTTGAGTGACTATCTCGCATTCTTGACTGTCTGCGTGAAGTAAATTTTCGAGAATGTCTATTTATAGACGCTTTGGATGAACGCTTGGTGTAAAGATTTTATACAAATAATAAATTAAATCATGATTCAAAAAATGAAATATTTTGTATTTTAATAAAACAGACAGTGTTGGAGTAGTTCTCCAACATACTGCCCCGCGTTGAAGCGTCATAGCTTCAAAAACAAAAAGAAAAAATACTATAATTACAATTTTAATAAGTAAGTTAAACAGTGGAATCAGCTGCTGACGTGTCAACCACCCAGCAACGAAACCGGGCCATGTCCAGTGTGGAATCATGGTCCGAAGGGATGGTGCAATACCACCGGAAGAGAAGGCATCTGTTATTTATACACCGGGATGCAACCAGTGTTGGGGCGCAAGAGCCATAGTGGCAGTAAAGAAAGGAAAAACAAAAATTTAGGTGTTGCTGCCGGTATTTCCACTGGCAGCTGACTCCACTGGTAGCGGGCAAATTTTTGCTATGGAACGAGAGTATGTTCCCTCTGCTGTTTTCAGCATAACCATTCTAACCTTTCCATCAGGTCCACAAATAGTATTTACGACTCTTGCTAAAGGCCATTTCAACGGGTGAGTAGTATCATTTTCTTTTAATAAGACGATATCATTGAGTTTAATATTCTCAAATGGGAGAAGCCATTTTGGCCGATTTTGTAATTGATTCAAATATTCTGTAGACCAACGCTTCCAGAACAATTGTTGTATTTGAGTACATCTACTCCAAAATGAAAGTCGGTTTTCGTTTTGTTTAGTAATGTCCCGCTCAGGGAACGCCATGAGGCTGGTGCCAATCAAAAAATGTCCAGGGGTTAGACTTTGTAAGTCTGAAGGGTCATTAGATAAAGGACATAAAGGACGAGAATTTAGAATAGCTTCTATTTGAGTTAGTACAGTACTAAGCTCTTCATAAGTGAGATGAGCATTACCAATAAGTCGTAACATATGAAATTTTGCGCTTTTAATTGCGGCTTCCCAAATTCCTCCCCAATGAGGAGATTTAGGTGGAATGAATTTCCAAATCGTTTGATTATACGTTAAAAAGTCATGAATTGAATCAATATTGGTTTGCTTTTGAAAGAATTGATAAAGATCATATAATTGATTTTTTGCACCTTGGAAATTTGTGCCATTGTCTGAATAAATTACAGACGGGTTGCCTCGTCGGGCAATAAAGCGTTTAAGACAAGCAATGAATGCTTCACTCGAGAGACTTGAGACGAGTTCTATGTGAACTGCCTTTGTAACCATACATACAAAGATCGAAATATAACATTTTGTTAGAGGAGCCTTTCTGAGGCGAGATGATTTGATGAGAAATGGTCCACCAAAGTCAACTCCAACTTTTTGGAAGGGACGAGATATTTGGACACGATCTTTAGGAAGATCGGCCATAAGTTGCTGAGCAGGTTCAGCGCGAAAGCGATAACATGTAATACAATTGCGAATAATCTTTTTGATTTCTTTTAGGCCATTTAACGGCCAACAACGTAAGCGAAAATTTGACAAAACAGTTTGAGCTCCAGCATGACCCAACCGTTTATGTTCTTGCGAGAGCATCATAGTAACTACATTATTATGAGCTGGTAATAAAATGGGGTGTTTATGTTCAAAGGGAATATCTGCGTTTTCTAAACGTCCTCCTACGCGTAGAAGGCCGTCAGCTTCACAAAAAAATGGTTTAAATGATAAAAGATTTTTGTTTGACAAAAGTTTATTATTTTTCAATTCCAAAATTTCTTTGGAAAAGTGTTTGGCTTGCAAAGCCTTGACAACAGTAAGGAAAGAGGTATTTAATTCAACATTGGACAAAGGTCCAGAGTTTCTTGTAACATTGGGTTTTGCATTATTTGCAAAGCGAAGACAATATGTGATAACTCTATGTAATTTGGAGAATTTTGAGAATTTTCCAAATACAGTGTTCCAAAATTCAATTTCGTCAGCAGAAATATGCAGTGACAAGGGGGAAATTTTTCTTTCTTCAGAAAGCATTGCTTTATAGACCTTTTCATTTGAACTATATGTTTCAATGTTATGAGTCACGGGTGAAAAATCAAAGTTTTCAGTTTGAGACAAAATGTCTGGTCCATTGAACCAAAGGGGGCAATTCAATAATTGCTGTGGTAAGCAACCACGAGAGGGCAAATCAGCGGGATTATTTTTTGTATCAATGTGTCTCCAAGTGCATTTTGACGTAAGCTCTTGAATTTGTGACACTCGATTTGAAATAAAGACAGACCATCTGGATGCATGAGATTGTATCCAGCAGAGAGCTATCATGGAATCAGTCCATAAGTGAGTAGAATCTATTTGTAAATGATTTTCATGAATTTCTTGTACATTTTTAATTAACTGAGATAAGAGAAGCATTGCGCTTAACTCTAGTCTTGGGAGAGATATGGTTTTTAAGGGAGCAACTCTAGATTTAGAAGTTACTAGACTTGATGAAACTGTTCCATCTTCATACAAGGTTCGAAAGTACACACAAACAGCATAAGCTGACATACTTGCATCTGCAAACCCATGTAGTTGCGTCTTACGCTTAGGTTTGTTAAGAAATAAATTTCGAGGGATTCTAATTTGATTTAAATTTACAATGTTGGAAATAAAATTATTCCAAAGAGAGCGAATATGAGGATCAGTAATTTCTATGTCCCAACCTATTTTTAGGAGCCATAGTTTTTGCATGATTAGTTTGCCGAGTACAATGACACACGAAACTAATCCAAGGGGGTCGTACATTTGAGCAATAATGGAGAGAATAGCACGTTTGGTTACACAAGTGGTGTTTAACGTTTGAGGGGGAGCGAAAGTAAATATATCAGTAGAAGGGTTCCATTTTAACCCTAAAATGGAACTAGAAGCGTCGCCAATGGGCACATCAACTTCAGGGGGTTGTTTCATTAACAAATTTTCAAGAAAGGTGGGAGAATTGGAGCACCATTTGTGCAAAGTAAAACCATGAGTTTTTAATAAAGAAGTTAATTCATCATAAATTTTTTGTAAATCGTGTTGAGATTCGCATCCATAAATTATGTCATCAACATAAGTATGGTTCAATAAGGCGTCAGAGGCCAGGGGAAATTGTTCAACATTTTTATTAGCAATGTCATTTAAGACACGAGTTGCTAAATAAGGGGCACAGTTCGTACCATACGTAACTGTGGAAAGTTCAATACATTTAATATCTTCACTTGGAGTAGGTCTCCAAATAATGTTCAATAAAAAACAGTGATCAGGGTTTATCTTTATTTGGCGGTACATTTTCTCAATGTCCGTAGTCAGAACAAAATTAAAACAACGGAAGCGACATAGAATGTCATAAAGGTTAGGCTGCACCTGAAAACCTTTCAAAACAATATCATTTAATGAAATATTGCTGCTCGTCTTGCAGCTACCATCAAAAACTACTCGAATTTTTGATGTTGCACTATTTTCGCGAAATACTGGATGGTGGGGAATAAAATATTTATTGACAGCTTGATTGCTACAATCTGTCGTTTCAAGAGATAGAGGCACATATTTAGCGTGACCTAGGTCAGTATACTCGTCAATAAATTTTGAGTAATCTTGACGAAGTGAGGGGTTGTTGTTTAGTTTATTTTCAAGATTGAGAAATCTTTTCTTTGCAATATAGAAAGATTCTCCAAGGGTTTTAATTTCATCAGGGGTTTTGAGGGGAAGGTCGACTTGATATCGACCGTCAGGTAAAATTTCAGTCGTGTTGACAAAAATGCGTTCAGCGCTTTCATCGAGAGGAGGGAGAGAAACCTTTTGAGGAAGTTCCTCAATGGTCCAGAATTTTTCAAGAGTATCATTTAGAGTTTGTTGTTCTGCTGCAGTTTGCAGAAACAATGACACCTTTGAGTGTTCGCTGCCTTGCACAGTCGAACAAGAAGTAAAACGAGAAACATTTTTATTATGAGTCAATAAATTTTGCGGAATATTTCCAGCAACTATCCATCCTAGATAAGTTTCTTGGAGTATGGGAAGGTTGTTGCCAAGTTTTATTATACCTTGAAGCAACAGAGTATAGTAGAGCTCTGCTCCGATCAATAACTCAATGTCATGAGAAGTTCCAAAGTCTGGATCAGCTAAGGAAACATTTCTTGGGATATGAAGTCTAGAGGCATTAATATTTACTTGTGGAAGTTGACACGAGATGTTTGGCAAAACAGCACAAGAAAGTCTAAATTTCTGTCTGTAATTGACCTTAGAATGTAACGTTAAATCTATCATTTCATTTGAGGTTGAATTGGTCTGGGAAATTCCAGAAATACTAAGTTGTTTTTTATAAGTGTTTAATTGTAGTTTGTTAACCATTGATTTGGTAATAAATGATGTCTGGGAACCGCTGTCCAACAAACATCTAACTGAGATACGAATGCCATTTGCATTGTAGATATATACAGAAGCTGTAGCTAACAGCACATGAGAAGGTTTATTTGTCATTGCAGACAACGATTGTGGAGCGCTTGATTCAATATTCGAATTGTTCGAGTTTGTAGTAGGGCTAGGTTGCCCAGAATTTTTTGCGTGGAAAATTCGTGTACTATTCCCTTGCGAGGTTTCAGCTCTTGCCTGATGCGAAGATTGCTGAGGAGGTAATAACGATTGAGATTGATTTGTTACATTTGTAACTGGGAAAGTATTTTGAAAGTTTGGTGGAGGAACATTATAGTTCGGGGTAATTATATTTTGTTGTGGTGACAACATACTTTGTTGATAAGTAGGGGGGTTCACAACTTGAGAATTGGGGGAAGTTGCTTGTTGATACGATGACGTAGTCGCATGTTGAGAGTTGGAAAAATGTAAAAGAGTGTGATGTTTCTGAGAACATATGGAACACACTCGTGTAGATTGACATTGGGAGGTTCTATGACCATCACCCAAGCAATTGAAACAGTAATTTTTTGATTTTATAAATTTGTGCCTTTCGGCCACTTGTAAACCTTTAAATTTCATACAAGAGTAGATTTTGTGCGATTCGTTGCAAAATAAACATTTTTCAGAACGAGAGTTTGTCTGATTGACATGTAGAGATAAATTAGATTTTTTACTTGCAGTGCCATCTAGACTCGTTAGATTTTCAAAGACAGTGCATCTATGATCAAGAAATTTAAAAAAGTCATCAATTTCTGGGATAGTGTTTACTTTCTTTTCACTTTCAAAAGCCTTTTTTGAGACAAAATCCAATTTTCTTTCAAATAAATGGACAATTATTAGATTCCAAAGTTCTTCAAAAGACAAATTTGAATTTTTTAAAGATTCAACATTGCGTTTGCAATTTGTGACAAAATCTCTTAGAGCATGAGAGCTACCTTTAGAGATGGAGGGAATGTCTAATAAATTCATTAGATGCGTATTTATAATAGTCGTTTTATTTTCATACCGATTTTTTAAAATGGTAAGAGCGGAAGCATAATTTTGATTTGTGACAGCAAGCGTGTCAATAAGTTTTAAGGGTTCATCTTTCAATAAAGATTTAAGGTACATGAACTTTTGTACATCACCTAAAGAGGGGTTATCATCGATTAATGCAGAAAAAAGTTGATAAAAGGAGGTCCATTCTGAAATTTCACCAGCAAATGTTTGTATGTGAATTTCAGGTAACCGTACTTGGGGAATAGTTGGCCTGGCAACAGTTATTGGGGGAGGAGTAACACTCCGAGTTTGCGATTGTAAAAGAGAGGAAATTTTGTTTTCCAATTCCACATGTAACTTGAAGAATTTATCTGCAACATCAGCTCGATCAGTATTGTCAGGGTCAATTAGTTCAATTTCTTCTTGAACGGTAGAATAATTAGCAAAAACTTTAGTTAAGCTTTCAAGTCGAATTTTATATGCAAGATAATTTTCTTCAGTATCCTGCGCGGTACTAAACCAGTTGGTTAAGTGAGTAATAAAACCTTTGTAACCTGCCCGTTTCCTACATAAGTCTTCTTTTGACGTCATTATGTAAGATTTCTAACAATGTATAAATTGCAAAAAATTAAAACCTTTTTGTTTTAAGTTTTCGAGAGAGCACACCGATTGTGCAGAGAAAAGAAAAATTTTCAAAAAATATTTATCTTTTTTTTTGTGTAAAAGATAGGTTTCTGCCCCTTAAGACAAAGGGCGTACAAGAATAGAGCGATATTTCTGTTCAAAAACAAAAATTTGAGCAAATAAAACTTTAATCCAAATTTGTGCCACTTTTTTTCAGTGTAGCACGATTTGTCAAAATTTGTATCACTTTTTTCGAGTGTAACACAAATTTTGTTTTTTTTAGACAAGTAGTCAAAATTTAGCAATAAAAAACGTTTTCAATGTTTGCACATGCTGTGCGAGTACAAAAAATGGTTTATACGTTGAATAACACTTTAGCAAGAGAGCGACATAAATTGTTTTTCAATAATCAATTTAAAATAAAATAGAAAGTCAGGTGCTGATGACGCTAAACTTTAATACGAGGTTTCTATACGAGCGATAGACAAGCAATTCAAAATAAAATAGAAAGTTAGGTACTAATGACTCTAAACTTTACTACGAGTTAGGTACTATGACTCTAAACTTGCTATGAGTTTTCTATACGAGCGATAGAAAAGCATGACACCTTTTGTGCCATATCAAGAATAATCTATGATACTTCAATACTTTAAAAAATAACACTCTTTTAGTGTACGTACAAAATTTAAAATCTTAATACGCGCGAATGCCTGCAGAAAGTTTTACATGACACAATTTATACCTTTTCAAAAAACTAATTAGAGATATTTATCACTACTGATGAGTGTAAAAGACAAGAAATAAATTTTAACTTTCAAAGAGAAAATTTTCTTTTTTCACAAAATTTTTTTTTTTTATAACAATTATGCAAACTCAAACTTACAAAAATTCGCGACTCGAAGGACCATCAAATTTGTTTAGGAACTATTTAGTTCATAAAGCATATCTGCAGGGTAACCTTCGTGGTTTGTCGAAGGTTAGCAAAAGTTACGTTTAAGGCATTCCTGTTTTTCCTTAGGTGCGGTTCATTGGGGTTTTAAATTGAAATAATTGTAAGCCTGAGTTTACATACAAGTGGGAATTTATTTATAAAGTTTATTATGGTATAATGTTCAACGGCAATTAAGTTTCATAATATGAATTATTTACAAAATGCAAAAGTAGTCAACAAATTTATATAAACAGTACAAGAGTAACCCCGATCGGCTATTCACTCGAACAGCTTTGTAAATCCCATGATTTCGTGTTGTCACGGGCCACTCAATACATACTTTATACAAATCCTACTCTTACCGTTTTACTACAATAAAAGATTGTACAATAAATACAAAGGGGGAAATCAAACACTAAGTTTCACTATTAACAGATTCACAACAGTGTGTTATGGCAAAGAGAAAAAGTTAAATACTATATCATGAAAGGTGTAAATACTTTTAAAGTTTGTCTACTTTCGTAGCAGAAGAAAACATAATATCAATTTACTCAAATTTCAAATGATCAAATTACACTAGTCATTTATTTGGTTTGTCAGCAAATTAAAACGGGATAACTGCTACGTTTCCATACAGCGAAAACGTCGTAGCAGGGTTGAGAACTACCAAAGTTAATTCAGAAAGATCCTACCTGACTCTATCGGGTCGTTTGTAGTTACAAATTATTCACAGCACTGAATTTAGCGCGAAAGCGTGGATAAAACACAAGGTTGACGTAATTACAACCACAATAACATTTCTGCAAGAGTTTACAGTATTCATTGTATCGAAATACAAAGTTTCAAGGCAGTTTTTCTGCTCAAGAAATTAAAAAGCGAAAGATATTTCAATGACGATCAAAATTCATCTTTGAACGCGTTGTTTACGGTGTACTTGACAATCGTAAGTTTCGATCGAGAGTGTCGGTGTCGGCGTACCGTTCAACGTTTGAACGCGCGCGAAAGGGTTTTAATTGGCTGATCGCCCTTTGGAGAAAGCAGCGAGCCCAGTCAATTAGTGAGAGATGCGTTCGAAATAAAGAATTAACATTTTGTTGAGTGACTATCTCGCATTCTTGACTGTCTGCGTGAAGTAAATTTTCGAGAATGTCTATTTATAGACGCTTTGGATGAACGCTTGGTGTAAAGATTTTATACAAATAATAAATTAAATCATGATTCAAAAAATGAAATATTTTGTATTTTAATAAAACAGACAGTGTTGGAGTAGTTCTCCAACAATTATTATGCGAGTTAAACGGTATGGGTAACCTTTGCATATTATGATTAAAATTTTGATGATAGTTGGTGGGACGTGTTCCCAAATTTTTTATGTTGGTTTTTATTTGAGATGAGTGATTTTGAAAATATTTTATATTTCCTTCTTGAATTACATACTGTATTGCGTCTGTTAATGTGCTTGGACGCATACATCTTATAGTGGTTCCTAGAGGTTCCCTAAGACCTGATAAGAATGTTTTAAGAGCTAATTTTTGGTAAAGTTCTCGTTTTACAGTAGCTGCAGGTTCAGTCTCATGTGCATCTACGTAACTGCATAATAAATTAAGTAATTCTAGACATTTATCATAGAAATTTTGGGGTGATTCATTTGGTAATTGAGGAGTTTGCTGCAAGAAGGATGCAGCTCCACTTTTGGTAATTGTCGGAAAATTGAAAAAAACTGTTTAAAATTTTTTTTTATTTTAAACTGAGAAACGAAATGCCAATCGATAGTAGAGAGGTTTAGTCAATATTTCAGACTATTTTGAACCTGATAATTTTTGGAGAAATGAGAAAAAAAAATAGAAAAAAAGTTGGAGCTGCATCTTTCGTGTTGCCAACTGCATTACATCCTGATACTTGGCTGTTTTGACAGGTATGGGACGGCCATAGACTGGGATGTCAGAAAAAACGGAGATATCGTTTTCAAGGTTTGGTGTAAAAGGGTTGCAGCTCCGGAGCTGCACCCTTCTTGCACCAAACGACTGAGGAGGCAGATACATAAATGCGTGTAATTTCTTCATTTCTTATCGGATCTGCATCGTTTTTGTACCAGCCGATCCGCCAAATTTTTTTGCATATAACGTATATTTCAACTCAAAATGACCCAAAAATGGAGCTGCATCCTTCTTGCAGCAAGCTCCTCAATTGCTTTAACATAACTAGATCTCTATTAAGACAACTTTCGTCTCGGCGATCTGCGAAATTTCGATAAAGTGTTGCTTTTACATTAGCCCAATTTGTAACATTTTGGATGTTAATTACCAGGCGGGCATTGCCTGTAGGTTTACTAATCAAAGAGTTTAATAAATAAACATTTTGAAAACTCGTTGGATTAGCAGTATCATAAAAATTAGTTATTATTGTTTCACAGGTTGCTTAATATCTATTTAGTTCTGTGGGATTCCCGTCAAATGTTGGAACACAATTTAAATATTCGGGTTTAAATGTGTTAGCCATAATTTCACGATTTAAAACTAAATTATTGTTTGAATTTATTTCAGAGTTTAAATTATTTTGTAGACTAGAATTTGTATTGCTGTCGCATAAATAATTTATTAAATTTTGTATATCTTTCGATTCTTGTAAAGACACTTCCGGTTGAGGATGGGAAGTGGAGTCAGAGTCCGCTGAAGGTTCTATATTTAAACTTAAATTGCTTAAAGAGTTTACCAAATCACCGGCAGACATTTATCACTTAAAATTACACTTACATAACTAGGTAGATTATCCTTGGCATTTCGGTCTATAAGAAGAATTGATGACTCAGCAATGTTTGTCTGAAACCAACCAAAAATCTTCTTGCGAAAATGACTATTCTTGTTCCTTCTCCGTGGTCTTCGCTGAAGATGGTGGGTTGCACAGTTCCACAATGGATTGGGGATTCTGATGTTTGAGAAGCCACTCTGTATAACACACACCTCCACAAGTCAAAGAGTCACAATGTCCGTTCGATAGATTAATCGGTTTCCGAAATTGATATGTGCGATACAAAATCAATTCTATCGATCCGACCCGACTGCGCCAGTTAACTTATCGAAACCAGGAAATCTGTTTTTTAAAAAACGTTTTTATTTCTGAAGTTTACAAAATACGTAAATTAGTGCTTTACAGCTTATGTCTATTCTTTACGAATGCAAAACTCTGACTGACTGTAAAACACTATCACAACAATAAAAGTAAAATATATGCTGCGGTTGCAATTTAATAATGTCTATACAGTAGGTATGGTGGTTGTTGTGCGACATAACTCGTGTAAAATTTTGGAAATCACCGTCTATTGTTAATAATTCTATAGCCATTATTGCCGTTCATCGTCCAGCAAATTGTATTTGGAACCGGTATTCCAAAATAAAAATGACGTATACCGGCAGTTTCAAAAATATGTAAGAGAACATAATGTTGAACCTCTTTCCATAAATTACTTTGTGCAAGAATTGGATCGTCAAAATATAGCCCTATTTAAGCCAAAGAAAGATCAGTGTGATTTGTGTATGGCATACCATCACAATCACATTGAAGAGGCTGATTATCCAGCACACCAACGAAGAAAGGCTGAAGCCAGGGAACAAAAAGGGAAGGATAAAGAAATGGCAATAAGCAACCCCGAAGAAGTTTTAGCCCTTACATTAGATATGCAAGCCGTGAAACTTGCCCCATTTCTAAAATGTACATCAATTTATTTTAAAAAGAAGCTATTGTCTTAATAAGTGATGGATGCGGTTATCAAAACCGCAACAATGTTCTATCAAATGCTTTACTTCATTTGGCTATTACCAGAAAAGTAATGATTGTTCAAAATTATCTTGAAAAGGGGCACACCCAAATAAAGGTGGATAGTGCCCATAGCTTGATTGAAAGAAGACTGACGGCCTGCTATTCTCCCCCAAGGGGGACAAAAATGGATCAAATCCTCAAATATATTAAACATCTTCATCCACATTTAGGGACATAGTTACTACATTCTGCAACTCTTCTGGGGACTTATGGTAAGATTTTTTCTGTATATATTTTAGAAAAATACTTTTCTATTAAAAAAAACATATACTTATTTTAGATTTTTGAAATCTCACACTTAATTGAAAACATAAATAAGCTGACTTGTGGTGGGTTTATACAGCAAATAAAATAAGAAATATCAAAAAATTGCAGTATAGGAGTTTACCTTGTGAAAAAGCCTATTAATGTTTATACAGAAAATATAAATTAAAATAAGAAAAAACTTAAAATCAGAGTTACCAACTCTTAACTTTCATATTTTTTATGTGAAAATGGATGTGCACATGCGCACCGCATGTTTCTCTCTATTGACTCTGAAAAAATTACATTTATAGAGAACAGCTGACTGAAATATTAAAACATAATAATATGTTTATTTTATTTTGAGAAACTATTTGTTTTTTAGCGCCTTCTACTTTTTTCTTCTTTTTGCAAAAAAGAGTGGTTAAAAAAGTATCGGATTTCTAAAAAGGACTGACAATGAAAAAATAATTTTTGATTTAATTTTTTTATAAACATATAAAAAACATTTATCATAAATGGATTTTAATATTTTATTATATTTCTCTATGGCTTTATGCGTGAGTTAGCTACATAGGTACTTTCGGAAAGAAGCAGGTTGCAGGGGGCAACTGCCCCCCCTCCCGACGCAATTGTCATTTGCTGTATGAACCAACCATTATTTTACATCATAAAAAAATGTTTTTAGAAGATTTTGAGATTGCGCAAAGGAAGGTTGAAAAAGCCAAAACTACGAGTGACATTTCGTCCGCAAATGAGGTACACGTGACGAAAGTCCTTCAGTCCAAAAGAAACCGAAAGAAAAATCGTAAATATTGTCATAGTTATGTTATCATGGATTATTTTATTAATTATTTTTAAAATCACACTGTATTTATCTTAGACAAGGAAAGAGAGGGGACGCGTAACTATTTGACATGAAGTGTGACCATCCGACACCAGACCGATCCGCTCAGTGGCGTAACTAGAGGTTTTGTAAATTAATTTAATTTTTTTCCTTCTTGCTACTGTATGAAATAGAATATTTAAAATAGTGCTATAAAATAAAACAATGTTATACTGGATTTTTTTAAAATTATGCATTTATTTTTGTAATTTCATAACAAAAACCATACTGTACCAAAGAAAAAATCTAAATACACTTACATATTATTATTAGCTTAGACGAGGAAAGAGAGAGGACGGGTAATACAGGCTACGGATATGAAGCCATCTGACACCAGACCCCGGATCACGCCACATAGAATTCTATTCTACGTGTCAAAGTCACATGACTACTCAAATAAAACAAACAATCCATCACATGGCCACTGTCATTAGCGTCAAAATCGCGTAGAACTCAATGCATCGTGATCCAGCACCAGGCTACGGCGGCGTATCATGACAGGCGATTGTAGACTTTTACCAAAACGAATAAAACGACTTATAGTAATAATTTATTTTTGGTTTGTTAAATGTGGAGAAAATCAATAGATCCAATGTACTCCTTCAATTTTAATTGTTCTCAAGTATATTTAAAAAAATATATGTAATATAACAATAATAACAATTCTGAAAAGTTATTAAAACTAACTATATAGGTACACAGGCAAACAAATTTAGAAACAATGAATATTAAGTACGCCTAATAAACTGATACAAAAATAAATATTTACATAATACAAAAGTTGTGTAAAGTTATTCTGCTTTTCAAATTCAAATTGAAATAAGCTTTATTGCCAGAAGACTTACATCTTATAGACAAAGCAAGAAGGTAGTTCCTATATGATACATGATCCTACATACTAGTATTTCATTACAAATAAATATATATAAAAAAATATCTAAAAGTATATAAGCAGACCAACACTAATAAAAGACAAACTCAACAAGGTATACAAACAATACACATAATTTTAAAACTCGATATAATCATATAGGTGTAAAAAAATTAAAATGAGTCATCATAAAATTCAGCAACAGAATAAGAAGCCCTGTCAGTCAGCAAATGTCTAACTATTCAAAGACTTTATATTGCTTGGAAGGTAGTTGTACTGCTTGGAAAAACCGTCTTCTAAGCTGTTTTTTTCATGGTGTTTCATCTAAGTTTTGTTCCACATTACGCCTTACTATCCCTGGCTGGCACAACAGAAACAGAACAGGAACGCCTCCAATTTCTTGCCTACAACAATACATTTAATTAGCTTATTTCTAGCATATGATACCTACACTAGGTACCTATATTACAAAATAATATTAAAAAATGTTGTGTAAAGTCTGACTTACTTGCTTTGTTTGTGACATTTCCTGGAGATATTTAGGCAGTTCCTCAAATACTGTAGGTATTGCATCATCTAACAGACAAGTTTTTTCACCAATACTATAAAATAAATTCCAGTCAAAGTGCTTTGAAGAAATTTTATCATTTTTCTAGGACTCCAGTCTGCAACATGCATTTTTTTTTAACCCAAAGAGCAAGTCTTCTGGGATCGTTCATGAGGAATCTACAACAAAACAAATAAATTATATATTTAAAAAAAACCTGCTGTACTGACTAATTTACGCACACAAAGTTAATGAAATATTATATTTTTTCCGAATAAAAATATACCCGCCACTGGAAAAAATCTTGCCATTATCATAATTTATATTTTTAATGAGTTGATAATGAATGAAAACATTCAAGCACATTGTTCAAATAAACATACATAGTCTGTTTTGAAAATGCCTAAATCATCATATTCGAATTGCGTTGATAAATTATCTCATAACAAAAATATTTCGAAAATTGTTTGTCTTGCAACTATGTAACATTTAACTTTTTACCTGTGAAAGGTAATTCCAGGCTCATTTCTCTCGTTTCGGCTTTTGCAGCCATAAGCAGTACAACCCACCATCATAAATTACTAAAATGTAGTCGTCTTTAATCAAAATTCTGTTCGAAACACCACAAAATATCTTTGATGTCACCGGCAATGTTTGGCACCAAAAAATGGCGTCGTCTCGAATTTTGGTCACACTTGCCATGCGTTAGCTTAAATGAGTGTTACCAGTCCCCTCTCTTTCCTTGTCTAAGGTATTTATATAAAGATTATTTTGACAATAACGATGAATAGGCACTCTGTTATTCGGTGAACTTGGTGACGACATTGAAGGTCAGCTTAGTTTTGTTTAACTTTATTGAGTAAGTCAAGGTATGCTGACCTAGCAATGCACCGATCGTCGATAACTGGATGATAGAGTGATAGGTAGTCGTTCTTAAGATGTCGAGAGAAGACATGTGCCCGTTGGTCGGGAGAAGAGCCGCCCTTATAGAGAAGATGTAAGGGAAGTGTATAAGTAAGTGCCTCATTTCATTTATTTAAACCCAAACTTTATTTTATTGCTATTATTGTTGATTAATTATTAAATGTTATATTTTTATAACCTGTTTTAACTTCATTCCCTCCATACGATCCCAGAGACTATTTCTTAGTCTCAGTCGCAACAACCCCCGTTGTGACAATATTTTGAAGAGGATGAATCTTCAAAAATACAATCTGATTCCGATTCGGAGGCGTCCTTCCCTTCTTCCAAAAGAAAAAATGTTGGTAGTAAGTTCTTTCTTATTCTTGACTGTGTCAGACTTAAAAATCTGTGCAAAATATTAAACTCTAATTTAAATTTTATTTTAATAAGCTCTCCGAACACAAATTTAAATGATAATTTATATAAAGATAAATTATGATTTGTTTTAGATTTTAGATCAAGAAGCTTGACACCAAAAATTAAAACACTGACAATAATCACTCCAAGAGGTAGAAGATCTAGAAGTCTCTCCACAAAGAAAAACATCTGATTCAACAGAAATACAAGATATAACTCATAAATAGACAACAACCTAACTTACCATATGAATACAGCAGGGTGTATCAAGGAAAAGGAAACCGAGACTTTCTTGGGTATTTAACATGTGTTTTTGGAAACACCCTCGAACATGTCAATTCTGTTTTCAAGAGGGACACTTTTAGCTCGGTTTTTTTTCTATCATGCACAGAATTAAAAGACCTTTAAAACAAGGTGCCACACGACCCATGTTCCCCATTTAAATTCTAGGGGTGAAATTCAAATTATATTAGGTGTTTTTTCCCTAGATACGCATCAGACCAATCCTGAAATGCATGAAAAAACTAGCAGTAATACTCTGGTCATCAAGGTGTTGATAACACCCTCAATGATAACCATCAGTGTGCTGTTGGTGATACTGATAAGTACCCGAACCACTAGGGAATACAGAAAAATAAGTGCATTTAAAAGTTTCATATTAATATGATGGTTATGTTGAAAATATTTTTTGTTATTTTGAAATTCCGTCAATACTTTGTGGCTGTCAGCAATAACTGCTTTAACAAAAAATGAACTCTTACAAATCCGAGTTATTTTTTCCTATTTCTTATTAGCCCAAAGTTATTGCAAAAATCATTTAGTAGCCTATATTAAATTTTTACCTCTTGGAGCTTGGTAGATATGACAACAATGCTTTTTAAATAAAACCGTTAATTTGTACAATATCTACAAAATGGTTAAAAAGCCATTTAAATTAAATTTAAGATACTCTGCGCATATTTATACTTTTTATATTTTAGAATTTAACAAGGTGGTGCTCCAAGAACTGGCAAAGTTGAGCTTACTAACTGGGGCAGTGCAATCTTCAGTTGCGACTCTTGTTGATGTTCAAAATATGCATGTCGCCAGTCATGCCTTACCTAATGCGAATAAATGAAATCAACTGAAATTTATACAAGAAAGGTTGCCAATAACAACTATTGATAAACTCCATGAATTTGAAAACTGGTTAAAGGAGGAAGAAGGAAATTATAATTTCTTAGTAAGTTATATCATACCAATTAACTGACTGCTGTGATAACTAGCCCTTTTTGCATTATAGGGACTAAAGTGGAAATTTTAATCTCTAGGGCCCGAAAGTAGTTTATATTGCAAATACCAAAAAAACCTTGTTTAAGACCGAAAAAGAAAAATTATCTCTAAAAAATTCAAAATAGTCCACAGTTTGTAGGTCATGTGATTTTCCACCATAATCAGTTGATAAAGTGCCTGTATGTTTTACTATAATATTTCAGTTTTGAGTTGAATCCACACAAAGTGTAAAAAATTGGTGTCATATTGACCATTGAGCCACCCATAAAACGAAAATTTAAAATTGTAAAATCTTTGGAAAATGAGATTGGATTTGCATCCGATGGATGCTATATGATGATGGGGCAGCATAATTCTGTTGCCTCGAGATTCAAAGAATTTTGCTCTGGTATCCAAATTTTTAAATGCATTTGCCACTCTTTACATCAGCCAAGCTTGTAAGTGCTTACTCAGCGTGAGTTACTTGTGAGGATTTGGCGCGTAACATTTATACGTTTTTTAAGATAATTTAATTAAAACATGTGAATTAATAAAAATTTTAATATAGACCTTTTGGTATATTGGTTTAGACAAGCAGCGAAATACAAGTCGAATTTAAGCGATTTCAACATTTCGCCCAAGTTGATGTCCATAGCTTTTGGGACAAGTCGAGTCAAGACTGTTAGAGCAGTGGCCAGCTCTTCAATTATTTTTTAAACGTATTTGGAACACGGGTTACTATCATCCGAACAGATATACAGAGGTCTCAACGATTCATTCATAAAACTCTATTTAATTTTTCTTAACTTTGTGTTACCGAAAGTAAATTCATTGAATGAATACTTCCAATCGGATAAAGTTTTAATTATAAATCTTTATGGTACTGTTGTGGAAAAGTACACAGAGCTTGTATGTTGCTTCATAGATAATAGATATCGACTGCCTTAACAGAAGTCAATCCAGAAGATGAATCCCATACGCTACCCAATTCCAATTTATACTTTGGAGTAGAAGTGATGAACGAGGTTAAAAAACCCGACATCCAAAATAACAAAGACTCGTTAACGACAGGTGCAAGAATTATTTCAAAACTCTTTGCAATGAGATTAAAAAGAGTTTCGATTTTGATATCCTGTGTTGTCTCAGATGCATATTTTCCCTCCGAAAAATACCCTTTCACACGAAACTCCACAATCGCATCCTTCGTTGATTTCTTTGTTCGACCACCTTTCACGGTTCCATGATAGACAATCCCATCAAACAATTGACGATGAATGGCGAAGTCTGTCAAGCTATGTATTTAAAGAAAATACCGTTGATGGTAGCAAGGCAGTTGCTGTCTTCTTTGGGGAATATTGTTAAAATTTAAAAAATGAAAACAACTCATTCGTTTTCCGGGATTTAGCTTTGTTTGTTTTGAATATTCTTTGTCTTCCACATGCCAATGCAGCTTGTGAACGTATTTTTAGCCACTACATCGCCATCAAAACCAAGTCAAGGAATAAATTAGTAACAGGAACAATGAATGGAGCATTAATGGCCAACCAATGTGTAAAAATGTCCGGTAGTTGTTTAAAATTTTAGGCTAAGCAAGACATGATAAATAGAATGACGAGTCAACTTTACAAGAAATTTCCTGGTGCTACTTTAACGTCAACACGGTCACCAGAAAATTTACAACATGATCATGAGTCAGATGATGAGTTTGATATGGATATTTCATTTTAATTTTTATACTTTTTTCTTTTTTCTTTATAATACATAAGTACGAACCTGCCCAAATATTTTTTTATTAAACATATATGCAGTTTATTTTACAAAATAAAAGTGTACGGTATTGAAGAGGCCAGGTACGGTAATTTGAATTGCGCGGTACGGTAAATAGAATCTGAAAAGTTGGTAACCCTGTTACCGCCTGAAAGCGTTAGTCGGTCTCAGACAAACAACAGCTGCGAATGTGACTGTGCTATGGCGTCCACCAGTAAAGCTGATTCCGAAAAGGCAATACCGGCTCGCGGTAAGTACCAAATTTTGCTTGAAAATAAAATATGTAAGTGGCACCTGGTAAATTAGTACCTATAAAGACTAAATAAGTCTTTAAAATACTTAGGTATAATAAATAAATTTTATATTATGAATCACAGGTCGCCAAATTTGTTTGCACATATTCGCGTACGTTGGGACTAATCTACTAACACCACTAACACAATTGTGGACGTTAGGTCTATAATGTTTTTTTTCTTAGGCCGGAAAAGCTATTAAGGTGGCATTACATGACGTGTGGAGCGAGGCGCCTGGCGTGTGGAGTGCGGAGTGCCGCGCCGACGCGCTTAAAACAATCGCAATCTCACGGCCTGTATAGTCCCCGTCAACTTATAATTCATATTCCTATAAAAAGTGATTTTTTTTTAATATGCCGACTGTCCAAGATATTTAGTACAGGCGAATAGATTTCCTCAACCGTTTAAATAATTAATAAAATAAATTCGTTATTTGTAAAAAATTATTTAAATTGATTGCAAACAGCTTACACCTTTCTTCAGACTTTTTGAACTGGTAAGGAAACTAGAACAATACAATAGTTGAAAAATAGAACTAATTTAATATATCCGCCCGGACTAAAATTCTTATCTCGGCTGGCGATTTTTTGTTCGGGTAAAAATCTTTTACCGAGTACCCGAGTCCATCCGCCCCGCCCATCGGCGGGAACAGACTCGCGGCCTTAAGTCACATGCAGGCGCGTCGCTCCACACGCCGTGTAGTGGGGGCTTCTGAATAATAATTAGTCAAGTTCGTCGTGCCAGACCGTTCTCATGGCGTGTGGCGCGTCAAGTCACATTCCAGGCGCGTCGCTCCACATGACGTGTAATGGAGGCTTTATACTGACAAGCAATTGGCAGAAATTTTAGAAAATAGCGACTTCTTTACCACTGATGAAGAAAGCGGCTTCAAAATTTCTAATGCTAGCTACGAAAGTGACTCAAGTAGCGATTTTTCAACGAATGGAGAACCACCAGTGGTACAAACCAGTTTGAATCCTAACGACAAGAAACATGATGCAACAAGTTCTTCAGAGGAGGAAGATTCAATTCCCCTAAGCAAACTTTTTCCACATATCATTCGTCCGGTCTAGGAAGGCAGTGAAAGTGATGTCAGCATCAGCAGCTCGTTTGGTAACAGCTCATTATTAGGAGCTAAAAGGAAGAAAGCATCGAAAAAGAGGCCTGGAGATAATTTACTTCAATCGGGGAAAAGGCAAAAAACTCAAAAATCCCCTGTACAAAATTGGCGTGACATAGGAGAAGACTGCGATTTGGAGACTGATTTTCCACAGTTTGATCCGTTGTTAAGTAATGCTCAAGACAGGCAAAACTACTATCCAATTGATTATTTCCATCAGCACTACGATGAAACGATTTTTAGAACACTAACGGAATAAAAAATAAAATAAAACTATTAATGAGTATTTTGGGTTATCCTAGAATCCGAAGGTACTGGTCAAATTTTAAAATTACACTGATTTCTAGTGCAATGAGCAGAAATAGACACTTCAAAATAAGACATTTTCTTCCGGTTAATAACTGGACGTTTCAAACGACGAAAAAGAACGTGACAAACTATGGACAGTTCGTCCAATAATAACTCCTTTTCTTAATGCAGTTTTGCAGCTACCTAGAGAGGAAAATTATATTGACGAACAAATGATACCATTTTCTGGAAAGGTATCTATTCGGCAGTACGTCCCTCGGAAATCAAATCCAACTGGCCTTGAAAACTATGTTTTAACTTCCAAAAATGCAACTGTTTTAGTTTTCGAAATTTACCAGGGGAAAACGAAAAATTTTCCGGAAGACACTGAAAACGGAAATTTAGATGCATGGGGTAGAACTGTGCTGTGCGTGAGTGAAACTTGTTCACCTGGAACAAACATGTATTTTGGTCGGTACTTCACAAGCCCTACATCATTAGACAAACTTAGGGAAAAGGGCATTTCGGGGATAGGAACTACCATGTCCAACAGATTTCCCAACGTTGGTTTTCTGAGAGACTGTGAACTTAAAAAACTAGGAAGGGGAAGAATAAAAGCAAAAGTTAGAGATGACAAAAAGTTAACACTCATTAAATGGATGGATAATGAGGCAATTACCATAACCAAGTCAGCACACATCATTAATCCAATACATCAATGTAAAAGATACTCGAAGTCTGATCAACGGTATTTGAATATTCCCCAATTAGATGTAGTATAGCACTATAATGAATTCATGGAAGGGGTTGATTTACTGAATCGGCAAATTGCAGCATACAGAAGCTATCATAAAACGAATAAATGGCCAGGAAGAGGGTTCGAACACTTCATGGATTGTGCAGTAGTCAACTCATGGAATCAATACAGGAGTAAGTAAAAGTGAAAAAGAATGATATTTTAGATTTAATTACATTTAAAATGCTCGTAGAGCAGAAGCCCTAATTACAGGAATATAAACTGCCGAATCAGAATCAGATGATGAGACTTTTGAACCTCCAGTACAGAAAAAACACCGGGTAGGCCCGGAAGGGTACCATTGCCTCCCCCTGAAGTTGCTAAGTCAAAATCCCTGCACTTACCAAAAGCCATGGAGATAAAAGAGGCTTAGAGGAACAGAAATCCCCGTTGTACGAAGCGCACACGAGTCGAGTGAATTTCCTGCAATATTTTTTATGTGTTGTTGAAGACCACCATTGTTTTATCGAGTTTCATAGTTAAATCCGAGAAGAACAAACCAACGAGAAGCGACAGCTTGGGATTCCGCGCGAACGTTTACTGAATGCGCACACTCCAGTTATAGTGTCCCGCTTGTCGGCTTGCTTTGTTATTGTAATCTCCTAAAGTGTCCATCAGTTTTAGTCCGTTTGTAGCTGTAATTTCGCTCGTATCGAATTACCAAATTCGTTCTTTTAATAAAAGTAGTTGTGTGCACTTATGTGATAGACATGCTTGTATTATTGTGCAGTTCCTGGCTGTTTTTCAAAAAGTGGCTCTGGAGTCAGTCTTTTTTCATTTCCAGAAGACTGTGTAAGGTAAGCACATACATTAAAATTTGAGTTATTAAATAATAAACTATATATTATATAGTTATTTTTATTTATGTATGTATTCATTGAACCTGTGAGTGAATTATACAAACAGACAATTTGCACTTTACTAAATAGCAAACAAATAATAAAATATTTTTTTTTAATATGGCGGTCAACTTGCGGCTGTTTATGTTTAACTGTTTGATTTGTAATGAGTATAAGTGCCAACCCCATAAAAATATTGATTTTGAAGAAATTCTGTAATTTTGGCTTTTTTAGGAAGGTAAAGATCAAAATAAAAACCTATTATAAAACACACGTTTCATAATGCCGACGGCGAGTGACCTCGTGTTTTAGTAAACCCTTGTTCTCCATAGGCATACCGGGACGTTTTTGTTTTTACTAACAAAAAAATATTAAAATATGTTTAAATTATTACGAAAAGATTGAAGACAATATTGTTGGTTTGTTGTCGAAAATATAAAAAAATGGATCAAATTAGTACCAAGAAAATCGGTATAAGGGTTAAAAGTATAAGTCAAAACATTCAAAATAAGTTTGTATTCATTTTTCAAGAAATAAGGTTTAGTCCACTTTGTCTAACAGATCTGGCCTATCACATGCCATGAGCCAAGATTTCGCTCTGAAAATAAAAGTACATTACGTATTAATATGTACATTTGTTCCATTTTATTTTCAGTAAGCATTTATTTCAATTTAACTATTTTTTTTTCGGTGAGATTAATTTTTATAAAAAAACACACTGTTTTGTCTTGATCTAACAACTTTTTTTTGTGTGCCAAAATTATAAAATTTTTCCACAAATTGTGATTTGCCTAAATTTCTATGAAAGAGCCCATAACCCTATTAAATATGGCAATTACCCCATGCCTTTATTACCTGCCTTAGTGCCTTATCGTTTTACAATCAGGAATTTTCGGAAAAAAAACTAACAGAGTGTGGTCTTTTTGTAGAAGGTATCGCCAGTGACATGGGCTCTAACTTCATAGAACTGGCAAACTCCCTTGGGGTTACTCCAAAAGATCCAGAGTTTGAACTTGGGAATGCAAAACTATTATATATTTGATCCGAGCCATTTAATTAAGGCTACGAGGAACAATCTCTTAAAACATTGCTTTGTATATCAAAATAAAAAGACATCGTGGGCATTTATTGAAGGATTCTACAATCAGGATAAAAAACAGTTTTACAGGTGCGCACCCAACCTAACAGCTTCTCATATACACCCTTCCAGTTTTGAAAAAATGAGAGTGAGCCTCGCTACTCAAGTTCTTAGTCGAACAGTTGCCAGTGGTATGAATACCTACATGGCTCTGGGTGCGCTTCCTCAAGAGGCTATTGGAACCATTGAAGTAGTTGATAAATTTAACAATCTCTTTGATGTACTAAATTCCTTTTGTTTAAAAAATCCCAATATATATATATATATATATATATATATATATATATATATATATATATATATATATATATATATATATATATATTTGTTGTACAAATAACGGCCGTGTAATAAATTAAATGAAATAAAGATTACGGGGATTCGGCCAGAAAGTCTTTATTATATTTTTCTTATAATAAAATAATAAAATAAAATAATTCAAGTATTTAAAAATGAAAATATTAAAATTTCACAACGTAATATAAAATCCATTAATCAACTTTATAGCAATTTAAAGGATAAAGATCCTATTTTTAATAAATCTAACTGCGTTTATAGTATTCCTTGCTCTAACTGTAACAAAAAATATATAGGACAGACTTCACAGAAAATCTCTAAAAGAATTAGTTTACATAAAAGTGACTCAAGATTAAACAAAAAATCAACTGCACTCTCCGAACATTTAATTGACACTGGACATACCTGTAACTTTAACGACACAAGAATTTTACACATTGAAAATAATCTAAATAAAAGACTTTTTCTAGAAATGGTTGAAATTAATAAAGAAAGTTGTCCTATGAATAAAAAAACTGACTTACAAAATTTAAGTTCCATATATTCCTTTATTTTACATATAGACAATAATATAAATAATATAAACCAAAATTTACCATAAATATTTTTAGAAAAATTAAAAAATTTTTTTTAATTTCATGAATAACGTCACATTTTTGACAGATGTTAGAAAATCATGAATACCTACCCATATATTTTTTTGTCAAATGTCTGATTTCTACCTCTTGCATCAAGTTAACATATTTTTTTCAAATTTTTTATTTACTGTCAAATTCAAAAAATATTGTCAAAATTCCAAGTAGAATATTTTTCAACCAATTTTTTCATAAAATTTCGAAAATTAGCTGTCTTTATATTTAAATATAATGTAAGTTTTACTAATTTCCTATAATTTTAAATAATAAATTATAAATTAATTTAATTTTTTAGTGCCCTGAGGAAGAAATGAAACATTTCGAAAGCTAGGCACATTATAAGAAAAATATAATAAAGACTTTCTGGCCGAATCCCCGTAATCTTTATTTCATTTATATATATATATATATATATATATATATATATATATATATATATATATATATATATATATATATATATATATATATATATATAAATGTTAATAAATGTTTTTCAGGGTTCTGATTCGCAAAAACAATTTTTATATGAAACTTTACAATTTTTAAAGGAATTAAAAATTATAAACAAAAATGAACAGGACATCACCAAGAAAGTAAAATTTCAAAAATGTTGGCAAATTACCATAAACAGCTTACTTAAACTTTGGGATAAACTGTCTAAAGCTGATTTTAAATATATAAAAACAAGAAGGCTAAATACAGATTGCCTTGAAATTTTTTTTGGTAATATCAGGCAACAGGGTGGAAACAATGTTAATCCTACGCCAGTGCAATTTCAAAGAGATTTCCGAAAATTATTCTTTCAGAGCTTTCTGCATTCGGAACACATGAATTGCAAGGATGGCTTAGATCAGTTGTTGTTAAATATACAGTCCACAAATATACCTGAAATGTTTAACAATGAAGAAGAAAACAAGCGAACTAAATCAATTTGCCTTCCCGATTATAGTTATAGAAAGGAAAACTTACCTGTTCAAAATGCATTTAGCTATGTTTGTGGTTTTTTAATACAAAAAGCTTTACAAATTCATGATTGTGAGACTTGCCAATCTTTCGGAAAACATTGTAAAACATTAGACCATTCTAGGATATTAACCCATTTCAAAGTCTTCGACACTAAAACTAACTTTGGAAATTTACTGTCACCACCAGAAGAATTTTTAAATTATATATAATATAAGCTTGATAATATATTCATATCTGTGTTTGCAACTGTTTGTACCGGAAGAGCTATATCGCATAAGCTATTAAGCAAAATACAAAAAATTTCTTTTAATTATCCCTGCCTTGAGTTCCCGAAAGAATACTTGCTAAAACTATTTGTGAGATTAAAATTTTTTTATGCCATAAGATACGCTATGCCATAAGATACGACTTGGAAAGTGATAAAGAAAAGACAGTACGGAAGCTTAAGATATTATCTCATTTGTAGAATTTTCTATTTATCATTTGTGAAAATTAACTTTTTGTTTATTACTTACATAAACTTTAAAATATAATGTTATTTTCTTTAAATTCGTTTTTATTATTATACCCTTTTTAGATGTAGAGGACTATACCGCTATAGATAGTAAGTTCAAACAATAATTACAATAATGCATAAGCATATTATTATAAAGATAAATTCAGTGTACATGTTTAATGCGTTTAAAGTTGAATGATCTCTAGATATATCAAATGTGTAATGTCAATTATTTTGCAGCAGTTTATTGTTACACCCTGTAAAAAATATTAACATGGCACAAAAAACCCTATATTCAGGTATATCGAATAAACATTTGCCCTCTTACTAATACCATATCAATGGTTCAGCAGTGTTAATAGGGACTCAGCCGACGGACCCATTTTAACTTTCGTGCAGTGTTGTTTATGGTGTCTCCGAGGTCACCGAAAATGGACCCAGCAAACTCAAAGGTTCCGACAAAGCGGTCGCTTCTCGTTGGTTTGTTCTTCTCGGGTTAAATAATAAAAAAATATTTTATAATTTTTTTTCTTTTTATTTATTACTATTTCACAGAATGTAAAATTTGTCCACAAATGTGTACATTGGTATTTGTGAGGGAAGAACACAAAACAGTCTCAACACTCACATGTGTACAAATTAATGTGCTGCCCTCTATAAGTGAGTTGTGAAATTTGGGATAAATACTAGTTCAAAATAATGATCTGGATGACGCTAAGTGAACAATATTAACATTGCACACATTTGTACTACGTGGATCCGAAGAGGATATAGTTTTCGTGTTGCAAAACAAACAGTTTCGACAATAGCGTCGGAAACATTCGAAGCAAGTTGGCAGTGTTCAAAGAATTATTTATTAAACCTGTAGCTGAAACTTGGAAGAAAGTATCAACAGAATTTAATGAAAAATGAAATTTCACGAACTGTATTGAAGCCACAGATGGAAGACATGTCACAATATAGGTAAAATATTACAAAATTTAATGATATATTTATATTCGTAGATACTGTGATTTATTACATTTTTAGGCATTATCAAACTCTGGCTCTAAATATTATAATTATGAGGGCGCACATTACATTAATTTACTTGCAATTGCTGATGCCAACTACAAATTTATCATGGTTGATATTGGCGCCGCAGGTAGACTGAGCGACAGTGGTGTATTCAGAGAAAGTCAGATGGGTCAGGGAATAATATCCCTAGACCAACCATAAATTGCTGGATGTACATATCGCCTCATATAAAAGCAATAATTGTATTTATTTGTTAACATTAATTTTGTGTAAAAGCTAGAAGGCTGTTCAAGTTAATCGTTCACCATAGTTCCTAAGATTGTAAATTAAGTTGGGGCCGTTTTGTGAAAAATAAAGTTTTTTTAAAAGGAAGTTCGTTGGTCGTGTCATATAATTGGCGCTGCGAACAGGATAGTGCAGTTTCGCCCTTTATCGGTTCTCCGTTGTGCGAAAGTGATTCTTAAATCTTAGTGCATTATCCGAACAAAAAGGACATTCCGGACTCGTCCTAATGAAAGGGTACGAGCCGTGAGTTCCAAAATTTTGTAAAAAGGAGATTGGAGACACAAGCCTGCTACAGTGCTGTCAGCGACGCTGTGGATCTAGTTCCCGACTTCCCAACGCAGATCAACGTCCAGTCACGAGCCCTTCAGCCACGCCTCTATAGGAATCCCTTTGGTTGTGAACCACTGCGATACAACCTCTATGGACTCATCCTTGTTTGTGTCGTAAGTAATTGCTGAATTGCCATTTAATGACTGACGCTTCCAATCGTTTAAAAACCATTTTATTACGAAACAGGGCCGCTTTAGGGTTAGATATTCAAATTAGTCAAAATACACAAGATTCTGACAGTGATTCAGATTGTTTAGATAGAACTTTAACTCCAAGCGCTCAAAACGAGTTAGTAAATTTACTTGAAAATTTAAGTTTAAATAATAAGCCTAAGATGGAAAATATTAGATTCCATACTTCCCTTTTACCTACCTTTTCTGGATCAAGACCATTTAGAGAGTTTTATTTTGTCTGTAGACGAATTTTATACATTATATTCCAACAATGACGAAAATCAATGTAAGGTGGTCTTGGCTGCTATTAAATCTAAATTAGTTGATAATGCTCGAAATTTTCTACTCTCTAGGCCAGATTTAAGCAATTGGGCTTCTATAAGAGAAGCTTTCAGACAAAAATTCGGTGACCCCGTTACTTATCAGATTTTAATGCAACAGTTGCAATATTTTAGAATTAACAAAAACGAAGATATATTACAATTTGTAGATAGGCTAAAGACCTTTGTCCAAAGAATAATTTCAAAAATTCAATGTGAAGTTTTAGACGTTAACTCAAAATTAATTTTAGTTGCGCAAATAGAAAACACCGCAGTGCTTATTTTAACGGCTAATTCTCCACAAACCTTAAAAACTATGCTTATGCTTCAACGCCCAAAAACGCTCAATGAAGCATTCGGACATGTAATAAACTATAATATGATCGAATCCCAAGTAAACTTTACAAATAATTATTCTACTTTGCAACACGCCACTCCTAGGCAAAACAACAACCACAATCAAAATAACCGAATACCCAACAGGCCATTTAACACACAACCACCAATGCCACCAAGACAAGTATTTCCTAGTCAACCTATTACCAACTCTCAAGTTCTAGGCAGACAACAAAGAATGGGGCCCCCACAAAACGGTACCCCTAGACATAACGCTCCTATCCCCATGACAACTTCAACCGCGGGACCTTCCCGTATGCAACAACAAAGGCAACCTTCAGTGAGATATCCAAACTTTTTCCAATCGACAGGACCCAGAAATTTTGTTTCTCAAGAATTGTATAATGTAGAAATAAACCCTGAACTGTCATACCCTGACCAGCATACAACAAACCAACCCTTAGACCAGTATCAGGAACCGGTATCACATTACAGCTATCTCGAGGAACAGCCCTATACTCAAGATCCCAATTCTTATATCCAGTATCCCCAAGATCAAAATTTCGATTTCGACACAAGTTCTGAAAATACTGAGGAAAATTTTAAAAATTTTCAAAACCAAGCCTCGAACCAAACATTAACCTAAACAACTTAGCACAACAAATCGAATTGCCATATTTCTATCTCCCCGAAAAACAAATTACCATACTAATCGACTCAGGCGCTTCTGACTCCATTATTTCACCAAAAATAGCCAAATTATACCCAAACAACTTATTTTTTGAACCCTTCGAGGTTACTGCATGTAAAAGAATTTATAAAGAAAATCAAAACTTAAAAATTCCCCTTTTACAAGAATTCGGCATTAAACGAGATTTCAAACTACGAGTCTTAAATTGGCACCACGACTTTGACGCACTTATAGGCACTAAAGACTTGAAAAATCTAAATGCACTTATTAATTACGAAGACAAAACACTAACCTTACAAAATATTAAAATACCTTTCTCGCTTGCTTACAATAAACCTTTAACACAACCTATTGAAAATCTTAATAATAATTTTCTTGTAATACCAGTTAACTATGAAAAGGGTTTAGCCATTTTGCCCTCGTTTACAATTCAGGAGCATATAGTCCCTGACTCCCTTATTGAAGTAAATAATGGGCTTTGTAAAATACCCAATCCAGCACCCACAGTAAGCATCAATTTTCACCAAAGAGTTAAGGTTATTCCCCAAGACCAATTCGAATTAATTAACCCTTCACCTAGTACACCGCAGAAATTTAACCCCGAAAACCTGTTAAGACTTGACCATCTATCACCTCTAGAAAAATCAAAAATTTTACCTCTTTGCCACGAATTTAAAGACATAATGTACCATGAAAACTGTGACCTCACCTTCACAAGCCAAACCAAACACACCATTCGAACGACATACGATCGACCAGTCTATGTCAAATCCTTTAGGCATCCTCCTAGTATGAACCAAGAAATACAGGCCCAAATCCAGAAGTCATTAGATAACACAAACAACACCTACCCATATATTTTTTTGTCAAATGTCTGATTTCTACCTCTTGCATCAAGTTAACATATTTTTTTCAAATTTTTTATTTACTGTCAAATTCAAAAAATATTGTCAAAATTCCAAGTAGAATATTTTTCAACCAATTTTTTCATAAAATTTCGAAAATTAGCTGTCTTTATATTTAAATATAATGTAAGTTTTACTAATTTCCTATAATTTTAAATAATAAATTATAAATTAATTTAATTTTTTAGTGCCCTGAGGAAGAAATGAAACATTTCGAAAGCTAGGCACATTATAAGAAAAATATAATAAAGACTTTCTGGCCGAATCCCCGTAATCTTTATTTCATTTATATATATATATATATATATATATATATATATATATATATATATATATATATATATATATATATATATATATATAAATGTTAATAAATGTTTTTCAGGGTTCTGATTCGCAAAAACAATTTTTATATGAAACTTTACAATTTTTAAAGGAATTAAAAATTATAAACAAAAATGAACAGGACATCACCAAGAAAGTAAAATTTCAAAAATGTTGGCAAATTACCATAAACAGCTTACTTAAACTTTGGGATAAACTGTCTAAAGCTGATTTTAAATATATAAAAACAAGAAGGCTAAATACAGATTGCCTTGAAATTTTTTTTGGTAATATCAGGCAACAGGGTGGAAACAATGTTAATCCTACGCCAGTGCAATTTCAAAGAGATTTCCGAAAATTATTCTTTCAGAGCTTTCTGCATTCGGAACACATGAATTGCAAGGATGGCTTAGATCAGTTGTTGTTAAATATACAGTCCACAAATATACCTGAAATGTTTAACAATGAAGAAGAAAACAAGCGAACTAAATCAATTTGCCTTCCCGATTATAGTTATAGAAAGGAAAACTTACCTGTTCAAAATGCATTTAGCTATGTTTGTGGTTTTTTAATACAAAAAGCTTTACAAATTCATGATTGTGAGACTTGCCAATCTTTCGGAAAACATTGTAAAACATTAGACCATTCTAGGATATTAACCCATTTCAAAGTCTTCGACACTAAAACTAACTTTGGAAATTTACTGTCACCACCAGAAGAATTTTTAAATTATATATAATATAAGCTTGATAATATATTCATATCTGAGTTTGCAACTGTTTGTACCGGAAGAGCTATATCGCATAAGCTATTAAGCAAAATACAAAAAATTTCTTTTAATTATCCCTGCCTTGAGTTCCCGAAAGAATACTTGCTAAAACTATTTGTGAGATTAAAATTTTTTTATGCCATAAGATACGCTATGCCATAAGATACGACTTGGAAAGTGATAAAGAAAAGACAGTACGGAAGCTTAAGATATTATCTCATTTGTAGAATTTTCTATTTATCATTTGTGAAAATTAACTTTTTGTTTATTACTTACATAAACTTTAAAATATAATGTTATTTTCTTTAAATTCGTTTTTATTATTATACCCTTTTTAGATGTAGAGGACTATACCGCTATAGATAGTAAGTTCAAACAATAATTACAATAATGCATAAGCATATTATTATAAAGATAAATTCAGTGTACATGTTTAATGCGTTTAAAGTTGAATGATCTCTAGATATATCAAATGTGTAATGTCAATTATTTTGCAGCAGTTTATTGTTACACCCTGTAAAAAATATTAACATGGCACAAAAAACCCTATATTCAGGTATATCGAATAAACATTTGCCCTCTTACTAATACCATATCAATGGTTCAGCAGTGTTAATAGGGACTCAGCCGACGGACCCATTTTAACTTTCGTGCAGTGTTGTTTATGGTGTCTCCGAGGTCACCGAAAATGGACCCAGCAAACTCAAAGGTTCCGACAAAGCGGTCGCTTCTCGTTGGTTTGTTCTTCTCGGGTTAAATAATAAAAAAATATTTTATAATTTTTTTTCTTTTTATTTATTACTATTTCACAGAATGTAAAATTTGTCCACAAATGTGTACATTGGTATTTGTGAGGGAAGAACACAAAACAGTCTCAACACTCACATGTGTACAAATTAATGTGCTGCCCTCTATAAGTGAGTTGTGAAATTTGGGATAAATACTAGTTCAAAATAATGATCTGGATGACGCTAAGTGAACAATATTAACATTGCACACATTTGTACTACGTGGATCCGAAGAGGATATAGTTTTCGTGTTGCAAAACAAACAGTTTCGACAATAGCGTCGGAAACATTCGAAGCAAGTTGGCAGTGTTCAAAGAATTATTTATTAAACCTGTAGCTGAAACTTGGAAGAAAGTATCAACAGAATTTAATGAAAAATGAAATTTCACGAACTGTATTGAAGCCACAGATGGAAGACATGTCACAATATAGGTAAAATATTACAAAATTTAATGATATATTTATATTCGTAGATACTGTGATTTATTACATTTTTAGGCATTATCAAACTCTGGCTCTAAATATTATAATTATGAGGGCGCACATTACATTAATTTACTTGCAATTGCTGATGCCAACTACAAATTTATCATGGTTGATATTGGCGCCGCAGGTAGACTGAGCGACAGTGGTGTATTCAGAGAAAGTCAGATGGGTCAGGGAATAATATCCCTAGACCAACCATAAATTGCTGGATGTACATATCGCCTCATATAAAAGCAATAATTGTATTTATTTGTTAACATTAATTTTGTGTAAAAGCTAGAAGGCTGTTCAAGTTAATCGTTCACCATAGTTCCTAAGATTGTAAATTAAGTTGGGGCCGTTTTGTGAAAAATAAAGTTTTTTTAAAAGGAAGTTCGTTGGTCGTGTCATATAATTGGCGCTGCGAACAGGATAGTGCAGTTTCGCCCTTTATCGGTTCTCCGTTGTGCGAAAGTGATTCTTAAATCTTAGTGCATTATCCGAACAAAAAGGACATTCCGGACTCGTCCTAATGAAAGGGTACGAGCCGTGAGTTCCAAAATTTTGTAAAAAGGAGATTGGAGACACAAGCCTGCTACAGTGCTGTCAGCGACGCTGTGGATCTAGTTCCCGACTTCCCAACGCAGATCAACGTCCAGTCACGAGCCCTTCAGCCACGCCTCTATAGGAATCCCTTTGGTTGTGAACCACTGCGATACAACCTCTATGGACTCATCCTTGTTTGTGTCGTAAGTAATTGCTGAATTGCCATTTAATGACTGACGCTTCCAATCGTTTAAAAACCATTTTATTACGAAACAGGGCCGCTTTAGGGTTAGATATTCAAATTAGTCAAAATACACAAGATTCTGACAGTGATTCAGATTGTTTAGATAGAACTTTAACTCCAAGCGCTCAAAACGAGTTAGTAAATTTACTTGAAAATTTAAGTTTAAATAATAAGCCTAAGATGGAAAATATTAGATTCCATACTTCCCTTTTACCTACCTTTTCTGGATCAAGACCATTTAGAGAGTTTTATTTTGTCTGTAGACGAATTTTATACATTATATTCCAACAATGACGAAAATCAATGTAAGGTGGTCTTGGCTGCTATTAAATCTAAATTAGTTGATAATGCTCGAAATTTTCTACTCTCTAGGCCAGATTTAAGCAATTGGGCTTCTATAAGAGAAGCTTTCAGACAAAAATTCGGTGACCCCGTTACTTATCAGATTTTAATGCAACAGTTGCAATATTTTAGAATTAACAAAAACGAAGATATATTACAATTTGTAGATAGGCTAAAGACCTTTGTCCAAAGAATAATTTCAAAAATTCAATGTGAAGTTTTAGACGTTAACTCAAAATTAATTTTAGTTGCGCAAATAGAAAACACCGCAGTGCTTATTTTAACGGCTAATTCTCCACAAACCTTAAAAACTATGCTTATGCTTCAACGCCCAAAAACGCTCAATGAAGCATTCGGACATGTAATAAACTATAATATGATCGAATCCCAAGTAAACTTTACAAATAATTATTCTACTTTGCAACACGCCACTCCTAGGCAAAACAACAACCACAATCAAAATAACCGAATACCCAACAGGCCATTTAACACACAACCACCAATGCCACCAAGACAAGTATTTCCTAGTCAACCTATTACCAACTCTCAAGTTCTAGGCAGACAACAAAGAATGGGGCCCCCACAAAACGGTACCCCTAGACATAACGCTCCTATCCCCATGACAACTTCAACCGCGGGACCTTCCCGTATGCAACAACAAAGGCAACCTTCAGTGAGATATCCAAACTTTTTCCAATCGACAGGACCCAGAAATTTTGTTTCTCAAGAATTGTATAATGTAGAAATAAACCCTGAACTGTCATACCCTGACCAGCATACAACAAACCAACCCTTAGACCAGTATCAGGAACCGGTATCACATTACAGCTATCTCGAGGAACAGCCCTATACTCAAGATCCCAATTCTTATATCCAGTATCCCCAAGATCAAAATTTCGATTTCGACACAAGTTCTGAAAATACTGAGGAAAATTTTAAAAATTTTCAAAACCAAGCCTCGAACCAAACATTAACCTAAACAACTTAGCACAACAAATCGAATTGCCATATTTCTATCTCCCCGAAAAACAAATTACCATACTAATCGACTCAGGCGCTTCTGACTCCATTATTTCACCAAAAATAGCCAAATTATACCCAAACAACTTATTTTTTGAACCCTTCGAGGTTACTGCATGTAAAAGAATTTATAAAGAAAATCAAAACTTAAAAATTCCCCTTTTACAAGAATTCGGCATTAAACGAGATTTCAAACTACGAGTCTTAAATTGGCACCACGACTTTGACGCACTTATAGGCACTAAAGACTTGAAAAATCTAAATGCACTTATTAATTACGAAGACAAAACACTAACCTTACAAAATATTAAAATACCTTTCTCGCTTGCTTACAATAAACCTTTAACACAACCTATTGAAAATCTTAATAATAATTTTCTTGTAATACCAGTTAACTATGAAAAGGGTTTAGCCATTTTGCCCTCGTTTACAATTCAGGAGCATATAGTCCCTGACTCCCTTATTGAAGTAAATAATGGGCTTTGTAAAATACCCAATCCAGCACCCACAGTAAGCATCAATTTTCACCAAAGAGTTAAGGTTATTCCCCAAGACCAATTCGAATTAATTAACCCTTCACCTAGTACACCGCAGAAATTTAACCCCGAAAACCTGTTAAGACTTGACCATCTATCACCTCTAGAAAAATCAAAAATTTTACCTCTTTGCCACGAATTTAAAGACATAATGTACCATGAAAACTGTGACCTCACCTTCACAAGCCAAACCAAACACACCATTCGAACGACATACGATCGACCAGTCTATGTCAAATCCTTTAGGCATCCTCCTAGTATGAACCAAGAAATACAGGCCCAAATCCAGAAGTCATTAGATAACACAATTATTCGACCCTCTATTTCCCCATATTCTGTACCTGTCTGGATAGTTCCAAAGAAGCTCGACGCTTCCGGAATACGAAAATTTAGGATGGTTATAGACTATCGTCGGCTTAACGACGTCACTGTAGAAGAAAAATGGCCTCTACCCCGAATCGAAGAAATCCTAGATAGTCGCGGGAAATGTACTTACTTCACCACCCTCGACCTAGCCCAAGGAATTCACCAAATCGAGATGGATCCCAAATCTGTCGAAAAAACCGCTTTTACTGTAAACAATGGTCATTACGAGTACTTGCGCATGCCGTTCGGTCTTAAGAACGCACCCGCAACTTTCCAAAGAATGATGGACGAAATCTTGCGTGACTACCTCTACAAATTTTGTTTCGTTTACATGGACGATGTGGTTATTTTTTCTAAGTCCTTATCCGAACACATTGATCATATCCGGAAAATTTTCAAAAAACTAAAGGACGTAAATCTTAAAGTCCAACCCGATAAGTCAGAGTTCTTATGCAAAGTAGTCGCATTTCTTGGACATATCATTACTCCTGAAGGAATAAAACCAAATCCTTCAAAAATCGAAGCGATTCAACGGTATCCCATGCCAAAAACCCAAAAAGAAATTAAAGCATTTCTAGGCTTAGTAGGTTACTACCGCAGGTTTATAAAAAACTTTTCAAAAATTACCTTCCCCATAACAAAGTGCCTTCGAAAGGGCAGTGAACATAGCATTGGCAATCAAGAGTTCAAAGAAGCATTTTTAAAATGCAAAGAACTCATTAGTAATTCACCCATACTCCAATACCCGACTTTTCTAAACCGTTTAAATTAACAACGGACGCATCAAACGTGGCTATTGGTAGCGTTCTTTCCCAAAATGACCATCCCATAGCATATTACTCTCGCACACTTAATTCCGCCGAGAAAAATTACTCCACTATAGAGAAGGAACTTCTTTCTATAGTCGACTCAACTAAACACTTTCGTTGCTATCTTTACGGAGTCAAATTTACTATAGAAACTGACCACAACCCTCTTGTGTGGCTTTCCAAAATTATGGAACCTAACTCCCGCCTAATCCGCTGGAAACTGAAGTTAGAAGAATTTAATTTTGAAATAAAATACAAACAAGGCAAAGAAAATGTCGTTGCCGACGCCCTATCCCGTATAGAGCTCAATGCTAACGAAACAAATGACGCGATTGACACACAATCTAACGCCCCTAATGTTGACGACACCGTTGCCAATCTTTGTGACTTTGACCTTGCAGACTTCGTTCTCAACGAAAAATATAATGACGTAATTAGTGACGAAACAAACCAAGGTCCACCACCTCAAGAGAATAGACCCGACGAAACCGACAATACTTCTGACGTAACCGTACATTCAAATAATGATACACAAGGAAAACGGTTACCTATTTCAGAACTACCCCTAAACCATGCGACAAACCGCCTAGTAATCAGCTATGGCGAAGAATTTAAGCATACCTTTACAAGGCCATTTAAGAAAAATCATCACTTTGTACGCATAAAAAAGGAAAACAGCCAACAACATATCTTAAAAATATTAAAAGAAATAATAAGACCTGATCTTACTTTTACTATTTTTATCCTAGATCAAGAACTAAAAATTGAGTTTGAAAGAATAATCTCAGCAAACTTAAACACAACGGCAAAACTTGTATTTTCTAATATTTACTTAATTGATGTAATTAACCCCGAACAGCAACAAGAAATAATTACAAACTACCACGAAACTAACCATAACGGAATAACAGAAACCTACACTCATATTAAACAAAAATACTATTGGCCCAAACTAAGAGACTCGATAACGAATTTTATAAACAAGTGCGAAATATGCCTACAAAATAAATACGAAAGGCACCCTTATAAAATCGCATACGAAGGCCCTTTATTGCCGAAAAACCCTTCAAAACCCTTCATTTAGACATCTTCCAGTTTTCAAATTGTCAATTTTTAACTATAATCGACTCGTTTTCTAAGTACGCACAAGCTTACTTTGTACCAGATAAAAACGCAGTCACTATTTTAAGTAAATTAAGGCACTTCTTTTCACACCATAACACACCCCACAAAATCGTTGCGGATCAAGGAAAGGAATTCCAAAATAATCTGTTTAAAGAATTCTGTCAACTCTTTTGCATAGAAATCCATTACACAACCCCTGGTAATTCTTCCTCAAACAGCCCCGTAGAACGACTACATTCTACACTGCTCGAAAAATTAAGAATACTTAAAATGCTAAATCCAGAAGAGACTCCCCAAAACCTCATGATCTCTGCCATTCTTATTTATAATCAAAACATACATTCTACTATGGGACAGTCCCCCTTTTCCATTTTATACGGTCCATACCTTCATGAACCCAACATAAACAATGACCTTACACTCTTCGAACAGTACAACGAAAAACGGAAAAAAGAATTAATGCCTTTTTACGAACATATTTATAAAACAGCTTAACAAAAACAATCCGAAAATACTCAAAAACAAAATAAAAATGCTGAGCAACACCAAACATACAACACGATCAAACAATATATAAGAAAACAACTCTTAGAAATAAAATAAACCCTCAGTATATACCAACAAATGTAACATCGATCGACAAAAACAAAATAACAGGTGTCGCGAAAAAGAAACCAATAACTACACATATCAGGAAGATCAAAAGACTTAGAAAAAATCATACTTCTTTTCAGCCTCCTGATCCTGATCATGCAAGCCCTAGTGAACCCTTACCAGGCACTTCAGGCATACAAAACCCCCAATAATGGCTACTACATAGAAGAAATAGCACCCTCATTAGTCATTGATCATTATCATACCACATATATACCTTTTAATATATAATATAATATAAACATTACATTGTCCCAATTACTACGCAGTGTTTTAATTTTACAACCTATGGTGAATAGGCAAAATAATAACTTTACTAAAACACAATTTTTTCATGTATTTAAAGCCTTAAATAACACATATGATACATATGCAAAGTTAAATGTTCGCGAAATTATGAATCGCAAGAAGCGCGGGTTGATGAACTTCATCGGCAGTGGTATCAAGTTCGTTACAGGAAATTTAGACAACACTGACCTAGAAACGATTACTCAAAACTTAGAAATACTCAAGCATAATCAACAAAACTCAATGCACAAGATCAACGACGTTAGTTCATTTGCAAGGGAATATTATGAATAAATTCGAAGAAAATATAAAAATTATAAATAAAAACTCCGAAACTATCAGAACTGAACTTTCAAAACTAAATAACGAAATTAATTTAATTTTGTCATTACAAGACCAATATATACAAATAAATAATTTAAATCAATTTTTGGAAAAGCTTTTACGAATTTTCTCCTTTGCACATTTGCAAACTCTAGATTTAGAAATTTTTAGCTTGGACGAAATAAACGAAATTTGGGAATACTTAAAATCCACTACCCTAAAAACACCCTATGGTCTATTAAACACATTTCAGAATTAACCTTAATATGTAAAACCGGGTTTTTCATTTTAGACGAAATGGCAATTCTCGCAATTAAAATACCCATTTTCGAAAGAAATGTATGCGACTTAAAAATTGTATACCTCATTCCAAGTTGTTGTGTATTGTGTAGGCTGTACGTTGTACCAGTCGAACCTGGTACTTGGCAGGTACATGTCAAGGGAGGCGGAATTGTCAGACATATTGTAAAAAGCTAGACTGAAATAAAGTCGTTATCAACTTATATAGATCCTTTCTATAACTTAACATGGTGGCAGCTTAGACTGAATTCACAGATCTTCGAAGTTGAAAATTATTGGTAAGCTTAGTTCACGCATTAGAAAATGGCTGAAGCTATTACAATAGTGACTCTTCCAGATAAATTTAATTTTTCAAATCCATCGCTATTTCCTCAGTGGTTAAAACGTTTTGAGCGTTACATGTCAGTATCTGGTCTCGCAAAGAAAACAAATGAAGAAAAAATTAACATTTTTCTTTACCTACTTGGAGAAGAGAGTGAAGAAGTTTTAATTCAATTATCGACAGAACCAACGAATTATGAGGAAATGAAAAAAGCTTTTGAGAATTATTTTATTCCTCGCAGAAACATAATATTTGAAAGATATCAGTTTAATTCAAGAATACAACGTCCTGGAGAGCCAATTGAAAATTTTATAACGGCTCTACATACTCTTGCAGAGAAATGTGATTTTGGAAGTCTAAAGAATGATCTTATAAGGGACAGAATAGTTGTAGGAATGGCCGATATTCGCACTAGTGAAAAACTCCAGTTGCAGTCAAAATTAACTTTAGAAGAAGCAGTAGTCGCAGCCAGACAAGCGGAAATGCAATCACATCAAAGTAACATCCTACGTCAAGATGTTCAGGTAAACGCTGTAAATCTAGTAAATCGCCCGCAACAGTTGAGCCAGCAAAGACGGGAAGCTATACCAGCTGACAATTATTGTTGTTATTGTGGGCTTAAAAGGTATAGCAATCACACCTGTCCAGCTCGAAACTCTATATGTCGTTCATGTTCAAAAAAAGGGCATTGGGATAAGGTGTGCCGGTCAAAAAAGGCTATAAAGGTTATTAATGCTAACGATGAAAGTAACTCTGAACCAGAGTCTTTTTTAGGAGTCATTACTTTAGGACAAATAAAGAGTACAGGGCAAAATCAGTGGTTTGTTGATGTAAAAGTTGAAAATTTTAATACTCATAGTGCATTTCTTGTCGATACTGGGGCAGATATAACTTGTATTCCCTATCGTTGTTTACCAAAAACAAATTTAAGCTCAATTATATCTTGTAATGATCATATCTCTGGCCCAGACGGCAAGAAAATGAAGCTTATTGGTAAAATTAAATTGTCATTATTATATAATCATAATAAATGTGTAAGTTACGAATATTTAATAAAAGATCTTCAAATTCCTATTGTTATGGGTAGAAAACCATAACCCGATGTAATAAATAAGTTCATAATAAAGTACCAATTTTAGACTTCATTCTTATAAGTAAATATTTTTAGTGCAGAATTCTAGAGACCTTAATAAGCAGTTAAATAATAATTAAATAAATAATACCTTATACCTTCTGTAAATCCTTGTTAAGGGTGAAAGACAAATATAGGGCTCGATGTGAGTTCGAGTGAATTTTTCCTGTTTATTTTCCATGTTTTGGCTAGTATATTTTTATGACAATTTCTTGATATATTGCTAGTCGTAGAGACTTGATAATTGGATACATGGGTTTTGAACTTGGATTGGATCTTTTTGTTTTCGAAATGGGCTTTCTTTGAAAGTGTTTATTTTTAAAACAATTTATTATGTGACAGCCAGCTGTTTGCCGTATAAGTAAAATGTCAGGATGCTGACATTCTTCTTTTTAGACTTCAGGCGGGATGACCTGCCTTAAAGCCGTATTCCGATGACGGACGACCGGGCGGTTGATGAGAAAAGGGTTAACCGTTTTATTGCGATTTCTCGAAGTGGCGTAGATTTCTGGGGAATTTTGGGTTTTTTGGAGGACAGTTGGTCATGGAAATCATAAGTTATAAGTTTTGATATTATCTTAGGAGGGGACAACGTTTCTTCTCCCCTTTCTTTTGTTGACCGTCAAGGGAAGAGCACATGGGATAAGACCCAAATAAATTTCTTTTGGAAAATGCCACATGGTCAAATATAATTTTGGGAATCATCCCTTTTTCGGATTGTATTATTAGTGGTCTTTGGATGGTATACAATCCCTGGCTAGGATGCCGATACAATTGTGTTTTCTTCAGGGACGGAAAAACCCTTATTAATTTAAGGTAAGCGAAATTGTACAGACCAGATTTAGGGTTGTAAAAAATTTGTAAATTTGTAAATTCAAAATTGATTTAAGTAATTCTAGTATGAAAGGATTTTACTTATATAGGGTATTTCCTTTGCAGGGTTTTTAGGATGGACTAAGTTTTTTTGCAAGGGCCTAAACCTTTTGTTTAGATAAAGTTTTGGCTTGGACTAAATTGTAACTACCTAATTTTGGATCAGATGTTTTACGTTTGGGTTAAAGTATCTGAGTTTATGGTTTGGACACATTGGGGGCTAGTATTTTACAACCTAAAATTCCATTGGAAGGTTTTGACATGACCTTGAATGACCTTGGAACTCTGTAGTTGTCAGTTTTTGGAACAATCTTCTATATCCTATCCACGTCGGGACAACAGGGTTCTGCAGGGAACTTGAGAACCTTCTCCATGGTTTCAACGCACCGAGAGGCAACTCCGATAGTTGCAGACAGCTAAGTGTAGCTTTTAGAATTTCACTTACCGGTGTAGTTACCAACATTGATTCTTGTCGAGGGGCAATTTTCGCTATCTTTTATTTACCTGGTGCAATATTGTTTGTACCTCATGGAGGTTCTTTTATTTTGGGAGGCCTTACCGAGGAATCAATGTTATGAACTTTACCGGTGGAGTCCTTCAGACACTTAATTTGCTATGATAATATAATCCTTTTGTTCTACCTTTTTAATAACCTTTTTCTCTTGTGCGTTTCGAACAAATGTAAAGTGCCAGTAACTTGTACACGCGGGCGGTTTGTCGACAACACGCATGCGTATTACCAGGCCTCGTTAGTCCAAACTGGACATTTAATTTTTGGTATGTTATAAAATTTTCATGTAACTAAATTCAAATATTAGAATCGATACGTGTAGTCAAGGAACTACATTTTTTTTTTCTTGGACTTAAGTTTTAAGTGTAAATACAGGGGTAGCATTTATTTTCGTCGGGTATTAGAGGGAGGTGGATCCTAGCATCGTTTTAGCCTAGTGTACCTATCGGTGCTGGGGTAGCCAAGTTGACCCAGGGCCGGTACTTGTGACTGTACCCTGTAGAGGCACAGTTGGATTTTTCGTGCAGGGGGTATAGTCACCGTCAAGCGTGCTAGTGTCCACAGCCATTTGGACCTTTTTGGAAATAACCTTGTATATTTTTTTCTCCCAGTAACTGTAAATTTTTCATTACCGTAACATTTTCCTGTAAATATATATTACTTTCTGGCGGTCAACGTTTTGATACAAGTGTTTCTGATCACGTGGTCACTATACCCTGAAGGCACAGCTGATTTTATTGTGTGGATATAGTGGCTGCCGTCAAATACACTTGAATCAATCCTACTTCAATTTTGTAAACAACTTAAGTAGCTCATATTGTTTTGTCTCCGAGGAGCTTACATTTAACAAAAAAAAGGAAAACAGGACTCGTCTTTATATCCTAAAACTTTTCTTTAAAGATTAAATGTATTGGCCTCAAACAATAACTTGTTTTATTACATAGTAATTTTTAATACCGGACTTGACATAGTAGTTTTCTTTTCCTGGTTTTGTTTCAACGTTAAGGGCTAAACGGACCACCATTTATAGCCTGAATTTTAGAAAGTAAAACTATGGTGGCGCCTCACTAATTTGGACTAAAATACCGATTTTGACTTTAAAAGCTAAACACTCATCTGTCACTAAAAGAACCTATACCTGAGATAGAGCTAGCGTATGGAGGTGTTCTACAAGCAGCTTGATTTGGTCGAGTAGGTAAGAGTTGTAGGTAGATAACCTTCTCAGGGCGTACCTGGGTCACAGGTGTTATCTGTAGGATAACGGTTTAGGGCGATTCATTCTGAACCTCATTTTACGAGACGTTACACTGGCACCCAACGGTTCTTTAAGGGGTTGCAAAAGTCGTAGCATAACACTATATTAGGTAGGCCTGAAATTGTAAATCTAAGAGTATTAGATTTCCAAAATAATGCTTCAGTCAATTCTTTAATGTCACAAATTTCAAAGATCGATATTTATCGTGATTATCCGGCTGTTTTTAAAGAATTAGGCGAATTCAAAGATAAAATTTCAATTAAAATTAAGCCAAATGTGGTACCTTTTGTTCAAGCTTCCCCCAGAGTAGTACCAAAGTTAAAGAACGAATTGGATAGACTTATTAAACTTGATATAATTGAACCTGTTGACTTTTACACAGACTGGACAGCACCAATAGTAGTAGTACCCAAAGGGGATTCAATTCGTTTATGCTGTGATTATACCCAATTAAATAAAGCAGTCCTGCGATCATATTTTCCTATTGCTAAAGTGGAAACGTCACTTAACAAACTAAGTGGCTAAGTATTTTTCGAAACTTGACGCAAATTCTGGTTTTTATCAAATGAAATTGTCTAAAGAATCTCAACCCCTCACTACTTTTATATGTCCATTTGGGAGATTTCTTTTCAAAAGGTTACCATTTGGAATTTCTTGTGCTCCCGAGTATTTTTCAGCAAAATTTTCCAAACTTTTTTCAGATATGGAAGGTATTATTCTTCACGTCGATGATATTTTGGTTCATGCTCATTCTATTGAGAAGCATGATGAAATTTTAAAGGAAGTACTTTGTCGATTACAAAACGAGGGAATTACTTTAAATAAGTCAAAATGTCTTATAGGTGTCCAAAAAGTTAAATTCTTGGGGCACATTGTAACCGATAATGGAGTTGAAATTGATCCTTCAAGGGTAGAGGCAATCAAAAAATTTCCTGCTCCTACTTCTAAGAAAGGTGTGCAACAACTTCTTGGAATGATTAATTTTGCGTCTCGGTATATCCCAAATAAATCTAAAATTTTGGAGCCAATTAGTAATCTTTTAAAAAATGATGTTCTTTTTACTTGGGGGGAACTTCAAGAAACTTCGTTTGAAACAATAAAGGACTTATTAAGTAGAGCTCCTTGTTTGTCATTTTTTGATCATTCAAAGAAATAATAGTTAGTGCCGATTCTTCTTCATATGGGCTCGGCTGCGTTCTTATGCAAGAAGACTGTAACAATGAAAAGGAGTTGATTGCTTATGGGTCAATTAAAATTAAGCCAAATGTGGTACCTTTTGTTCAAGCTTCCCCCAGAGTAGTACCAAAGTTAAAGAACGAATTGGATAGACTTATTAAACTTGATATAATTGAACCTGTTGACTTTTACACAGACTGGACAGCACCAATAGTAGTAGAACCCAAAGGGGATTCAATTCGTTTATGCTGTGATTATACCCAAATAAATAAAGCAGTCCTGCGATCATATTTTCCTATTGCTAAAGTGGAAACGTCACTTAACAAACTAAGTGGCTAAGTATTTTTCGAAACTTGACGCAAATTCTGGTTTTTATCAAATGAAATTGTCTAAAGAATCTCAACCCCTCACTACTTTTATATGTCCATTTGGGAGATTTCTTTTCAAAAGGTTGCCATTTGGAATTTCTTGTGCTCCCGAGTATTTTTCAGCAAAATTTTCCAAACTTTTTTCAGATATGGAAGGTATTATTCTTCACGTCGATGATATTTTGGTTCATGCTCATTCTATTGAGAAGCATGATGAAATTTTAAAGGAAGTACTTTGTCGATTACAAAACGAGGGAATTACTTTAAATAAGTCAAAATGTCTTATAGGTGTCCAAAAAGTTAAATTTTTGGGGCACATTGTAACCGATAATGGAGTTGAAATTGATCCTTCAAGGGTAGAGGCAATCAAAAAATTTCCTGCTCCTACTTCTAAGAAAGGTGTGCAACAACTTCTTGGAATGATTAATTTTGCGTCTCGGTATATCCCAAATAAATCTAAAATTTTGGAGCCAATTAGTAATCTTTTAAAAAATGATGTTCTTTTTACTTGGGGGGAACTTCAAGAAACTTCGTTTGAAACAATAAAGGACTTATTAAGTAGAGCTCCTTGTTTGTCATTTTTTGATCATTCAAAGAAAATAATAGTTAGTGCCGATTCTTCTTCATATGGGCTCGGCTGCGTTCTTATGCAAGAAGACTGTAACAATGAAAAGGAGTTGATTGCTTATGGGTCACGTACACTCTCTCAAACTGAAGTCCGTTATGCCCAAATTGAAAAAGAAACTTTGGCACTTACGTGGGCATGTGAACGTTTTCAAGAATACTTGGTTGGAATTCAAATAGTGCTTGAAACTGATCATAAACCTTTACTTCAGATTCTTCAAACTAAACATCTTGATGAGCTTAGTCCTCGTGTACAAAGATTTAGAATGCGTCTAGTGAGGTATGACTATGAAGTTAAATATACACCGGGAAAAGATTTAAATTTGGCAGATGGTCTTTCAAGAAATCCTTTAGAAGGACTGCCTGAGAGTGATGGACTGTCTTCTGAAGTCGAGGCTCATGTGCGATTTGTTATTAAATCTTTTCCTGTTAAAGACTATTTTTTAGAGAAAATTAAGAAAGCCCAAAACTTAGACTTAATTTGTCAAAAGATAAAATTGTACGCTATATCTGGATGGCCAGATAGAAAAAACTTATCTCCAGAGTTAATCCCTTATTATCAGTATCATAATGATATTACTTTGGTAGAAGACATACTTCTAAAGGGTACTCGTATTGTTATTCCTGTTAGTTTACAATTTGAGGTTCTAAATTTTATACACTCAGGTCATCAGGGAATAGTCAAGTGCCGGGAACGAGCAAAGATGTCAGTATGGTGGATCGGTTTGTGGTCTCAAATTGAAAATTTAGTTCGAACTTGTCCTAACTGTGTTCAAGAAAGAACAAACATAAAAGAACCACTTTTAAATGACTTTTTACCCACTAGACCTTGGCAGATTTTAGGGGCTGATTTATTTAAGCATAATGTATGGTAGTTACTGATTACTACTCTAGGTTTTTTGAAATTGTAAGCCTAACTAAGTTGACCGAACAAAGCATTATTGAGGAAATGAAAATTATATTTTCTAGGTTTGGAATACCAGATATTGTTAGGACAGATAACGGTCCACAGTTTCAAAATCAATTTAAGAATTTTGCTAATTTATATAATTTTACACATACTACTAGTAGCCCCTACTTTGCACAATCAAATGGTGCTGTAGAAGCTGCAGTAAAGGTTGCTAAAAATTTGCTTAAAAAGAATAACGATATTAACTTGGCTTTAATGGCGTACAGATCAACACCTCTTGAAAATGGCTTTAGTCCTGCAGAGCTTTTGTTTAATAGAAAAATAAAAACTCTGTTACCTATTCTGCCCAGTAAACTTAAAATAAATAAAATAAAATAAAATAAAAAACTTTTATTTCCCCTGGGACTTACACCGTAAGTGTGGGATATTGTCATTACAATTACAATAATACGGAAATAATACATTTACAAAAATAGACAATAAAAATAGTAGGACAAACATCACTATTCTAAGATACACATTATGCTCAGTCATAGAAATACAGTCCTATCAGTTTATTTTTTATCAAACAAAAATAATTTTTTGTTAAAACATTACAGTTGTTTAAAATTTATAGCTTAGGTACTCAGTGACAGAATAAAAAGCATTTCTCATTAAAATACCCCTCACAGTCAAGCTAAATTTTTTTTGGTGACTCAACCGTTTAATCTCCATTGGTAATTTATTAAATAGTTTAATTGGTAAGACCAAAGGACTGTTGGCTACAGCCGACAATCTGTGACGAGGCACATCAATATTCAAATTTCGTCTGAAGTAATATTGTTCACTTGATTCCCGCGTCCGCGTAAATGTCTCCAAATTAGTTTTTGCGTACATTAAACAGTTCAATATAAACAAAGAATGGAAAGTCAGAATGCCAAGTTGCGGGAAGAGTTCCCGACATGAGAAAGTACGATTTTTAAACATCATGGTTCTTATAATTCTTTTTTGTTGAATAAAAATTTCATTTACCCTAGTACTGTTTCCCCAAGCCAAAACTCCGTAGCTGAGGCAAGAGTGGACGTACGAAAAATAATATAATTTTAGAAGGTTTAATTCAATTTTATTGCGCAATTGCCAAATGACAAAACAGTAGACAGCAAGTTTTTTCAGAACAAAATCCACCTGTTGGTTCCATGACAATTTTGAATCAATGAAGACTCCCAGAAATTTGGCGACACACGACTGCTCAATGGTTTGATTATTCAATTTAACTAATAAGCTCTTATTCAAATCTTTAAGACAAAAGTGAATCAACTTTCATTCAGAATCAAGCCATTTCTCTCGCAATATCCCTGCATTAGGGAAACTGCAACACAGGCACTCCCACTTAGGTCCTCAGTCGTAGGTCCTGCGCAAGCCACCGCAGTATCATCAGAAAATAAGGAAATATAATGATCTCTAAAGCCATCCGAGTCAATGTCATTGATGGAGATTATAAATAATAATGGCCCCAGCAAACTGCCTTGCGGCACTCCACTAGTTACCATTTTGGCAGTGGAGGAATATGATTTATGGTGTTGCTTCAGTACAACCCTTTGAGACCTTTGTGTTAGAAAATCCCTTAACCAACTTAGTGCGTTACCGCGTATACCATAATTATTAAGTTTATCAAGCAAAAGATCTATATTAATTATATCAAAAGCTCTTTTAAGGTCAAAAAACAGACAAGCTGCCTGGTTGTTCTTATCAAGATTTTCCAAGATCCTGTTATAAAGGGCGACGATTGCATGCTGAGTAGACAGGCCTTTACGAAATCCAAACTGTCGCGATGAAAAGAACTTTTGGTGTTCAAGAAACGCAATCAGTCGTCTATAAAAAGCTTTTTCAAAGATCTTTGAAAAAATAGACAAAAGTGCTATGCCACGATAATTAGAAATGTCTTGTTTATCACCCTTTTTAAAAATTGGCTGAATTACAGTATTTTTAAGCACACTAGGAAAACACCCCTCCGCAAAGGACTCGTTTATTAGGTGCGTAATAGGTTCAATGACGCAGTCCGCAATACTCCTCAGAAAGGAACAGGGAATCCCGTCAAACCCTGATGAATTTTTTTTTGTTACGGAAATAATAATTTCATACATATCATGTTCAGAATAGGGCTCTAAAAACAATGAGTTACAGTTTTTACTGGGTAAGCTTGTCCCGCAACTTGCACTATCTATTTTAGAAGTCAACCCTTCAATGGAATCAATAAAGTAATTATTAAAAGCTTCAGCAGCCGAATTTAGGTCAGAAATTTTATTGTTCTCAGTGACAACAAAGTATTCAGGCAGGTCAGTGCCCTTGTTTATGTTTATTTCATTTTGTATTATTTTCCATGCTGTACGAGATCGATTTTCAGAATTTATAAATAGATTGTTGTGATAAGTTTTTTTAGCTAAAGATATTCTTTTACTATGCTGATTTTTTAGGACATTGTATTGAAGTCGCAGTGGCGGATCATCAGAAAACCTACACATTTTATGCATTTCCCTAAGAATTTTACCCTCTTCAATTATCTCAGCAGTCAACCATGGCTTTTTATTAACGGAGTTAGATGGCTTCACTTTCTCAAAAGGAAAGCAAAAACCGATATTCTTAGTAATAACTCCGAAAAATACCGCAAATTTATCATCCAAGTTACCTGCATTCCACAAAAAAGACCAATCCGTTTTGGACATTTCAAGCCTAAAACTGTTTATATTTTTTTCTCTATAAAAAAATTGCTTAAGCATTGGTTCTTTACTTATATTTCTCGGTATCAGGGAAAAAGAGATTTCTTGCATAAAGTGATCCGAAACGTCACAATATACGACTCGAGAATCAAGCGAACTCATAGCTATATTTGTAAATATGTTATCAAGGGTTGATCGGCTGTCATTATGAACACGTGTACAATCAAATATTGTCTTATGTAGCCCAAATGAAAGAAACAAATTTTCAGTTATTACCGAATTTTTGCATGTATCATCGTTAAATTTTACATTAAAATCTCCACAAAAAGAAACAATCGAGTCTGGTTTCAGGAATTCTAAAAGCAAATCAGTTAAAGAATTAAAAAAATAGGTCAAAATCACCCGACGGGGAACGGTATAGAGAGCAAATTAACAGATTTATACCTTCCAATAATATTTCACATGTAGCAAATTCAAAGTGTTGTTCAAGATTACAATTAGAAAATTTAGTGATTGTTTTAAATTTTAAACTGTTTAGAACAAACATTGCAACCCCGCCCCCTTTTAAATTAGTTCTACAATAGGCGCCGGCTAACCGATAGGGCTGTATTTTTATTAAATTAATTTCATCATAGCTACACCAGGATTCCGTAATGCAAATGACGTCAGGAAGATCCATTGAATGAAGGAGTAGCTCGGCCTCACCAGATTTATTTCTTAGGCTTCTGACATTCAAGTGGCATATACGAAACTTCATTGGCACTGCATTTTCAGGTAAAACTGCATCGTCAGATAATACTTCATCAACTAAGGCATTTCTCCCAAAAAGGCTTGCAAGTTTAAATTTGATGGTAAACTATTTTCAACAGGAGATTCTTTCTTGTCACTTCTAGGAAATCTAAATCTGTTAATGCAGGCTCCAAGAGGCCATATAGATGCTTCATAGACATGTTTAACATCTTGAATTGGAAATGATACCATAAAGGAGTTTCCCTTTTCGGATTTTCTGAGATCCTTACACTCAAATTTAATGAAGGGTGCAGTAGCTTTTAAAAATTCCTCAAGGTCATCCGACGTCGTGTCCGCGTGAAGCCTATAAACATGCAAATAACCACGCTTTTCAATTGTTTTTATTCCAGTGTTTTTTTGGCTGGCACCGACAATGGGCCTTCTTCTCGCCGCACGCCCAGGCCTACTCTGACGATAGACAGGCATTGGCTTCTCAGGACTGTTTTGCTGAACGGAAATATCTGCTGCTGTACCAACACGAACCGCATTGCTTCCTCTATCGGCAATTGAAGCCGATTTGACTGCACGGCTCACCTGACTTAGCGTAAAATTATGTTGATTTTGCGCATTGGATGGAATACGGCATTGCGTCTGACTGGAAGAATGATCGTCACCACGGAGATTTTTGTTTTGTTGCTGAAGTTTTGAATTTGGCGGTTTAATGTTTCCCACGTGGTCGGTACTACAGGAATCGCTGGGTCCTAAATCGAGTTTTTGTGATGAGGCTGACAACCCATCAATATGGCCGATTAATTTAATTTGACCTTGCAGAGAACTTATTGTTATTAGCAGATTTTGAATTAAAATATCCTTTTGTCTAATACTTTCTTTTAAATAGAACGTCTCCAAGTTACTTACATCATCAGTTGCACTTGAAAATGATGTTTCCGTTGACTTAAATGCAGTCAACGTCTGCTCATGCTCATTGTCAGCTAGGTCCATGTTTTGCTTTTCACAGCAGTTAATCCATTCACTATCAATTACTTTGATCCATTTGAGATATGGAACATATCCAAAATGGGACACTGTACCACAATTACCACACTTATACCCTGATTGAGCCGTAGCTTTGCACCTTTTACAACATTTTGCTGGACCGTCATTTCGGACCATATCACTCGGCACCATATTGAATATCTTATAACTTGAAGAGGTAGTAGATTCTAAAGCAGCTTTTTCTGCGGCAGAAAGACAAAATAAAGAGAAACAGAGCAAAAATTATAATTTTAGGCATCGTACTAAGAAACTTACGGAACTGGCTGTGAGAACTTCAGTGTGGGTTACTGATCTTAAATCCTATGGTACTGTAATTAAGCAAGCCGAGGAACCACGATCTTATATTATACGTACTCCGCGTGGTGAGTATCGCAGAAATAGATGGATACTTAATGAAGCGCCGTACTATAAAGGAATTAAGGTACCCCAAGCTGCACCTCATAAAGACATACCACAGACTACAACTACATTTGCACAATCTGATATACAGCCCAATGTTGAAACAAAAAGAACTAGTACTTTATCCGATAGACCGAAAGATTTTGTTATTTAAAGTTGATGTGTTGAATTAGAATTATTTAGTTAAGATTTAGTGTTTGTAAAAAACCGTTGTGTTTTGTAAGAAAAGAGAGATGTTGTGTAGGCTGTACGTTGTACCAGTCGAACCTGGTACTTGGCAGGTACATGTCAAGGGAGGCGGAATTGTCAGACACATTGTAAAAAGCTAGACTGAAATAAAGTCGTTATCAACTTATATAGATCCTTTGTATAACTTAACACAAGTAACGAATCTAAAATTTTAATTAGCCCTAGTAAATATTACTGTAACGAATTATGGTATGATAATTGTAAGGAAATTAACTCAAAATGGATATGCTTTAATCCACTTGTTAATAGTTGCTTATTGCTCAAAAATTGTCAGTATGCTACTGTTCAAAACAGCTACCAGGTGCATACACTAACTTATAAAAATTCCTTATTGTTTTGCACAAAAACACCAGAAATAGTCTACGAAGACTGCTTCCAGTTTCAAAAAGAAATCCTTCAGGACTGCTCCCTCATCCAAAGTCAGTGTGATGTCATCATTAGCCAACGCAAATATTCGTTAGCTATAAATAATATATCTATTATATATCCAGAAGCAACAAATCTTCAGCCAACCAACTTCTCCCTAAACCTGCAAATTAGGCACTTAGAAGATCCAGCAAAAATTCGAGAGGATCTTTTAGAACCAATTAATTTTGAAAACCTCATCCCACAACAACAAATGCATACTTATTTTATCTTTTCATCAATATGTATTATTTTTATATGTAGTTTAAGTGTTGTCATATATCAGTGGAGAAAATATAAATATTTAAAAGCCATTCCTGTGAAGACCCAACAGAAAATCATCAACGAGGACATTGAAAGAACTCAGGGTGGAGGAATAATATCCCTAGACCAACCATAAATTGCTGAATGTACATATCGCCTCATATAAAAGCAATAATTGTATTTATTTGTTAACATTAATTTTGTGTAAAAGCTAGAAGGCTGTTCAAGTTAATCGTTCACCATAGTTCCTAAGATTGTAAATTAAGTTAAGGCCGTTTTGTGAAAAATAAAGTTTTTTTAAAAGGAAGTTCGTTGGTCGTGTCATATAATTAGGGATTTAAAATAAATTTATTTAACATACCTGCACCAAGAGATGAAAATTTATCATTTGTGCTGGTAGGAGATGAAATATTCCCACTTTCAAATTATCTAATGCGTCCATACCCTCGCAGGGGTAACCTTGATTTACTTTTTTTATTATAGGCTCAGTAGGGCAAGGAGAATTACTGAGAATTCTTTCGGACTGTTGGCAGCAAAGTGGCGAATATTTCGTAAACCAATAATAGCCACTGAGAGTACAGTCAGAAAAGTTGTGCAGGTTTGTGAAGGTTTGCATAATTATTTATTGATGCAGAATTCTAAATCACTAAATAACATTGGTCTTGACAGAAGAATTTAATTGATAACAACCAATCATGGTTTAAGGCAGGGATGACCAACAAGCGGCCCACCAGGTGTCAACTTGGGGCCCGCGGAGCTAGGTCAAATGAATAAAAATTGTTAAATTTATTGTACATGAAACCCCCAAAAGAACCATAGCACAGTGGGCCAGATTTAAGAAAACTCGATCGAAAATCATTTTTTTTTATCTTATCCAATTTAGTTAAAATTGCATGAATATCTAGTAATAACTGTAAATTACTTATTTTACTAGTATTTAACATCAGCATAGTCATTCCAACTTCATGCTTTACGCGCGAAGTGCGAACAAATTAAGAAGTGGTAATAATACACAAATTAAAGCAATTATATTTTTATTTTATATTCATAAACTCACTGTTGGTGTATAAATTACCTTATAAAGCATTCTTTGGACTACAAAATGCATGTTTACTTTTTGTTCCTTTATGTACATACAGTTATAAAATACGTCATCGTAGAAAATCCTACAGATTACAATAAATGTAAAAGAGAATCGGCCTTGCAATACAAAGGAACCATCAGGAATTTATAAATTGCTTATGGTCATCTCGTTTAGTGTATAAGAAAGACAATTATAGCAAGAAATGCTACAGACACGTATACACTTGTACAATACCAGCCCTCGCGGCGACGCGACGCCGGTGCTGGGATTCCCTTTCACTCGATACGACAGCTATCGTAACGCTTTCGATACTCGATAGTCAAAGCGATATCGACCAATTCGATATTCTCATTCGATGTCGTTTATGCCATCGCTTTATTCGATATTGGAAACCGTAGTATTCGTAGCACGCATGCGTAGTGAATTATAACCCAAGATTATTTTGTTGCAAAATTTTAAAATTTATAATTTATTTGATTTTCTTCTATGGTTGTGTGGCGTGTGGTCCTGATTGTATTCATTTTTTGCCTGCTTGTTTTCATCTAAAAAATGCTTCCAATTCTCGATATTGTTTTGAGGAGAAGAAATATTGAATCAAACATCAATTATTACAAATTACTTTTTTTAAGGCTTGCAAACACTGTGCCTCAAGCCCCTTTTTAACATATTATGTAATTGCATTACTTTATAAGTGATTGAAAAATGAACTATGAACTTGCAAGCCCTTCGAAAAGACTTAAAGCCCTACTAAAATGGTTTAAGCACTTTCAATGTTCGTAAACTCTCTAGAGAGCTTGCGAGCTCATTTTCAAGCTTCAATTACCAAGCCTCAATTACATATGGGCTTGAAGCCAAGTGTTTGCAAGCCCTAAAATAATTGGTAATTGCAAGCCCTTTAAATTAACAATGAGTGCTTTACCCAGCTCTGCCCGCCACTATAAAATAATTATTTTAAAAAATCGTATTATGCAGTAGTAAAATAAGAAAAAAAAAATTAAACATCCCATTTATTTTCATATAAAAACATGCTGACATATACTCTATTAGGATGTTCCAATGAGCTTCCTGTACTTTAAACGCCCTAGAAACAAAATAGTTTTTTGTTTCATCCAAACTTAAAAAATCAGTTGAAAGAAGGATCAAAATCAAAATCAAATCATATTTAATGTCAAAAAATACAAAAGTACTTACACGCGTCAAAAGAAAAATATACATAATATGTATTATATATATAATATATATAGACAGCTTGTTTACAATGATACAATCGTCACATATTAAAAATTACACTACATATATAAAATCTATAAAAACTACAAAACATTGAAGTTAAAATTCAAAAATTCTTGATGTGAATAAAAAGCATTTTCTATTAAAATTTGTTTTATTTTACCCCTAAAATTATTTTCAGGCAGTTGTTTGATACTTTCTGGCAAATGGTTAAAAAAGTTTATTCCCAAATATCTTGGGCCATTTCGACACCTCTCCAGGCGGGAATGTTCTGGTATTGTTATTTTTATTTCTGGTGTCGTGGCTGTGGACTTCACCATGCACTTTGTATGTTCCCCTGTTGGATTTAACATATGTCAGGCTATCCAGGATGTACTGGGATGAGAAAGTCAAGATGCCAAGGGCAGCAAAGGCCTGTCTACAGTCCTCCCTGAATCACAAACCGCACAGCCTTCCTCTGGAGGCCAAAAACACGCTTTGACCTGGGTACGTGACCCCAAGCCAACAGAGCATAAGACATTATTGAGTGGAATAAAGCAAAATAAGCAGTTCTAAGTACGGGAACACTAACACGCTCGCTAAGACGCCTCAATGCAAACAGACCGCTTCCAAGCTTCTTGGCAATCTGCTCAATCTGGGTATGCCACTTAAGTTCCTGATCGATCATCACACCCAAGAATCCTACGTGCGATGCTCCATCATTAACATCACCCATGTTTCTTAGTGAAAACACTAATTGATGTGTCTTTGCCTGATTCAGAAGGCTTCAGGATCATTTCTGAACAGTGTGTTTATTGTTTTGTTATCCAAAATGTATCGACTTGACTACAACATTAGTATCCGATTTTAACTGGAAAAGTCTAAAATGTCTTTTTTAAATAAATACATTTTATATATGTATTGGTGTAGTAACATGTTTCACATATGTGATATTAAACAAAAAAAAAACAACTTTCAATACCCATAAACAAATAATTCTAACCTAAAAATCACTGTCATCGCGAAATCGACCGAAACGGGATCTCTAGAGGTACCGAAAGACTCGATATCGTTTTAGACGATCCGCGATCAGCTGAAAACAAACGGGAATCGGTTTTTTGCGCCAAATAGAATATTTCGATATCGAATAGCATTCTGGAATCCCAGCGCGGTTGGGGTGGCAAGTAAACGGTAAATTGCGTTGCCCCGCAACGAAGATCTCTTCTTGAGACTGATCTTAAGTTCCGATCCTTGGATTAGTGCATTTTCTAGAACAACAAAGGACCAAAAGAACGCTAAGTGACCCTGAAATACTTAATCTGATTAAAATTCCAGAAGATTGGGAAGCATTTTCGGAGCGTGATGTTGTTCATTCTGGTAAAATAAATTGACATGTTTGTGCATTGTATTTCTACGTGAATATACACTAATACTTTATAGACGTCTTTGGCGTTCTTTATTATAATATATAAATATATATATATATATATATATATATATATATATATCAGGATATTGTCATCGCTGTTACGATTATGTCACAATAATTCTAATAACGAATATCCAGTTATTTTCAACTGTTGCATGCTGATACATTCAGAAATTCGAGTTCATGCCTAAAAATCGTAAGCCTGTGTGTATCGATATACTTCTTATATGGTTATATTTCAAAAAAACTGTATATGGTTATTAACCAAATCTTATATGGTTATATTTTCCATCCATATGTATCTCATTCTCAGGAGGTAAGTTCCAATTTTTTAACCGGTTTCTCCTCAAGTACTTACCAATATATATGCTGTCTTGAAAAATCATACAAAGATAACATTTTCCACCCCTGTATCTCTCCCCCAAGTGGTGTCAATGTTTTTTCATAATTTTTCCCTTTATTACTTTAATGCCATAAAGGCTTAATACCAAAAATCAGGCTGTGTTTATATTTTCCACACCCTAAACCGCACCCCTAGGGGTGCCAATTTTTATGACAATTTTTTCTTGAGTATTTTAGTACCGTAAGCAAATATAAGAAATTTCAGAATTTCGATCGACAAAATCTAATTTGGGCCCACTGTGGCATCGTTTGTATCATATCCCAATACTATGAGCGTATCTCAGTACATTGGCTCAATTTTATAATGGTTTAATATTTGTGTTAAAGAACAATCGCACTAGAGTCTAGCCGGTCGGGTGCTACAAACGATCTTCTTGCGCGCGCCACGGGGTTAGGTCCAGCGTTTCCGCTGATTGCAAGGTTGTGGGGTGTATTGGCAACGGGTTAGGGCTCTGTTACTATTTAATTATTTTTGTGAAATTTTGGCATTAAAGCTGTTCTTAGAAATAATAGGTATAATTTCTTATTATGACCATGGAGTTGTGAAATACGTTCTCGGACAGGTTTGCTCAGTTTTAGGTGTCATCAGCATCTTTTTTAATTTTTTATCTTTGCCGAATTTTTTTACTGCGACTGCGCGATTCCTATTGGTATACAATTTTGGCAGTACCGCATACAACTGACATTTTATTAAAAACGGTACTGATGAAACCTAAAACTGAGCAAACCTGTCCGAGAGTTCCAGGTTCAGCTGATTTTAAAAAGCGCGCGCACCGATCGGGTGGAAGTGGGCAATACAGCGAGCGCGCCAGTCTGTTTGCGGCAAGCTCGCAAGCAAGGTGAATGTCGTAGCATTTTGCGATCGACACCACGCGACGTTAAAATATATATGAATAAGAATTCATGTCACTACAACTAAGAATCCTGTCTATTATACCGAGTCTTGTCTTCTGTTTTAAGTACAGTGTAGGTAAGTAAGTCCACTGTTTTATTTATTTAATTATCGGTATAGCAACCAAGCTGAGCACTGGCTTTTGTCTAAGTAGGAGCGGATGCCGATAGATTCGATCCGATGTTGCCAGCTGTATATAACTGAAATACCATTGTATAAATTAGAAATAAAATTAAAAACGAAAACCTAAACCAGGTGCTAACCTGTTTTAAATTTGTTAGTACAAAATACAAGGTCTTTGTTAGTACTATGTATTACCAGTGGCGTTTTATTTTGTTTGTTTCAGTTAAAAACGAAGACCTACAATAGCGTCAACTAGTAAAGACATTGGGCCAAAGAAGTGAAGAGTCGCAGAAGAATTGAGAAGCTTTCACGACAGGTGTACTATAAGCTAGTTTTCGTGGAATTTAAAACAAAGCCCATATACTTGATATGCAATGTATCTGTTTCTGTTTAAAAGAGTATAACATTAAACGGCATTACGAGACTAAACATGCAAATAAGTTTGATAAGTACAAAGGGCAATTTCGAAAAGACCAAGTAAATGACTTAAAAAGAAAACTATCTGCACAACAACAGATATTTACTAGAGCTGATTCAGAGTCAACATGCTATGTAAAAGGGAGTTATGCAGTAGGCATAATTCTAGCAAAAAAATCAAAGCCATGTTCAGATGGTGAAGTGGTTAAGGAATGTTTGGAGAGAATTGTTGAAATTCCGTGTCCGGAAAAGAAAACGGATTTCTCAAAAATAAGCTTGTCTGGTCAAACTATTACTCGGCGTGTGGATGACGTTGGAAAACAAATCAAAGACAATTTGAAAAATCGAGCATCCTAGTTCATATTTTACGCTCTAGACTTGGCTGAAAGCACAGATATGGCAGACACTGTCCAAGTGGCGATTTTTATTAGGGGTGTTGATGCCCATTTCAACAGAACAGAGCAATTGGCGGCACTGTACCCGCTTAAGGACACTAGTAAGTCACGAGATTTGTTGGAGGCAGTTACATCGACATTGAATAGATTTTCGTTACATCTTAACAACCTATCGAGCGTAACCACAGATGGTGCTTCAGCAATGTTTGGAACACACGAAGGTTTAGTAAAATTGATTGAGAATGAGGCCTGCAAAGTTGGTAATACTTCGATGTTAAATTTTCACTGTATTATTCACCAGGAGAATTTATGTTCCAAGTCCTTCAAAATGGACCATGTCAGGAAGATTGTCGTCAAAATAGTGAACTTCATTAAGTCGAATTCCTCAAGTCTTCGGATTCAGAGTATGGTGACATTACATTTTACGCAGAAGTAAGATAGCTGACCCGTACCAAAATGTTGAAGAGAGTTGTTGATTTGAAGCAAGAAATACAATCATTCTTTGTAAGCAAGTCAAACAGTCAAACAGAGTTTGAAGACAAAGAGTGGGTTTGCGACTTTGCGTTTCTGGTCGATATAACTAGCCACCTAAATGATGTTAATATTCGTCTACAAGGGAAATATCAGTTAATTAATAATATGCATGATCTTGTTTCCGCATTCCAAATGAAACTTCGGCTTTGGGAACAACAGTTAAGCACGAAAAACTTCACTCATTTCCCAACACTGTCATTGGAACCAGACGTCACACAGACGGCGGCGGATACAACGCTTCTTTGATTTCTGACTTGAACCTCGAATTTGAAAATAGATTTCAGGATTTTAAAAAACATCATAAGCTTTTTTCTGAATTTGCACCGCCATTCTCCGCAGACGTTGATTCATTACCCGGAAGTTTACAAATGGAACGTTGTGAAATTCGTTGTGATGCAAGTTAAAGGAGAAATTCTATCAGGTTGGTTTGGAAGAGTTCTATAAAACTTATCTGGGCAATAAGAAATATCTTGCATTTTACAAGCATGCTCCGTCGATGATTTCGCTATTTGGAAACTTATGCATGTGAACAGTTTTTTAGTCAGATGAAGCACATCAAGTCACAAGTGAGAACACGAATTACTGATGTTCATTTGGAAAACTGTTTGCGACCTCAGTCGAGATCAACATTGATGCACTTAGTTATGCCAGACAAAGTCAGACGTCTCACTAAAATTATTTTAAAATTATCTAAAATACCCATGTTTTATTTTCCTCAATACAGTAATATATTTCTTGTTTGCTTTGACTGACTAAAAAGTATTTATTTGTGCGGCCCGGTGGAAAATTTTATTTCTAAAATTTGGCTCGGCTGCTGAAAAGGTTGGCCACCCATGGTTTAAGCGATATTACACGAGCTGGATCTAATGCATTTATCAGAAATGCTGCAAATATAAGGGAAATGTTCACAGACTATTTTTGTGGTCCTGGAGCTGTAGAGTGGCAGTGGCAAAAAGCTCTTGATAATGATTTTTAATAACGAAGTGCTGTTATCACGGCTTTAAGTAATAATTGTAAAAACTATTTTATCTTCCACCTGTGATAAAGTATTTTTATCCCATATATATGGACCCGTGTACATTGGGTGTAGGAGTATCTAAAGTTAAATATATTAAAGACGGAGGAGTGGCTATTAAGTGCAGTAATGATCACGACATGGTATCAAACATATGTGAAAACATTAAAAATTCTATGGGTAATCATTACGAAGTAAAAGTGCCTGAAAAAAGAAATCCGAGGATAATTGTCTTCAGTGTAAACACAAAGGAAATGGATGATCAGGAAGCTTTATTGGAAAAGATTGTTTTGCAGAATTCCATACCAGGAGACAGAAATGATTTAAAAATAGTACATACAATTAAAAATCGTAAGGGATTGCTGATTGTAATATTAGAAATGGATATAAAAACATATGAAGGCATTAGCTGTAAAGATAAGTTACATCCTAGATTTTTTTTCATTGAAATTAATGAGAAATAGATGGAGGCACCTTAGAGATAGTTTTCAAAGGTATATAATCCAAAGGAAGAGTGGAAACCCAGCACTCAAAAAAAAATATGTGTATGCTGACGCATTAACGTTCATGCTTAGTACTTTAGAAAAAAGAAAAACCTCAGGAAATCACCGCAAGAGGATGATGATGAACAATCGTGTGACCTAGATATTTCTTCTCAAGAAGGTGATTGCTAAGGTGAACCCAGCCCTAATCTCAGGAGTAATCAAGACATAAACGCTGCTCCTACAGATTCACAGGAAATTAGGCCCAAAAGTGACATTAGTCGAGCTTCTACAAGAAAACGACCAAAACATTCAGTTCTCACGCCTTTTCAAAATAAACTTCTACAAGAATTGACGCGTCTAATGAACCCGATGACCCAGACACATTACACATTATTTTTGCTGTCCCTGCTCCCAGACTACAAAAACTGAACGAAAAGGAGAAAGCAGACTTTCGACTCCATACTTTACGATTCTTTCGAGACGTACAAACCAAAAAAAGTACGAGCCATCAAATGATGTGGCCTTCTCAACGACCGTCATCTCATATTTATAACATCCACTACCTCAATATCAAACCAACCAAGGTTCCTATTCACAGAATATGCCAAGATGTTTTCAACCTCAAGCACACTCTTCTAATGACATTAGCACACCTCTAATCGCTTCAGTCATCTTGCAGTTCTCTGCTCTCAGAAGCGGCACAGAATGCACAGATATATGATCTCTAATATTTTTATATTTTAGAATTAATTGTTAAAACAATGTCCAAAAATAAATCAATGTTATACTTACCGTAGCGTAATTGTCAACCTTTCTTCTGCACTTATTGCGATTCTAAATATCGCATGCTGCTTAGATATGTAGGGGCAGATGATATTTAATAATTCATCAAATGTCTTTATGGATATCCGATAATATTCAAAAAACTTTCATCAGAAAAAAAATCTGAAATCTTTCACTTAAATGGACAGGATGCACTCAGCACCTTCGCTTTTTTTGCTCTTCAAGCAGTCCTTCACTTTCAAGAGCACAAATAATTTTCGTTTTACGGTTCATTGTTGCTTCAACGAACACAGCAGAAACTCGAACAATGAAATCCCGCCGAACGGATCCCGTTTTGCGGGACCTGCAAAACGGGACAGTATAACACCGCACTTAGATGTTCTGCAGGATGGTCCGACAAATCGAAAACTTTTGCCAAATTCTATCAGAGACCTGTTCTTTCTAAAGATAACTTTACTGGCGCAGTTTTTGATTATAAATAAAGTATCTCCTTTTTTTCTTAAGGCGCTTGGTTGTTTGTTTTTTCTTAGATTATAATTTTAGTATAGGTATATTATCTTGTAATTGCTGTTATGGTTCCTACCGAGTTTAGGAACGCTGTATGTTAAGTTCTTCCCGTTGAGGGATATTATTTTTAGATAATTAACACATTTAGTTTGTGTTTGAATTCTCGGGGATGAGAAAAAAAATTTGTAACTGGGTTTTTTAAATAAATAGATTCAGAATGTGGTTTCTTCTGCATTTCTCTACAGTCATACATACATCGGGAAACAATGGTTGTATGCCTTTAGATTTAAACATCTACAAGGTTTTATTTCCTAGTGGCATATAATTAATAGATCAAACGAACTTACCTAAGTGAAGTTTAATATTAATTATATCCATAGCCTCGACGAAGTAAATAGGTCCCACCCTTACCCAGAGTACATACATCTATATGTATATTATATATCCCTAACAACATACATACATTTTTTATTTTTTTGTCTTTAAAATAATTATCTCCAGCACGAAAGCAGGTAGTGTAGGTAAAGGGTGAGTATAAAATCCAAAATTTTTGTCTTTAAAGTGTGTGGTTTGCGCAAGCGGCAAAGGGTACTACAAGGTTCTATTTCCTTCGTCGAGGCTATGGATATAATTAAAATCTAACTTCACTTAAATAAGTTCGTTTGATCTATTAATTATTATTACTTAAATTTGTGTTTTCTGTATAAAAACTCCAGCAAGAAATGCTGCCTCTTTGTGAACAAGTAAGCGGAAGATCAAAAAAAGTAATGATTTCTTAATTTATAATATTTTCTACTTAATCATTAGTATGAAAAAATAAAAATTATTTTCCCATAAAAAATTTTATTGCCGAAGTTAATAAATATAATACTTTAAAGAGTAGCGAAAATTTCTCGTAAGTGCATTAAATAGTAAAATACCCTATATTATTATTTGACTCAATACTTTTTGGTTACAATTTTACCTGCGATAGTAGATCGGTCCGAGGCGGGTGACTGTGCCAGACCACCAGTAAAATTTCGTGGGGACGTGAACCGTCCTCGCATCTATCTCTTTTTAATTATACAACGTAGTTGCATCCCAATTAGATCACCCTGTAGTTTTGTCTTAGCGATAACGCGCGCCGCTGTGTTTAAAGGATAGACGAAAATCCCGTCTCTTCTGCCCTGGAACTAGTGTTGTAAATATCCGTATTCTTTAGATATCCGAATAATATGGAATCAGTTAATATCCGTATCCATTATCTGAATACGTATCCATTTCTTGACCCGCGAAAGCGGTTACAAATCATGTATACGGATGCAACACTAAAACATTTTCTATCCGGATACGGCTAGGTAGGTCGATGACATGATACAAAAGAAAAGAAGATATGAGATTGCGCATGTGGGCGGAGCCTAGCAGAGGCTTGCTTTCGTCACAGGTGAGAATTATTGTCTGGGCGCGCTACATAACCTATATGGTGTTTACCGCGTTTTTACTGTGCTTTTACTGTTTTTGTTAGTGTAAAAATCGTTCAAATTAGTATTTAACGCATTTTCAAAAGTTGCCTTTGCCGTTTTTATCAGTTAAAGATAATAAAATGCGCTGTGCAGTGGCCCTTTGCAAAACAGACAATCAGTGCAAAGGTTTTAGCAAGGATACTAGGTTCTTTAGATTCCCACTAAATCCTACTTTGCAAAAAGCATGGATATACTTTTGTAAATGCAAGGACAAGTTGAATGTAAAAGATGCCAGGGTTTGTTCAAAACATTTTTCAGAAGTTAGTTACGAGAGAGATTTAAAGTATGAACTTTGTGAACTTTATTCGGCAAAAATCAACGGGTTTTAAAAGCTGGTGCAGTCCCAACCTTGAATTTTCCAAATATAGCAAATGAGCCTAAAAATAATGGCAGAAAAGAACGGCTGACAAAATGAAATCAGTCAAAATTAGTCGAAGATATCCTCTTAACCAAGTAAGTAAATGTCACTGTTAGTTTTACGTATTTAAGACTATTACTCATTGGGAAATTAAACTGTAATGAATTGCATGTGAGATTTGAGAGTGATGGGTATAATAACAAAACTATACCTGATGTGAGTAGAGGAAATTCCTTGACAATTGAACAACAAACAAAACAAATTTGTTTGTTTATTTTTTTGGATTGGAAAATCGACAATTTGAATGAAATTTTCAGATAATGTCAAGCTCAATTATGTTGACCCTTTCCGTGAAAGTTTCATTGACAAATTAAGCTGCTTTGCACTATTCAAGTCGAGTCGAGTTTTGTGATTCTCGTGTTTATTTGTAGGCAGTGCCAAGGTGAAAGTGGTGACGGTCATGGTAGTAATAATATTCAAGTTAGTAACACTGAAGTCAGTCATAGTAGTAGTAACATCCAAGTCACTAACACTGAAGTCAGTTCATTGTCATTAGAGACTTCTTCAAATTCACCTCGTATGAAGGAGATTGGGTATGGCATTGTTATATTTGTGTTTATTGACATATAATTTTGTTTAACAAATTTGTTGTAATTCAAATAATGATAAGATATATATTTTTTAGCATTATGGCAGACAGCGATGACAGAGATGGAACAATTTCTAAATAAAAGAAGAAATTGAATATCTGAAGAGTGAAAACAAGGCATTCCACAAGATTTTTACGACAAATCAAATAAAAAATTGAAAAACCCCAAAAAATGAGCAACATGGACAACAGAGGACATAGCAAGAGCTATTGTTATACATTCAGCAGGTGCACGAGCTTATAGACTTCTGTTAAAAAAAGGATATCCTCTGCCTGCAGTATCTACCCTTACAGCATGGTCTAAGAAAATAAAAATAGAACCAGGGATTTTGAAACAGGTTAGATCTCCATCAGTTAATTACCTAATTGTTATTATGATTTGTTTTAATAACGGGTGTATTTGAACTTTGTTAATTTTGATATGATTTGTAATAAAATATAAATTTAGGATATATACTTTTTTTTAGGTTTTCATGATAATTAAAAGGACAGATCTAACAGATCTACAGAAAGTGTGTGTCCTCTCATTTGATGAAATCAAAGTACAAAATGCGTTTATGTACGACAAAGCAAATGATGATACCCTAAAACCATATAAGTATGTACAAGTAGCTGTTCTGAGGGGACTGTTTGGAAATTGGAAACAACCAATATTTTTTGACTATGACTGCAAAATGACAAAGGACAAACTATTTAAGATAATAAAATTTACTGAAAATGCTGGTTTTCCCGTCGTAGAAGTGGTTAGCGACTTAGGTGGAGGAAATAGAGGCTTTCACAATGAATTAAATATTAGCGTTTCTCAAACTTGGTTCAATAATCCAGCAAACAATAAGAAGATCTATGTTTTTGCGGATGTACCGCATCTTATCAAACTACTTAGGAATCATTTAGTAGATCAAGGGTTTATTCTGGATGGAAAAGAAATAAATAAAGATATTATAGAAAAACTTATAATAGTACCAAAGGGAACTGATTTAAATATTGCACATAAAATATCTATGGAGAATTTACATTTAAAAGGGGCTCAAAGACAAAAAGGTAAATATGCTACAAAACTCTTTTCCCACACAATATCAAAAGCAATTTCACGATGTGGCACTCTTGGAAAATTTAATTCAGAAAATTGGATTGAATGTGCCGAATTTTTCAAAGATGTAAGTATGAATGAGTGACGCTTTGTTTTGGAAACTATAGTTTTTTTCTAGGTAAATGACTGGCTTGACTGTTTAAATGTTCGAGTACCTGAAGAAGATACCCGAGACAGAAAAAAAGCTTTTGGTTTGTCGCTTGATTTACAAACTAGTATTTTGGATAAAATGAACAAAGTCCTCATAGATTTAAAACTAAAAGGAAGAACTGGTTTACTTCCATTTCAAAAAGGTATTTTAATCACAAATACCTCCCTGAAACTATTGTTTGATGACCTGAAGACTAGGTATGATATTAAATATATTCTTACATACCACTTAAACCAGAACGTCATAGAAAACTTTTTTGGAGCCATAAGATCCCAAGGAGGCCTTTATGATCATCCAAATCCCCTCGAGTTTAAGTACTGGTGAAGGTCGTACATTTTAGGAAAAAATGAGGGATCATTTTCAAATGCTGGCAATGTTGAGCAGGATGAAACACCTGACGTAGAGTCAAATAAGGATATACTTTTGACTGAACAGTGTTTTCGAGAGCTGACAAGTCCCGTCGAAAATATTGATAATGTCACAGATCCCTTAATGGGAGAACTTGATGAAATATCCTACGATGGCTTAGAAAATTTAGCAGGTTTTATTTGTCGTAAATTGCAGAAAGATGAGCCATCAGCATCAACTTCAAATCAAGAAACCTTCACATGGGTCGATCACCTATCTGAAGGAGGGTTGAAGAAACCCTCGGAAAAGTTGATGACTGAATTACGGAAGCTAGAGCAAATTTTCATTAATGTAAATTTAGACCGTTTGTTAGTGTGTAAAGAATATTTATCCAAACTGCTAACTCTGGCATCACATGTAGATTGCAGTACTAAAATAAAGACCTTATTTTTCAGATCAAGGATATATTTCCGAATGAGAGTACTTAACAAAGAAATACAAGATAAATCACTTTCATAGAAGCGAAAAATGTCTAAACTTGTATCATACCTAATTCTTTGTAGGTACTTATTTTATTTTATTTTTTTTTAAATTGAAAATAGTACCTATGTAATGAATTTTCATAAAAACAAAGTAATAATAAAACTTCTTTATTACAAAAATAGGTTGTATTTAGTACTACAACTTCATACTTTTTCCCTTGAAATTAAAATAACAATAAATTGTGGGGAAGCAACAAACCTAACTAACCTAACTCCAAATCCTTATTTTTGCACTTACTGCCGTTTACCTTAACACGGCAGTCTGCCGTGTTAAGGTAAAGGGCAGTAAATGACATTTTTGTCAAAAAATAGATAGGTATTTATGTATTTCACACAAGCAGTAACTGCTTCAACTTTTGTATAAGGTTTGGCGCACATTTCCCATCAATGTCAATACCTATATGCCAGAACTAGCAATGGCAAAAAGCAGTAACTAACCATATCACTCACAATGTGACTGAAAAAGGCAGTATCTGACTTTTTACTTAGTTACTGCCTTGTGCCTCCGCAGCAACTTGCAAAATAATATTAATGTGACAGTACAAGGCAGTATCTAATTTTTCTCTTGATTGCTGCCTTTTATAAGAATTACTGATTTTGTTACATTGGCTTGTAATATATCTATTGTTTATTTTGTATTTGTTTGATTTATCTTGACGTTTTCGCCGATTTACCTCACTTTTACATAAAGCTGAATTTATTAAAATTGACTGCTTAAAAGAAATATTGAAATTTAATGTATTAATGTCAAGGTAAACAGCAGTAAGTAATGAATTTTCATAAAAACAAAGCAATAAAACTTATTTATTACAAAAATAAGTTGTATTGAGTACTACAACATCATACTTTCTCACTTAAAATTAAATTAAAAATAAATTGTGGGGAAGCAAAAAACCTAAAATCGCAATAACTCCAAATCGTTATTGTTGCACTTGCTACCTTTTACCTTAACACAGCAGTATTTGGAGATGTGAATTTTTTATTTTAGAACTTAAAATGGAATTTAAAATTAATAAAAAATCTTATTGATTTAATATTATATTTAACAGATCAATAAAATATTCACTAATCTTAAAAATGTGACCAAACTCCCAATTCGTAAAGGCATGTCCCATTATAATTTACGTTCTTTACTCACCTGTGACGTCACTGCGCAGACCGGATGAAATTGAGAACGCTATCGATCATATCTTGTATATCTTTGTATCTTGTATATCATTCGAAGTCGAAGGTTAGGGATAAGAAGGCACCGTCGTTCGTTCTCGTTTGAATTCGGTTCGGGTGAGGCGGGCCAAGTTTAACCAATGGGTCTCATCCCATATGATACCCGTTACCCCGATAACTATGCTATCTTTTTTGGAAATATCATTAGAAAGAGAAAGCATAAGATCAAATATGCCAAATCGCAGATCGTGTTGTTCGCTTACACTCGATTCCGATTCCATTTTCTCTTTGCACTTTGCATTAGTAACCACCCGATGCGAATTCATTTTGATTCCGAATCAAGTTTTCGGCCGGTTACGGATAATCCGGATTATATTACTAAAAATTCATCGGTTATTACACTGTAACTAATCTATGGCCATTAATCCTTTATTCCAGAAGCAGACGAATGTTCCCAAGCTGAGGACTCCGATACCCCCTCTGGGGGAGACGAATCAAACTCAGAAGCGGAGAAAGTTCCCGCTGAAGCGGTAACTTTGGGACAAAACAAGACCCTAACAACTCCAGCGAATGACGCAAATGCTCATCAAAGCCAGGAAGCATCAACCTCCGTATGTGGGAACCAAAAGGCCGATGATCGCTTCGCAGAAATATTGGGTACAGTCCCCAGTATTGATACCACATTAGGGCCCGAGATTTTAAACAATTGGGCAATTAGATGGACGAGCTATTTAACTGAAGGCCTTGAAAAACAGGCAAAGGCTCAAAGCCTAAACAAGTGGCAAATACCAAAAAACTGCAGAAATCTACAAGCTCCTACACTTAACAATGAAATTTCTTCCATTTTAAACTCCACGGAAATACGAAAAGATGGTGTGTTCGTGGCCATTCAGGCTAATTTAGGAAAAACTTTAAGGTGCTTAGACACCCTTTTCGTCTAATCAGCTCCACGAAGGTGATTCCAGTGATTCCAAGATAGAGACTAAACAGCTCCCTAAACTAAAATGTTCAATAAGTCGCAAGTAAAACAAAAATTAACGCTCTTCTTTTTGGATCAGCTTTCACTAACCAGTGCAAAGCAGCCAATACAAGCAAATATAAGCAAATACAATATAAGCCTCAGCCTGAGTTTCATACTAAACAAAAATAAAAGCAAGCCTATGCCTCATCAAAACATAAAATTTCTTGGCTTTATTTTCAACAGTCAAAAAATGTCAATCTACCTACCCGAAAACAAAATTTCTAATTTATTAAAGAACATTTGTAACATAAAAAGAAAAAAAGAAATTAAAATAAGTCAATTTGTCAGTTTCATTGGTTCTCTAATCGCAGCCTATCAGGCTGTTCCATATCGGTGGTTGTATAACAAAGAATTTGAGAGATTAAAAACTCTAGCATTAAAACATTCGAAAGGTAATTTTAACAAAACACTGATCATACCCGACACTTTTAAACATATTTTCGAATGGTGGATAAGCTCACTTCCACTTGCTGAAATTTCGCTACTACCTTCGAAATATGAATTAGCAATTTTTTCTGACGCCTCCCTTACAGACTGGGGATATGCATGTGAAAAAGAAACTGTGAGTGGATTTTGGAATAAAGAACAACAGTCGCTACACATAAATCAATTGGAACTACTAGTAGCCTGGTACGAGTTGAAAATATTTGCAAGCCATAAAACAAACTGTCATATTCTTTCACGAATACCGTAATTGCTCTAATTAACAAGATGGGCAGCTCACGATACCCTGAACTCCACAAAACATCTAAGCTTATATAGCAGTGGTGTGAAAAAGACACATAACAATTTTCACATCATATATCAAATCTGCATACAACTTCTCAGCAGATAAAAGTTTTAGACTAAAAAATTTTTAAACGGAATACAGCCTAAATAAATCGGTTTTTAATAAAATAGTAAAATTGTTCGGAAAACCTAAAATAGACCTCTTTGTTTCACGACAGAATAAGAAAGTAAAATTTTTGTATCTTGGAAAAACACCCAGACGCTTTTTCATTGATGCTTTCACCAAGTCTTAGGAAAATCTAAAATTTTACGCTTTTCCTCCGTTTACATTAGTAACCAGAGTTTTGAGCAAAATCGAAAATGATTTAGCAGAAGAAATATTAGTTTATCCCATGTGGAAATCCCAGCCTTGGTTTCCAAAACTGGATTATCTCCGAGTTTCGCATATTTACACTATAAAACCTAGTTATAATCTCCTTCTTTCTCCTTCCAGCGAACCACACCCTTTGTGGAAAAACCATACCCTGGGTACTTGCAAACTATCGGGGTGCCTACCGAAATCGAAATCTAGAAGACTCCGCACTAGAAATGATACGGGCATCAATCAGTGAATCCACGAAAAAACAATATAATACAACTTTTAAAAAATGGCGGGCCTTCTGCAAAAATAATCAATTCAAAATATTTAACCCGGATGTGAAATTAAACTGCGCCGCAAAATTAACGCATAATTCTAAAAATCGAAAAATTGACTTTATAAAAATTTTTAAACCGATGCTAAAGGGTCAAAATTATTTCTGTATGATACCTTTTCAATTTTTTCAGGCACCCTTTTTGTGTTGAGTACATTAAAAACAGTATTTGTTTACAATATTGAGAAAATGATAAGTTAACAAAAATCTCTACATGTGAAATTCTATTATTTATGTGGTTTAGTTAGCTTTCTACACTTGTATTGGCAACGTCTACCTTTAATAAGGTGAAATGGACCAGAACGTACGTGAGAGCAGAAATCTTTCGCCGGACGAATGTGCTGCTGCCATAGCACTTGTGGAAGAAGGCTTCCCACAAGTTCAAGTGGCACTTCGACTTGGGGTAACACAATCCACTGTATCCAGAGCACTGGCACGATTTCGGGAGACCGGTAGTAACCAAAGAAGACCTGGACAAGGACGCCCAAGGGTGACAACGGAGAACCAAGATCGATTTGTGCGATTGAATGCCTTACGAAGTCGATTTGTTACAAGCACTGCACTGCAGCAAGAATTTTCCCGTAGGTATAATTACCATATTAGTCAAGATACAGTTCGAAGAAGGTTGACAGAAGTCGACCTTAATCCATATCGAGCCGCAACTGGCCCCCTTCTAACCGGAGACCATCGAAGGCAGTGTCTTCAGTTTGAACACGAACACCAAAACTGGGGAGATCGTGAATGGGGCAATGTTTTTGTTGTGAAAACAGTTCACAACATGGAATATGAACAAATTCTGGCGCATGCGCCATCTAACAACTATATGTTTGTTGAACACGTCCTCTTCCATACGTGTATGCAACCCTGCCAGATTTCTACGTGGTGTCAATACTAACGACGCCAGCTTGAAGTGACGGATACTTCTACAGGCTCATAGGTGTCGCTCCCTACCCTATTCTGGATTAAAAATTACATTTTTTAATCATCTACTCAATACTTTGCATTCTGACGATTGAAATGATCTATTTAACTTCAACCCCCTCTCTCCTATAAGTATTTTGGGGAAATTTCAAGTACTTTGAAAGTACTACTTTGTCCTTGATCGCGTAGGATACATTTTTTGAGCGGTTGATTTCTTGAAAATTCTAGAATTGTATGAGAGAGAAAAAGAATGACACAAGCTGTGTCAAGGAGAGAGAGAGAGTTCGCACTATAAAGGGTGGAAAGCGAGTTGAAAACGCCACTATCAGTCAGATTCTTCGTCCGTAAGTCCGTACTGTTAGTCAAATTACAAATAAGAATTTTTGAACCCTATGCGGTTAATTACTCGCGAAGTTAGTGAATCACTTTGTTTTTCTGGTCTTACCAATGTGGCAAGATTTAAATTAGTCTCAGTCCTAGTGACGACAATCAGTTGTTTGACCCTATGCGGTTAATTACTCGCTAAGGTAGTGAATAACTTTGTTCTTCTGGTCTTACCAATGTGGTAAGACTTAAATTAGTTCCAGTCCTAGTGACTACAATCCAGTTTGGGTCTGAGTGACCAACAAGATCAGTCTATACTTTAGTCGAGCAAAAAGAGCCAAAAAAAGGAGTACGCTTCACTAGCAGTAGTGGTATTAAAATTTCACAAGGGTAGAGACATGGTATCGCACTTCATAAAGGTCAAGTAGTGGTAGCAAAAAGGAGTACGCTTCACACTAGGTGGAGTAGTGGTTGTGTTGAATGCAATACATTCAGCACTGCAGGTTTGGTTTGCAGGATTTTTGGTTCTTATCGACTAAATACTTGGTTCATGTCTTATCAACAAATAAATCAGTTCGTGTCTTAACAACCAGTAATCGGTTTGTGTCTTATCGATCAACAATCAGGTTGGTCTCGATAACTAGAAAAGTGACTTTGTGAACTTGCCACTCTCTCCAAGGACGATATTGTCGTCAATGTCAAAATTAACCTCTAAATTTAATCTGTCACTACTTATCTAAACAGAATGTAAATAATGTAAAATTATGATATAGTTCTTTGCCAATGTGGTATACTATCTTCAAAATTCTCAATCATCAACAATTGTTATTGTCAGTACATGTAAATTCAGGATAAGCAAACTACAGGAAAGGTGGATGACTACACTTGACAACAAAGGTAAAATTGTGTCTTGTAATTTGTAATGTTATTTAATGGTTTAAAGTTTATAATAAAAACATGAGGTTAAGGTAAGGACTTGTTCATCAAAATTTATAGATATTTATACAAATATGTCAGTTGAACGTTAATTTGTAATAAGGTTTTGGTTTCACAAATGTATTTTAATTTCAAAACATTTCATGTACAACAAATGTTGGTTTCAGGTTATGTTGTTATATTTTTTACATAGCAGTTTGTTCAATAAATAATAAAAAATAAGAAACTTAGTTTATCTTTCTATGGTACAGTCTTTGTTAGCAGCACGATAAGATTTGTGCTTGCCCTCGTTTGTTTTGGCAGTCTGTGCTCAAAGAAGCATAAGCCTGTTCCAAACGAAATGGTCCTTCGAGCCGGATAAGTTTCTTATTTTTTAGTAGAACTTCTTAACGATTTAAAACAAATTGTTCAAAATGGACTATTCTCAAGCAAAACTTTGTCGTACTAGTGCCAAAGAGCACATCACTCGAATTGGGAATTGGTTTAACCAAAATGAAAATACTGAAACTGAAATCAAACTGTTTCAGTTAAAACTTGCAATATTACAACAGAATTTTGACAGATATTGTACAGCACAAGATGTGATTGAGGATAGTCTTGTTCTCGTTGGTGACATGGATAGTGAAAATCGCTGTCAAATAGAAAAAAACTTATTGTGATATTCATGTAGCTATACAAAAGGTTATTGAAGCGTTAAGTCCTCCAACTTCTTCAATAAATAGTTCTAATGCTCAGGCTACTGTTGTAGCACAAAATGTACCCTCTGTTAGGTTACCTGAATTTAACATAAAACCTTTTTGTGAAAAAATAGAGGAATGGTCTTCGTTTTTCCAGTTGTTTACTACGCTTATTATAAATAACAGTATGTTAGATAATGTACAAAAATTTATGTACTTAAAGTCATTTTTACGTAATGAACCCTTGAAAATTATTGGCAATTTAGAACTCAACAATGACACTTGTGATGTTGCTATAAAACTTTTAAGAGAAAGATATGAAAATAAATTATCTGTAATCAATGCACATTTAAAATCAATTATTGAATTGAGTCCTCTTTCTAAATGTGATAGTACAAATTTAAGGCAATTTGTAACAAATATTAAATCCAATTTTCAGTCACTAAAAAATTTAAAGTATTCAGATACACAACTATTTGAATTCATCTTAATCTATATTTTACAAAGAAAAGTAGATCTTGGGCTTCGAAAAGCCTTTGAGTCATCTCGTAATGTTGCAGCGTTGCCAAATTTTACTGAATTTCTTGAATTTTTAGAGAATCGATGTGTTGTATTAGAAAATGTAGCATCATCAGAGACATCTACCAAAACATTAGAGCCAAGGCGTTCATCACGAACATCATTACATACAGGTGTGACAAGTGATAGTCAAGGTACGTCCAACAATCAGATTAAATTTCTTGTCATTAAAAAATGAAGTAAAACTAAAATGCAGTTATTGCAATGAAGTTTCTCATAGAATCTACAGCTGTCAAAAATTTAAAAATTTGACTTTGCCAGAAAAGTACAAACTTGTGCGATCTAAATCTCTTTGTTATAATTGTCTTGGAGTTACTCACAGCGTATCGCAGTGCACAAGCACTCAAACGTGTAGTGTGTGTTCTCTAAAGCATCACACTTTAATTCACAATTCGGGGTCACTTCCTGCTTCCACAGGTGGCAGTAGGAGTGGTGATAAAACTACTTCTCTTGTTAGTGAAACGCACAGTCAAAATAAGCAAAACAATTCTCGTACCAATCAAAATCAACCTCATAGAGAAATGTCAAGTACAGTTTCTGTATCTGCAATGGCTTCTAGTAAATCACATGTGCTTTTAGCTTCTGCAAGAGCTTTTGTTTACAATAAGTCTGGTCATCGTGTACATGTAAGAATGCTGTTAGACCCTGCAAGTCAAAGCTCTTTTATAACAGAAGATTTGCTAAAAAAAAATTAAAGTTTAAACCGTACAAAAAGTCACTAAATATTAGTGGAATTTCACAAAGGCCAGTGTTATCTCAAGAAATGTTAGATCTAGTATTACATTCTAATGTAAATAAGAAAAGGTTTAAAGTAACGTGTGCTGTACTTTCAGAAATAACCTCTAAACTTCCTCAAGTGTCAGTTGACACAAACAAATTGAACATACCAAAAGGCCTTGAACTTGCTGATATTTCTTTTGCCATTCCATGTGACATTGACATTTTGATTGGTGCAGATTGTTACTATAACATTATTCTGGAAGGTGTCCGCCATTTGGGTAGGAATCTTCGAGTTATGCAAAATACTTGCTTCGGATGGGATATCACTGGACCATCTCCAGCAGTGTTAAATCATGGTAATCATACTTCACCTCAAGTTTGTTACGAGCAACCTGCTGACAGTGTCTCTATGTTCGTTAATACTAAGCCTGATTCTTTAGATCAGATTCTTGTAAAATTTTGGGAAGTGGAAGAACTACCCAAATCTCCTTCGCATTCTGCTGAAGAGCAAAAAGTTGAAGACATTTTTTCTTAAACTACAAAAATTCTTGAAAATGGTAGATTTCAAGTTGACCTACCTATGAATTCCCCAAATGAACCAAATAAACTTCGTGATTCTTTTAGGATGGCTAAAGTTAGGTTTCATAATCTTGAAAATAAGTTTTTGAAAAATCCAGAGTACTTTCAAACTTATAAAGCTTTTATTGATGAATATATACAGTTAGATCATGCAAGAGTAATTCCCCTATCTTTGTTTAACGTTCATGATCAAAATAAATTCTTTTTACCACATCATCCAGTCATTCGTACTGCTAATAGTTCTACTCCTTTTCGTGTTGTATTTGATGGATCTTGTAAGACTAGCTCAGGACTGTCATTGAATGATATTACCTTGAAGGGTTACCAAGTACAGCCAAATTTGTATGACATTTTGATTAGATTTCGTTCTTTTAAGTTTGTACTGACTGCTGACATCCAAAAGATGTACAGGCAAATTTTAGTAAACCCCAATCAAACTTTTTTAACTAATATATTGTGGAGAGATAGCCCAACTGAAGACCTTAAGTGCATAGAACTCACTACAGTAACCTATGGGACAAAAAGTGCACCTTTTCTTGCTACCAGAGTTCTAAAAGAAATTTCTATTAAAAATCAGACTCGATACCCTCTCGCTTCTAGTACATGGCTTACGCAATGTTATATTGATGACATACTTGGTGGGTGTGATCAATCCTCAGAATTAATTACCTTATATAATGAGCTTAATGAGGTGCTTAAAGTTCATGGTTTCACTTTGCATAAATTTTGCTCAAATTCTAGTGAATTTCTGAATACAATTTCCCATTCCCCATTTCCCATTCTATTCCAACTAATGTTGAAGTGTCTGCCACTAAACGAAAAATATTATCTGTCATTGCTCAGTGTTACGATCCTTTAGGTTTACTATCTCCAGTGATATTTGTTGGTAAAATTTTGTTGCAGGACTTGTGGAAAACCAAAGGTTTAACTTGGGATTCAGAAATTCATGATAAAAATATTCTATCAAACTGGAAAAACTTCGTAGATAACTTAATTTCTCTACGAATGTTGAAAATACCTAGATATTTGTTAAACGATAAAACTATAAAAACAATAGAATTCCATTGTTTTTCCGATGCTAGTCAGAAAGCATATTCAGCATGCTTGTATGTTCGTACTATAGATCAAGATGGTGATGTTTCCTGTAACCTTATCACTTCCAAATCTAGAGTTGCACCCATCAAAACAATAACAATTGCTAGACTTGAATTATGTGCTATGCTGTTAGCATTTCAGTTAGTTCAGAAAGTTGTTTCTATCCTAAATCGGAGATTTTTAATAAATTCTATACATCTCTGGAGTGATTCACAAATAGCGTTATGCTGGATTTGTAACGGGCCCTATAGATGGAATGTTTTTGTGGCAAACAGAGTGTCACAAATACAACAGCTAACTCCACAACATCAATGGCACTATGTTGAGTCAGCCTGTAATCCAGCAGATCTTCCTTCACGAGGTATGGAACCTCAAAATATTCTAGATTGTCCTTTATGGCGGCATGGTCCATCATTCTTGTTTGATTCTAATTTTCAGCCTAAAAGGTTTAAACCACAAGAAACAACAGAGGAAAGCAAAACTGTTGTAAATGTCGCCTTGTCTTCTCAAAATGAGTTTTGGAGTGTGATTTTCGGAAAATATGCTAATGTAAGATTTCTTAAATTGAAAAGAGTAATAAGTTTTTGCTTAAGATTTTTTATAACTGTTTAAATAAATCCAAGCAACAAAAGGGGTCACTTTCAGTTGATGAGTTGCAAAAAGCTGAAAGTATAATAGTAAAAGCAATCCAAGCTCAGAACTTTTCAAAAGAAATTTCTGAATTAAAAAATAATTCATTATTATCAAACAAAAGCTTGCGTTCACTTAAACCTTTTTTTGACACTGAAAGTGGTTTTCTGAGAGTAGGTGGCAGACTAGAAAATGCAGATGTTCCCTATGAGCAAAAATTCCCCATTCTGCTTCCATCTCATCATCCCATAGTTTCAGCTATGTTGTGTGAGCAACATAGTCACCTAGGTCATGCTGGAGCACAAACTGTGCTCTCTAACTTCAGGCTTAAATTTTGGCCCTTAAATGGATTAAGGGAAACCAAAAGGGTTATACGTAACTGCTTACTCTGCTTTCGATTTAGAGCTAATGCTGCTTCTCAGATAATGGCATCTTTGCCCAAAGACAGAGTAGAGATGGCACGTCCTTTTTCAAAAACAGGTGTGGACTATGGAGGTCCATTTATATTAAAGTCTTCTCAGTTACGCAAGGCACCAGAAATCAAAGCATACATAGCTGTTTTTGTATGTATGGTGACAAGGGCCATTCATATTGAACTAGTAACAAGCCTGTCTACGGAAGGTTTTCTTATGGCATTTAAACGATTCGTATCTCGAAGGGGAAATCCTTTAAAGATGTTCAGTGACAATGCTACCAATTTTTTGGGAGCAAGAAATCAACTCAAGGAGTTGTATGATTTCTTTTCTAAGCTAGATAATCAAAATTCAATTAAGGAATTTTTTGCAAAAAAATGAAACAGAATTTCATTTTATCCCACTACAGAGTCCACATTGGGGTGGAATATGGGAAGCTGCCATAAAGAGTGTAAAATATTATATCCATCGCTTGTTAGGAAATTCTAAGTTTACTTTTGAACAATTTTATACATCATTGACTCAAATGGAGGCAATTTTGAATTCACGTACGTTGTCAGCTTTATCAAATGATCCTTCAGATTTTCAATGTTTAACTTCTGGCCATTTTCTTGTAGGCACCAATTTAACTGCCTATCCAGAAAAAGATGTTAGTAAGGTTCCAGAAAATCGTTTAAAACTCTATCAAAGACTGTCACAGATCCAACAAATTTTTTGGAAACGATGGTCAACCGAATATTTAAATAGGTTACAAAATCTTCCAAAATGGCAAACTTCTTTTCCTAATTTAAAAGTCAATGATTTGGTCTTAATAAAAGCTGGAGACACCCCTCCGTTAAAACGGCCGTTAGCCAGGATTCTGGAAGTTTACCCCGGTAAAGACAATAAGGTTCGAGTAGTCAAACTGAGAACTCAACATGGAGAGTTTGTCACAAATATTACCAAACTATGTCCCTTACCTGATCATGTCAATCAGTCGTAAACCCAATCTTGTCAACTTCATCACCTAATCATGTCAATCAATCGTAACCCCAATCATGTCAAATTCATTCCCTGATCAAGTCGATACTCAATTCACCCTATGATGTCAAACTTCACGCAATTCCTACTTATGTCAAAAGTTCAATTAACCCAAATGTGTCAAATGTTATTACCAAACTTGTCGAAATTCAATTCTGATTTGTATCAATACTCTTAGTTACATTTTTGATCAGACTGTGTCTGAATCCTGTTGTTATCCTTATCTTTTCAAATCTTTTGAATGCCACGGGCATTCAAAGGGGGGACTATGTTGTGAAAACAGTTCACAACATGGAATATGAACAAATTCTGGCGCATGCGCCATCTAACAACTATATGTTTGTTGAACACGTCCTCTTCCATACGTGTATGCAACCCTGCCAGATTTCTACTTGGTGTCAATATTAACGACGCCAGCTTAAAGTGACGGATACTTCTACAGGCTCATAGGTGTCGCGCCCTACCCTTTTTTGGATTAAAAATTACATTTTTTAATCATCTACTCAATACTTTTGCATTCTGACGATTGAAATGATCTATTTAACATCAACCCCCTCTCTCCTATTAGTATTTTGGGAAAATTTCAAGTACTTTGAAAGTACTACCTTGTCCTTGATCGCGTAGGATACACAGAGAGAAAAAGAATGACACAAGCTGTGTCAAGGAGAGAGCGAGTTCACACTATAAAGGGTGGAAAGCGAGTTGAAAACGTCACTATCAGTCAGATTCTTCGTCCGTAAGTCCCTACTGTTAGTCAAATTACAAATAATAATTTTTGCACCCTATGCGGTTAATTACTCGTGAAGTTGGTGAATAACTTTGTTTTTCTGGTCTTACCAATGTGGCAAGATTTAATTTAGTCTCAGTCCTAGTGACTACAATCAGTTGTTTGACCCTATGCGGTTAATTACTCGCCAAGTTAGTGAATAACTTTGTTCTTCTGGTCTTACCAATGTGGCAAGACTTAAATTAGTTCCAGTCCTAGTGACTACAATCCAGTTTGGGTCTGAGTGACCAACACTATCAGTCTATACTTTAGTCGAGCAAAAAGAGCCAAAAAAGGAGTACGCTTCACTAGCATTTCACAAGGGTGGAGTCATGGTATCGCACTTCATAAAGGTCAAGTAGTGGTAGCAAAAAGGAGTACGCTTCACACTATGTGGAGTAGTGGTTGTGTTGAATGCAATACATTCAGCACTGCAGGTTTGGTTTGCAGGATTTTTGGTTCTTATCGACTAAATACTTGGTTCATGTCTTATCAACAAATAAATCAGTTCGTGTCTTAACAACCAGTAATCGGCTTGTGTCTTATCGATCAACAATCAGGTTGGTCTCGATAACTAGAAAAGTGACTTTGTGAACGTGCCACTCTCTCCAAGGACGACATTGTCGTCAATGTCAAAATTAAGCTCTAAATTTAATCTGTCACTACTTATCTAAACAGAATGTAAATAATGTAAAATTATGATATAGTTCTTTGCCAATGTGGTATACTATCTTCAAAATTCTCAATCATCAACAATTGTTATTGTCAGTACATGTAAATTCAGGATAAACAAACTACAGGAAAGGTGGAGTACTACACTTGACAACAAAGGTAAAATTGTTTCTTGTAATTTGTAATGTTATTTAATGTTTTAAAGTTTATAATAAAAACATGAGGTTAAGGTAATGATTTGTTCATCAAAATTTATAGATATTTATACAAATATGTCAGTTGAATGTTAATTTGTAATAAGGTTTTGGTTTCACAAATGTATTTTAATTTCAAAACATTTCATGTACAACAAATGTTGGTTTCAGGTTATATTGTTATATTTTTTACATAGCAGTTTGTTCCATAAATAATAAAAAATAAGAAACTTAGTTTATCTTCCTATGGTACAGTCTTTGTTAGCAGCACGATAAGATTTGTGCTTGCCCTCGTTTGTTTTGGCAGTCTGTGCTCAAAGAAGCATAAGCCTGTTCCAAACAGTTTTGTTTAGTGACGAGTCAAGATTTTGTCGTTTTAGTGATGACCGCCGTAGGAGAGTGTATCGACGTCCTGGCGAGCGATACGCCCAATGCAACATTGTCAGTATGGTAAGCTATGGTGGAGGATCTGTTATGGTATGGGCTGGCATTAGTGTGGAGGCCCGCACGGAGTTGGTTGTAATTCAGGGAGGTCGTCTTATAGCTGATCGATACATCACAGACATTTTACAACCGCATGCGATACCGTATGCCCCCTTTGTAGGAGAAGACTTTTTATTAATGCATGATAATGCACGCCCGCATGTGACTAGAGTAGTACAAAATTACCTCCAGGAAGTCGAAATTGCCACTTTACTTTGGCCAGCGAGAAGTCCTGACCTTAACCCATTGAACATTTGTGGGACAATATGGGTCGTAGAGTTAGAGCCTTAATGCTTCCACCTAGGGACTTAGATGAACTTTCATTAAGGCTGATGGAAATATGGGATCAGACGGACCAAGATGAAATCAGAAAACTAATTTTAAGTATGCCTAGAAGATGTGCAGCAGTAATCAGGGCAAGGGGAGGCAATACACGTTATTAGGTATTGTAATTTTGTTTTTTAAGTTCCGTTTCAAAAATAAAAATTTTGGATATTTTTTTATATGCCCCGTATTTTTATTTCTTCAGCTTTATGAATCTCACAATCTGTAAAAATATATTCATGAGATTCCAAATACTAATGTTAATCCATTGACGTGACGCTTAAACAAATTTATAAAGTCAATTTTTCGATTTTTAGACTGCGTTAATTTTGCGGCGCAGTTAAGTTTCAAATTTCTTAGTCAAAAAATTTCAGTCAGAAGCTAAATTATCCACATTGAACACCCATAGATCCGCTTTAAATTTAATTTTTACTCTTAACAAAAATGATAAAACAATTATTAAATAAATAAATAAGTCTTTATTGAGCACGTGGCTAGTTATAAAAAAATACAAAATACAAAAAAAAACAAAAAAAAAACTATATTTGCATGTTAGTTACAAAAAAATAAACACTTTAATTTATGTGTCCCTCAAATATTTAAACACTTTCCTGGTAAAATCCTTCAGACTACTTGCATTTTTTATTATCCCCGGAAGGGCTTTAAACAAGCGAATTCCCTCAAAAAAACATGATTTCTGTAAGGATGTAGTCTTAACCGACTGAATATTATAGTGTTGCCTAGGGCGAATATTATGGTCATGAAAATTTGACCTTTTTTTTAAGAAAATCGTTAAAATATTTAGGCAACTGCCCGTGTTCTATTTTATACCTATATTGGAACTAAGTTCGCCTTTTTAATGCTCTGTTCCACGGACAGCCAATTTAAAGCCTGAAACATGCTCTTTACTGGAGTATATCTACTGCAATAATTGAGAATAGCTCGCATAACTTTAGTCTGCTGAATTTGCAGCCTATATATCTGTACCTCAGAAGCAAACTATGTTAAGTCACACATTTGAGATTTTTACTTTTTAATGTTAAGTCAATCAGCCCCCTGCCTATTGCTATTTTTATTTTTTCGTTATCTCGACTCGTTTAAAACTTAACACCTCCTAAAACTACATTAAGTCATCATAACACTAAAAAAAGGATAACTAGGTCAAGTCATGTTAATATTTGTACTTTGTACGTATATATTAATTGTAAGTCTTTGTGAAATGTATATTATATGTAATAATAAATGCCGTTAAAAGTAAGTAGTCTGGTTCTGCAAGTTGGCAACGCTGCGCCATGTTAAGTCACGGATTATTTTCAGTTGACATTTAAACATCAAGTAGAGTGCACGTTTTCTCGTTTTTTTGTTTGGTATGTAAATTGAAACTAAGATGGGTTCTAGAACTCAAAAAATGTTATCAAAATGTGTCCCAAAATAAATATTAAAGAAAAAAATCAAAACATTTGGTAAGTAAAATAACAAAAATGTCTTTTTGCTTAAAACTGACTTAACATTATTTGGGACATGCCATGAATTAAGTGATAAAGTGACTTAATATACTAACTCATCAGTAAAGTGACTTAATTTTTTTGTTTGTTTTATTACAGGTCATATAAATGAAGAAGAAAATAATGAAGAGAGTTAATTTAGGTTCGAAAAAAAATGCGGAAGCCTTTCTTTTGGAAACTACACGTATGTATTATTATTTTTATTTGGAAAAAGACTTCTTAAAACTGACTTAACATTATTTGGGATATGCTATAAATTAAGTAATAGAGTGACTTAATATACTAACTCATCAGTACAGTGACTTAATTTTTTTTATTTCTTTTATTACAGGCAATATAAATAAAGAAGAAAATAATAAAGAGACCGTTAATTTAAGTTCAAAAGAAGATGCGGAAGCCTTTCTTTTGGAAAATACACGTATGTATTATTATTTTTATTTGAAAAAGACTTCCTAAAACTAACTTAACATTATTTGGGATATGCTATAAATTAAGTAATAAAGTGACTTAATATACTATCTCATCAGTACAGTGACTTAATTTTTTATTTGATTTATTACAGGCAATACAAATAAAGAAGACAATAATAAAAAGACTGTTAATTTAAGTTCAAAAAATGATGCGGAAGCCTCTCTTTTGGAAAATACACGAATATATTATTATTCTTATTTGAACAAAGACTTAACATAGTTATTGTAAAATTAATTTAAAGAGCAAAAGTGACTTAAAATGTATTACTTTTATAATAGGAAACATACCAGAAGACGTAAATATTCAAGACAACATCAATTTAAGCCCGGAAAGAGATCCAGAAACATTACGCTCGGAAAATAAAGGTATATATTAAGTACATTCTTATTTGAACAACTTTAATTAGATGAATTTAAAGAACAAAAAATTAATTACAAATACCAATGAGTAATACTTCAAATTAATTTTTTATCGAGATTAAATTATTAAGATTTTTCAAAATTGGTTAAAGATGAACCTTTCTTTTACGATAAACTAGCAAGGTTATACTAGAACGCAAGACTATTTGAGGGGCTTAGGATAAAAGAGCTCCAAGTGCATTTTTTTATATAATAGAGTTCAGTACAGATTGGCACACCTAAGGTAACACTTTATTTGGTCTAAAAGAGATCCAAGCGATTTCTCACATAAAGCGGCATCTATACGACAGTAAAAACACCATGCAAATAAAAATACAGAAATCTGCATGTTAAAAGGGATCCAAGTGCACTTGGTTCCCTTTTATTGTCAACTTATTGGCACATTTATGTTCAAAGTGTTGTAAACAGTTCCAATATTTTAAGCTGAAATAGTGTCAGAACAAAACAAAGAGCAAAAAACAGAGAGAAAGTGTACAAAACAATGGAGAGCAGCAGCGACAGTGAACGTAAGTAGTTTTTTTTTACAAATTGTATAAGTAATTACCGCAGTTTTATTTAGAATTTTTTAAGTGAGGTTAAATGTTTCTTAACGCACGACATCAAGGAGTTTAACAGTGTTGTCATGTTGTGACGTCAACGAATTTAACAGTGTTGTCACGTTGAGGATTTTTTCTTAACATTATTGCTATGGTTACTAAAACATTGTTTAATTTTTTTAGGGCCAGATGTATTTGAAACAGATGAAGATAGTGAATTCGAACCAGGAAGTTCATCGTCATCAGAAGAATCGTTAGTTTCAGAAGATGAGTAGATAGAGAAAACGAAAAGTAAATAAAAGTAAGTAGAATATAAATAAAAAAAAGTTTTACGTAATTGGGGAAAGGCATATATCGGACATAAAGGCAAAAGTTGCGCTGCGCGCTCTGTCAAGCCGTACATTCATACATATATATATATATATATATATATATATATATATATATATATATATATATATATATATATATATATATATATATATATATATATATATATATATATATATGCAAAATTTCTTATACGCCTCCAAAATATATATGCTTTCATAGAACACGCCTCCAAAATCGGAGGCGCATTCGCAAAATCGGAGGCCAAAGCCAATTTGCGTGTATAATGGATTTATTTGTAGATTTAAGTCAGCAGAAGAAGTTTCACAAATTTTTGTTCGGAGGCTTTTTGGGTCGATATACATGTACAGTTATACAATGCAGTTCACAATATTTTATCTACGGGGCGCCACCGTTTTATACGCATATACACTTTAATTAATGGTACTGACGAATTTGCCTCTACATGCTCTCCGTACTATTATGCCTCTGAAATATGGCAACAAGGTAAGGAGGCCAATAATACGGAAGATTTACGCGTGTGTAAATAATTTACTTTTATGATTATTTTATGTTTTAAAGTAGTTGCTGAAATTACGATTGGGGCTCCGAAAATGTACATAATATGTGTATAAGATCGGTGAACGCTTTGATATAGGGGTCTGTAACTTTATTTGTACAGTTTTTTATATGATAAGAAAACGATAAAAATAGATAATAGATACTCTTATTACTAATGTATGTTACAGTAGTAGAACTTTTTTAAAATTTATTTTTGCTAAATTGTTGTCACGCTCTAACACGAAATATTACCAAGTCTAAACAAAAGAGATATTGCCCACATTTAGAGGGATGTCCACTAATGGTGTCGAGATTATGCTTAAGTTCGTATATTGTACAGAGGCGTGGTCAAAAATTAAGCGCAAGAGTAATATAACAAATATTAAAGTTGAATGAAGTCTACTTGTCACTTGTCAGGTGTACACGTAAATATGTAGAATGAGAATTTAGAGTTCTCTAAACCACCTGAAGATGCCTTATATAATAAGGACTAAACAAATGATGGTAAAACAAGCTATTCTCCGGACTATATGTCTCTACGAGCGCTGGATTACATATCAAAATTTGCCGTATTTTCTTCTAACATGCAAGAAACTACCAGGAAGAAGGAAACATTTAGTTCTCATCAGTACAAGATAGACGAACATACCTTCCTTCGGAAAAAGTAAATCCTTTTGAAGCTGTGATGTCGAATTGTATAAGCAGTAAGACATAGGCAGCGCCTATGTCTATCTTGTACTGATGAGAACTAAAGAGTTCGAAACTGGTCTGCAGGTGACGACAGTTTCCTTCTTCCTGGTAGTTTCTTGCATTCTGAAAACGTATTTTACAATCTAACTCTGTTAGAAGAAAATACGGCAAATTTTGGTATGTAATCCAGCACTCGGAGGGACATATAGTCCGGAGAATAGCTTGTTTTACCATCATTTGTTTAGTCCTTATTATATAAGGCATCTTCAGGTGGTTTAGAGAACTCTAAATTCTCATTCTACAAATATTAAAGTGTTTTTCTTTAATTTAGTATAATTTTAGGAGTTTTTGATATTCTTGGTTTTCTATTTAAAGAGCATGTTTTCGTTTGTTTCTGAGCTAAACTTACAGACACGCCCCTGAAGGTGTAACTTTCAAAAACTAGAACTAGTTCTTGGACCTTAAAGGAATGTCTGAAAAGTGTTCGAATGAAAGTTTTTCAATCAAACATTCCTATCAAAACCCTTCTGTTCTAGTTATCAAAATTACCATGTTATTTTTGTTTAAATTTACCTGACACTGAAAAAATGCGAGAAAAACTTTTTATCGTAATATTTAACGGCGTAGTATAATCGACACATTATAATAATTATCTGTAACATCCACACTTTAAATGAGATTTTGCGTAATTTTTTCTGTGTGGCATCAATTTTATTGAAACAAGGGCCTGCAAATGTTTAGTTATTGAGTCGCTGGCGAATCCATTTGCACACGTTTTTAAAAACGCTATGGTTAAATTTCAGCGGCTCATTTCTTGGCGACTAGCATTAAATGTTGGTCGCTGATTTTCAACAATATGTTTTTTAGAAACGTGTACCAACGTTGGTCGTCAGTACCAACGTGTACTGACTACTCGAAACGTTTGGAATCGCCTGGTTAAATAGTCTACTATATTTTCACCCATTTAATGAAGAATTTTATTAAAATGCTAAAACGTATTTATTTATTTTTAATATTTAAATCTATTACCAATTTTGATACTTTTTTATTACTTACTTATAATTTCTCTTAAAGTCAATGTGTTGCTTAGGGTTGTTAAAGACTTAAGGCAATAAAAAACAAAAAGATGTAAAAAACTCCTTATGTTAGGTAAAAATGGAAAAATACACAACTTTCAACGTTAAAATATAGCGTTAAACAAAAAGCTTAAAGCCCATGTTGACGCAAGTCTGTCAAGCGTCGTATTCGGGTTTCAGGAGGTAGCAAATTCATATCTAATTTTTTTTTAATTAAAAGGGTCCCAAAGCACATCAAATAATTTTCTTTTAACCACTATGAAAACGTACGTCTATGAGGTAGAAAAAATTTTAAAACAGTGGAAATGTGCGTTGTGACTGCATCAACACGCCAAAAATGAAATTCCATAATTAGCCGAGCTATTAGCTTGTGTCCACCTTAAGTAAGACACTGGTACGCATTGGTCAAATTTATTTTAGAACCTTATATTTTCCATGGCATACTAGCTAATAAAAAATATTAAAATAGACTTTCGAGAAAATATCCATTCAAAATATTAAAATTAATAAAGACACCCAAATAGATTTGGTTCTTTTTAAATATTATATTTATTTTCATTTTTATACTTAAAAAATTGTTTTAAAGTCGACAAAAATAATAGTAATGAAATAAATCATTGCTTAAAACATTACATGAATATTAAAATTTAATTCTACCCTTTACACCTGGTAATGGTGGATTTTTAAGCTAACAAAATTCTAAGTAGATTATATATTATATTATATCAACTTTAGCTTTTACCGATTTACAGCTAAATAATGTAATCTACATCAAAATGGGTTTGCTACATTTTAAAAGTTATTTAGAAAAAAATTACAGGTGAGACAGGTGTAAGAAATTATAGGCAAAGAGGAAAATAATAGAACTTAAATTTGTTTTATATAATATATTATTATTTTCACACTGCGTAACTTATAAAGGATACAAAAAATCTGCCTTTCACGGAACAGAAATAAAAATATAAAAAATCGGTCCAGTGCAAGCTATACTTGCACAATTAGTGTTCCGTGCTCCCCACTTAACCTGAGCAAACCTCGGCCGCCCGACCTCCGCCCATCTGCCGCGCTACCCGCCGCCGACAGCACCAACGCCGTATCACATCGTGTGTGCGCGGAGCTGAATAGGCCAAATTACAAATTTTGAAAATCGTGTAAGCACAAAAGTTGTTCTTTACATGGTGAGAAATATTTTTTGTCGAAAATCTTTTTTTCTAAAACCAATAATTCAGCAGTTATAAGGAAATAAACAATTAAATTATTTATGACAATTGATCGCGCAGAATTGTTCAATCCTGATAATTTTGGTTTAATCTAGGTACAGCTAATTCTCAATGTTCATGATTTTTTGTCAGAATTTTCTAAACGCTCCTTCTGGTGATAAGTGATAAGGGTGGTGGGGGACAACAATTTTTACACGTTTTTTCCGAAAAATATTTAAAAAATGCATAGAAAATATATTATAAATATTGTTTAATTCGTTCTTCAATAAGCTTTCATTAGGCTCCCCACACAATGCCCTTGAAAAAATTGAAGCGCCATCAAAAAAAAAATTCCCAATTTGCCACCCTAAATTAACCCTAAATTAACCCCCAGAATCTAAATTTAACTTCCTATACTTCACGTCTGTAATTGGTCCACCACACTCTATCTCTGTGCTAAATTTCAAATGATTACGTTGAACAGTTTTAGAGAAAATCCCCTCTGACAGACGGACGTTTTTAGTGTTCCTTGAAATGGAAGTGATTCCATTTCAAGGAACACTAAAAAAGGATAATTAGACAAGAATAAATAAGATTTCATATGTTAAAATGGATAAATACTCTGATGAAACAGTAAATAAAAAGTGCATATAGTTTTGCCAGCGACAGAGCTATATGTGAAAAACATTAATAATATATTATAAATATTAAGTTAAATTTTCTAAAGTTGTCCGCCCTATACAGGAGCGTATTATCCAAAAAGCCTAGAAAGCTCGGGCTTAGGTTCCTAAAACTTTTAAGGGTGGCGCGTCAGCGATGCAATTTTTAAAAATAAACAAGAAATTAAAAAAAATCAGTTTTAATAATTCCGAATTACTGTCAAGGTAAGAATAAATTCCTACTTGGTCCTCAGTTTATATACTTTCTTATAACTTCAGTACATCAGTTCAGTACTGAAAATATATAAAATTCTTTGCATGGATTATCTGTCGTGAAATAATAATAAACTTTCAAAATGCAAACTATTTTGTCTTTAATTGTCAACAGTAGCACGTAACCTACATTAACTAGTAAGCTATAATATCAACTCAAACTGTAGCACATGCAAGTTTATAAATAATAACTAACTAATGTAAAATGTAACTAAGTATTATAAGTATTATCGTAGGAAAATATACAGTGCCTTAACTAGAGCAAAAACCAGCAAAATTAAATTTTTTAAGTGGCCCGCCCTATATCTAGGGCATCAACAGTGCCTTAAATTATATCAACGATAAAATCTTTAGCTATAGACAAAACACAATTTTTGTATTTTAGTTACAGCGACGAAATCAGAAATATAGTTTTTGAGGTTGGATTCCTCCCTGTATAAATTTTATTGGCCGGTTTCGAGCCAGGATAAAGCCTAATTTATATGCATTTTTTTTTATTTTGTTCGAGTAATTAGCAAGTTTTCCCGCCCACGGACAGACTGACGGAAATGAGAAAATATTTTTTTGTGATTCAGAAACCCCAAAATATAAAGATCTGAAAAAATTTCGGGAGGCGATTATTAAACGAAGAAAATATTAACTCCTCCAGCGAGGGAAGAAAAAGATAATATTTGTTTGTTCTATATACAAGGTAAAATGCACTTTAAAAAAGAAAAAGCCACGAACTTACGCTTAATCCCAGTCGGGAAAAAAGACATAGAAAAGATTTTTTTAAACTTCCCACCCTGTATAAAAATTTTATCAAGTTTTTTTACGTAAAATCGTCATTTGCGTATTTATTTCTTTTAAGCTAATGTTTTAGAGTTATTACAAAACTAAACAAGCATTTTTCTACTCTTTCACATTCTGTTGTAAGAAAAATCGAAATTGTCACTGAAAGCTTTGGGTTCATCAGAATGCTTATATTTTCGAATTAAAGAAACAATAAAAAATACTATTATATCAATGGTAAAAGACTTAGCTACATACAAAGTATAATTTGTGTAAAATGTATCATTTTAAACAAAAAATAGATACTATCTATTAAAATGTGCTCGCTCACGCTGTTTTTAAGTTTCCGCGCCAGCATACAGACGGAAATCGGAAACCATGTTTTCCCTGATCTGGGCACCCCCAAACGTGATCTGAAAAAAATCTCGAAAGATTTTTTTTCGCCAATAAAATACTTTCTCTCGCGATAGAAGTCAAAAGATCAACCCTCTGAATGTGGCGCAAAATTTTGGAGATCATCAGACTGACGTAACCATCAATAGCAATCCTGCATAGTCAACACTTCTTCTAAAACAGAACTATGCCTGCTGCCTGAGGGTTACGTCAGTCTGATGATCCCCAACAAGGTGAAAGCTTACTGTCCTCCCGGCCCGGGATTTTCCATTAGTTTTTGGATGCCACATAATTTAATGCAAGCGTAGAACACACTGTCTTTTTGGTTTGTTATGCCCCAAACATTTTTATTTGACTACATTATTTATTATGGACACTAATATCTTATTTTTAGAAATTAATGTTTTAAAGTGTTCATGCTGTACATAGTTAATCGGAAATGTTTTGGGTTTTAAGCTAGGTCTCAGACTAATATATTTCTAAAATATTTTAGTTTTCCGTCAAGTAGTTTTTAAGTTTTCGCGCCAACGGACAGAGAGACCGACGGAATGGGAGATTTTGTATTGCTGTTCACTATATTTTACAATAATATTATAAGCCTTTTACTGATATGTTTAAATAACGAATTTACCACGTGCCACCTTGTTGAAGACGTTACTTAAATTTGGCAACGTTGTCGGAGGCGTATGCGCTCGCTGTGCGCATAAAAATTTATACAGAGGAGGCTTACTCGACGTAAAATGTATGGAGGCGTGTTACGTTTAAAAGTATAGTAAAAATTTGTATCTTTTTTGGATGCTTATTTCTTACCCCTCTCACGTTGCTCACGTAGACATTTACTATTTAATGCTATTTGAATGCAATATACACGGAAATCTTTATTCTTTACAGTGGAGGCCTGGGTGCCTGTGTAACGTATAGAGCCCAGTTAGATAGCCATGCACGTATATATATATATATATATATATATATATATATATATATATATATATATATATATATATATATATATATATATATATATATATATAATGTAATACCAATATATCGGAAGAAGAAAGAGCTGGGTTGTTTCAAAGCTTTTACAAATTAGGCTCCTATGATCTTGAAAATTCATTTATGACTTCTTGTATAAAAAAGAAAGAAGTGGCTAGAAAAAAAGAGACAGCGAAAAACAAAAATTTTAGCACTGAGATTTTTCTTTTGAACAAACGCGTATGCAAAATGTTCTTGCTCAAGACATTAGACAAAAGCAACCAAAGATTAAGAACTGTGTGTTTGAAAACTGATTCTGTTGGGATTTGCGCAAAAAATTTAAGAGGAAAGCAACCTACTAAGAAAATTGATCCACAAAAACGCAACGAAGTAACTGAGCATAAAAAGTTTTCCAAAATATAGATGCCATTATTCTAGAAATTCAAATTTTAATACGAAGTATTTGTCTCATGATTTAAATTTAAACAAAATGTACAAACTCTATGTTCAGCTATGCCTGGAAACAAAAGCTACTCCAGTTAAGCTTACATACTATCGATTCATTTTTAATACAAAGTTTAACTTAAGATTTCATAGGCCAAATTCTGATAGTTGCAGTAAGTGTGACGCTTGTCAAAATATTATAGACTATAGACAATTCCCAGGACGAGGGACAAATTAAAAAAGCCAAATTGGAACAGGAGATTCACCAGAAAAAGGCGCAGAAGGCTGTGGAAAAGAAGATAGCGTAAACTACGGAGGATCTACAGATACTGCCGTTATCTGCTTTGATCTTCAGCAAACCCTTCCCACTCCTTTACTAACTACGAACAAAGTTTTTTATTCGACCAGCTTTGGACATATAATTTTTGCGTGCACAATATAGTAAAGGGGAGGTCAGATATGTATATCTGGGATGAGTCAATTTCTGGTAGGGGATCGCAAGAAATAGGCTCATGCCTTGTCATAATTATTTAACAGCGGTAATAACTTCAACAACCTAGCCTTAAAGACAACAAAAAGACAATGATAAAGTTAACCAAAACACATAATTACTACTCTATCTTTAAGTTGACGATAAGGAAGGCGTCATAAAGGTAACTGTAAGCAAGTTACCTTAAAGTTGCGGATATGATGCCTTGATGTTCGGAGCAGAGCAAGAGTTGCACTGTTTTATTGTCCGAGTGTTGTAGTCTCTACCTTTTGGGCGAACGACAGCTAGCTCATGCCGAGAGTGGTGTGGGTAAAGTCAAAACAAAAGCGCCACCTGTTTTATCCCCTAGGTAAGGCAGAGACTGTTATACAAAAATAAAAACAGGAAGCTAAAAGTTTGACCCAATAAAACAGCTTGCTCTAAAGGTTATTACTTTAATATTTAAAGTGAGGATCATATCCCTAATAAAATATCACTGTCAATTCCTAAATCAACATGAACAGGTGTAATCACTTACATGTGTTACAGCTGTTACGCAAATAATTAAAAAGTATCCAACTCAATATCCTTAAGAAAATATGATATTAATTCTTAAAATTAAAATGAAAAGTCATGATTGTAATATAAAGAAGAAACCCAGCATTCGCACTTATCGTGGACTGGTGTCGATATACTTGCCCATCTCTACTGATTTTGACACTCTCTTTCGAAAGTGAATGAAAAGTTAAAATAAGGTAGGTTAGACTTAACTGAGAAATATAACTGATGGGATCATTTTATTTTATTTTGTATTTGTTTCAACTTAATTGTTAATAATATCCAGGTGCCAAAATCAGTGACGGACACGGTTAATAGTTATGTACAATAATGACAATAGACTGATACTCAATCAAGTGCACGTGGACGCAAGTAATAAGGCCTTCTTACTGTGTGTTGTGCATCACAAGTTAAAGTTCATGACGATTTAAAGGTCATGGTACTATCTAATGCAACAATATAATAAACATTACACAATAAAACGTTAGCGCAAAGTTGGTAGCTATGTATCACTTATCAGCCGATAGTTATAATAATGGTCCCACTAGAACGGCACAGACATATGGGTAAAACCTGACATTTATGTTGGTGTATGGTGTAGTGGTTGTGGTGCTTCCAGTACGCAAGCAGCAAGATGGACGGTGAAGCTTGAACGGTGTCACCAGGGCAAACACACTCTGGGAATATCAGGACGATGGCCTCCTGCCCTGATGTGGAAGCTCCAAGGCAGAACCGTAAGGGCAGACAGACAACAAAGTAACGAAGGAATAAAGAGAACTGGGAAAATTAGGCCTGAAACAGAACCGAGCTTTAGGACGTGACCTTCAGGCATAAAATATGGTAGGTAGATTTTGAGATATATTTGTAATATGTATAGACTTGAATAAAAGTGTTAATATCAGAAGTCACATATAAAGATAGATGTTTAAAATCAAAACTTACCCGAGATGGCATGTGGCCTTGTCGATAATTGAAACGAATGTTGGGATTTTTCCCATAAAACTGAATCAAATCGAATAAATAACTCTATGGCGTAAAAAAGTATTTTACCGCCAAGATTTCAGCTTAGGGCCCCAAAAATTCATAAAATATCAGCAAACTGCTGCTGGACTGGCCAAATGCAACACAGCAAAAAAAACTAGTCCAAAAAAAACCCAAACCGTCATCAGAAACGGCGGCAGGTTCCCATCTGTCAACGACCTAGGGAATTTTGGTTCTAAGCAGTGTAACCTCTAACGACTTTTGACATTTCAAAACAATAACAAAGTGGTTTATAATTATTTTTATTTAAAAATCAAAGATTTAAGTCTCAATGCCCTAAATATGCCCAAAACATTTCTCAAACTGGCGTTTATTTCACTTAACTTTGTAATTTTTTGGTCTTGATTCTGAACTAAAAAAAGAACCCAGATGAGGCCTAGAACGAGATACTAAAGAAGATGAAGTCAGATACAAATACCGTTGAATACCTAGCGATGCACTTGAAGAAATAGCAGGTAAGCTTTTAATCATTACAACAATTTATCAGCGGGTCTACCAAATCGTATCACTCTCACACGAATAGCACAAGCTAATAATTATTTTATTCTTTTAGGATGACCTGAGGAACTATACACAGTTTGAGAAAATCCTTGACGATAAGGCGAACTAGAATTAAATATACTTATATCTACATTGTACTTATAATGATTGAAATAAAGGAATCTATAAAACTAGAAACCAAGCTCTTTTCACTTAACACTAAGCGAAGACCTGGTAAGTTTTTAACTTATATGTACAATAGTTTACAGCCAAAATAAACCGTAACAGCCTTATCCATTTTATACAGAATGTACTGCCGAAAAGTGTCACGAAACTCATTGCCTACAGCGATTCATGTGGAGGCCAGAACGAAAACAAAAACATCGTCAAACTCTTTATGTTTCTGGTTAAAAGCACTCATATCTAAGAGATCCACCATAAGTTTTTAGAACCAGGACACATATTTATGGAGTGTAATAGAGATTTCGGCATAATCGAGAAAGTGAAGCGGAAAAATCCTACTTTTTCTTCATTCAGATCTTTTCGCCATGTTGCGCGTACATATTGTAATGCTGACTCACAAGAATGGTTACTCCTAAATCCTGACTATCCCACAAACAAGAACTGATTGCCTTCAAAATAATTCCGCATTTGTAGATAAGCGACTGTTTCAATGATCTTATCTACCACAGACAGTAAATTAATTGGCCTGAATTCGGATGGAATTTTAGGTCTAGAAACTTTAGGTATAGGGATTAACACTAGTTTTTATTTCACTTGGTATTTTTCCAGTTTGTAACGAGGTATTTTTCCAGTTTGTAACGAGGTATTAATCAAATAAAGAAGAGGATATCCTATTACACAAAAGAGGTCCTTAACTAATTTGATGTTTAGTGACCCATCACTGGTGCTCTTACTTTTAAACCCAAAAACAACTTTTTTAAGTTCCGAAAAATTGACAGGTTTGAAGTTGGCCAAACTGTGCGCGTAATTTCTGTCTATGTTACAATTCAATTGTTTCTTTTCTATACTATTTGAAATTTCATTTATACTGTCAGCATAAAAATTGTTAAAATTCTCCTCTATTGGTCCATCATACATTCCATAGTCGATGTCCGTAAAATTAGTTTGCTGATTGTTATTTCCTACCAGACTACCAGGTCTTTTAGTGTTCTCCACATCTTTTTTCCATCTCCTTTACACCTATCTATGTTTGGATCATAGTACTTTGTTTCTTCAGTACGTATTAAAGAAGTAACTTTATTTCGTTTGGCTTGATAGTCCTTCCAATCTTCATCACTTTTAGTTAATATAAACTTTGTGTATGATCTGTCTCTATTATCCTGCGCCTGCTTTACCGCTCTCGTAATCTATTCATATTTTGTTACTATATTATGTATTTGTCTTAGAGCTATTTTATCTACTGTCCCTTGGATTATATGAATAAAATCCTTATAAATTACATTTACATTTGTAGAGGTGTAGTTCCAGTTTGCTCCTATTAATTGTCCAATTAAGCTGGAAAATCTCTGGGAACTTCTTTGGCCGTAAAGTATGTGATTAATGAGTGTGGACGACATATTAGTAGTTCTTGTTTCTTTTGTAATTTGTGTAAGTCCTGCTGCTGGTACAATTTGTCTTAGTTTTGTGGCGTCATTGTTTTTTTTTATTAAGTCTATGTTCAGATCTCCCATGAGCACTGTTTTTGCTGATGAATAATTTCATCACTAAGCTTTTCCTCCAAGTAATTTAAGAATTACCTACAGTTTGTACCCTTATCAACACTGTCCAATAATTGTAAGTAACTGCCTCGTTAAAGATCACTGTAAAAATTAGAAAACTTTTTATGTAAATAATGGTTCCTCCAGTATGTCTGCTATTCGAGTAGTAGATCAGTTTCTGATAACCAGGGATGTTCCCTTCTGTTTCATCTATTTCGGGTGTGATATGTGTTTCACTTACACAAACAATGAATGAATTTCTATCCTGTAGTAACTGTTTTACTTCCAGTATGTGTGGTGTAAGTCCTAGGACGTTTATATGTAAAATTAACACTCTAGTCAATGACCAGGTGGTTTTGCGAGCATTTTTTAGTGGCTATATATACATTGTCCTAGATTTAACTCGCTCTTGTATTCTTTTTATAACAGATGCAGTCTTTATCAAAAACGGTATGTTTAAAATCTATATTTGGAATTTTCAAAATATCGGGAGCATATTTACAATTAGTATTCCTTTACAGTTGATTTGCAATCTACACTTTTATGATTTGCACTGCATAATGGACAGACAATGTTTGGCTGTTGACAGTGTATAGCTTTGTGCCCATATTTCCAACATCTGTACCAACGCAAATCATTAAGATACTCATAAATCGGAACACCCGTCCAGTCGAGAAATATTCTTTTATTGTTTATAAGACATTTAAAAACCTCAGGTGGTACTTCTAAGACTACTTATAAAACTGTTTATTCTTTGGCATGTACTTTTTAAAAAAATTAATTTCAAAATCTTGTAAATATGACGACAGGCAGCTCTGATGCCTCCTGTACACCAACAATAATAACCTTTGGATTTCCTATTTTTGGAATTTCTATTGTGTAGTTTTCAGAGAGTTCAGCAACCGCCTTGTTTTGCAGTTTTTTTAAGGAATCCCCATCGTTGCATTCAATCACAACACAACCTTAGCCGACAGGCTTCAGATTTTTTACTTCAACTGATATCTCGGATGGATTAATTTTTTGTGTGGCAATGTTTTTTGTAGTAGCACTGTTTGGTTAGTATTCTTCGGTTTTATTATTAGTGGCGGAAATTTATTCTTTTTAACGATACTTGACCATTGATTTTCCTGTTTTCCTGTGGATGTTGTATCTTCCAACTTGCTGAGTATTTCAGTCGTCTTTATATAATTTTCTTCAACATGACGCTCTAGATTTTCCATTGGTTTAACGATGTTTGGCCTTTCCTTTACCAATATGACGCAGTCATCACAGTACCAAAACAAATTCTTACAATCATCAATTGTTGTATACAACTGGTCTTTTAATTGCACACATTGAAAATTATAACTTCGATCACAAAATTTACAAGTAACCAACTTCGAACTGACGATAAAATTATCGGAGCAACGAGCACACACGTGTGCAACCGTCGACATCGCAGGCAACTAAACAGACTTCTCAAAGGTGCATTTAGGTCAAAACCAAGTTTTCCAAGGTATAATGAAACTTGGAATCTATTGTATATTTTAGCAAATGTAATAAAAGGGTTAATGACTTTTATTATATATTATTGACATCCTTCAAAACATAATCATAATTTTCTAACAATATCTTAACTATAAGGTGAAAGGTACTATACATAAGGTGGAAGTAAAGATAAATATACAACAGTTCTCCCCCTCTTAATCGGAACTTCTTTAATATCCATATTTATCTACTGGTTTTCTAATGCGACTTGATCTTCTTAATTCTTCGGCATTCTTTTGTTGTCTCGAATGTTTTTCATTCTCTTCTTCGTTGCTGTTTTTTATTTTTGTAGCTGGAACACTATTTGAACCATGTGCAGGTTTTGGACTGAGAACAGACGGGCTATTATGATTAGACAGTTGAGGGCTAATATTTGTATCGCTATTATTATTAGACATTTCTGGGCTAATATTGGTATCTTCGACTCCTCCGCTTGGTAAACTGAAATGAATTTTTCTATCTGTGGGCCAAAATACATTTTTTCTCTTATTTGATACACTATGTTTATGGTTGGTTGCTTGTTGGCAGGTTTTCTCTGTCTTCTCGAACACTTTCTCTACTGGTTTGTTAACTTGACATTTTTTTAGTTGGTTATAATGCCGTTTAATTACGTACCCATCATCATATTTTATTAAATAATGTAGTTTTCCTAAGCGTTTTATAACAGTTCCAAATCTCCATAAACTTGATTCCGTATAATTTCTTGATTGGATTCGGTCGCCTACTATAAAATATTTGTTGAAAACTGGCTGTTGTATCCGAGTCTTTTCCTGTTTTTCTGGTCGAATTAAATCTAGCTTAGTTCTAATGTTTCGTCCAAGTAATATTTCTGATGGTGTTTTTCCACAAGAAAGTGGTGTAGCTCGATATCTGAAAAGAAACTTATGTAATTTCTCTTGCAGTGTTCCTGGTTCTTGCAGCATACATTTTAATTTCGTTTTTAAGGTCTGGCAATAACGCTCGGCTTGACCATTAGTAGCCGGGTGACCTGGTGCTATTGTTCGTTGTGTTATTCCGTTACGATTGCAAAATTCTGTAAATTCTGATGATTTAAAGATGGATGCATTATCACTTATTAAAAGCTCTGGAATACCCCATCGACTTATAATTTCTTTCATATAATTTATAGTACTTGTTGATGTTGGGGAACTTTTTGACATGAAAATTTCTGGCCACTTTGACTTAGCATCTACAACCATAAAAAAGTAATGACCAACAAATGGTCCAGCATAGTCAATATGAGCTCTTTGCCAGTTATATGCAGGAGGATCCCATTTATGTATGGGTGCTTTGGCAGGATTTTTTTGAATACTGCAACACGCCCTGCAACTTCTTACGAGGTTTTCGATATCCTTATCTATCCCTTTCCAATAACAGAAATTTCTTGCCAATGACTTCATTTTTACCATTCCAATGTGCGTAGAATGCAGTTCTTTGAGTAGTTCTGATTGCAATGTTTTGGGTATAATGACTCTTGTTCCTTGTAGTAAAATATTGTCTTGTACTGTATATTCACAATTTTGTACTTTCCCACTTAGGAGATCCTTTCTTAGTTGGTTTAATTCTGGGTCTTTACTGGTTTCTTGCTCTATATCCTGAGTTGTGATTGTTTCTGAACATATCTGGTTAATAGCATTGCAGTTAGAAAAATGTGCATCATCAAATTTGTCTTCGTTGTTTATTTCGTTAACTGGATTCCTGGAAAAATAATCGGCATTGCTATGTTCTGTAGATTTTTTATGTTCAATTTCATAGTTAAATCCTGATAAATACTGTGCATAACGAAGCATTCTTGTTGCTGATAGTACTGGAAATTGTTTCGTTGGATTAAATATTGTAGCTACTGCCTTGTTGTCTACGCATAATATAAATTTTCTTCCGTATATATAATGAAATAATTTTCTAAATGCCCAGTAAACTGCCGTCGCTTCCTTGTCTAGTTGACTATAATTTCGTTCTGCTTTTGTTAATGATCTGGAATAAAATGCAACGGGTCGCTCTGCACCATTTGGAAGACGATGTGAAAGTACAGCTGATAATCCATATGGACTAGCATCAGTAGCAAGTACAACCGGATACTCAGGTGAAAATGGCATCAAAATTCTATCGCTCATCAATTCACGTTTCGCGTTTTGAAAAGCAGTTTCGCAGTCATTCGTCCACCGAAATTCAACATTTTTTTGTAACAAGCGATTAAGTGGATGCAACAATTTAGATGCATTAGCTATAAATTTAGAATAGTACATTATTAGTCCTAAGAACTGTTGTAATTCACTTATATTTTTAGGTCGGGGTGCGTCTTTAACTGCTTTAATTTTGTCTTCACATTTTTGTAACCCTTCTTTGGAAATAATGTGCCCAAGATATTTAATTTTTTCTTCAAAGAATTTGCATTTATTTTTATTTAAATGAAGGTTATATTTTCTCATCCTTTCTAAAACTTTATGCAGACGTTGTTGGCATTCTTCGATTGTTGACCCTTGTACTAGAATATCGTCAAAATATGCAACTGTTCCTTCTAAATCATTTAAAATTTGATCCATTATTTTATGAAACTCATTTGGCGCCGTTTTTATTCCGAAAAAGAGACGTTTGGCCAAATAAGTTCCTTTGTGGGTTGAAATTGCTTGAATTTTTGCGCTTTCTTGATCAACTGGAATGTGCAAGTAAGCCTTGTATACATCTAGAGTACAGAAATATTTTCCATTCTGCATTTTCACAAATATGTCTTCTATCTTTGGTATTGGATACCTACTGTCGATGAGTTTTGAATTTACTGTCACTTTATAGTCCGCACACAGACGAATTTTTCCATCGGGTTTTGGAATAATTACCAGAGGAGTTCCCCATTCCGAATGATCTGTTTTTTTCTATAATTCCTTGTTCTTCCAACATATGAAGTTCACGCTCGACTTCTTCCTGTAAGGCGTATGGAACACGACGTGGTTTAATGTAAACTGGCTTTGTTCAGGTCGTGTCTGTAAGGAACAAGAAAATCTCGAATTTCCCCTACTACAGGGTTAAAAACATCTTGAAATTCTTCGAAAATCTGGGAGATATTCTTTATTGGACTAGTATAAATATCTTGAAATTTGACATCCAATGCTCGTAACCAACGTCTACCTATGATTGGACTTCCATAATCAGATACGACAAACAAATCACCTTTATAGGTTTTCTCCTGATACGTAGCTGTAACTTCTGCCATTCCCAATGGTTTAAAAATGTGTTGTGTATATGATCTGAAACAAATATTTGTTTTTTGCAAAGTAACGTTAATCCCTAAAGAATCAAAATCTTTCTGAGAAATGATGGTCACTGGACTTCCAGTGTCGCATTCTAACTTCACAGGTCTGTCATTTATTTTAATTTCTACGAACATTTTCGGTTCGAAAGTATTTTTGGACGTTTCAGCAAATATATCTATTACTTGTTTGATAGAAAAATCATCTGCGGAATCGTCTGACGCGGAGTCTATATTGTATATAGGTTGCTTTCATTTTTTCTGCAATGTTGAAATACACACCTTAGCAATATGACCCTTCTTATTGCACGCTTTACAGGTCAATTTATCTTTAGCAAAACATTGGTTTGTTTTATGATTATTTCGACCGCAATGTAAGCAGAAGTTGGCTATTCCTAACTTTTGAAAATCGACATATTTGTTTGATTTTTTACTTTTAACATTTCTAGATTTTGAAAATGAATTATAGTTTATTTCATCAATGTTAGTGCCAGTAGAGTATTTTGTTATTTCCTGATTGCCTATTTTCGACGCTTCTATTGCTGTAGCTATTTCGTATGTTTTTTCGAACGTTAAATTTGAATGTTGGAGTATCTTCTCTCTGATTTCTCCATCATTGAGTCCCCTTATAAATTTCGACCTTAACAAATTATCCATTATCGACTTAGCGCAGATTATATCTGAACATTTTGTCTCAAAATGACAGTGTTTCATTAGTTCTTTTAATGCTGCCAAATAATCTGATAAGGATTCATTTTTTTCCTGATTTCGAGAAAAGAATTTATGTTGTTGTACTAAAACATTTGTTTTTGGTTTTAGATGGTTTCCTAATAAAGTAATTAATTCGGTGTACGATTTACTTGCAGGTGAATCCGGAGATACTAAATTAGAAAGTAATGCAAAATATTTAGTGCCCAAACAATTTATCAATACCATTACCTTAGCCTCGTCGGTTTCTTTGTCTGTTCTGTCCAGTCCTTTTAATTTAAAAAAATTTTCCAGCCTCTGTATGTAGTTATCGAAGCTTTCTGAGCATTCTTCATATGGTTCGAATGTCAAGATTTGGTTTTGTAAACGATCTCTGGTGCTGCTGCTCTGCTGTTGCTGTCCTTGTAGACCTTTTACCAATCCAGTTAAAGCATTTATTAAGGATGTCATGTCCTGTGATGTATCCTGCATTTTTTTTTAATCCTCGTCGCCAAATTATTGTATATTTTAGCAAATGTAATAAAAGGGTTAATGACTTTTATTATATATTATTGACATCCTTCAAAACATAATCATAATTTTCTAACAATATCTTAACTATAAGGTGAAAGGTACTATACACAAGGTGGAAGTAAAGATAAATATACAACAGAATCCTGAACCAGTAATTAAGTATTTTTCGTCTCTGTATCCGCATTTCAAGCTAAATTTAAGAACATTGACCATTAAACTTACAGTACTACTTGCCTTGGCAACAGCCCAAGGAGCACAAACCTTAAGCAAAATCAGACTTTTAGATACTTCTATAACCGAAACTAAAATCGAAATATCAGTATCTGCCTTTCTAAAAACTTCCACAGCCTATACTGATAGTTCCTATTTTCAAAGATAAACCCGAAATTTGTGTTGCCAGTACTATTTTATATTACATACAATCAACAAAAAATATAAGACAAGACATACCATATTCTTGTTTGTATTAAAGGATGCTTTAAAATTACCTAACCAGGAATTTTAATTATTTTTATATCTTTTATTACGAAGATCGTTCCAACCTTATCGTTAAACATCTACAGGGTAATCTAACCCATAAAAAAACACATCGAGCAACGTCACCTCAAACGATAAGCCGCTGGATAACACAGGGTCTAAAATTATCCGGAATTAAACACAAACATATTCTGGCCTCAAAGGATACGCCATTCCGCAACTTCAGCGGCTTATCGCGCAGGGCTCAGCGTTGACTGTATATTAAAAACAGCAGGTTGGTCACCAAGGTCTCAAGTATTTGCAAAATTCTGTAATCGACCTATAGAAAATACAATGCAATATCTTTTTACTAGTTAAGAACGTTACACACATTATTACTTTACTTATTTTTGTTTTAAAAATTAAACTGTTAAATATTTTTTGTAGTATTCCCATTATGTATTGCTTAATTCTTGTTTGTATTAAAGGATGCTTTAAAATTACCTAACCAGGAATTTTAATTATTTTTATATCTTTTATTACGAAGATCGTTCCAACCTTATCGTTAAACATCTACAGGGTAATCTAATTGGGATGCAACTACGTTGTATAATTAGAGCTTAAACGACTTACCTGTAAGGAAGTTCAGTCCTCAATTATACTAGTAGTTGCATCCCAATTAGATCACTTTCCTCCCACCACTACGGTGAGTTGGTTGATATAGCCCTATGCAGTAGGTTGGATGATCTAGGAGAAAACGCGCTAAAAAATATTGACTAGGTGGTTCCAGGGCAGAAGGCGAAAGCATAATTTCGCCGAACGCCGCATGTATAGCGCCGCGCGCCGGCTTGAAATACAGCGGCGCGCGCTGGCGCTAAGACATACTAAGACAGGGTGACCTAATTGGGATGCAACTGTAGTTTGGCAAGTGAGTCTGTAACAGCCAAAAGAATTTAAAGAATGCGGGCAAAAGATTAAAACCCTTTTATGGCTAAGCTGCTTTGTTGTCAGATTTTTTAAATTGCCATTACATTTACATTAGTTATAATATAAACTTTCTTTAGTGACTTGAACACATCGATACCACAGTACAACACAGTAACAACTCGAAAATTTTATATTTTGACTTATTTCATTTAACTAGTTAAAAATGGTCAAATCTACAAAATGCAATATAGAAACAACTAATATTGGACAATTTGACAGTGATATAGCACTAGTTACTATATTGCACGACAACAATATTTCCAGTTCAATAAAGAAACAAGTACAGTTGTTACCCTGTTGCAAAGTTTACTATAGCCTACCTTAATGCAAGAGCGTAACAACTTAAGTTGTTACTCTCTTGCACTCCATTGTCGACAATTTAGTTTATTTGAAAGTTACCAGACGAGTGTTTTGTTTTTGTTGTGAAAAAATGAGGATACCTCTTGAGTCTCGATCTAGTTATTTACTTCGATTAGCTAAACAAGGTACTGTGGAAGATGCAGGAAAAAAACAGGTAAGTTACATGTTATTTTAAGTTAAATATATTAAATTTCTAACCTCACTTTTATAAAATTCTTGTTCTCAAAAATAAAATATAATATGTATCTACATAATAATAGCACAAAGGTTAATACCAATAACGCAATTCGTAGCAGATATAGCTTGTTTTTATATTGTACTCATGGCCGAAACTAGGAATTTTATCAGGGGGAGGCGAAACGACTACTGGTTATAAGTGAGTTTCCGGTACCGGCTACCTCTCACAGCCTACATGCAATATACTGTCAGTGTTTCCCGTGCATTCTTTATAATATTATGGTTACATTTTTATAACATATAAAGCAAAACTGCAAAATAATTGCTACAATAAATAATGTTCAAAAACTTGTAGAACTATGACTGTAGCCAGCACCCCAAAACTACCGACTTTAATGAGATTCAACAAAACTTAGAAAATGATGCGACGCCTATAAATCTACTTGAAGAAAACAAAGTGGTAAGGGTTCAGGATACCTGAATTTTCCAAACTATAAAATATGGTACAAAAATTGCAAAAAATCCATTTATCTTTTTGAAAGCAATTTTTAAAAAGTTTATTTTCAGATATAAAGAAAATTTGAAATAATTCTATTGGTGTAATATAGTTTTTTAGATGGTATGCTTTGTATAGGGCTTAAATGTCAAACATAAAATTGTTTTTCTACAAATGTCAAAAAATGACAAGGTTCGCGCATTGATAACAATATGCGAAGTGACACTTTTTTCATTTTCCTGTTACTATGACCCCGCGTGCGCGAAGTAGTGTGCGAAATAGGCATTTCGCGCATAGCATGTAAATTATACGTTGACCAGCGGATCTGTGTCTATCAAAGGAATTTAAGGAATGCGCTTTAGTCTACAAACCAAATTTATTTCTAAATGTTTAACAATAATTAACACTTTTCAAAGTATGACAAAATTTTACACTACCTAATTTTATTTATTATTTACAATGTTAACATTAATGGTGAAACCGCCCGTACCCGGGTCGGGATATCTGGGAATTTTTGCAAGATCTATAAAGAAAAATGAATATCCTAAAATATAAAAATTCTAATAATATGCATACATAAAAGTCTCTGTTTTTAAAATAGTCTAAGAACGTGGGAAACGGCAAAAGATTACATAAAAAAAAAGGGTCTCCAGGTCAAATTCTTGAGGATTACAGAAATACAGATGGCCCGGCCAAGCCTGGGAATCAACAAGCCACGCTACATCCCCGCCGAAGGGGGAGCGCGAGTATTTAAGCGCTAAATGCGACCGCAGAAAAGGCATTCAGATTCAAATTCAGCTAGTGGCAAGTTAATTAGTTTCGCTGCCGGGGTTGGTGTCTTTCTGTTTTCTCTTAGTGCGTCGTTTTGTGGGTGGGACATGAAAAGTAAGCCTTTGACTCATTGTTCAAAATACAGTTACGTTAAGTTTGATTTGTATTATTAAACAAGTAATAAAATTGGATTTCTTTTTACTTATTGAGATACCTTGTACGCCGATTTTAGCTGGCGGTGGATTACGCCGAGGCTAATCTAACTGGTGGATATAGGTGTCGCGGTAACGAATTTAAATCCATGAAACTGCTTAAAAATATACTTACATTTCATTAATAATTCTACATAAAATTGGATTTCTTTTTACTTATTGAGATACCTTGTACGCCGATTTTAGCTGGCGGTGGATTACGCCGAGGCTAATCTAACTGGTGGATATAGGTGTCGCGGTAACGAATTTAAATCCATGAACTGCTTAAAAATATACTTACATTTCATTAATAATTCTACATAAAATTGGATTTCTTTTTACTTAGTGAGGTACCTTGTACGCCGATTTTAGCTGGCGGTGGATTACGCCGAGGCTAGTCTAACTGGTGGATATAGGTGTCGCGGTAACGAATTTAAATCCATGAAATTGACATCTATATAAACAAAGATTGTACTAATTAACTATATAGGGGACGGGGCAGCGAAACAGTTCATTAGTAAAATAAAAAGGCTACACCAATAGTACGTAGCAGTATGAAAACAAGAAGGTGCAAACGACTTGGGGGAGACCTGCAGATCAATACAGTTACAGGTAAAAATTTTTAAATACATTTAAGTGGTCCTTGTCAATATAAAATAATAATAATAATCACACGAAAATGAAGACGACCATGGGGGGTCTTAACAGGGTCAGTAACACTCAGTGGGAACGGTCAATGAATCTTTGCTGTCAGAGGTAATTTGGGTCACTAAAATGCAATAGCGCCACACTTGTAAATACAGATGGCCAGTCTGTCTTCCGGGGTTTATTTGGCATAACAAAGAGAAAATAAAGGTCAGTAAACCGACAGGGTAGATAAAAAAGTAAAAGGGGTGTTTGATTAAATTAAAGGTAATCTGCATTATTACAGAATAAAAATAAAAAGGGTTGGGTTGGAGAAAATATGAATAATCGCGTTTGACAATCGTATTATCAAGATTGGCAATGATAAAAAATAAAGCAGGGGTGTTGATATTGACATGATGCTACCTGTAGAACGTTAACAGATAATAGGTATATATAAATCGGTGTGATGGGTTTTCTTGAGAAAGGGTTATAACCGGCGATGGTGCTGCTGTCGAGGTTTCCGGTACCTAAGTAACATGAAAACAACATTCGCTCGAGAAGAAAAGTGACACATGCGGATGAGCGGATGGACTCCTAATTTTTATTGCACCTTTATATGTTATACGTTGAGGTGTCCGATATTTTGTTTGGGTATTGTGCTGATTGTAAATCGGCTAATTACAGTAAATTAATTTAACAGTGGGGTTCCACTGTTTAGGTTTCGGCTCCTCACGGACTGTCCGAAAGTGGGGTTCCGCTGGAGGCTTTCCACCCTACGTAGTAGCATTATGCCAAGCGTGTACGTAATTTGGGGTGATACTAAGGGTTAAAAAGGTATTTAAAGAATAAAAAGATAATTTAAAGAGTAAATTAAAATTATACGTACACGTCAGAGGGGCGATACCAATAATAAAATGCAGGTTATCCGGGTTATATCAGAAAAGGGGTTTTGGTAAGATAAAGTGCATGCAGGTCTTGGGAAAAACAACATGTAAAGAATCATTTCACGAGTATCACCATCAATGTCGCAGACATTAGATATGTGAGCTATGAGTGGGGAAGGCGCAGCCAAGTAAAGCACCGATAAGAGGTAGTCAGGAAACTCACCTGTGGTGTCGCAGACATAAACAGGTGACTAGAGTGAAAAAGGGTAAAAATCACGGGAGACAGACAAAGGCCTATGTAAATATATTGAATTGTTAATTATTATAAATATTTTATTGTATTTAAATGTAAAATTGATAACTAGCAAAGTATGAATAAATAAATTATAAAAACAGATTGAATCTTTGATTTCTTATGTCTATAATGCGACAGACTAAAAAGGGGAAAATATAATTAAAAACTATCAAAATCTGATATAAAATTTACTGTTGTACCAAACTTTAAAAGAACCCGAAATAAACACAACGTAGGAAAATGAGTTAATGCGTCCAGACGATTACAGCCAACGTGATTGACTTTGTCACGTGATGAATAGACTGGGGGTAGAGCAGTTTCACTGGTGCCGTGACCAGGATTTAAAGTCAGTAAATTGGGACAACGAAAAAAAAACACGGGGGAGGGTTTTGTTTCTAGTTAAATTGATACTGCTTTTATTACAGTTGCCGAGCTCCCAATGCCGGGACCACCAATCAGTACTAGTAGTAGTTCGGACCGCGGTGGAAGCAACAACTGTCAAACCATGGACCACTGGACGCAGGCCATGAACAAAATGGTAATGACGGTATCTAAGTTGGCTGGGGAACAAAAGAAACTACTCCGCCGTATAAACATCAACAGTCGGATGATCCAGAGGGGACACACTGTGGCACAAGGCAGGAAGATGGTAAAGAAGGATCGAAGAAAGGTGCTCATACGAGGACAGTCTGCAGACAAACATCGAACATCCGCAGCTAGCGTTGAATGCCATACTGCTAATCAGACGAGACCCTGGATGTTTACGCCAGCGCCTTCGGTTCCCTCGTTTAAAGGACAATACATGGGTAAACATCCAGTAAAGTTCCTGGAAGAATTAGAAGGCTACTTTAAGAAAATGAACATTTCAGACGAGCATAAGTTGGAAGTGGTAAATGATTCCTTAACGGAAGCTGCACAGGACTGGGCGGCCATATTTAGTTGCACCTGGAAAAACTATCAGGATTTTAAAACAGCTTTCCTCAATACCTATTGGTCTGAGCAAGAACAAAATAAATTACGCCAGACAATAACATGTCACCAGTGGTCACCTGCATTAAAAAAGACTATGGAAGCCCACTTTGCTTACTATATTGGCTTAGCACGTTTACTGACGGATCCGATTCGAGAGACGACACTAGTTACGAACTTAATGAATCACTTTCCGACGAACATCCAAGCACTATGGTCGCTAGTACCTAGAAAAACTATGACAACGGCCGCCGAATTCCTAAGGCAGCAAGAAGCCATTATTATCGACAGTTCCGAAATGCCACTGGCACCCACACCAAGGCGCGTGCGACCAACAGCAACAAGGGACAACCATATAACATCATATCAGGGAAACGACCATCGGTCAAGTTAAAGGGGCCGAGCTACTTGACCGCAGTGATCACTAAACGGCCGAAAGTACATAACACTGCAACAGTTACACAAAATACACAAAATTTTAACTCTGGAATTACGCCGGCCAAGGACCACCCTGTATATAATGTTGAAATGGTCAACACAGGAAGTTCTCCAACAGTACAGAACTTAAAACCAAAAGGGTTGCCAGAGATAACCGTTTATTATGGCAAAACAGTAATCAAGGCTTTAATTGACACTGGTTCGGAGGTGACGTGCATATCCGAGGATTTGTATACGAATGTAATCCAATGTACCCTACCTCCAATGCTACCGTTGAAAGCGATCATTATACAAGGAGCTTTTGGGACCAGGAGTAAAAGGGTTACCCGACAAGTATTATTAAATATTGACATTGCTAAACGCACTTTTAGCATATGTTGTTTAATAGTCCAGGGGCTTATAAGACCGCTTATTATTGGTGCAGACTGGCTACAATCCCGAAAATGTACATTGGACTTGCACGGAAAAATTTTAACGATTCCTAATACCGACGGAGAGCCTTCCAAAGTACCGTTAGCACAAAGTGAGGAACAAGATCACGTAGGCACAGTCGATACCGAGGAAACAGAAATATTCTTAATAAACAAAGTAGCATCCAAGGAGGGCCTAATTCAAGACAAAATTGATGCGTGCATGTTGCCAGCGGCGCACAAAACTGGGTTAAAAAATTTATTACATACCTATAAGGAATTATTTTCTGATAAGCCAGGACGGACACAGATATATGAACATGAAATAAAAATGACGGACAATAAGCCATTTTTCAAAAAGAGCTATCCTGTGCCATTTGCAATGCGACCTGCAGTCGAACAGAAAATTGCAGAAATGTTAGATATGGGAATAATTGAGCGTACTTCCTCCCCATTTTCCAGTCCTATCACGGTTGTTAAGAAGAAGGATGGGTCAATTCGAGTCTGCCTAGATGCTCGAATGTTAAATGAGAGAATGGTATCTGACCATGAAAGCCCACCGCCGATCGACGAGTTATTGCAGCAATTTTATGGCAGAAAATACTTAACAAGTATCGATTTAGTATCGAGCTTTTGGCAGATTCCTCTAAGAGCAGCTAGTAAACAGTATACTACGTTTTACTATAATGGAAAGGCATATTGTTACAGCGTGTTACCCTTTGGTTTAAAAACCAGTGTAGCAAGTTTTTCGCGTTGTATGGACAAGGTGCTTGGGCCGGAAGTACGTGAATTCACGTATAATTACGTCGACGACTTATTGATCGCATCGGCTACTTTTGAAGACCATCTGGAACACATTGAGATAGTGTTGAGGAAATTAAGGGACGCAAATATGACGATAAATTTGGAAAAATCCACGTTTATCCGGCAACAAGTCAAATTTCTTGGACATATTCTGACACCAGAGGGTATTAAGGCGGACCCCGAGAAGGTCCAGGCTATACAAGATTTTCCTCAGCCGACAAAAATTAAACATCTTCGAGCATTTCTAGGACTCTGCAATTATTATCGCAAGTACTGTAAAAACTACAGTGACTATACCACAAAATTAGGCCACCTGTTAAAAAAGGGCAGACAATGGCAGTGGGGCGCTACTGAACAAGAAAGTTTTAAAGAGATAAAGGGACAATTTCTTAAAGAGGTTATGCTGATCCACCCAAACCCAAGCCAAACGTACCTACTTGAAACCGATAGTTCACAACATGGTATTGGCGCCGTGTTATACCAGCTGCTGGAAGATAATGAAAAGGGCGTAATTGCGTTTTACAGCCGAAGTTTTAAAGGGGCCGAATTAAACTACATGACCACAGAGAAAGAACTATGCGCTATAATTTACGCCCTAACAAAGTTTAGAATATATTTAATAAACGTGAAATTTATTATACGCACTGATCATAAAGCTCTGACCTTTTTGCGACATTGCCGATTTTTGAATGAACGCATCACTCGCTGGGTCTTGTTTCTACAACAATTTGATTTTAAGATCGAATACATTCGAGGGGGAGAGAACGTAATTGCCGATGTCCTTAGTCGATACCCGTACGACCAAGACCAGGCAGTTATAGGACAAACAAGTAATGCAGTGATAGCAAGTTTTCGAGTAGAGGGGTCCAAGACACTCATAACGGACATAAAGAATATGGCCACATGGCAACAAAACGACCCTTTCCTAAAAGAAATCTACGATGCTTTAAAGACTAGGACACCACCTATAAAGATGAAGATCCGGCGTGCTTTACAGTACTATGCATTAACGAATAATATCCTACTCTATAAAAGTCCTAACACAAGTCAGCATGTCATTGCCGTACCTCGACAATTACAATCAAAAATAATTTGGCAGTATCACAAGGAAATGGGACATTTTAGCAGCTCCAAAGTGTATCCCGTACTGAAGAATAGTTTCCATTGGCCGGGAATGAAAAAACACATAGTTAGGGAAATAAAAAGCTGCGACCTGTGTCAAAAGACAAAGAAACCAAATGACACCGTGGCAGGCCCCATGCAGCCAATTGTGACAGCAGAGATAGGGGAACTAGTGGCCGTCGATTTCTTTGGACCATTGCCAAAAAGTAGGGGTGGGGTATGCTACATATTAGTGGCTGTCGATGTGTACTCCAAGTTCGTCAAGTTGTTTGCTCTAAAGAAAGCCACAGCGCAAGCAGCAGCAAAAAGGATCACGAATGATCTGACACCGATATTTAAGGTTAAGAAAATCTTAAGTGATCATGGCACCCAATTTACCTCCGATAGATGGAGAAAGCCACTGCAAGAAGCCGGCATCCGGGTAACATATGCAACAATAAGGAATGCTCCATCAAATCCTAGCGAAAGATACATGAAAGAACTCGGCCGATTCTTCAGGACATATTGCCACAATCGACATAAATCGTGGGCTAATTATTTACCCGACATTGAAGAATGTTTAAATAAGGTGCCGCATTCAAGTACAGGTCAAAGTCCGTATCAGATAGTAACTGGGAGGACGCCGAGATACATGCTAACTCGCGCCATTGAAATGCATTTACCCGCAGAAACGCAAGAGCACGAGCAGGTGAAAAGAGCTGCACGAGAGGTTTTGTACCGAGAGGCCCTCAAAAGAAAAAATCAACAAAGAATTAAGACGTATACCTTTAGCCTGAATGACTTAGTACTCCTACGATTAAATCCCACCTCGAAAGCTATCGAGGGTTTAACGAAGAAGTTTCACTTATTGTATGATGGGCCCTATAGGATTGTCAGAATTCCCGAAACAAATGTGTACGAAATTGCCCACCCGGAGAGCGGAGTCATAAAAGGGACGTATAACACCCGGAATTTGCGCATGTACTGGTCAAGAACTCAGGCAGAGAACCTTTTCGGGAGCGCCAGTAATAACTGTGACCTAACTTAGTGTATAACAGTCGCTAAAGAAATATGTCCCAAGTGTTGACGCGCGAAATAATTCGTGAAAATTTTAAGAAGCGAAAGGCTGAAGAAAAACAAGAACAAGATAAACGACGGAATGACGACAAAATTGTTTTAAGCTTGGTAGATACGACGGATATACCAATAAAACTACACCAAGATGGGCGGCCAGTAACACCGGACACCCAAGAAATTAAGGTAACCGATCCACGAAGGCCCACATCCAAACAATGCAGGGAGATATTACTAGAAGTTATTCCGTGGAGCCACTACAACGTCCCACGACCAAGAACACCTGTAACGGCGTCCGGTCCAGGTATGAACAGCAGTACGGATGCGGCAAAGGCGAGGGGGAAACACAGCGGTCGGAGAAACCGCCGGCAGAATAAGAAAAAAGGGGGCCAGCTTTGCGAGTCTAAGTGTGTGGAATGTTGAAGTGCAGGGGAACGGTAGTGTGCAGAGACAGTAGGAAGTTTGCTAGAATAGGGACCAAGTATATTTTTTTTAGATAATAGAAAGTTTAGATAGCGAAACATTAAATATTTTAACTAAATATAAGATACTTTAAAGAAGGTTGGCGAAAAATATATATAGGTATTATAACTTTAAATAATAATAAAAACAAAATAAAAATATGCATGTGTATATATTTTATATGGATATAACTAGTATAATAATTTGGTGGGAGTAAGGTGACAGCAAAGATATATCAATTAAAATACAACCCGTCAAAATTTTAAATTATGCCCTTTTGCAAATGGGATAGTTTAAAATTGGGGGAGAGTGAAACCGCCCGTACCCGGGTCGGGATATCTGGGAATTTTTGCAAGATCTATAAAGAAAAATGAATATCCTAAAATATAAAAATTCTAATAATATGCATACATAAAAGTCTCTGTTTTTAAAATAGTCTAAGAACGTGGGAAACGGCAAAAGATTACATAAAAAAAAAGGGTCTCCAGGTCAAATTCTTGAGGATTACAGAAATACAGATGGCCCGGCCAAGCCTGGGAATCAACAAGCCACGCTACATCCCCGCCGAAGGGGGAGCGCGAGTATTTAAGCGCTAAATGCGACCGCAGAAAAGGCATTCAGATTCAAATTCAGCTAGTGGCAAGTTAATTAGTTTCGCTGCCGGGGTTGGTGTCTTTCTGTTTTCTCTTAGTGCGTCGTTTTGTGGGTGGGACATGAAAAGTAAGCCTTTGACTCATTGTTCAAAATACAGTTACGTTAAGTTTGATTTGTATTATTAAACAAGTAATAAAATTGGATTTCTTTTTACTTATTGAGATACCTTGTACGCCGATTTTAGCTGGCGGTGGATTACGCCGAGGCTAATCTAACTGGTGGATATAGGTGTCGCGGTAACGAATTTAAATCCATGAAACTGCTTAAAAATATACTTACATTTCATTAATAATTCTACATAAAATTGGATTTCTTTTTACTTATTGAGATACCTTGTACGCCGATTTTAGCTGGCGGTGGATTACGCCGAGGCTAATCTAACTGGTGGATATAGGTGTCGCGGTAACGAATTTAAATCCATGAACTGCTTAAAAATATACTTACATTTCATTAATAATTCTACATAAAATTGGATTTCTTTTTACTTAGTGAGGTACCTTGTACGCCGATTTTAGCTGGCGGTGGATTACGCCGAGGCTAGTCTAACTGGTGGATATAGGTGTCGCGGTAACGAATTTAAATCCATGAAATTGACATCTATATAAACAAAGATTGTACTAATTAACTATATAGGGGACGGGGCAGCGAAACAGTTCATTAGTAAAATAAAAAGGCTACACCAATAGTACGTAGCAGTATGAAAACAAGAAGGTGCAAACGACTTGGGGGAGACCTGCAGATCAATACAGTTACAGGTAAAAATTTTTAAATACATTTAAGTGGTCCTTGTCAATATAAAATAATAATAATAATCACACGAAAATGAAGACGACCATGGGGGGTCTTAACAGGGTCAGTAACACTCAGTGGGAACGGTCAATGAATCTTTGCTGTCAGAGGTAATTTGGGTCACTAAAATGCAATAGCGCCACACTTGTAAATACAGATGGCCAGTCTGTCTTCCGGGGTTTATTTGGCATAACAAAGAGAAAATAAAGGTCAGTAAACCGACAGGGTAGATAAAAAAGTAAAAGGGGTGTTTGATTAAATTAAAGGTAATCTGCATTATTACAGAATAAAAATAAAAAGGGTTGGGTTGGAGAAAATATGAATAATCGCGTTTGACAATCGTATTATCAAGATTGGCAATGATAAAAAATAAAGCAGGGGTGTTGATATTGACATGATGCTACCTGTAGAACGTTAACAGATAATAGGTATATATAAATCGGTGTGATGGGTTTTCTTGAGAAAGGGTTATAACCGGCGATGGTGCTGCTGTCGAGGTTTCCGGTACCTAAGTAACATGAAAACAACATTCGCTCGAGAAGAAAAGTGACACATGCGGATGAGCGGATGGACTCCTAATTTTTATTGCACCTTTATATGTTATACGTTGAGGTGTCCGATATTTTGTTTGGGTATTGTGCTGATTGTAAATCGGCTAATTACAGTAAATTAATTTAACAGTGGGGTTCCACTGTTTAGGTTTCGGCTCCTCACGGACTGTCCGAAAGTGGGGTTCCGCTGGAGGCTTTCCACCCTACGTAGTAGCATTATGCCAAGCGTGTACGTAATTTGGGGTGATACTAAGGGTTAAAAAGGTATTTAAAGAATAAAAAGATAATTTAAAGAGTAAATTAAAATTATACGTACACGTCAGAGGGGCGATACCAATAATAAAATGCAGGTTATCCGGGTTATATCAGAAAAGGGGTTTTGGTAAGATAAAGTGCATGCAGGTCTTGGGAAAAACAACATGTAAAGAATCATTTCACGAGTATCACCATCAATGTCGCAGACATTAGATATGTGAGCTATGAGTGGGGAAGGCGCAGCCAAGTAAAGCACCGATAAGAGGTAGTCAGGAAACTCACCTGTGGTGTCGCAGACATAAACAGGTGACTAGAGTGAAAAAGGGTAAAAATCACGGGAGACAGACAAAGGCCTATGTAAATATATTGAATTGTTAATTATTATAAATATTTTATTGTATTTAAATGTAAAATTGATAACTAGCAAAGTATGAATAAATAAATTATAAAAACAGATTGAATCTTTGATTTCTTATGTCTATAATGCGACAGACTAAAAAGGGGAAAATATAATTAAAAACTATCAAAATCTGATATAAAATTTACTGTTGTACCAAACTTTAAAAGAACCCGAAATAAACACAACGTAGGAAAATGAGTTAATGCGTCCAGACGATTACAGCCAACGTGATTGACTTTGTCACGTGATGAATAGACTGGGGGTAGAGCAGTTTCAATGGTACAACATATTTTGACGTTTGTAGAAAAAATTTTGTTTGCAACTCGTGCGCGAAATACTTTAGTGATCTCGACTATTTTTTGAACTCGGCTGCGCCTCGTTAAAAAAATTAGATCTCGATCACTAAAGTAGCATTTCGCGCCCTAGATACAAAAATAACTATTAAATGCTTTTTAGAAACTATTTTTTAATTTTACCATACAGATTTGAAATCAAAAATATAAAAAAATTTTTAGGAGCATGACTATTATAGCGAGCATCTGGAAGTCATTGAAGGTAATGAGATACAAGAAAACCTAGAAATTGAAGAAACACTTAATTTACTTGAAGAAAAAAATTTGGTAAGGGTGCAATTATTTCTATCGCACGGATAAAAATTAGAGAATTTTTTATTACAGGTTATTTCAAAGATACCAACCCCAAGAGAGCTTATTTCTTATTGTGATCCCGAGTTTAATCCAAATAATGTCGATAGCGAGGCCAGTGGGGTATTTAATTTAAGACTAAATAAAAACGCAAGCGTTATAAGTAATTCTTCATTACTTTCAGATTTTGATGCACAGTTGCCAAGCAGTAAATATTCTGGAGGCGAATAACCATGATATATTATCGTCTTTACAGAATGAGTATAACATGGTTATGGATACAGATGAAAATATTCCTATACATAGAGGTCAACAAAATAATACTGATAGCGAGGCAAGCAAGGTATTTAGAGTTATACTAAATAGAGGTTTTTAAGGTGCTTTAATTACGCTACTCTTAATTATTTTTAGATCTATGCGTCAGTGAATTTGCTGTACAATGACCAAACAGTGAATACTAAAGAAAATATGATTAACTGTAAGACACCTTCGCAGATTCAATTTGTAAATATGGAAACAGCAGAGAACATTTCTATATACAGGGTGACGCGGATCTAAATGAACATACTTCAACACAAGACAAAGAATACCTTGGGGGTTCTTAATCACCCATCTTTGATAGTTCAATTGTCGATAGTTAATAAGATACAGGGTGTTTTATGAACTTCAGCAATTTTTTGTTCTTGTCATATTTTTTAATGCATTCCGTATAAAATTTTCATATTGGGTCAACATCTGTAACCTATCTGTCGCTTAAAATTGCAGTATCAGAAAATTTTAAATTCCAGGCCCGTATTAAAAAAAGTTGACATTTTCAATTTTTACATTTTTAACACCCTGTATATCAATTTTTTCAAAATATTATTTTTTTATTGGAAAGAGCATAAAGAATTGACCCTAACGGCATAATTTTCAAAGTTCCCGCACCCATCACTTGATTAGAATAAATGGTTGTTTTGTAAAAAATTTCAAAATGGTGCATATTTGGAAATTAGAAATTAAGAAAATAACAATAAAAAAGCAAAAACTGCTTCCGAAGTAAAAAAATAAATGTACTAAACGTTTAATAGTTTTAACGAGACTAAATTTTAGGGAACAACACAACAACAAATAACAAAGTAATAATAATAATAACAAAACTGCAAGTTAAAATCGACTGCTTAAAATCTAATACATAGAAAAAGTTTTAGCAAGAATTAATTTTAAGAGCACTTTAGCAGAACACTGTTATTTAAGAAGCTGTTCAAAATGCCCTCCATTGGCTTGTTCACATCTTCGTCTTCTGATGTTTAAATTTGACACTGCTTTTCTAATTGCGTCTGGGTTATTTTTTATTTCCTGAAAAGCATTAATAATTCGTTGCAAAAGCTGCTCCCGCGTGTTGATTTCTTCTGAATAAACCAAATTTTTCATATTCCCCCAGAAAAAAAAGTCCATAGGATTAAAGTCCGGCGACCTGGCTGGCCATAAATGGGGCCCTCCACGGCCTATCCATCTGTTAGGAAACGTAATATTTAAAAATTCAGATACAACCCTTGCAAAATGTGGTGGGGCCCCATCATGTTGAAAAAAGAGCCCTCTCACGTTAGCATTTTCATTCTGCATAAGTCCTGGCAAAATGTTTTGTAAAAAATTTAAATATTGATTTCCATCTAATCTTTCAGCAAAAAAGTGCGGCCCAATTAATTTATTATTTATTATACCTGCCCAAACGTTTATGGAAAATTTGTGCTGCGAATGCGATTGTCTGATGGCATGTGGATTTTCTAACGACCATACATGGGAATTCCTTGAATTATTTACACCATCTCTGGTAAATTGTGCTTCATCGGTCCAGAGGATTCGATAAAGACTCCTTTGGTGTCTACTGAGCCACTGGCAAAAGAGTAACCGGTTTGCATAATCGCCAGGTTCCAATCTTTGAACTTCTTGAACATGAAACGGATGCAAGCCTTCCTTTTGCAGTGTTACATTAACTCTTTTTTGCGGGATTCCTAGACGTGTCGCAATTTTTCGAGTAGATGTTTTGGGATTATCTTCAACAAGATTTAAGATATCTTCTTCCTCCTGAACTGGATGTCGTATTGGTTGATCAATATTATTGTCGGTGGGAAAATGTCCATGTTCTCCAGCAAATAAAAATACATTTGCAAATGTTTTGTGATATGGACATCTTCTACCCGGAAATCGCCTACGATATTCCCGAACAGCAGCTCTTCCATTACCGTTACAAAAACCGTATACAAAAATAATGTCGGCATATTCGGCATTTGAAAATTGGTAAGGCATCTTCAACAGAAAATTGCAATAATTGTTAACCGAATACTAACAAAGGTCAGACAACTGTCACATATCTGATAGTGACTTGAATTGTTGCTATGGAACAGTAACTCGATAGTCTTTGGTTTGTTTTTAAATGAGGCAAAGCCTACTTCACAAAGTTTGAAATTTCTGACTGTAATTTACGATTTTTTGTCGATGTCTAAAAAGCAATCATTATCTTGCAGTTTTGTTATTATTATTACTTTGTTATTTGTTGTTGTGTTGTTCCCTAAAATTTAGTCTCGTTAAAACTATTAAACGTTTAGTACATTTATTTTTTTACTTCGGAAGCAGTTTTTGCTTTTTTATTGTTATTTTCTTAATTTCTAATTTCCAAATATGCACCATTTTGAAATTTTTTACAAAACAACCATTTATTCTAATCAAGTGATGGGTGCGGGAACTTTGAAAATTATGCCGTTAGGGTCAATTCTTTATGCTCTTTCCAATAAAAAAATAATATTTTGAAAAAATTGATATACAGGGTGTTAAAAATGTAAAAATTGAAAATGTCAACTTTTTTTAATACGGGCCTGGAATTTAAAATTTTCTGATACTGCAATTTTAAGCGACAGATAGGTTACAGATGTTGACCCAATATGAAAATTTTATACGGAGTGCATTAAAAAATATGACAAGAACAAAAAATTGATGAAGTTCATAAAACACCCTGTATCTTATTAACTATCGACAATTGAACCATCAAAGATGGGTGATTAAGAACCCCCAAGGTATTCTTTGTCTTGTGTTGAAGTATGTTCATTTAGATCCGCGTCACCCTGTATAGAGATTTGAATGGTTTAATTTCTGGGAGAACAGATGCTCCAGAAACTTTAATAGAAACACAAAACGATTCAACTCAAAGTAAGAGCTCAGAAGATAATGAATTTCAAAGCAGGGATTATGATAGTGACGATAGTGTTAAAGATAAAGACTATTATCCTGAAGAAAATAACGAAAGTGAAGCAACAGAAATAGAGGAAATACACGAAAATGAAAATACTCCAATCATAAGCAACAAACGAAAACGAAAAACGCTGGTAAGAAAACGACTAAAGAATCCTGATACATGGGAAAGAAACATAAAAAAACAATCTACAAATTTAGGACAGGAACACATTAACACTAGGGGTAAACTTGTAACTTCAAGAAAAATGGGACCTGTATGTTCTGAAAAATGTCGATTAAGATGTTCTTTCAAAATTAACGAAGAAATGCGTAATGACGTTTTTCAGTACTATTGGCAACTAGGTAACATAGATTTGCAGAGAACTTTTATTAATTCTTGTATGGCTGAAATTAACCCGCCTTACCGCCATGCCAAACCAGGAAGTAGTCGATCCAAAAATTTCAAATACACATTTCAAATTGAGAATAGATCTGTGCAGGTGTGTAAAACTTTCTTCAAAAATACTCTGTCCATTAATAATCGTGTAATATTCACAACCACTAAAAAAATAGATGATAAAGGAATGATAAAGGCTGACCAAAGAGGAAAGCATAATAAACAAAGAAAAATTTCTCAAGAAACAAAAAATCATATTCTAGAACATATAAACTCGTTCCCTACAATAGATTCACATTACTGTCGTTCTCGCACAAATAAAACTTATTTGGATGGCAGTTTAAACATAAGGACAATGTATAATCTATACGTGGAGCAGTGTCAGGCAAGAAATGAGGAATTTGTGAAACATGATGTTTATTCACTGATTCTAAATACTGAAACAAATATAGCCTTCCATATTCCTAAGAAGGATCAATGCTCCTTGTGCGAGAACTACAAAAATTCCAATGAAGAATCAAAACAAAATCTTAAAGAAACTTTTGACAATCATCTAAAGGAAAAGGAGCTTAGTAGAGAACAAAAGGCTAGAGATGTTGAGTCTAAAAATGTAGATGTATATTGTTTTGATTTGCAGGCGGTATTGTCAACTCCATGTGGTGATGTAAACTCATTTTACTACAAGCGAAAACTTTCTACATTTAATTTTACCATTTTTGACTTAAAAAACAAAAAAGGTTTCTGCTACTTATGGCACGAATGTATAGCTAAACGAGGAGCTAATGAAATCTCAAGTTTTTTGCGCAAATTTATTTCCGAAAATAAAAAAGAAAATTTAATTTTTTATTCCGACAACTGTGTCGGCCAAAATAAAAATAAATTTTTATTTGAGATGTATCTTTACTGTATTCAACAATTTGACTTTGTGAAAAGTATAACCCATAATTTTCTGATAGTTGGGCACACCCAAAATGAGGGTGATAGCATGCATGCTAGTATTGAACGAGAGAAGAAGAGGGTTTTGAAAAGCGGCCCAATTTACGTTCCCTCCCAATGGAGCATGGTGATTCGCAATGCGAAAAAACATGGCCTTCCTTATACTGTGGATGAAATTTCAACCAACGATGTTTATGACTTTAAAAAATTTCTCCCAAACATAGGAAATAATTTTACTTTGAATGAAGATAAAGAAAAAGTAATTTGGAGAGATGTTAAAATAGTTAGAGTAGAGAAAGAATACCCAAACGCAATTTTTTACAAAACTTCATACGAGCAAGTAAATTATAAAAAGATTATTGTAAAAAAAAATTTGAGAGTAAAATCTTCTAGAATAGGAGTGGCTAACTTACCTGCGGCCTACTCTAGAGCGCCTAATATTTCTGCAGCAAAAAAACGAGATCTGATTGAAATGTGCAAAGATAACCCTATTAAACAAGTTTATTGGCCTTTTTACCATAATCTTCAAGAGAGCTCAAATATTCCGGAAACAGATTCTTCGGATGAAGATGCCTAATGTAAATTATTGTTCATTTTTTTTTATAAATTTAATAAAAACACGTTCCGAAAACTACTGTTTTTCCTTCCTGCATTCATTTGCACCCATTTTTATCATCAATTTATTCCATTTTTTTTTTCGTGCAAAAGCGTAACAAGTCAAATCAAATTCAAATTGTAGGTCCACTGATGGGTTTTTTATTTTTTTAGTTGGACCATTTAATAACATTGTATATGTTGTAAACAATATGCAATGTATATTATAAATATCATTTTAATTATTGCAAAAACATAAGAATAATACCATTATAAAAAACATTCTTATCTTTAATTGCGATTTTCTCAAAACTTATTTTTTTGACTTGTTACTGTTTTGTACTGTGGTATCGACATATCATTATTTTTAATACTATTAGAGGGAATTCACTATTATAGGGACATTCAATTGAATTTAAATAGGTATATTTAAGACGATTAACCTTTCGCTGGTAACGTACGGTCCCTGAGACCAACAAAAAAATGTTTTGGGTCTTAAAGCGCAACGCATGTTTTCCTCACCACGCGCCGCCAGGTACCTTTTAGTCTTGCCTTCGGCCACTCAGTGCTAGATCAGCGTATGTGGTGGCCGTTCTCGCGATGTGAGAGACCGACGATACCAAACTCGTTATTTTTTGGTAAAACTTGTTAAAATTGATTTTATTGTTTTTTGCGTATAATAATATATTTTAGCTATCTATTGGTATAACTATGAATTGGGAAAAAGAGCAGGAGAGATTGCAGCGCCTATTTGATGAGGTTCCGAAGCCGAACCAGAGGATGACGATGACAGTTTGGCAAATGATCATTTAGAAGTACAAAATTTTGACACGAATTCAGAACAGGAGCTTTCTGATCATGATGACAGCAGCGTTGACGATTTGGTTCCAGCTAACACCACCGCAGCTAGAATTCCCTATCTGTTTGGGAGAGATGGTACAAAATGGAGAAAGTATTACGAAAAAAAGTCAAATGTTAGAACTCGTGCAGAAAACAGTTCCTTTTTTGCCAGGGTCAAAAGGAGATATTCGAAGAAAGTGAGGTATTAAAGAAATCTGGGAATGTTTTTTTTTTACTGACGCTATGCTTGAAAACATTGCCGAATGTACTAATAAATTCATTGCAATGAAATCCTATGATGTAGCTAATTACCGCAAAGCCAGATCGACTGACGTTATTGAACTTCAAGCCCTATTTGGGTTATTATATATTAGTGGGGCCAACAAAAGTAACCATCAAAACTCCGAGGATCTTTTTAGAACAGACGGCAGATCTATGGAAATTTATAGACTTACCATGTCACATAAAAGGTTTCTTTTTTGCTAAACCATATTCGATTTGACGACAAAGAAACTCGAATGAAAAGACAGCAACTTGACAAGATGGCTGCAATACGTGACTCATTTGAAGAATTTAATGCCAATTTATCAAAACATTACAATCTTTCAGCTTACACCACAATAGATGAAAAGTTAGAGGCATTTCGTGGGAAATGTGGATTTAGAATATATATGCCTCAGAAACCTAATCGCTACTGCATAAAAATATATGCTCTGTGTGACGCAAAAATGTTCTACACAGAAAAGATGGAAGTTTATGTTGACAAGCAGCCACAATTTAGTGTAAATAACTCAAATATGGCTTTGGTATCTCGTCTTTCCCAACCTGTATGGGGATCCGGAAGGAACATAACCATGGTCAATTTTTTTACTAGCACCCCTATAGCAGATTTTCTTCTAAAAGAACATCGTTTAACTGTTGTTGGCACAATACGAAAAGACAAACCTCAAATACCATTGGCATTCACAAATTTAAAACGACCAGAAGGTACCTCTATGTTTGCTTTTCGCGAGAAGTGTACGCTAGTATCCTATATCCCTCTAAAAAGTAAAAACAAGAATGTATTAGCATTATCAACGCTGAATCTTGATGATAGTCCTGATTTGGCAACCGGAAAGCTGCAAATAATAATAGATTACAACAAAACAAAAGGAGGGGTAGATGTTGTGGACAAATTGTGTGCCGCATATAACTGTGCAAGTGCAACTCGTCGCTGGCCCATGGTCATTTTTTATAGCTGTGTAAATGTGGCCGGAATAAACTTATACATTATTTATAAAAACAACACAAATAAATCTATTTCCAGAAGAAAATTCTTAGAAGACTTAGGATTTGAGTTACTGGATAATCAAATTCGTAGACGAGCAGTGCAACAAAATATACCAAAAATTATAAGACAGAGGTTGGCAGACATCTTGAATCTTAATATGAACCAAGAGAATGACGATCGTCAGGTCCATGAAAGGTGTGCATTTTGTAACAGCAAGAAAAATAGGAAAACCAGATTTTCGTGTCATCAGTGCAACAAATTCATGTGTCTTGAACATCAGACTGGACTATGCAGTGACTGTTTGGATAAAACCATGGACGATTAAAAATTTTTTTATTGATAAAATAAGGACAAAAATCAGTTATTGTGCTCTTTTGTTTATAAGTTAAGAGTTTTAAGTTCGTTTTTGTAATAGAACCGGTATATTTGTTACAGGCATCGTGTAATAACTGATTTTAGTATTAAAAGTAGTCGAAAGTATTCATTTCTTTATTCGTACTTTAAGGTCAAGAATTAGATAATTTTGTTGTATTGTTTATTAGTTAAAGAATTTTAATGTTTATTTTTGAAATAAAAAGTTTATTATATTTTTTTTCGTATTTTTAAATACAACATGTCAAAAAATGCAACTGTTTCTTAATGCCAGCAATTTTTCTACAAAAATGATATTAAAAACATAATAATATTTTTTTATATATCTAAAAATATATCAAAATTAATTATATATATATGCCTATGTTTAATACTGAAAAAAAAGACATGGCATTATAGAAATAAAAAAAGCGGAGTCACAGACCGACGTTAACACGTATTTTCCAATTTAACCACGTTGTCAGTGAAGGGTTAATAAACAAAAATAAACTAATGCATTAAAACTATTATTTTTTGATATACATAACTGGCAACGTAAGGCAGATCGGTCAAATATTCTTCCTTAATGAATCCATTTATTGCAAAACAAATGTTGGCCGACCAGAAATATGTATCGAGAGCGAGTGGCGATAGCAAGCGCCTTGGTTATTCTTCCGTTGGCGCAGCGCGGGTAATCATTCATCATGTATCAATTTATTTATGGAAAAAACGCTAAAAAGTCAAACGCCAGGAGTGAGGAAATTATTGGAAACGCTATAAGGTAAAGGCCTTATTATGGTCGTCCTTATAATGACAGCTAAGCATGCGCACAACAAAGTTTTTAATAAGGGAACCATAATAAAATACTGCCTTCCCCTATTTACGTCTAGTTACCGTAAGTTTTAAAGCTTTCCTTATTACCCTTAAACCTAACCTCACAAAACACCTGATGATTGCTTCATAACCCTAAAATTGGTAAAGTTTGTGTTTTTGGTCGGGTTTTTTATATAAATTTTCTATCTGAAAGTGCAAAAAACATGAGTAGGTTTATTCAAAGCCTTGATAAAGAAAGCGGCACAAAAAAATGCAGATTAAGGTTTACTTATAACGACGATTTGGCCCTTTTAAGAGAATTTGTGGGGCAAAATCCTTTATCAAATCCCGAAGCATGGGAGGTGATTAGGCAAAACCTACAGATTTGTACTGGCAAAGCCTTCACAATAAGAACAATCAAGCAACACCTGATACTGATCATTGAAATATGGATCAAGAAAGATGAGGTTGATAAAGTTAGGTAAGGAAGAAATATAACTTGTTTAACTATACCCATGTATAGGATTTTCAAGGCAGTAAAACAATTTATTTATTAGTAGGTTAGAAAATAACCCTTTTTTCACTTTTAATTATGGTTTACCCAAAGACATTACCAATTTACCATCACTTTGGTGAGTAATGTAAATTTTGTTGTTGCAACTTTTATCTTTTAGGTCAGGAATTGAGGATGCCTATTCAGAACGGGACTCACTACTGCAGGAAGCAAGTACATTATGTAAAGAATTTAACTTTATTGGCCTAGAAAGGCAGAAGAAAAAAACTCCAAGAGATGTACAACTATTGCAATTAGGCAGAAAAGTTCGGAACAGTTACCTAGCTCATTTACAGACAACAAATAATGACGTGAATGAAATATATGAAAATGCAAGTGAAAATGTCTCGATATGCTCAGGAAATAAAGGAACTCCAGAACTGGAGCAGGAAAGTTGGAAAGTGTGTAACCAAGATAATGGTGATTTTTGTTTCAAAGAAACTGAGAAAGAAACCTCAATATGTGACCAGGAAAATGCCATTTTTCTTTTCAATGATCATGATTATGGTAAGTGTTTTTCAACTCAAAAATGTTCATGTTTTTAAACCTACATATGCCTTTGCAAAGACAGGAAATATAATTATCTGTTTTCTTTTTCTCAAGTCTGTGGAAAACAAATAGTTAAACTTAACTGTTCTTTTTATTTTAGGTAACTGTGTTGACATTGAGCTGGAGCCCTCGAGCAATAAAATGATTAATAAAGAAACATTGGAAATTGAGATAGATTCTTTAAACAACAGAACGAATAATAAAAGGATCTTGGAGGTCATAAGTCCTAAAAATACTCAAGGGTGGCTGGAATCCTCGCTGGAATCTAATTTTGATAATGCTGCCTCATCTGAAAATGTCACTCCAAAATTAAAAAATAAGTATACAGACCAGAACAGTAGTGTACCAGGTAAGCAGTCTAATCAGTTTGGACTGGTGTTTTATTCTTTTTTGATGTCACCAAAAGTAAGATAGTTTGTATATTATTTTGTCTTTTTTGTTTTCATCATAATTTTGTTAAATAACCTAATTCTTATTGTCTTTGAAATCACACTATTGGCCTCCGAAAAGAACTCTTTAAAATCATTCAAATATTTTAGTTCCTTTGAGGAAGCGAACTAAAAAAGAGCCTATTAGAAAAAATGCTTTGAGTTACTTAACGGAAAAAAACGAAAAAGAATTTGCAATAAGAAAAAAGGAATTAGAGTTAGAAGAACGGAAAATTGCTATGGAAGAACGAAGAATTTGTCTTGAGGAAGAAAAACTTAAACTCGAAAAACACAAATTAGACATTGAGTGTCAAGAGAGAAGGCAAAGAATCGAAGCAGAAAAAAAGGAAAAAGAAATAACTTACAACATATTACAGAAAATGATGGATACGCTTGTAGAAAAGTGCAATAAGGCCTAATTTTTTAGATGTAGGTTTTTCTAGCATATCTTGTTTTGTTTATTTTAGAAGCATGCATGACATTTTAGAGTTGTGTTTGGTAATGTTTTTACAAGTATTACGGAAGGTCAAAACACATGTATGCCACTAACTTTCTTATGACAGCATCCTGTTATTTTTCCTTTCACTTTGATATCATACCTGTCGATAACTTCCATTTATTTATATATACAGTGTCCCCCATAATATTGGCTACATATGGGAAATTTTTTTGTCAATTTCTGAGAAAATTTTATTCTAGGTAAAAGTTGGTGGAAGGAGAAAAAACAATGCTGAGAATGTTAAACTTTTGGAATTCCTAACAATACTCTATAGGAAAAGTGTAGCTCTCATCAGTGCAAATACAAAAGTCAAATAACATTTTTTCCAAACATGTATGGCTGCAGAGAAAACTGAGCTCAAAAATGACAAAAAAAGTATAAATACAGCTTTTTTCCAATATTTGACATTAAAATACTCAATAACCATACACTCTACCAAAAAATGTTATTTGACTTTTATGCTTGTCTTATAAGTGTTACACTTTTCCTGTCAGGGCTGTCAGACCACAAAACCCCACCCTAAAAAATAACTGGGTTTTTGTATCAAAAACCCACCCAGCGCCTTTCACAAAAGCCCACAAACAAAAACCCACAATAAAAACCCACACAGAATTTTACAAATAAATCAATAAAGAAAATGACTACTATTTTAAGTATTATACGAGGTGCTTTATTGAAAAAAAAAGCTACATCACAAAAAACAAAAAAGGCGTAAGCCATCCAAAAATCTACAGCAACATAACACTAGTTCTTAACTTCGGTTACTAATAAATAGATGAATTATGTAGAATGAATATTTGCTTATATTTCAGTTCCCGATGCTAATAATATTTTACTCATAAATTATACGCTACCTTCATCAAGTTGTCACAGAACTCGTGAAAATTTAATAATTTTCTTTAAAACTGTAAAAAATCAACACTTACGTTTTACAAATGTATACAACCAAATTTTGAGGTTAGGATAACAAAAACGGGGACACCAGCATACAAAAACACAAAAACCCACACAAAAACCCAAGCTTGATACAAAAACCCCAAAAACCCACCCACCTTATACAAAAACCCGGGTTTTTGTACAACCCTGTTTCCTGTAGACAGTTTTTTAATGTTTTTCAGTAAGCTAAATGGCAACATAAAATAGGTCACATCTAGTATAAAAAGAAGAGACATAAAGTGTTAAGAAAACAGTTTAAGAAAAAATTGTCATTTCGTGGATCCCCTGGAAAATTGTATAGTGCGACACTGTATCAATTGAGTTATTAGGTATAAAGCCATATCTTTTTTATATGATGTATAACTTAGTAAAACTTTTTAAAAAATAAGAAAGTTAAAAAATTTCATAACTGGTCTTTTTGTGGTAAAAACCATGACAGCATGTTTTGTGTTTAAAAAAGATTGAATAGTTTTGGTCTTAACTTGATGAAACTTGGTTTTAAAAAAAAGCAAAGACATACAACAAGTTATATTTTTACTATATTGCAGTTTTATTTTAAATATATACAGTGTGTTTCACTAATCGGATTAACAGTAAAGAAACCTAATATTGTTTGTTTACTATTGATGAAGCTACTGTGTTAATGAAATGGTTCATATATTTTTAAAATATGAGACTAATATAGTGAAAATTTAACTTCTTGTAAGATCAGACTTGCTATTTCAGTGATTAAAAACACGTTTTGTTTCTATGATTTCAAATGGTTACAAGTGCATGAGATAGATTTTCACTTCAAAAAGGAATTGCATAACTTTCTTAGTTTTTTATATTAATTTTTCCATATAAATTTATTTTAGTAATTAGTACTCCACGACACAAAAAAAAGATAGCTTCTCACCTGACATTATGTTAATTACTAACGTAAATCTTGGTTCACTTGTATTTTTAAATCTTTTTTTAAAAAAAAGTGTCTGCCTTCTTTGATTTGACAAAATGTTTCTTTTGACACTACATGAAGTAAACTTAGAAGCTTATTTTTCTTTTCATGGGACCTACACTTACAAAATTTTGGTAGCTATAGGTAATGAAAAATTTAGTTTTTAAAAAACATTTTTGTTAATGTTTGTTAAAGGTGTGACTAATGTGATGGTTTTGTAGCTTTAAGAATTTGAAGTTTTTGTTTCCTTCCATTTATACCACAAATGCTGTTGTATAGTACAAAATAGAGACAACATGTAGTTTTTAAAATGCTTATTGTTTATTTTTTCATTTTTACTTATTTTCTGTTCGCTTCTTAAAAGTCTAGGGATAATGTTGTTTATCTAGGTATATGAATGTTACTTTTTTAATTTCTTGAATTTAATAATAATTCTAGTCCAAAATATTTTATTTTGACTGTCTAAATAAAAGATTGATGTAAATTACTAAAAATTATATTTTATTTAAACACCTACAACCTACTATCCAAAATATTCCTCTAGATTTGGAGGTGCCAGATTAAAATAGTCTACCGTCTGACTGCCGTATAAACATGTATGTGCATTTGTTAATTAAATGGTGACCTTATATAAAGATTGCAAGTCCTGCATTAACAGTTTTTGGTTTTTTTAAAATCAACAAATGCAAACTGTTGAATAATTTTTGCGAATCCCCATTCAACTGCAACTCGAAGAATTTTCATTGAGTCATTGAATTGGAGTTGTTCAGGTGGCAACTGATTTGGCTGTCCTGGAAAAGGGGTAATGAGTAATTCCATAAGCCCATATCCTTGGTCACCAAACAAAACAAATTTGTCATTTTCTCCAAACACTGCTTTCTCTTCCAGTTGCTGGTACAAATTGCTTTCCCTAAAAACAAATTTTACTGTCCTTAATCTTAAAAATATGACATTAGTCAGTGACCATAATACCTAAATATGCCAGCGTCATGCCTCCGTCCAGGAAATCCTCCCAATAGACTTGCGATTATGCCATCTGGACAAAGCATACTTTGGTATTTGAGGCAGTGAAACCTTTTGTGTCCAGAATAATAGTCTACCTGGTTAACTGAAGGGCGACACATTGCACGGGCAGTGCCATCAATAAATCCCCAGCAGTTGTTTATCGCTGCCCCTTTTGCATGGATTGCCTAAAATAAATTACCATAATGTAATAAATATAAATAAACCTAAATATCCTCCTGAAATCCTGAATAAAACTAGATAAATTAATGTAACTAAAACAAGTTTGCAAAGCTGTAACTTTTCAACTTTTGTTCATCAACCATGTCAATGGTTGAGTGTTTTAATATTAATGAGATCGTCAACATCAATATAAGTACCTGAGCATATGCTTCCATTCTTCGCCTGTCTAACCACTGTAGATTGTTTAAGTCCATCAAAAGACCCCCTTTTTGGGCAATCATAACATCTACGGTTGTTCTTATTATTTGGGACAATGATTGTGGAGACATATTGAAAAAGGTTTTTAGATCAATAAGTCTACTCGGATAGGCTAACCTCTTTAGCACTATACACAAAGCTTTTAATCCTAAAACAAAATTTTTTTATCTATCTTAAAACTATCACAGAGCACACATAGGCAGATCACTTGAGGTGATAGAGCAAAATAAAAAGCCTAAATATTTTCAAAATATATTTTTATCAAAACTTTGTAAAGCAAATTAATTTTTCTAAAGTTACTTTAAAAGTGCCAGAACATTTAGAATTTTTTTCAAATTTGACATTCAAAAATTAATTATTTTTTTTTAATTTGTCATTTGTAGTAAAAGTAGCATATACAAAAAGTTACAAAACCTCTTTTCACACTCCCTTGCTCATGAGAAAGGAGTTGTTTTCAAAAGTTGTTCTACAATATGCTATTTTAACTAATGCTTAATAGGTGCCAAAAATGGACAGTCAAGAGAGATTAAAAATGGCAAGTCCATTTTATTAGACCCTCATTTTATCTTGTTGAAAAAACATTTCAACTACCCTCATTTAACCATGTAAAATTTGATGCTAATGCAACATGGACTGGTCGAAATCAGCAAAAAAAAAATCTGTAATTTAAGTTTTTGTGCTTGCATAAATATGAATGCCTGTAGATAAATTTCGTAAGGATTTTGCCTAGGGCTTTTTTGCCCATTTATAAAGCACATGATTACAAATCACTTTTGTCACTCTAGTATGAACGAAAAAATCATTTATTTCTCTTCATTCCAATATCATATACCAACTGATTCTAATGAAAGTATGACTTACTTTTACATCTAAGCTTAATTAGGTGCTCAATAAATCGTTAAATGAGTCCTATGTGTACAATAGACTGCAGCCAAATAAGATACATCTTGCTTAACACTAAAGCTTACCATTAACACGATCACCAGCCTCCGTGACAATCTCATCTGGGATTAAAAAAACATTCTTATGTCTTTGAAGATGGCCCCTTTGAAACCTAAAGTTTTTTACTACTTCCTCATCACTGAGGTTCTCCAAATCAAAAGGAGGACCCTGGCCCTCTTCATCTCTATCAATTAAAACATTGTCCATTATACCAAATTCTATATGTTCATCGGCCCCACCTCCTAAAATTACAGCTTCCAAAACATTTTCGATACTTCTTCAAAACCGTGGTATCAAACAATTTATAAAACAAACCAAATCAATTAATTTTACACAACACGACCACAACAAAAGTAAACGCAGACTTTTTTTTAGGTTAGAAATAACGCTGGCGTAAATGTCAATTTAAGCGGTGCGTCCAAATATGCCTTATCTTTTAGAGAAATAAGGTTACGACCTTATTTATCATAAGGCCTTCCCTTATTACTGCCGACGTAATCCAATAATTCCCTATTGCCAATGTTTATATAGGGTCCGTAATAAAAAGGCCATCGTTTTCATTGTTAAAAGTTGTTGTTAAATATTTAAGTAAATTTATAGTGAATATTTTCGTTATATTTATTTGTTACTTTTTATTTAGCCAAAAATAATTAAGGATTTTCGGAGAATTTATTACAATATTCTGGCAATTTTTTGCGGCATTTCCCCCTTTCATCCCTGTCACAGGCTCACTTGCCAAACTATACTAGTATAATTGAGGATTGAAGTTCCTTACAGGTAAGTCGTTTAACCTCCAATTTCTACCTTATTAGGCCAATGAGGAGCGGAAAATGGGTTTTGAAGGCCAGTAAAATATTCATTACAGGAAATTAGATATAGTTTTCTTGTAGTACACGTTGACTCTTATTATTTACAGAGACGTATTTTTAATTCTTTTAATCGTACTTTTTTACAATTCTTTTTAGTGGAACTTTTTAAAGGTTGAGTTTTATTGTTTTGATAAAAGTGGTAGTTTGTTCATTTCTGTAGTAAGGGTTAGTTTGTGCATTTTATTAGTAGTGTGTTGGATTTAATTGTGTTAGGTTCAAATTTAACAAAATGTTAACAAAACCTAATAAACAAAAACGGAACAATCTATTTCTGGTGCCTCCCACTATTTTTATATTTACCTATGTTTATAATCATTTCCTCAGTTATTGCAAATTTATTTCCGTTAGAATGTGTGCAGATAAAATTAATTACTTTAGTATAGGAAATAAGGTGCAAATTCGTCGATGAAAGGTTACCATCTAGGTCGGTAATCGAAGAGTCGCATATAAAGTGCAGTGGGGTAAGTGCGTACTACTCACTGAAAAAACATTGTGGGACATTTCACTACAATTGTGTACCTTTTTCCAACAATTTGTTCTCAAAAACGTCCAAGACCAATTTATAGCAAAATTTTCTACAATTGTATGAAAATGTATAAAAATTGTTGTAACTAATAATCCAATTAGAGTAAATTGCTCTACAAAGACTTTGCTACAATTTTGTGTGAAAAAAAGTTCAAACGATTTTTTCAGTGCTTTTTGTAAAGTTTGACTTTAAATTTGTATATTTTAACGCTATAACAAAATACATAATATCTTTTTGTTGCACAGAGAATTGTACAATACTTATTTTCCCGAAATTACTGACATTATTTCAATTTTGAGATTTGTTAAGATAATAACAGATAATTCACTGACTCTGTAATGGTCCGCACTTACCGGAGTAACAGCGTGCAAACCAGTTTAGTATTAAATGGCCTCTTCAACTACCGACTGGCAGACGGTAACCTTTCATCGACGAATTTGCACGGTATTTCCTAGACTATTTTAAATTGTATGTTTTGCTAAAATTTTATTTTGAACTCCCCAAACAAACCCATTCGATTTATTGGTGGGCCCTATTGACTTTTATTAGAAGTGCTTTATTTGGTAAAATAATAATATAATGTTCCACCCATGGCCAAATCTGCCCAATGAAAATTCGCCTTAGAGTACATCAATATGGAGACCCTTGGTGTCACAATCCCAAAATGTTTTTAATAAGGGATTCGAAAAAGAAGTTGACAGCGATTCTAGTTCCACGATCACTGCATATTCGAATACTGATTAGCGATTGCACTGAACAAGCAGCCCGTATTATTCCCGACAAAAATAGCAAACATCACTTCAGCCTGAAAGTAAATCAAATTTGCGTAAATGTCCACAAAAATACAAGGAAGGAGCCTAAATATACAAATATAAATGGTAGTGCTTTAGAAAAAATGCTTTATTAACGGAAGTGCCGTACTCGACTCTATGCCAAATTGTGAAACGGGGGGTTATAGAAAGGACAAAAAGAAACGATATTGAAAAATCACGAGTAAAGGATGCAGCTATTTTTAAACTCCTAAGAAACATTATTTATGATAAATATAAAAATAACGAACTACCTACTATAGAAATGATTCAAAAAACCCTTTCTGGTTTGGAAAAACCCTGCCCCAAAACAACATTACGCCGATCTCTTAAAAAACTTGGGTTTAGGTTCAAAGCTATTAATAAACGGGCGGCGATAATGGAAAGTAAGAGAATAGTGAGATGGCGAATTGAATCCCTGAAAAAATTCTGCAATATAGACTTCAACAGCGGCCAATATATTACCCAAATGAGACGTGGTACCACACTCATGATACGGCAAGAAAAGGTTGGACCGATAAATTCTACAAGATGCATTGGGGGTGCCTCCGAACAAGGGATCCCGGATGGTAATTCTTTATTGCGGATCTAGCAACGAATGGGTTAAAAATTGTCTAAAATCGTGTGGTAAAAATATTGAAGATTGCAATGTAGGTTACCACAAAAACATGCATTCCGAAATTTTTGAGGCCTGGATTGCAAAAAAAAAATCCAAATTTAGAACCTAACAACGTCATTGTCATGGTTAACGCATCCTACTCTCCAGGCAAATTCTGAAGATCCCAATACCTCTTTGACAAAGCGGCAAATACAGGAATTTCTGCTATACAATGACCTATATTCTGAAGAATCCTACACGAAAAAACAATTATTGGAAGTGCTACATATAAAAAAAGGAGTAAATAGTATTCGGTAGACATAATGGCTGCAAAATATGGACACACTGTGTTAAGGCTACCACCACATTTTTGCATATCGTCGCCTTCAGAAGAAAATGGCGTAACTCCATGTAATGCAATTTTTCAGGAGAAAGAAAAAACATAATTAAGGTAAATGCATTAGTAATTGACACCGCACTAGTTTTTGACACTTTTTCTTTTAACCAGATAAAATAAGCACCCCAAATGACTTTTAATAATTTTGTGAAGGCCTACTACCGCCATCTATCCGTCCACTTCCGAGATTCGAAATCGTTTTCACTCAAAACCACATTCTCCCGCCAATTTTGCATCAGGAGGTTCCATGTATTCTTGTCGAAGCATTTTTTCTAAATAGAAGTGATAAGAAGGTAAGTAAGTAATAATTTTTTTTTGTAGATTAAACATTGAATTGTTGTGACTGTAAGTGTATAATTTTTTAGTATGGACATTAAACTATTATCTCTTTATTGTAATAAATTCATTTTAACATCCAAACTGCATTTAGGTTTGGGGTCAAACACTAACACCAGTAGAAATATTTTTTTAGGAGATGACATGTGTCAACTACTACTGTTTAGCTAAGAATTTCAAATAGGAACCTTATGACAATATATTTTAAAGGACATTCATTATATTCAACTCCCGTTTTAATATCTCTGCAGAAAATCAACTATATCTAGTAGATGACACCATGTCATGATACAAATAAATAGAAGATATGATACCTGACGTCACCTGGAGACTTTTGAGAATAATGACAGAAAAAACAAATGAACAAAAATTCATCTCATTGGTCAAATTAAATGGGCAGCTTACACAGGGAAAAACTATACACATGGTAGTCCAGATGATTTGACGTTGAAGTTCGTTTAGTTTAACTTGTCTACTTACGCATGTATATGCGTGTATATTTTTTATTCTTGAGAAATTTCCTGGTTTTGCTGCATTTCCTAGAACGCCTTTATAACATAAGATCACTGTAAAATCAAATAAAACCCTGCAATATTGTTAAAAAACGTCAATAGGAGCGACTGGTGCTCATCGGTATTACATTTGACATTAAACGATCGAGCTACGTACACACCTTGTCGAATGACGAAACTGGAATCGACTATCGAGTTATACCGTCGTCTTTTGTTAACTTAATGTATCAAATAAAGAGATGTTGCCATTTGGAGAATGAACTGTAGCTACGTTCCCCGGCTGGGGACCTCTTGCAAGGTTGCCAAATTTTTGGAATAAAATGTGTCAATTACTTAATAAGAATTATTTGTTTTAAACTAATGCAGGAATTAAATTAAGAATAAAATTATAAAGCACTACGATTTAAACCCACGTTAACAAATTCTAATACAACCATAAATTGGCCTGGAATCTGAGAACCTGGCGACATTGGATCTGACATAACATAACATAACCTCTAAAAATTCTATGTTGCTAAAATGTCACAGACGCGTATTTTTTGTGTATTTTTGCGTTGTTTGTGCCCATTTTGTATTCCCAATGGCTAAGTGGAATGGAATCGACGATATCCCAGGAACCTCCACCGAAAGGGCCTTATCCCCACCACGAAAACGACAAAAAAAATTAAATGTGAAGGCCAAAGGAAATGCTAATAAATATTTATAAAGCTTCATTACAAAAGAAATAAAGTTTCATTACAAGAGAACTCTACCTTTTCCAGGACCCAGAGTTTGCAGCTGAATGTGAATGTGTCGAGTATGTATAGTTGCTCATCCAAAAGGTAAGTACCAAAAAAGACTATTTCAGAATGCTCACAAATTATTTCCAGTATGAAGGAAAACTGTAAGTAAAAACGGATTTTTTCCGACAGCTTCCTGCCTTTTTTGTTTATAAGGCAAGCAGCTAAAATCAAATGCGACCGTAGGTATACATAGTACTTAAAAAAATAAACTGTCAGAAACTTTCGAGTATTTTTTATATAATTTTTATGGTAGCATTAAACCTTTTCTTCTTTTTAAGCATTCACATTATCTTATAATGGTACCTACCTATTTATAAGTATCTTAGTCACGATACACTTACAACGGCATGCTACGTTTGATGTCACTTCGAGCGAGAATCTTAAATTAACAAGGCACTTACCTGATCAAATGAAATATGATAATAATATTTTAATAAGCGTCAACCCAACATACTACCCGACAATAAGCTGACCTGTACTAATATTTTAATAAATGTCAACTCAACACACTACCCGACAATAAACGGACCTGTACTTATGTACAAGGAGTGCAAGCCTCTAATCAATTAGGATTCCCCTCGAAGTGACGTCATAGCGTAAGCATACTGTTGTAAGTGTATCGTGATCTTAGTAATAATAATAGGTATCAAAGCAATTTCAAAATATTCCTGTGGTCTGTAAATGGTTTATTTATGCATTGTTTCCATGTGAAAACCCCCAAGTTAGGCCCTGTTATATTAGAAGTATAGAAATAAAAGTTGACATAATATTATATAAATTTCAGAGTCTTAAGGTTATTTTAATTTGCCAAATAGGCTAAGAAATGCATTTAAAATTGTGTCCATAAAGTTTTTAATGTCAGAAAATTATTATCAACCTTTAGGTAGGTACTTGGTATGAAAAGGTAAAAAACAATAATACAAGGGATGTGAAAATTTTTAAAAAGTTTTTCAAAAAGTAAAAGCATTTTTTAGCTATTTTAGAAGCTTTTTTGACATAATATTGGCAAATTAACACTATCTTAAAACTCTGAAAAATGTCAAAGTTTAACCCTATCCTATATATGTCAATAAAACCCAACATGGGCTTAAAAATTTAACATGTAAAACACTGTGAAGTGCTTTAAAAAAATGTAGGTACTGCATTGTTAAGATAGATTCTTTGTTCGATAAGGCTTTTAAATAAACCCAAGTAGCTTTTGGCAATAGGCGTGCATATACATATGTAAGTAACTGCACGTATTTTTTTTCCCAAATTAATATTTTGAAAGATTTTACAATCATTTTCTTAGTAGGTATATTTTAATGTATACGTAATAGATATTTTATCCAGTATTTTGTTTGCATTTTTTGTCTGTTATACAGTAATGTCTGGGTTATCTGAACAGAAAATTGCTAGACCCTGTTAGGATTACCTACACATTCTACTATGGACTATGGACATTGGACTTCATAATAATAATCCGAAACATGGACGGATTACACAGGACCACAAATGGGAACCGAAAAAAGTCCTTTGGCGAGATTGATATCCTATATGTATTTTGGTGCGCTGATTACGAATCCGAGGTCCATATAACCCCAGCACATCACCTTCAAGGTCATTTGAAGGTCAAATGCATATATTACGGAAAAACAGAAAATCTGACCACGGATTCGGAAAGAGCGGGAAATTTTACGTCCAAATATGTAGTTTTTAGTTTTTCCAACATGACCCTCGAAGGTCATCTGGGGGTGAAATGACTCACCGATAGACCAAATTCTTATTTCCCATATACATCATCACAACTACAGACTTTTACGTACAACTTAGTCAGGTATCTTTAGGTTTTTTGACGCGCTGATTACGAATCCGAGGTCCATATAATCCCAGCACGTCACTTTCAAGTTGTGATGATGTATATGGGAAATAAGAATTTGGTCTATCGGTGAGTCATTTCACCCCCAGATGACCTTGGAGGGTCATGTTGGAAAAACTAAAAACTACATATTTGGACGTAAAATTTCCCGCTCTTTCCGAATCCGTGGTCAGATTTTCTGTTTTTCCGTAATATATGCATTTGACCTTCAAATGACCTTGAACGTGATGTGCTGGGGTTATATGGACCTCGGATTCGTAATCAGCGCACCAAAATACATATAGGATATCAATCTCGCCAAAGGACTTTTTCGGTTCCCATTTGTGGTCCTGTGTTATTATTATTATTATTATTAATTTTTTTGTTTTTAGTAAAATGAAGAGAAAATAATGAACTTGCAGGAAAACCATGAAACTGGCAAATTAATTTACATTACATTATATTTACATTTCAAGACCCAGGATAAATGATATGTCATATGTTGTTACCATTACGGAGGCATCGTGGTATTTTGGAGAGGTTGAAAAAGATGTTACTCCTCAAAAAGCAATTGGAAACACCTGTGGAGTCTAGTGAGAAGGAGCCCTTGGATTTAAGCCCTTGGTTTTACTCAGTGGCGGCTGGTGAAATTTCAAAGTTGTATATCTCTGTTCCTACTTACAGGACCCATACCAAATTTAGGAGTTTTAATAGTGAGCCCACTGGGAATGTTTTGGTAAAGAAAAAAAAACATTTTGTAATTTGCGAAAAAAAGTTAAATTTTTGATGTGCCCCTCCTAAGAAAAAAATGAACACTTCTAGGTATTTTAGATATTATTTTTTCTAAACAAATTTTACTTTATTTTGTCGACAGTTTTTAAATTTTGAGAGAAAAAAGTGAACTAGTAGAAAGTTATAGCCATTTGAATTTTTTTTTAAATTATATTTTAGACTTAAAAAAATTCAAATGACTATAACTTTCTACTAACACATTTTTTTCTCTCAAAATTTAAAAACTGTCGACAAAATGATGTAAAATTTGTTCAGAAAAAATAATAAATACAATACCTAGACGTGTTCATTTTTTTCTTAGGAGGGGCACACCAAAAATTTAACTTTTTTTCGCAAATTACAAAATGTTTTTCTCTTTACCAATACATTCCCAGTGGGCTCACTATTGAAACCCCTAAATTTGGTACGGGTCCTGTGAGTAGGAACAGAGATATACAACTTTGAAATTTCACCAGCCGCCACTGGTTTTACTTCATATTGAACTCCTTAGAACCGACAAAAATATCAGTTAGGTGTCAATCACTATATAGGTGCCAACAACTGTATGTTTTACCCTATATTTTTTGTTATTTTTAAATTGTTTCTTTAAAAAATTTTGAAATATAAATCGAATTGTTTTTTTTTTATCTTTTTAAACTCTGTACCTACACTTTATCCTTAATCAACTTATTAGAGTCGTCTGTTTTAATAATACTCTTAAAAAAGTATATTCTTTAATCTGGTATTAAAATGCATTGTCTTCCAGAAATAAAAAATATAAAAAAAATTACAATGTTTAAAAGAAAACTGTAGAAATTTCTTCTAAAAAAATATCAATTTTTTATATTCTATGACTAATTAGTTTTCCTCAGGCATGTGATTGTTTCATCACAGTGTTTTATCGCAACTCTATCAGTCTATAAGATTCTTTATATATATATATATATATATATATATATATATATATATATATATATATATATATATATATATATATATATATATATATATATATATATATATATATGTGTTCTAAGCCTACAGTTGATATGAACAATAATCAGTGCCTTGCCAATTCCACCTTTTGCTACATTTGTTTGTTACTGCAGACTTAGAATTTTGTAATTTCATTTCAAAATATCCACTATCATAATGTTAATAGACAGACGTTTATTCTTTCATAACAGTAGTGTCTTTCTTGCTCTATGTGGACACACACAAACCTCATTCACAACAATGTGGACCTAGAGGAGTTTGGAAAGAGAAGGAATATTCCTATTAAAAATAATAAACTTTTGAAGTACTTACTTTTGGAGTGCTGTTTTATAATAATAGATCTTACCAAAATCTTCGAAACCTTCACTACCTTTAAACTATTTTTTTTTAACATAACTCTGTTAGCATAGGTACTGCTAACAGATTATAAACGTAAACATTTTACTATTTGAAGATAGCTACTGCCCAATAACCATGTGCTTATGAATGATAATTTAATTCTGTCTTAATTTCTGTATACCTGATATGCACGGGCATTTTGTTTAATAAATAAAGAAAACTTGGCAAAATTGAGTAAAGATTTTTTATTAAAATAAATCGTAACATGAGTTTAAAGAACTATTCCCTATTCTCTGATAAATTCTACAAAACCTACCTGCCAACAGCGAAATTCTCAACTTAAAGTACTTGTAGAAATAAAACTTATAACTGTTTAACTCAATGTGACAGTTTCTCAATTAAATGTTGAAAGTTTCAGCTCTAGAACGATAAACACACTTTGCACTGATACTTTTACTGTAACTGAAAACCAAAATTTTTGTATGGTTAGGGGTAGGGTAATTTTCATTCTTTCCTCCTCTCTGACTTCTTTTTCGAAATTTATTTGGGATCGAGGTTCCTGGTTAATCGTCTCCACAATGCCCGACCTTAGTAAGTATCGTAAATGCGTACTTTTCGGTAGTTGTTAGCCAGTAACAGATTTATAGAATAAATAAATTTAAGCGGCCAACACTTTATACAAACATTTTCTACACAGAAAAATAAAGGTTTATTCGTTTATTATCAACACTGCAGAAAGAATTTATGGGACATGCTCAAAATATGTCATGTTGATATTTCTCTTAACTTAACCTAACTTTTTCTAGTTGTCAAAATTTCAAAATATTATGATAAAGAAAAGAGGTGAGATAGATATACTTTATTTGTCCATTGTAAAATGGGGTTTTGTCATCATTCTCAAAACCAAAATTTTTAATTTTTATAATTCCGCGATATTTTGTAAACGAAACACATCTTTTGAGATCGCGTTGTGTTTAAAACTGTTTTTTGGTGATTTTATATTACTTTTAGGAGTTTAAAAGTAAAAATGAGATGTGCTGTGTATGGTTGTGATGTGGACAATCAATCAATGAATGTATGTATTTATCCCTTTATTTACATGATTATTTCAAATTATATACTATAAAATTTGTATTATAAGCAGGAGGCAAAGTGTATTGCCAATAAAATTTATATAAAATCGCCTTTAACTAACATAAACTCTATATTGACCGTTATAAATTTTAAAAAATCACCTGGTGACGTCATGCGCGAATTTGACAGCGCTTGATATCATACCTTCTTTTACTTGTATCATGACATCATGTCAAGTACTAAAACTTTTTAGATGTCAACTACTGACACCTGAATTTTTAGTTTCAATAATTATGCCTCCCATAAAAGGGCAAATGTTCAGATACACTGAACAAGATATGGAAAAGGCTACTGAGGAAGTTTTACGAGGCCAGGCAGTCTCCACAACTGCCAAGAAATACGGCATACCTAGTGTCTAATTACCAATAATATAATTAGCCATGATTTATCTCAAAAATCATCCTAAATCATATTTTAATTTCTATTATTCAAATATGCTTTATTAACAAAATGTTATAATTAAACATAATTGGGTGATATAAACATCGACGCTACGAGGATCACTGGGTCACGGACAAGTCAGCACTTTTTGTTTAAATATTGTAAATAGTTTACAGTAACATGTATTACTTCTAATGTATAAATACCTGTTTCCTAGAGATAATAAATCAGTATTATTCAAACCACAAGATAGCACTCATTACTAAACTCTAAAACCAAGCCTAAACCTAGAGATGTGAGGCTGCATCTCAATCACTAAAAAACCAAACTAATTATGTACTAGAAGTCAATTCTACAAGGGCTTCGCAACTATTTAAAAGATACCAAAACATTGGTAACTATATTCATGGTCCTTCGAGCAAAGAGAAAATTGGGCGCTGAATCCAGTCAAAGCAAATCCAACTACAAATCAATACAAACTTCAACTCCAACGGCTACCGAAGCCAACTTCAACTCCAACGTCAAACAATACTCAATTCAACTTCAACGTCAAATCGAAACCAATCAGCTGCAAGTCAACGCCATCTCAAAACTCCGAAATATTCAACTACGATCAGGGTGTCGTTATCTGAACTGAGTAGGGTAACGTCAAGAGGCACCCCGAAAAAGAAAAATAAAACCTGATCTCTTAAGGCTAAGCTCTTATGATTTAGTGAAGTTTTATCAAAAAATAATAATAGCAACATCAGTAACATAAGGCCATAAATCACCAGAAGCTGTATTGTTCTTGTTGACCAGTTAACGCTGGCGAGAAAAATATAGACAGGAATTTAATTTGTATATCAGTGCCAGTTCACCGCTGGCTGGTATATAAAATTGAGTTCGAAAAATACGCACACACACAGAAAGCTGTATTGTTCTTGTTGACCAGTTAACGCTGGCGAGAAAAACATAGGCAGGAATTTCATTTGTATATCAGTGCCAGTTCACCGCTGGCTGGTATATAAAATTGAGTTCGAAAAATACGCACACACACAAAAAGCTGTATTGTTCTTGTTGACCAGTTAACGCTGGCGAGAAAAATATAGACAGGAATTTAATTTGTATATCAGTGCCAGTTAACCGCTGGCTGGTATATAAAATTAGTTTCAAATACACAAAAAAAAACATATACAACATTTTCTTGACCACCTACACACTGATTTATGGCCCGAAAAAAGTTAAATAGAAATCAAAGAAAAAGCAAAAGAGATCAAAAATTAAAACTAATTCAAAAATTATCAGTTGATACTATCCAAGTAAGAACTCACGAATCAGGACTACCAATTACTCCAACATTCGAAAACAAAAAATTCGAGTTTTCAAATCAAAAACAAAAAAATAACAACCGAACCTCAGAAGCTAAGTGAAAGTCTTAAGGCGAAATATATTGAATTATTTGGCGAAGACGTTGAGCAAGAGTAAAATATATATATATATATATATATATATATATATATATATATATATATATATATATATATATATATATATATATATATATATATATATATATATATATATATATATATATATATATATATATATATATATATATATATATATATATATATATATATATAAATTATATAATATATATAAATATATATTATTATCATTATTATATATATATATATATATATATATATATATATATATATATATATATATATATATATATATATATATATATATATATATATATATATATGTATAAAATGGCACAAGCACTGGAGAAGATGGATGAATTAGCACAACAATAAGAAGCGGATGGCAAAGAAATACAACGACAACTAACCAATATGAAAAAAGACTCATCAAGTCGCAAGAATGAACAATATTTTGACGAAAAAATCACTACAGTTAAGGAAATATGGAAAACGATAAAAGAAACCCATCAAAAAATTGAAGAGCTAAAGTGCCCCGACCACAGCTATTTCAAACAAAAATATCATTTACAACTAAACACACTCTATGATGATGCAATCAAGAGCATCAACGAGAATAGACAAAAGATACTATCGACAGTACAAGAAAAAGATCGACGAGATGAAGCCCTACTTAAACTCCAGAAAGGTGGCCAAATATTACTGAACCAATTTGAAGAACTCCTAGATACCACCGAAGAAGAGATGGACATTGAGATTCATATTGACCGCCGCATACAGCTACAAGAAAAAATTAAGAAGAAATGGGAAGCATTATCTCAAATATACATCGATCTGGCTATTCAAGATCAACAACAAACAATTGAAGAATTATACAAACACTTGGAAACTCGCCACGAGAAAATCCTATTACAGTTATCATCAAGGCAAGAAAATGAATCAAAATTATGTAACATTCGCCTACCACAAATCAAACTACCAATATACGATGGTCGTTATGAAGAATAGTCTATGTTCAGAGATACCTTTGTCAAGGTCGTACACGAAAATACAACTGTAAGCAACACTGAAAAAATGCAATATCTCAAGACTCATCTCAAGGGAGAGGCAAGGCGACTAATCCAGCATCTTCAAATCACAGACAACAATTATACAACCTGTTGGGAACTATTAAACAACAGATTCAATAACGAGCGTCTTACGGCAACAAACCTAATAAAATATTAGAATGCCCTGCATTTCGACAAGAATCAGCCTATAAACTGAAACAGTTACATGATACCGTCACCGAATGCCTAAAGGCCCTTAATAACTTAAAAATCGATACGTTATCATGGGGACCAATAATAATCGTAATTATATGCAACAAATGGGATTCTGAAACTAACAGACTATATGAGCAGTCACTTGAAGAGCCCAATAAGATTCAAAAGATAGATAGACTGATGATATTTTTGCAAACAAGATTCCAGTCACTTGAACCACAGGGACAAAACAAGAAAAAAACCAGAACAACTCAATACAAAACCAACTTGCAAGTACTGCAAAGAATCACATTCGCTGCAAACCTGTACTAAATTTCAATCAATACATCCACAAGCAAGGTCAAAGTTTGTCAAGGATGAAAGAATATGCGCAAACTGTCTAAACCATGCTTGCCATATTAGATGTACATCGACTTACCGATGCCTGAAATGCAAGAAATTTCACCACACACTATTACACGTAGATTCAAGCCTACATCAAAACAGAAACAATCAGTCATCAAGCAATGGAAGATATGGGCAATTACAAAGTCAAAATTCTCGCAATCAAACAACAAGCCATGTTGGAAGACAAAATGAGATGGTATTCTTAGCAACAGCAATAATAAAAGTCCAAAATCTATACGGAGGATACGAATTCCTGCGTGTCTTGATCGACCCTGGATCTCAATCAACATTTATCACTGAAGAAGCTGCAAGTCTTCTGAGCCTCCCACGTCAAAAAATATCGGCCGAGGTATCAGGGTTAGGAGGAGAGAATACACAAACGGCTAAATGGATGATACAAGCAACTATCAAACCACGATTTTCCAGTAGTTTTGAAGCAACAGTACCATGCGTAGTACTGCCCAGGTTGACTCGCACCCTACCAAACGAACCACTGGACGTCGATGTCAAACAATGGAAAAACGATATGCTAGCCGATCCCATCTTCTATCAACCTGGCCCTATTGATCTGATCCTAGTTGCTAAAGAATATGGAGATATTGTCCTAGAAGGTTTAAGGAAAACTAATGACGGGCTACTAGGTCAAAACACTGAGCTAGGATGGATTTTATCAGGAAATATTTCAAGACGACCCAAACCTGATCTCAAACTACTTTGCTTAACAACATCTATCGAGGAAGATGAACAACTTACAAAATTCTGGCAGTTAGAAGAAGTAAACCAAGAACAAGTGACCTCCGAGGAAGAAGAAATTTGCGAGAAGCATTATAACGAAAACACGTCAAGAAACGAAGATGGTACATACACTGTCCGAATTCCATTTAGCAACAAAATCAATGAACTTGGAGCATCTCGACCTAGAGCAGTTGCAAGATTATTACAACTTGAAAAGAGATTCTGCAGAGAAAATAATCTAAAAATCGCCTATCGACAGTTCATGCAAGAATATGTCAATTTAGGGCACATGGAAATCAGCATGGAAGATAACATAAACAAATACTTCATACCTCATCAGCCAGTAATCAAGGAATCCAGCACGACAACTAAGCTAAGAGTCGTGTTTGACGCTTCCAGCAAAACATCAACTGGAATAAGCCTCAATCAAACAATGTACAACGGTCCCAGACTACAGCAAGACTTATTTGACATATTACTAAGATGGAGGTCCCATAAAGTTGTGATCACAGCAGATATTGAGAAAATGTATCGACAAATCAAGATACACCAAGACGATCAAAAATACCAAACTATTCTTTGGAGATCGAACTCGACGTCGTCTATCAAAGAATACAGGCTTACCACGGTAACATATGGCACTACATCAGCCCCGTACCTGGCAATCAAAACCATTCAACGACTGGCAGAAGACGAAGAAACCAGTTTTCCCAAAGCATCAAGAATTTCCCATCGAGATTTCTACGTTGACGATCTATTATCTGGAGCAGATAGCATCCAAGAAGCACAAACGCTACAACAAGAATTAATCAATATGTTCAAATCAGGTGGGTTTACGTTAAGAAAATGGTCAAGTAATCGCCGTGAACTAATTGATTCAGTAGACCCAGAATACCGTGATCAATCATTACACGAAATAGATCATAATGAAACAAGGAAGTCACTGGGTATCCACTGGGCACCATATGATGACACATTTCGATTTAAAACTGAAACAAACAACTCCGAGAAAATTACAAATAGAATAATTCTATCGGAAATATCCAAGTTATTCGATCCACTGGGATGGCTGACCCCAGTAATCATAAAAGCAAAACTGCTAATCCAAGAACTTTGGCTAGAAAACCTAAAATGGGACGATGCAGTACCTGATTTAATCAAAGACAACTGGAAAAGCTTCCAGACTGAACTTTCAAATGTAGAAAGTCTGATCATTCCAAGATGGACGCACTACATCCAAGGAGAAGATACCGAAATTCATGGATTCTGTGATGCATCCGAAAAAGCATACGGCGCAGTGATATATATATGAAAATAAAACAGAATTCACACAATGCTAACCGCAAAGTCAAAAGTAGCACCAACAAAGAACAAAACGACGCTACCAAGATTAGAGCTGTGTTCAGCTCTACTACTTTCAAGGCTAATGAAGAAAACATTAAAAGCGCTGGAAATAACAAATATGAAGATACATGCCTGGACAGACTCCATGATCACTTTATCCTGGATAAAAGGAGACATAACTAGATGGAAAACATTCGTAGCGAACCGAGTATCTGAAATCAACTCAATAATACCAAGTCAACATTGGTATCATGTGAGAACCAAAGAAAACCCAGCAGATATCATATCAAGAGGGCTAGACCCCTCTAAATTAAAAACTCACGAGAATTGGTGGTACGGACCAACATGGCTACATAGCACTACACAACTAGCATTCGACAGCAATATACCAACCACAGACGAAGAAGCTAAGTTATGTCACACCATCACAATTAAACATAAGGCCATAGATGAAGAAATATTGAAGAGATTTTCTTCACTAACAAGACTGCTACGAGTAACATCGTATTGCCAGAAGTTCATAGACAACTGCAGATCAAAGATAAAAAACACGAATCCATTGTGTGTGGACGAGCTTCGAAAATCAATGGAAAAAATGGTGAAAATAGAACAAAATATGCATTTCCAAGAAGAAATCGCAACATTGGTAGAGGGAAAACCACTAAACAGAAATAGTAAATTACTTAACCTCAATCCTTTTTGTGATAACTCTGGAATCCTTCGTGTGGGAGGAAGATTGGAAAAATCTCATCTATCATACGACAATAAACATCCTATAATTCTACCGTACAAGGGACATCTAACAAGACTAATTATTCTGGATGCCCACACAAACACTCTACATGGAGGTAACCAGCTAACATTATCATATACAAGAAAACGATACTGGATCATCAACGGAAAAAAGGCAGTAAAATTCATAATTAGAACATGCATAAAATGTATTAGAGATAAGGCATGCACAGCCAAACAATTAATGGGAGACTTACCGACAGCTCGAATCACCCCCTCGTATCCTTTTACACACACGGGTGTCGACTATGCCGGCCCCTTTCACATTAAGACCACAAAAGGAAGAGGCTACAAAGCTTACAAGGGATACATAGCGTTATTTGTTTGTCTAGCAACCAAAGCCATACACTTAGATTGTTAGTGATATGTCAGCAGATACGTTCTTGGCATCCTTTAAAAGGTTTATCTCAAGAAGAGGCCACTGTAGTCACATGTACAGCGATAACGGGACCAATTTTGTAGGTGCTAGCAAAATTCTCCACAATGAAATTCGAGCTATCATCACCGAGGCCAAAACTCAAAATCAACTAGTATCAATTGGAACTCAATGGCACTTCATTCCTCCATCAGCACCCCATTTTGGAGGCTTATGGGAAGCCGGTGTCAAATCGATGAAGCACCATCTACGGCGAATTATTGGAGACACACGTCTTACGTATGGCATTATAAATATCTCTTCAAACTGCCTAATTAAAACAAAAAGGAACATCTTAACACCCAAAAGGCGAGAGTCAGTAACTGTTTTGGGCACCGCCATTCAGCCAGCAAAAATTAACATAACCAAGTTTATATCAGCACCAGAAACTATAGACAAGCTGCAGATAGAGCCAGTATTAGATGCATCCGATGCCCTGGACGATCTAGTCCAAGAACAAACAGAAATCAAAAACCAAATTCATGACACCAATTTCGCTGAAATTCATCGCCACATGATAGCGAATAGTACCGTTACATCAAGTCTAATTGTTGTAAGTATTCTATTAACAGCTGCCCTTTACTATGTCCACAAGTTCAAGATAAACCACAGACGTCCTATCCAACGAGAAGATCCAACCATAACTGGCATGCCATTAGAACCTATCCACCTGTACAGCAGCGTACCAACCACAGAAGAACCACTTCCGTCGAGTGGCCAGAATGTCTAATTACCAATAATTAGCCATGATTTATCTCAAAAATCATCCTAAATCATATTTTAATTTCTATTATTCAAATATGCTTTATTAACAAAATGTTATAATTAAACATAATTGGGTGATATAAACATCGACGCTACGAGGATCACTGGGTCACGGACAAGTCAGCACTTTTTGTTTAAATATTGTAAATAGTTTATAGTAACATGTATTACTTCTAATGTATAAATACCTGTTTCCTAGAGATAATAAATCAGTATTATTCAAACCACAAGATAGTACTCATTACTAAACTCTAAAACCAAGCCTAAACCTAGAGATGTGAGGCTGCATCTCAATCACTAAAAAACCAAACTAATTATCTACTAGAAGTCAATTCTACAAGGGCTTCGCAACTATTTAAAAGATACCAAAACATTGGTAACTCTTTTCACCTAGAGTGACATTATTGTATAAGTCACAAGGAAAAACTCCACGAAAGCGAAAAATGGGTCCACAACCAGATCTTAAAGAAGAAAAAGAAAAGATTCTTGTAAAATGGATTATAGAAGTACTTAGAGCTGGATTTCCTGTACAGCACCACCAGCTTATGAACAGTGTTCAGGTACAAGAAATTTCACTCATATGAATGGAAAAGTTGTAAGACCAATTTAATTGTGCTTTCATTTGTTTCAGGTGTTGATGAGGGAACTAAAGCAACGAACATGGCTTGCCGGTTTCTTAAAAAAAATCCAGAAATAAGTACCAGAGTCGCCCAAAACCTTTCATCAACAAGAGCAGCAGTAAAAAAGGAAGCTATCGAGCAATGGTTTCATGAAGTTTATAACTATTTTCAAGGGAACAATTGTCAGGACGTTTTAAAAGAACCAAATCGCGTGTTCAATGCTGACGAAACGGTGTTGTTTCTTAACCCAAAAGGAAGTCGAGTGTTAGCGAGAAAATGTGACAAAACAGTTTATCAACAAATAAATCCTGATGAAAAAGAATGCCTTACGGTCCTTATAACAGGAAATGCTGCTGGTCAAATGGTACCCCCAATGATAATATTCAAATATGAAAGGATTCCTAAAGAGCTGGCTATGATGTCTGTCGATTGCTAGATAGTATTATTATAGTATAGAACAACCTTTAGTATTGTTATGTGGGTTGCATACCGTTGTAGCCTACTCGCTATTATTAGTTTTATGACGGAAACAGAGCAGGTGTTTATGTAACTAAGAAAGGCATAAACAAAATGTAACTGTTTCTATTGAGAATCTTCTTCTTGTAATTTGGCTTAAATAAATAAGTAATTGTAGTAAAACAATGTGTTTTACTGAAGAATATACTACATATGGCGACGAGAATTAAAGTACAGTGAAGACGCAGGCAAAATAAGCATTTTTTCAAGATTTCAAGTTCAAGGTGAACGTCGGCTAGCAAGATGCCGAACAACGATATGGCTGAAGGGGCCAGGGTGGCCACAGCAGTAATTTATAGAGCTCCAGTTGGATCAGTCTCCGAGTACAGACCAGATGAGGATTGGCAAATGTGGGTAGAAAAATTAGAACAATATTTTGCAGCAAATTACATTGAAGATGATAAAAAGGTACCAGTTTTATTAACTCTAGTTGGTGAACAAGCATACAGGACCTTAAGAGATTTATGTGATCCAGAATTACCAAAAAGTAAAACGTACAATGAGCTGTGTATGATTTTGACAGGTCAGTTTTCAAAACGCATATCAGTTTTTAAGGAACGTATTGAGTTTTATGGGCTAAGACAGTTCGAAAATGAAAGCATAAGAGAGTGGTATGTGAGAGTAAAACATAAAGCAAGTCATTGCAAGTTTGGTGTGAACTTAAAGGAAATTTTAAAAGACAGATTTGTGTCAGGGCTTCGACGTAGTTTGATTTTGGATAGAGTCTGCGAAGAAGAGCACACAAAATCACTAGAGCAAATCCTGGAAGTAGCAGTAAACAAAGAAGCGGCACTGGCAACATCTTTACAGGGTCTCAACAATTGCATCGCTTGTCCATTAATAGGGGAAGCAAGGGCAGCCACGGTGGGACAGGAGGAATGCAGCAGAGGTATGAGACTGGGCAAGGAGCAAATAAGGATGGTAAAAAGTACATTAATACTAAAAACAAGATGCTTCTTAAGTGTAAATGTTGTGGTTATGATAACCATAAGACTGAAAACTGTAAGTACGCTAAATATAAATGTAAAATTTGTAAAAAAGTAGGACATTTAGCTAAGGTTTGTGGTCAACAAACTAAGTATGTGGAAACTAATGACGTACAGATGGAAAGCAATGAAGTTTTTGACTTCATGGAAATGTATTATGTAAATAATGGTACAGAGTACGTAAAGCCTACCAGGGTTAGTTTGTGGATCAATCATAAACTTTTAGAGATGGAGTTAGACTCCGGTGCTGGAATATCAGTGATTCCAGAAAGTATTTTTAATGAGAATTTTAGGGACTGCATATTAAAAAGCACCATGGTTAAATTAAGATGTTACGATGGTAGCATGATTAAACCTGAAGGGGAATTTTATGTTACAATTAAATATGACGACAAGGTGTTTGAAGGTTGTAGGTTAATTGTTGTTAAAAATGGTTCAACACCATTAATGGGTAGGGATCGTATTAAACTTTTAAATATTAAGATCGATTTTTCACAGGAAAATAATTGTAATTTAAATAGGGTACAAGATACAGAACAAAATGTTCTCAGTACTTTGTTAGATAAATTTAAAAATTTATTTGATGACGGGTTAGGCTTGTACAAATATGACAAAATAGAGTTGAAGGTTAAGCCAGACTCTAAACCAATTTTTTGCAAGCCTAGGCCTGTACATTTTCTATTTAAAGAAAAAATTAATAAAGAACTAGATCTTTTTTGTTTATTTATTTATTTATTTACACCCATTTAACAATTTGAAACCAATTAAGAAATGGGTACAACAGATAATTTTAAAGTACAGATACTAATATAGTTATACATAGACATGTAAAGTATTGTAGAATAGAAAAGTGGATTAGAACATTACAAGATACAAAGTACAAAGTAAGGAAAGACAAAAACAAAAATCGAAAATTAAACTGGGGTACACTATTAACAATTAACAACTCTTAAGCATGTCTAAAAAAAAAAGAAAATTAATCACAAAAGTTGGACCACAACAGAATGTCAGGTCAGACGTACGCTATTTATGCCACAATAAAAAATATCAAACCTACCTTGGTGCATATTGTACGTACTGTACCTTCTATTTATGGGTGAGAATTTACAGATATTGGTGCGCGGTGTTGGGACGTAAAATGTGTATGGATGGCGAGATGATGCTCTAGGAATCAGGAATTGTAAGGAATTCAGAATCTCACTACATTCTACCCCATTATGCAAGATGTTGTAAAGAAATTTTAGTTGAAAAACCCTGCGTCTATTCTCCAAAGAGTCCAACGAATGTCTGCGCAATAAGTCCTCCTGAGGCACACCAATATCAGGGTAGTGGGCATCACTTTTGAAACTTAAGTACTTCAAGAATCGTCGCTAAACCCTTTCAAGCCGATTAATAGGTATGTGTCTGATAATATGGCGACCATATCACCGAAGCATACTCCATTCTGGACCTCACAAATGCATAAAACAGTAGTTTTAAGGCAATGATATTCGAAAAATCACGCGAATTTCTTATAACGAACCCTAGTAATTTGAAGCAAGTCGATAAAAGAGTGTTTATATGAGGAACAAAGAAAGTTTACTGTCCAACAATACACCAAGATCACCATAAGATTCTACTCTTTCTAATGGAGTATTATTGATTGCGTAATCGTACGGCAGTGTGATACGCTTTAGCGAGAACGACATAACCTTACACTTATTTATATTTAAAGGTAGGATATTTATAGTACACCAGTCGTGGATCTTGTCAAGTGAGAGCTGAAGTTTCCCACAGTCTTCCAGATTCCTTATGCGGGCATATATCTTCATGTCATCAGCATAAAGAAGTGTGTGACTTTCAAGGTTTTCGACAATGCTGTTGATAAATATGTTAAACAACAGGGGGCCTAAGATGGACCCCTGTGGTACTCCAGAAGTAGCACTCATCTGGACAGACGATTGACCACAACACTCTACTATCTGCTTCCTATCCCAAATAAGATTTAAAGAAATTAATCTAATTATCTGAAAAGTCAAAAGTGTGAAGTTTACTAAACAGAATGTTGTGATCAAGTCTATCAAAAGCATTTGAAAAATCCGTAAAAATAACATCCACCTGACAGTTCTGATCAAATGCTTCCGCTACAAATTGTGTTAAACAAATTAAGTTAGATATGGTTGATCTCCCCTTGACAAATCCGTGCTGGCTTTCTGTGACTTTATTCTTAACCTGAAAAAGTAAACTTTCATACAGAATCATTTCAAAACACTTAGAAAAGTTGTTAACAATACTTATGGGGCGATAGTTTTCTATTTTTCCCCTCTCCCCCTTTTTAAGTACCGGAATTATTTTGGATGTTTTCCAGATATCTGGAAATTGCGACATTTTTAAAGATAAGTTAAAAATTATGGTAAGAGGTTCAGCAAAAAGGCAGGCACAATTATGCAATAAAGAAGATGGTGTTCTGTCTGGACCCATAGTCCCCTTCTGTTTCATCCTTTTCAGGCAACGTGAAACATGAGCTTTATCAAACTTCGCTACAAAAATAGTATCCGTTGCAGCTGCAATCTGTCGGTCATCCACATTACCAGGCAAAACATATTGATTATGATTGGAAATAGCTGGAAAACGCATTTACAATGTCGGCATGATCTCTAAAACTGTTTTCACCAAGTGTCATTATTTCAGGAAATTGCTTATTATTTTTCTTACTATTTATTAATTGCCAGAATTTAGTAGGATCAGATACAATACGATTTTGAATATCTTCACAATACCTTTTGTAAGCATTATTAACTTCATGTTTTACTAGAGTTCTCATTCGCCTAAAATCTAATAGATCGGCACCAGTTCGCTTGAACCTCCGCCACACTACAAACTTTTTCTTAACCGTTTTAATTATCTGTGAGTTGAACCAAGGTTGATAATTTCTGCGACGCTCCCTCATCTTAGGCACAAAAACATCCAAAGCTTCATAAATTTTTAAGTAAAATAATTCACAAACTGAGTTTACATCACTGACGGCAGTTAAAAAGTCCCAGTTTATGTTACTAAAATGTAAATACAAATTTACATAATCAGCCTTTCTAAAGTTATAATAGACGCAGCTAGTTTTCTGCTTATTAAAGTTTTTCTCATTAGCAAAATTAAAAAACGTTATCAGTGCAGGATGGTGATTATCTTCAGGCAATAATACATCCTCAGCCTTTTCAACTTGACACGTAAGTATTTCGGAATTACACAGGACCAAGTCTAATAAGCGACCATTTATATTCTTAAAAAAATTATACTGAGTGAAGTTAAAGAATTGCATATAATTTAACAAGCACAGGGTTTTCTCATCAGTACATTCACCAGATAATGCATTTGTATAACGCGAATCAAATAATTCAGTATTAAAAACATCAGAGTCCAACCAGGTTTCCGAGAGTGCCGATATGTCGAAGTTGGTAGCCAAAACAGAATTTAGAAATTCATTCGTTTTGCTCCTTAGGCCTCGCACATTTTGATAATAAACTGATATTTTAAAGTTATTTCGCTGGCTAAAAGATGAATTACTTTTTATTGTAGAAGAATGCGGAGAATTAACATTTGCAGAATTAGATAGAAATAGGTGCGTTTCACCTAAAAGACTCATTGGTTGCTATCTGACTAGTCGAAGGATATCACCCCTAATCTTTTCAATTAACTGTTAATGAGCAAAACAACTATTATAATCCCATGCAGCATGATTAACCGGAATGTCTAGTTTTTGTTTCTCCTTAACATTAACACAATTAATACATTTATACTGATCTTTGGAAACCCTGCAGGTCTTGATATCATGACTACCGGAACATAAAGGACAAGATAATGCTTTTTTTACAAAATTTGACAGTGTGGTTATAACCGTTGCATTTAAAACAGCGTGGAGCAGAGAGTGCCTCATAGACAGTACAGTTATCCAACCCAACAATCAGTTTACCAATATCTGTAATTCTCTGAAAAGTTAACTCATCCAACTGTAGGTCAGCCTGATAAATTTGATTATTTTTTTGTAGGCCACAACTTTAAAATTTTGCACTGAGAATCTGAAAAAAATATATGTGGATTATGTAGTTCAATGCACTGCATGAGAGCCTCCTCATTGTATCCCTGGGAAAGTCCAACAATCCGAACAGCCGGTTGTACCCTTTTCAACTCCCTTACTTCATAATTATCGGAAAGTTTTTGCGCCGCGAAGTCTTTAAACTTGTCTGCACTGGTTTGATTTGTGCTTAGCACGAAGCCGCCATTCGATACAGGTGTAACAGTATTAAAGGGAATGTTTTCTGTAGCTGGATCAATATTCTGTAGTATATCAAATTTGTTACGAGAACTATCCTGGTTTTGATTTTTTGGCTGGATAATTATCCTTGAGCTGCCTTTACTTCTGAGAGCATCAGCAAGGCTCGTTGATGAACCATCATTCGAACCATTCACCATCCTTGCGCTTATCTTATTTACTGCTGACTCCAGAAAATCCTTAGCAAGTGTTTGAAAATTTGCAGATAGAGAACTGAGTAATTCAGGGTGTTTAGTTTCTAACGTGGCCTGCATTTTGGTGTTAAAATCATCAGCTTTGATATTATAGCAGGTACGGCACTTCCAGGAAACCCCCGGTACCGCATTAATAACACGGACTGCTTCAGGTGGAACGGACATACAGTCAGCGTGGTATCGTTTTTTGCACAGCCTGTCGCACGTTATCATCGCCTTGCGGGAGGACGAATCACAAAAACTACACTTTAACATTGTAAATGGCCGTCACTTTAAGAACTAATTAGCTCACACGGCAGCTCAAAAAATTATCTATCGCATCATATAACTTTTACTTTAGAACTTCCAAGAAAACCTAAGTTTTACTGACATTTAGCGAGCAGCAATGCTATCGTGCTTTCGCGCTAGAACAGCACACCTCTCACTTTTGGAAAGTAGAGGCGTGATAACCTTAATTGAAAACTCAAAATGGGCGACAGCCTTAGTTCCGGTTTTAAAAGAGGGAGGACAAATTAGGCTTTGTGCAGATTACAAAGTAACGGTTAATAAGTATTTGGAAGACTTTACTCACCCCTTACCGCGAATTGATGAGCTGTTTACTGAATTGCAGGGTGGTGAATTCTTTACTAAATTAGATTTATCGGATGCCTATAATCAGTAAGAATTAAATTAATTAATTAAGCTTAAAAAATGTGAATTTTTTCAAGAGCAAATAAAATAATTAGGTCATTATATAGATAAAGAAGGACTTCGCAAAAACCCTAGTAAAATTAAGGCTATAAAAGAGGCACCGCGACCGACAGATCAGACTCAGGTTAAAGGTTTTATAGGAATGGTAAACTATTATGGTAAGTTTATTCCTAACCTGTCAACATTATTGGATCCTCTTTACAAGCTTTTGCGTAATGATGTTGAGTTTAAATGGTCGAAAGAATGTGAAAATTCTTTTAAGGAGGCAAAAAGAGTTATTTATTCAGACCAAACACTAACTTTTTTTGATCCTAACATTCCATTAAAATTAGTATGTGATGCATCGAAAGTAGGGTTAGGTTCAGTGTTACTGCATGTGTTTCCAGATGGAACCGAGCGACCTGTAAGTTTTGCTTCAAGGACATTAACCCGAGCTGAGTCAAATTATTCTGTTATACATAAAGAGGCACTATCAATATACTGGGGTGTTAGAAAACATTTTCAGTACTTAATGGGAAATTCATTTATTTTGTGTTCCGATCATAAGCGATTATTGACATTGTTTGGAGAAAACAAAGGAATACCGCAGATGGCTGCGGGGCGTCTCCAGCGTTGGGCTTTCTTTTTAAGTAATTTTAATTACAGGTTTCAACACATTACAGGATCTGAAAATGGGGGAGCAGATGGGCTTTCACGTTTTCCAGTCAAGGGGACAGATGACACCGAATCGACAGAATTTGATTATTTTAATTTTTTAATTATTACTGACGCATATTCAAAATGGCCGGAAGTTTATGACATGACTAAAACAGACTCGATAAGTACAATTGACAAGTTACGTGACTGTTTTGCTCGTTATGGTTTACCCAATACTATAATATCAGATAACGGACCGCAACTGGTAAGCCAGGAATTTGAGGATTTTTGTAAAATAAATGGTATTAAACATATAACTTCTCCTCCGTACCACCTAGCTACGAATGGTGCAGCAGAGAATAGCGTTAAAACTTTTAAAAGTGCTCTTAATAAGCTTCTAATAGACCCAATTTCTAAACACGCAAGTTTTTCAACTTTGATAAGTAATTACCTATTTTCTTACCGAAATACACCACATTGTGTTACAAGGAAAACTCCTTCAAAGTTGATGTTTCCAAGAAAGGTAAAACACGTTTAGATTTTTTGTCAAAGTCGGTAGTAGAAAAGGCTAGGGAAAGTCAAATAAAATTCCATCATGGAAATAGGAATGTAGATTTTGAAGAGGGAGAGCTTATTTATACAAAAGAATATGGAAATACAAAATCGAAATGGGTTCAGGCAATAGTTGTTAGTAAGTTAGGTAGGGCAACTTACATATGTAAACCAGTAAATGATATTGAATTACAATGGAAAAGACATGTAGACCAGATGGTCAAGATAGGAAAATTTTATGATGAGGTGGAAATAGAAAAGGGCTGTGTAGTAATAATAAACGAAGATTTAGTTAACGACATTAGAGAGGGGAGTGAGGTTAGTGAGAAAGTAAACAGTGAACTGATAAAAATACCCGATTGGAGACAAAAGAATGATGCTTTTGGATTTTTTTCTCTTCTAACAAAGGAAATTTTTTCCTTCCAAATACTTTGCTCTTAAGTGAAAATCATTGTTGCTTTTGTAATAAATTTATCATTCTTTTGGCTTTACAGGCGTTTGAGAGAAAATCATTGTCTTTGTCTCCATTAGTCCTGCTTGGGTGACTTTCTCAAAATCATAAGTCTTTTAGACAAGGTCTTAAGGCGTTCGGTTGAGTTTGAGATACTCTTCTACGAAAATTTACCGTTGTCTCTGTCTTGTACCGACGCGACGCGTTCCCTCCAGGCAAAAGCTCGAAACCACCCGAAGTTAACCGAGAACTCGCTTGCCGACACCGATGACGATTGACAGTGTTGCCAGGTCTACTGATTTATTAGTAGATCTACTGATTTGCTTTCTCACCTACTGATATAAAAATGCTGTGTATTGACTTCAATATACAAAATACGTTTTCTAAACTTAGTTATATTTTCGTAAATCTTTTACAATCTTCTGACTTTCTTTTCACATTATTTATTATTCGTCCTAGCTACAGAAAACAAAAGGCAAGAATCCTGTTGGTAACTTGGCTGGTACAAATAATAATAAACTATGAGGTAGATTAAAACTAAGATATACTACATTTTTCTCCTTTTTTAATAAAAAAAATAAAAAAAATACATACTATAAGTCTAATTTTATAGGTTTATTTATAATTCTTCCCGATCGAGTCTGTACTGCACTATTATGATTTTCTACTGTGCAATCAAAATTTTGGTTTTTGTCTAATATTTGCTCAGTTCCATTTTGAAAATCATGAGATATGTCCCGATTAAAATTACTTTGATTTTCAAAACCATTACATTGTGTTGGTGAAGTAAAATTAGGTAGTTCCATTTTGAAAATCATGAGATATGTCCCGATTAAAATTACTTTGATTTTCAAAACCATTACATTGTGTTGGTGAAGTAAAATTAGGTAATATATTATCCACAATAATTGGAGTATTATTATTCGTGTTATCATAATTATTTGTTGTAGAAAAACTGTCACAGTTAGTCTTTGCACGAATATCGTTTGCGTGAAAATGTTTTACATTATCACCAATTTGTACTAAATAAGTTGAATGGCTCAACACTTTGACAATTTTTCCTAACTGCCATAATTTTGTTTGGATGTTTTTAACATAAACAAATTGATTCAATGCAAAAAATTTCATTTTTCTTGCTATGTCAGAACTAGTTCTCAATGTGTTTTTAGAAAAGGATGGTTTTAGTAAGTCAAATCGCGTTCTTGGTCTTATTTTAAATACACTTTCTGCTGGTGAAATTCCTGATACCGTTGAAGGCGTATTTCTATATGTAAATAAAAAATTTGCTAAGCGGCTGAGAATTAGGTGTTTAGAAATAATTTTTCCTCTCTCCAAAAACAAGGCCCTTTCTATGCCCTTTTTTACAGTTTGAACACTTTTTTCAGCAATTCCATTGCTTTGAGGGTGATAAGGAGGAGACTTCATTGGAGTGATTCCATTTGCCTGACAAAAATTAACAAATTCTTTTGAATTAAAAGGTGGTCCATTGTCTGAGACTAATTCTACAGGAATGCCACAGACTGAAAATATTTCTTTAAGTTTTAAAATTGTTTCTTTTGCATTTGTATTATCTTCCATTAACTTAACATCAATCCATTTAGATTTATTATCAACAAGAATCAAAAATGTGTAAGAAAATTTATGAAAAAAGTCTATACTGACCCTGTAAAAATTGTTTGGAGCATTTGGCCAAGCAAGAAGTGTAGAACTATTTGAAAAATTTTGTGTTTGTTGACAAACATCGCAAGAACTTATAAATTTTTCTATGGCTTCATTAATGCCTGGCCACTAACAATAAGCTCTCATTAACATCTTAGTTCTGACGATTCCTAAATGTTGTTCATGGAATAAATTTAGAATTTCATCTTGTAAAGATTTTGGAATTACAACTTTACTTCCTAACATTAGACAGTTGTTTTCTACAGAGAGTTCACGTCTTTTCTGGAAATATGGTTTAATATTGAGGTTAGAAACTGAATCAGGCCATCCTCGAAGTGTTAAATCTATTACTTTACTTAAAATTAAATCCTTTTTGGAAGCAGCAGAAATATCACCAGAGTGTAAAGGAACATCGTTAAATAAATTAAAAGAATATAAACAATCAGGAATTTCTGTTTTATTTTGGATAGGTAAACGAGATAAACCGTCGGCATTTGCCAAGAGCTTACCTTTTTTGTATTCAATTTGATAATCGTAACCCGATAAAGTAATTGCCCAACGAGTGATACGAGATGCCGCTGCTACTGGAATACCTTTATTTCTTCCAAAAATAAATTGTAATGGCTGATGATCAGTAAACAAAGTAAATTTCCTTCCAAAAATGTATTTGTGAAACCGTTTTAAACCAAAAATTATAGCTAAGCCCTTTCTTTCTAAGTTAGAATAAGCTTTTTCTGCAGGGGATAAAGTACTTGAAGCAAAAGCAATAGGCTTATATTCTCCATCAATTTTGTGACTTAGAACAGCTCCTACTCCATACCCACTTGAATCACACATGATGTAAATTGGAAACTTTGGATCAAAATGTGTTAAAACATTATCTGAAGTAAGAAATGTTTTACTCAATTGAAAAACTCGCTCACATTCAGAAGTCCATTCAAACGTGATACCAGCTTTACATAAATCGTATAGAGGTTTAAGTTCTGTTGAAAGCCTAGGAATAAACTTTCCATAAAAATTTAAAAGACCTAAATATGACTTCAATTGAGTCAAATTTTGAGGTGTGGGTGCTCCTTGAATACACTCTATTTTTTCATTGGTAGGATGTATACCATTAGAATCAATTCTAAATCCAAGAAAATTAACACATGTTTGGTAAAATTTACATTTATTTTCATTAACTTTTACATTATATGTCTTTAATCGGTTCATTACTTTAAGAACATTTTCATGGCAATCATGAATACTGGCACCGAAGATCAAAATATCATCCAAATAACATTTTGTGTTAGGAAGACCAGAAAGAATGGTTTCCATAACAGACTGAAATATTCCAGGAGCAGAACTTACTCCATAGGTTAGCCTGTTAAATCGAAACAAACCCACATGAGTGTTTATTGTAAAAAATTCTTTAGAAGAATCACTAATTTGCAACTGCTGATATGCTCCTTTTAAATCTATGACTGTGTAAAAACGACTTCCCCCTAAACTTCCAAAAATATCCTCAGGTAACGGCAAAACACAGTGATCACTATCTATTACTCGATTAAAAGTTTTCTTAAAATCCACACAAATTCTTATTTCACCAGATTTTTGTTTTGGAACAATAACTATCGGACTAGCCCAGTTACTGAATGATACTTTAGTTAAAATACCTGTTTCAACCATTTTTGACAACTCTTCTTCAACTTTAGGTTTTAAAGAATAAGGCATGTCGTACGCGCGATGAAAAATAGGAGTTGTTCCCTCTTTGACCTTAAATTCAGCCTTAAATTTGGCAATAAAAGAATTAACTTCATCTTGAAAGACATTTGGGAATTTACCTTTAATTTCAGAAGTCAAACTTTCCACCTGACTTGACATTGAGTATAAAACATGTATGTTTTCTGATTTTAAAATACTATCGAATATTGTTTTCCATTCGGGGTTAAAAACATTCAACCAGTTTCGACCTAATAAAGGAATAAACTTATTATTACTATTAACAATTATCAACGGTAATAAAAAGCTTTTACCTTGATACTAAACACTGACATTTATTTCACCAACAATATGAACGTTTTCCCCGGTAACTACCCTTAAATTAAAATTTACAGATTTTATAGGAATGTTTGGAACTAATTCCATATAATCATTTATATGAATAACAGATCTGCACGCCCCAGATTCAATTTCCATACAGACTAATTTATTTTCAATAAATAATTTTAATTTTAGACTTTCATATGTATTTTCTTTACCTCTATTTATCAGGTTTAAAAAATTTTGATTTGACATTTCTTGTAACCAACCCAATTCTAATGAATTATCATTTTCTTCAGGAACATCTCGATCATCGTCCATTTCTAGTTGTTCTTCTGATAAGGTATTAACTTTGTTTTTACATAACGGGGATTTCGCTACATGACCTAACTGGTTACAATTGTAACACTTCCAATTTAACGCTGGACATCTGTTATTATCCATATGAACACGGAGACACCTTCTGCATTTTGGTTTTGCTGAATAACTGTATTGTTGACTTCTAAAACTTCGACTCCCATTGACATTACTATGTTGACGTTGACTGGTTGAACCCTTGTTATTTTGACTTTGAGTTAAATTATTACCAAAATTGGAGTTAGATTTGGATCCTCTATAAAGATTTAATTGATTTAAAGGTAAAACTTCTTCTGGACTCATCATTGTAATCTGTCTTTCTGCCAATTCTATTCCAGCAGCTATTTGGTATGCTTTTTCAAAAGATAAATTATCTTCGGTTAATAATTTTCTTTTGATGGATTCAGAATATAATCCACAAACAAATTTATCTCGTAACGCATCGTTAAGGAAAGCTTGAAACTTACAATCTTTAGATAAATTTTTTAATTTAGCTGAAAATGCCCTAAAATCTTCATTTCTTTCTTGTTTTGCATTATAAAATCTATATCGTTCTGCAATTATTAACTTCTTAGGACAGTAATGATCAATTAGGACAGTTTTTAGTTCAGAATATTTCCTTTGACTGGGTAGTGTAGGTGATAAGAGATCTTTTAATACGTTATATGCTTCTCCTCCAATTAATGTTACTAGAACAGATACTTGTTTATCACCAACAATATCATTGCAAATAAAAAGTTGTTCTAAACGTTCAAAATAACTTGTTACATCAGATTCTCTAGGATTAAATGTTTCAATAGTTCCAATAAGAGACATTTTTTTATAAAATAAATTTCAGACTTCTCTTCTTTTATGTAGGTTCGTTCTTTTACTCGTCGCCAAAATAATGCTGTGTATTGACTTCAATATACAAAATACGCCTTCTAAACTTAGTTATATTTTCGTAAATCTTTTACAATCTTCTGACTTTCTTTTCACATTATTTATTATTCGTCCTAGCTACAGAAAACAAAAGGCAAGAATCCTGTTGGTAACTTGGCTGGTACAAATAATAATAAACTATGAGGTAGATTAAAACTAAGATATACTACAAAAAATATCATTAACAAATCTACCGATTATTTTCTATACTAATTATGTATACTTAGGTCGCCAAGCAAAGGAAACCTTGGTCGCGAGTCGCGACCGAAACCGGCAGAGCGCAGCTAGCAGCCAGGGGTGCTACTATGCATAGGCGGTTCTAGACCTCTATATTGGGGGAGGGGGGGCTTAAGCCCCTGGTTTATATATTTGGGGGGCTTAAGTACCTGGTTTATATATAGACGGCTAAGTCACTCAGTTGGATTTGGGGGGGTTAATTCGATATTTGAGGGGGATTCCCGTTTTGAGTTAACGTTGTTCCTTTTGTATTAGAAATCACCGCAAAACGGGAAATTTCCCTCCGGTTGGCACTACTCCTGCTCCAGCCGACGCGACGTGTGCATGCTATTGAACCAAAAAAAAATATTTGAAAGTTTAAGTTCCTAATAGTTTTAATGTTAAATTTGGTTTTATGTCGAATAAATATTTGTCTTTGAAACATTTTTTATTGCTTTGCATCATATTCTGAGCGACAACTGATTTTCTTGACAGAAACCTGCTTCTGGAAATATTTGACCTGGCAACACTGTGCAATGACCCATTGACCATTGACCAATCGCATCACAACCCGCAACGCGACTAAAGCGAACCTTTCATAAGCCCGTCGTACTGCTCACATTTTCAGCCATCTTTTGTGTGTTATGAACACTTTTTACTTTTAAAGACATTTTTTCATGGTATTTTACATTACATACAATACATACATTGGTACAAGGTACAAAGCAAGGTGCACGAACATAGTATTTTATTGAATTATGAGTGATTTTGAAAAACTTCTTGAAACGTGGCGTTTGAGCCACATGCTAGAAATATTTCAAGGTAAGTACCTACTTTAAATACTGTAGATTTATTAGTTTTAGATTCTATTTATCCCTTTAAAATGTAACTAGGTGCGGCGAGACTGCGGACAAAAGTATAATCATATAAATAAACGCCGGCACATGGTTTTAATTCCGAAATCTTTTTAAAGTCTGAATAAGCGAGCAGTATTTAATAATTTTAATATCTATTTCTATCAAAAAATAGGTACCTACTAAAATATTTGTTTATTACTTATTAGCACCTAAAAACATTTGGAAATAATAAGGAATAACGTGGCCATTTTGGCGTTTTTTGTGGTGATCATAGCATAGCTTGCCTTCTCTTCTCTTGTATCAAACTCCTACATTCACATGACAAAATCTTTTCTTTTATGTCAAAGTCGCCAGGGTTTGAAAGTAAAAATGAATTTATTAAGCTGAAAGGCATTGGCAATTTGAATTATTACTTTTCTTTTAATTCAAAGTCTGCTGTTTTTAAACTAAAAGGTTTTTTTACTTTTTTTATACCTACTTGTTATACTTATACAGGATGTTTCTTAAGTAGAGGTCAAAAATCCAGGGGCTTATTCTGTGGGGAAGAATAGTTTTTTTTGTTATTTTATATTATACAGGGTGATATAAATTTTTTGACAAATAATGATCGATAATACCCACACCTCCACTACCGCTAAGTTTCTAAAGCTGGTAATTTTTCGTTTTATACCCACTGATATTCTACATATGTGCACCGAATTTGCTTACATTACCTTAAGCGGTTTACAAATAAAAAATGAAAAACTGATTTTTTAAAAAAATATGACACCCTGTAGCTCGACAACTGGTGCCCTAAGACCCCAGGGTTATATAACAAAAAAATCTTATTTTTGGCCACAGAATACGTCACTGGATTTTAAACCTCTACTTAAGAAACATCCTGTATAATGGTGAATTTATAAAAAAAACTAAAAATTCAAACTCAAACACAGCTCTATTATAAAGGAACATTTTTCTTATTGACAAAGCATTAAAAGAAGTTAAGGTTGTGACTTGTAATGTATAGCAGTATATAAAACTCAACTCAACTCAAAAATGGTTTAAAATTGTACTGGGAAACCTGGAAAAATACCTGGATTTTAAGAGCAGTTTTGCGTACGAACCCTGTACTTAATATTTGTATATATTTTTTAGATGTAACTCAAGATGCCAAAGATAGTCATATTTGGCTAAAAGGGAATCAGGAGACACTGGATAATGTATTGGAGCACTGGAAAAAGTCTCTGCCTGTAAGGAAAATCTCCAGCTATGCAACGATTGAGGAATTCCTAGAGGCCTGGCCGATACTGAAAACTCCACTAGCTCCAGAATTGGTAAGTTATTAAAAAATAGATTACGCTAATTACAATTTAATATTTTGCCTGTTCAAATCTGTATTGCTCTGCGTTTTTTTCTTTTAAAATATTATTTACAACTTCGACGGTAAGCGTGAGTCGGGCTTTTGGAGTCACCCCCTCCCCCAAACCCTCATTTTTGAAATATTTTTGATCTTTGGCGCAAAAAATGTAAGTAAAAAGCACTAAAATGAAATTAACTCTTTTCATATTCAAATAGATTTAAGAGAAGATATATCTAGAACCCTCGAAGCTTTCGAATTGGAGGCTGAATTTGACAGTTTTTTTGAAAAAACTTTGGAAATAAGGAAAAATTTGCTATCGGCTGCGGACAACAATATGTTAGAATTATTGGACACAGAAATAACCAGAGGTAAGTTTAAAAGTTAATTTTGGCTGAATAACCGAAATATTTTTGTTTTATTATTTTATTTGGGTACAGCTTTCTGATCAAACTATTTGTCCTATACTATCTGTCAAACTAGTTTCACTCACTTTTCAAATTAAAAAAAAACAGTTTTGGTCAAGAAAAAGCTGGTTAGAAAATTTTATACTGAACTATTGGTGGTAACCTTAATCAAAATACAGTCTGATGTATTTACCATTATAAAATATCTGCCTTGTTTTAGACTCTAAGACTGCAATCAAGCTATACTTACTTCCGGCTCTTGTACCCCCTAAGGGAAGGACCTATGCAGCCAAGAGCCACTGGAAGCCATCTGTCGCCGAATGCAGGGATAGTATTATACTCCTAGTGTCTAGCGCAGGGGACATTGAAGAGGCGAAAAGGAAAAAAATAGACTGTATGTAAGACGTTCTATACCTTTTTGTTTAAAAGTTTCGTTTCTGAAAAAAAAGTTTGATATTTCTTAATTTTTAAGGAAGTATTATTATAATTTTTTTTGTCCGAAAAAAAGTGTGTTGTATCTTTATTTTTAAGGAATTATTCCAAATAATTCTGCTGTTGTATAATTACAAAATGTTTATTAAAACGTTATATTGCTTAGCAATATAGTGATTATAGGTGTAAGTTGATTTGTTATATTTTGATAAAATATAAATAAGTGTATATCAATATTTGTTTCTTTTAAGGTTCCTGCAAGTCTTCGCCCAAGAATATATAGGAAGCTAAAACAGGTTGTTATGGATATTTAAATTTTAATTTTCAATTAGATTTTAACCAATGCCTTAAAACATTAGTATTCTATCTAACATCATCTTTAAACAAAAAATGGATTTAGGTTAGGAGTTCCACTATTCTAAGGCAAAAAATAGCATAGTGCTTAAAATTTAAATTATGCCCATTTCAAAATTTTCACAAAGTATTCTCTTGTAAAAAGATCCTCTGGGACTTTGCACCAAGACCATATATATTTTGTTCCAATACCGTTTCGGATCTTTTTAGAAAAGAATAATTCTTTCTCTTGAGAACGCAAGGTTTTAAAATAAGAATTCACCCTAATCATAAGATTTTGGATCAAACATTTGCTGATTTTATAGCAAAAGCCCTATATTTTAGGTCAATAATATTGTGTCTTCTATTTGAAATCGCGTGATTTTAAAACAATCTCTGAATGAGTTTCAACGAAAATCATTGTTTATTATGACAAATTTAAGGTTTCTTGCATTAAATTCATATGACTTTGCGCTAAAAAAAACATGGCATTTCTCTCAACGTCTTTTAAAAGTTGAAAAAAAACAATGATTTCAAGCCAATATCATTGTATATTACGACAAAATTACAGTTTCTTGCCGTAAATTTATATAACTTTGAACTAAAAGAAAGTTGAGCGTTTGCCTTAAAATTTTTTAAATATTGGGCCAAGATATCCATGCATTTCGCCCATGTCAAATGCCGGGCGCCCTTGAGGCAAAGTCAAATTCCTTTAAACCAAGGATTCCTTTTTATCAGTGTGAAATTTCTAACAGTGAACAAAAAGCTAACAGTGAAATAGTAGTACCTGAGTTAAAACAACCAGAGGTTGTACAGGATAATAAAAAAGGAAACGTTATTAGTCTTAGTAGTCCATTGGCAAGCAATAGACCTCGTAGAACCATAAGACCACCAGATCGTTTAAATCTTTAATTGTAATTATCACAGAACTTAAGGGTGGAGGAAATATGATGTCTGTCGATTGCTAGATATTATTATCATAGTATAGAACAACCTTTAGTATTGTTATGTGGGTTGCATACCGTTGTAGCCTACTCGCTATTATTAGTTTTATGACAGAAACAGAGCAGTTGTTTGTGTAACTAAGAAAGGCATAAACAACATTTAACTGTTTCTATTGATAATCTTCTTCTTGTAATTTGGCATAAATAAATAAGTAATTGTAGTAAAACAATGTGTTTTACTGAAGAATATACTACACTGGCGCTTAGTGTTCCCGAGGAATGGGGTATCGAGAAGTCAGAAAGCGGGTGGATGACCGGAGACTTTTTTTTGAATTCATTACAAACATTTTTGAAAAATGGATAACAGAAAACGACATACCTCGTCCAGTAATCCTTTTCATAGATGGACATTCGTCTCATCTAACACTACATACTACTATAGTAGGTTTTGCTCTGAACACAAAATTATTTTGGTGGCCCTCTGCCCGAATGCTACGCATTTAATTCAGCCGACGGATGTGGCTGTTTTTCGTTCTTTGAAAAGGGGTTGGAAAGACGCAGTACACCAGTGGCGGATTGATAATCAGAATTCTCCAATTTTAAGAAAAATTCGCTTCAGTCCTCTTTTAAAGAAAGTACTGGATGAAAAACCGTCACCATCAATATTAAAAAATGGATTTAGGAAATTGTAACGTCTCGTAAAATGTGGTTCAAAATGAATCGCCCTAAACCGTTATCCTACAGATAACACCTGTGACCCAGGTACGCCCTGAGAAGGTTATCTACCTACAACTCTTACCTAATCGACCAAATCAAGCTGCTTGTAGAACACCTCCATACGCTGGCTCTATCTCAGGTATAGGTTCTTTTAGTGACAGATGAGTGTTTAGCTTTTAAAGTCAAAATCGGTATTTTAGTCCAAATTTAGAGAGGCGCCACCATAGTTTTACTTTCTAAAATTAAGGCTCCAAATGGTGGTCCGTTTAGCCTTGAACGTTGAAACAAAACCAGGAAAAGAAAACTACTGTCAAGTCCGGTATTAAAAATTACTAGGTAATAAAACAAATTATTGTTTGAGGCCAATACATTTAATCTTTAAAGAAAAGTTTTAGGATATAAAGACGAGTCCTGTTTTCCTTTTTTTTTGTTAAATGTAAGCTCCTCCGAGACAAAACAATATGAGCTACTTAAGTTGTTTACAAAATTGAAGTAGGATTGATTCAAGTGTATTTGACGGCAGCCACTATATCCCCACACAATAAAATCAGCTGTGCCTTAGGGTATAGGGACCACGTGGTCAAAACCACTTGCATCAAAACGTTGACCGCCAGAAAGTAAGATATATTTACAAGAAGGATCTTGGTTTGACAAGAAAACCAGTAAAGTTTTAAAGTTACGGTAATGAAAAATTTACAGTTACTGGTAAAAAAATATACAAGGTTATTTCCAAAAAGGTCCAAATGGTTGTGGACACTAGCACGCTTGTCGGTGACTATACCCCCTGCACGAAAAATCCAACTGTGCTTCTACAGGGTACAGTCACAAGTACCGGCCCTGGGTCAGCTTAGCTACCCCCGCACCGATAGGTCCACTAGGCCAAAACGATGCTAGGATCCACCTCCCTCTATTACCCGACGAAAATAAATGCTTCCCCTGTATTTACACTTAAAGCTTAAGTCCAAGTAAAAATGTAGTTCCTTGACTACACGTATCGGTTCTAATATTTGAATTTGGTTACATGAAAATTTTATAAAATACCAAAAAAATTAAATGTCCAGTTTGGACTAACGAGGCCTGGTAGTACGCACGCGTGTTGTCGACAATCCGCCCGCGTGTACAAGTTACTGGCACTTTATATTTGTTCGAAACGCACAAGAGAAAAAGCTTATTAAAAAGGTAGAACAAAAGGATTATATTATTATAGCAAATTAAGTGTCTGAAGGACTCCACCGGTAAAGTTCATAACATTGATTCCTCGGTAAGGCCTCCCAAAATAAAAGAACCTCGATGAGGTACAAACAATATTGCACCAGGTAAATAAAAGATAGGGAAAATTGCCCCTCGACAAGAATCAATGTTGGTAACTACACCGGTAAGTGAAATTCTAAAAGCTACACTTAGCTGTCTGCAACTATCGGAGTTGCCTCTCGGTGCGTTGAAGCCATGGAGAAGGTTCTCAAGTTCCCTGCAGAACCTTGTTGTCCCGACGTGGATAGGATATAGAAGATTGATCCAAAAACTGACAACTACAGAGTCCCAAGGTCATTCAAGGTCATGTCAAAACTTTCCAATGGAATTTTAGGATCTAAAATACCAGCCCCAATGTGTCCAAACCATAAACTCAGATACTTTAACCCGAACGTAAAACATCTGATTCAAAATTAGGTAGTTACAATTTAGTCCAAGCCAAAACTTTATCTAAACAAAAGGTTTAGACCCTTGCAAAAAACTTAGTCCATCCTAAAAACCCTCAAATTAATAAGGGTTTTTCCGTCCCTGAAGAAACACAATTGTATCGGCATCCTAGCCAGGGATTGTATACCATCCAAAGACCACTAATAATACAATCCGAAAAAGGGATGATTCCCAAAATTATATTTGACCATGTGGCATTTTCCAAAAGAAATTTATTTGGGTCTTATCCCATGTGCTCTTCCCTTGACGGTCACGAAGAAAAGAGGCACGTCATATCCCCCCAATCTCCAATCTACCAACCTACGGTTCCTTCGACAGCAGGACCAACCTTAACCTTCAAAAGAAACAAAATCCCTAACAATTTACGCCGATTCGAAAAGTCGCAGCAAAAAGGTTAACCGTTTTCCTCAGCAAAACTCGGTCGCCTGTGTCGTCAGAATACGACTACGGTTGGTTCTCGCCTAAAACTCGACAGGAGAAATGTCAGCGTCCTGACATTCCAACTGTCAAACAGCTGGCTTATAAATCACATAATAAATTGTTTTAAAAATAAACACTTTTACAGAAACCCCATTTCGAAAACAAAAAGATCCAATCCAAGTTCAAAACCCATGTATCCAATTATCAAGTCTCTACGACTAGCAATATATTGTCATATTTCCCCAAATATTCATCATTTTTTCCAAATTTCTATACATTTTTGATATTATTTATTTAACATTTCGGAAACCACTCTACGTGCTGCGATTGCATATCGCTGGCCTCGCCTTTATTTTATGAACCCTGACCAGTTGTACTGTTTGTATAAACTGTTCTTGAGGGGTTCATATAAAAAGCGTACCAGCGAGGTGCAAAGGAGGGCGTCGTGTCCCGACGGGGAGGCGTCACTGTGGTGCCGCACGAACAGTACAATTAGCGCCAGCCCTTTAGGCTGACCGAGTACTCCGATAGAGGCTGCCCCCTACGCTACCCAACCTAGCAACGTAAGTGAATTGTGTACCTGAATAAATTATACAAGTGTTTTGGTAAACCGCAGCCTAATTTATCAACCCCCACGACCCCTAGCGCGACATTTGGTGGAGGCGCCTGGTTCGTTCTCGTCGGTAAGTTCTTCCTAACTTGCCAAGGGCCTTTTGTGTTTTATAATTTTTTACTATCTCTTTCAGGTCATTTTAGCGTTTTTCAGTGCATTTTCAAAGTGTTTTTTTCAGGGCGTTATAGTGCATTTTTTTGTCAAAATTATTTTTTACAGTGATTTTTTTAAAGGGCGTTTTTACAGTGTTTTCTTTCAGGGTATTTTTTTACATTGGTTTTTAAAGGGTATTTATTTTACAGTGGTTTTAAGGGGAATTTTTACAGTGCTTTTTACGTCTATATAATTTCCCTACCCATTCTTATCCCTCATACGTTTGACATAATTTTATGTTGTGCCCGTTAACGCTGGCGAGATTAAAATTATCCAAACAGAACCTATAGGAAAACCCACCTCGTGCCCGTTAACGCTGGCGAGGCTAGGTTTACTATAAATCCCACCTCAAAGCGTCTACTGTTTTCCTGTCTTGTGCCCGTTAACGCTGGCGAGACTAGATTACATGGACTGCTAAATATAGAAGTAGTTCCACCTCGTGCCCGTTAACGCTGGCGAGGCTAGAATTATTATATATTGGGGTTAATCACTAAACTGCCCTCAACCCTTTTATTCCTGTTATCCCTTTTATTTAATTTTTATGGCCCGTAGGAAGCTTAACAAGATTCAAAGAGAACGAAAAAGGCAAGAGAAGTTGAGGGTTGTTAATAACGGCACATCGTTAGGTTTACCAAATACACTACCCGTAAAAAATTTTATTTCAAACGAGCAACAATTAAGGGCACTAAGATTAAAAAGGAAATTTTTAGATCTGTTTGGAGACAATGAAATATAATATTTTGTTTTGATGACATTGAGGTCTTCGCTCATGAACTTAAAGTGTATTTTGAAATTTAATACACAAGGTTCGCGTACTTGTTATGTTATCAATTAAAGTTGAACATGCTATTACATATTATAATATCATTAACAAAGTGTTATGCAAATAGTATCGTTATTTTTATAAACATGTTTAAATATGGAAGCGCCATTGAAAGTTTCCTATTTTTTTTTAATTTTTTTTTATAGGTATATTTGTACTGCCTTTTTAACGCCATCTTGATAAGGTGCCACAGAGTTATTTACATTTTAATTATCATTTTTAGGTTTGATACTTAACATAAGTACTTAAATTACGCCTCTGATGTTTAAGTGAGCAGCCGCCACGGCCGGTAATCAGGACCACGGGCAGCAAATACAAAACTTTATACCTGTTTTTAGGAGCATGTTCATTTTTTACTTTTTATTTTCTGACTAATCTCTTTTTTATTTTATAGGACGACCTTCCGAAAAATAAAATAATGGATTTTTTTTTCAAAAAGTTTTAAAAGCTGTGGAAAAAATGGAACTAGTACCCTTTTGGGAAATCAAAGAAAGGGATACTTAGTATTTTATACATGGACTTTACTCATACAATCTGGGCTAAATGTAAGGTACTTTTTCTTTTAAAGAGGGGCTTAAGAATTAATGGAAAGAATAATCTATTTGATTTTTTTTTATATATATATAAAGGACCTGAACTGGATAAAGAATTTTGGGGATTGACGAATGGTAAGATGGTAAGAAAGAACAAGCTATTCTTGGCCGAATTTTATTTCTTCAATTTATAATTTTTATTGCAGGATGAGTTAAAAGGTTTACAAGTTTTTTATAAAATTTTAAAAATTTGTTTATTATTATTAGGTAAAAGACCAAGGTTTGGTATTTAAATGTGTGGTTTGTGTTGTGTCAGTGTGTGTTAGTATGAAAGAGGGTATACCCAAAATGTGTTTGTTTGAATGTTCTATGCTTGAAAAATTTTAGGTATAATTTACCTATATTGCGGTTTTAAATTTTAGATTAAATCAGTATAATTAATTATATAAAATACCAATTTTATTTTATTTTTTATTGTGCGTTTCAGGTATCTATTAAATAAATTTTATCAAGTTCATTACTATAAATAAATCACGAAGGTAAAGGTAGACAGTTCATTATTTTATTTAATCAGCAGAAAAGTAAACAATTGATATATAATATTAAAGATGCCATTCACCCAGGTATTGTTGTTAAAGTTAAATTGTAATATACGGTGTCTAATGAAAATAAGTTAAACAAAAACAAGGGTATATTTTATGACTGAGACATTGAAAAATAAATCAGGGTCAGAATTTTTTTTTATAAATCCAACTTCTTTTTTACTTTTAAGTCGAATATTATTATTATTAAGTAAATTTAAATATAGCGTACAATAATGATATACCCTATGCATTTTGTAATCGGGTGTTTATTTGTTTATATGACTGAAAGTCATATGTTTTCCAAATAGGGGGACATGGAAGACGACTCTGAACACGGAGTTGAATGTCCGCCTATTTGATGGTATTATGTGTTATGATTATTTATTTAAATGACTAAAAGTCATGTTTTCCGAGTAGGGGAACATGGAAGAGGACCTTCATATAGAGTTGAATGTTCGCCTACTCGATGGTGGTATGTGTACCGTTATGACTAAGAGTCATTATGTGAGTATAGGGAGACATGGAAGAGGACCTTCATATAGGGTTGAATGTCTGCCTATGTGAAATATTAAGAGTTGTATGCAAGTAGTATTTGAAGTTTATGTGACTTTATTAATGAATAAATAGGATGGTAAATATGGTAAATTTTACCAATCGTGATTACGCTATATTTGGGTTTCAAATTGTTAGGTAAATGTGTATAATTTTGTTTTTCCCTGATGAATTAGAGACCTATGTCTCACTGTCTCCAAAAGAGTAATACTTAGATAAGTCTTATGTTAAAACCGGGTGAATGTTCTTAGTCTGTCTACTTCTACCGAAACATCGTAATATTATGTAGCTTTTCATTATTTTTCATTAGTTATAAACTGTTTTTTCCCTTTTAACTGCCGGTAGTCTTTTTTCATTTTGCATGTACCATTGGGAGACCACACGATCTGGATCGAGAGCCACAAACACACCAAAAACCCAAAGGCCAGTCGCCGCTTGCGTCCACACAGCCAGCGTCATGCAGCAACCACGCACGGTCCGCCATGTCTCGCCAGCCTGGTCTTCCCTCACTAGGACTGAACTCCTGCACAACGAGCCGTGATGACACTGGTACAATGTACATACCTAAGGAACTTACAGCGCTGGTTGACCACAACTAGTCTCAGGATCAGCCCAGCAAAGTTCTCGTCACTCACGGCTCAGTCCACCCAAAGTCCGGATGGCCGCACTCTTCGGAGGAGGGAGACCCCTGCTGCACTGGGAGTCGGCAACACAACTAGCCGATCCCACCCCCAGGACACAGGAACCGTGACTGCTGCATCTGAACAAGAAACACATGACGACCTGCCTCAACGTGTGGCGCCTAAGATGTGTCGGGTTTTGTCGGTGTGTAGGCTATTCTATCAGTAACGTGTTGGAACTCCCTAATAATAGAGCTTTGTAAAGAAAGTGTGTAAATGTGAACCAGACTACCAGGACAGTAACCATTTTTATTCTTCATTTTTAAGCTAGTTTTACCACTCCTCATTTCACCCAAATAAATACGGAGTATACCGAGCCTGCGAGCTCCAAATCGTTTGTTTATATTGTATTTGTTTATTGTATATTTTGTTTATGATATATTTGTATTTTGTATATTTGTATTTTGTAAACATGTGATTTGTAAATTTTTAAAGCTAGGGGCTAGCTTTTACAGGCGCGGGGGAAATGTCATATTTCCCCAAATATTCATCATTTTTTCCAAATTTCTATACATTTTTGATATTATTTATTTAACATTTCGGAAACCACTCTACGTGCTGCGATTGCATATCGCTGGCCTCGCCTTTATTTTATGAACCCTGACCAGTTGTACTGTTTGTATAAACTGTTCTTGAGGGGTTCATATAAAAAGCGTACCAGCGAGGTGCAAAGGAGGGCGTCGTTTCCCGACGGGGAGGCGTCACTGTGGTGCCGCACGAACAGTACAATTAGCGCCAGCCCTTTAGGCTGACCGAGTACTCCGATAGAGGCTGCCCCCTACGCTACCCAACCTAGCAACGTAAGTGAATTGTGTACCTGAATAAATTATACAAGTGTTTTGGTAAACCGCAGCCTAATTTATCAACACGACGACCCCTAGCGCGACATTTGGTGGAGGCGCCTGGTTCGTTCTCGTCGGTAAGTTCTTCCTAACTTGCCAAGGGCCTTTTGTGTTTTATAATTTTTTACTATCTCTTTCAGGTCATTTTAGTGTTTTTCAGTGCATTTTCAAAGTGTTTTTTTCAGGGCGTTATAGTGCATTTTTTTGTCAAAATTATTTTTTACAGTGATTTTTTTAAAGGGCGTTTTTACAGTGTTTTCTTTCAGGGTATTTTTTTTACATTGGTTTTTAAAGGGTATTTATTTTACAGTGGTTTTAAGGGGAATTTTTACAGTGCTTTTTACGTCGATATAATTTCCCTACCCATTCTTATCCCTCATACGTTTGACATAATTTTATGTTGTGCCCGTTAACGCTGGCGAGATTAAAATTATCCAAACAGAACCTATAGGAAAACCCACCTCGTGCCCGTTAACGCTGGCGAGGCTAGGTTTACTATAAATCCCACCTCAAAGCGTCTACTGTTTTCCTGTCTTGTGCCCGTTAATGCTGGCGAGACTAGATTACATGGACTGCTAAATATAGAAGTAGTTCCACCTCGTGCCCGTTAACGCTGGCGAGGCTAGAATTATTATATATTGGGGTTAATCACTAAACTGCCCTCAACCCTTTTATTCCTGTTATCCCTTTTATTTAATTTTTATGGCCCGTAGGAAGCTTAACAAGATTCAAAGAGAACGAAAAAGGCAAGAGAAGTTGAGGGTTGTTAATAACGGCACATCGTTAGGTTTACCAAATACACTACCCGTAAAAAATTTTATTTCAAACGAGCAACAATTAAGGGCACTAAGATTAAAAAGGAAATTTTTAGATCTGTTTGGAGACAATGAAATATAATATTTTGTTTTGATGACATTGAGGTCTTCGCTCATGAACTTAAAGTGTATTTTGAAATTTAATACACAAGGTTCGCGTACTTGTTATGTTATCAATTAAAGTTGAACATGCTATTACATATTATAATATCATTAACAAAGTGTTATGCAAATAGTATCGTTATTTTTATAAACATGTTTAAATATGGAAGCGCCATTGAAAGTTTCCTATTTTTTTTTAATTTTTTTTTATAGGTATATTTGTACTGCCTTTTTAACGCCATCTTGATAAGGTGCCACAGAGTTATTTACATTTTAATTATCATTTTTAGGTTTGATACTTAACATAAGTACTTAAATTACGCCTCTGATGTTTAAGTGAGCAGCCGCCACGGCCGGTAATCAGGACCACGGGCAGCAAATACAAAACTTTATACCTGTTTTTAGGAGCATGTTCATTTTTTACTTTTTATTTTCTGACTAATCTCTTTTTTATTTTATAGGACGACCTTCCGAAAAATAAAATAATGGATTTTTTTTTCAAAAAGTTTTAAAAGCTGTGGAAAAAATGGAACTAGTACCCTTTTGGGAAATCAAAGAAAGGGATACTTAGTATTTTATACATGGACTTTACTCATACAATCTGGGCTAAATGTAAGGTACTTTTTCTTTTAAAGAGGGGCTTAAGAATTAATGGAAAGAATAATCTATTTGATTTTTTTTATATATATAAAGGACCTGAACTGGATAAAGAATTTTGGGGATTGACGAATGGTAAGATGGTAAGAAAGAACAAGCTATTCTTGGCCGAATTTTATTTCTTCAATTTATAATTTTTATTGCAGGATGAGTTAAAAGGTTTACAAGTTTTTTATAAAATTTTAAAAATTTGTTTATTATTATTAGGTAAAAGACCAAGGTTTGGTATTTAAATGTGTGGTTTGTGTTGTGTCAGTGTGTGTTAGTATGAAAGAGGGTATACCCAAAATGTGTTGGTTTGAATGTTCTATGCTTGAAAAATTTTAGGTATAATTTACCTATATTGCGGTTTCAAATTTTAGATTAAATCAGTATAATTAATTATATAAAATACCAATTTTATTTTATTTTTTATTGTGCGTTTCAGGTATCTATTAAATAAATTTTATCAAGTTCATTACTATAAATAAATCACGAAGGTAAAGGTAGACAGTTCATTATTTTATTTAATCAGCAGAAAAGTAAACAATTGATATATAATATTAAAGATGCCATTCACCCAGGTATTGTTGTTAAAGTTAAATTGTAATATACGGTGTCTAATGAAAATAAGTTAAACAAAAACAAGGGTATATTTTATGACTGAGACATTGAAAAATAAATCAGGGTCAGAATTTTTTTTTATAAATCCAACTTCTTTTTTACTTTTAAGTCGAATATTATTATTATTAAGTAAATTTAAATATAGCGTACAATAATGATATACCCTATGCATTTTGTAATCGGGTGTTTATTTGTTTATATGACTGAAAGTCATATGTTTTCCAAATAGGGGGACATGGAAGACGACTCTGAACACGGAGTTGAATGTCCGCCTATTTGATGGTATTATGTGTTATGATTATTTATTTAAATGACTAAAAGTCATGTTTTCCGAGTAGGGGAACATGGAAGAGGACCTTCATATAGAGTTGAATGTTCGCCTACTCGATGGTGGTATGTGTACCGTTATGACTAAGAGTCATTATGTGAGTATAGGGAGACATGGAAGAGGACCTTCATATAGGGTTGAATGTCTGCCTATGTGAAATATTAAGAGTTGTATGCAAGTAGTATTTGAAGTTTATGTGACTTTATTAATGAATAAATAGGATGGTAAATATGGTAAATTTTACCAATCGTGATTACGCTATATTTGGGTTTCAAATTGTTAGGTAAATGTGTATAATTTTGTTTTTCCCTGATGAATTAGAGACCTATGTCTCACTGTCTCCAAAAGAGTAATACTTAGATAAGTCTTATGTTAAAACCGGGTGAATGTTCTTAGTCTGTCTACTTCTACCGAAACATCGTAATATTATGTAGCTTTTCATTATTTTTCATTAGTTATAAACTGTTTTTTCCCTTTTAACTGCCGGTAGTCTTTTTTCATTTTGCATGTACCATTGGGAGACCACACGATCTGGATCGAGAGCCACAAACACACCAAAAACCCAAAGGCCAGTCGCCGCTTGCGTCCACACAGCCAGCGTCATGCAGCAACCACGCACGGTCCGCCATGTCTCGCCAGCCTGGTCTTCCCTCACTAGGACTGAACTCCTGCACAACGAGCCGTGATGACACTGGTACAATGTACATACCTAAGGAACTTACAGCGCTGGTTGACCACAACTAGTCTCAGGATCAGCCCAGCAAAGTTCTCGTCACTCACGGCTCAGTCCACCCAAAGTCCGGATGGCCGCACTCTTCGGAGGAGGGAGACCCCTGCTGCACTGGGAGTCGGCAACACAACTAGCCGATCCCACCCCCAGGACACAGGAACCGTGACTGCTGCATCTGAACAAGAAACACATGACGACCTGCCTCAACGTGTGGCGCCTAAGATGTGTCGGGTTTTGTCGGTGTGTAGGCTATTCGATCAGTAACGTGTTGGAACTCCCTAATAATAGAGCTTTGTAAAGAAAGTGTGTAAATGTGAACCAGACTACCAGGACAGTAACCATTTTTATTCTTCATTTTTAAGCTAGTTTTACCACTCCTCATTTCACCCAAATAAATACGGAGTATACCGAGCCTGCGAGCTCCAAATCGTTTGTTTATATTGTATTTGTTTATTGTATATTTTGTTTATGATATATTTGTATTTTGTATATTTGTATTTTGTAAACATGTGATTTGTAAATTTTTAAAGCTAGGGGCTAGCTTTTACAGGCGCGGGGGAAATGTCATATTTCCCCAAATATTCATCATTTTTTCCAAATTTCTATACATTTTTGATATTATTTATTTAACATTTCGGAAACCACTCTACGTGCTGCGATTGCATATCGCTGGCCTCGCCTTTATTTTATGAACCCTGACCAGTTGTACTGTTTGTATAAACTGTTCTTGAGGGGTTCATATAAAAAGCGTACCAGCGAGGTGCAAAGGAGGGCGTCGTGTCCCGACGGGGAGGCGTCACTGTGGTGCCGCACGAACAGTACAATTAGCGCCAGCCCTTTAGGCTGACCGAGTACTCCGATAGAGGCTGCCCCCTACGCTACCCAACCTAGCAACGTAAGTGAATTGTGTACCTGAATAAATTATACAAGTGTTTTGGTAAACCGCAGCCTAATTTATCAACCCCGACGACCCCTAGCGTGACAATATCAAGAAATTGTCATAAAAATATACTACCCAAAACATGGAAAATAATCAGGAAAAATTCACTCGAACTCACATCGAGCCCTATATTTGTCTTTCACCCTTAACGAGGATTTACAGAAGGTATAAGGTATTATTTAATTATTATTTAATTGCTTATTAAGGTCTCAAAAATTCCACAATAAAAATATTTACTTAAAAAATGAAGTCTAAAACTGAAATTTTGATACTAATTATCTATTACATCGTGTTGCTATTTTCTACCCATAACATCACCCCCTTTTCCAAGGAAAAAAATTATGCAATAATTTATATATATATATATATATATATATATATATATATATATATATATATATATATATATGTATATATATAAAATTATTGCATAATTTTTTTCCTTGGAAAAGGGGGTGATGTTATGGGTAGAAAATAGCAACACGATGTAATAGATAATTAGTATCAAAATTTCAGTTTTAGACTTCATTTTTTAAGTAAATATTTTTATTGTGGAATTTTTGAGACCTTAATAAGCAATTAAATAATTATTAAATAATATATATATATATATATATATATATATATATATATATATATATATATATATATATATATATATATATATATATATATATACTCAAGCTAATAGAAAAAATATCATTCAAAATTTATTCATCTTCAGGACTAAAGTATGGTTTAAGGTCCTGGATATGCCAGTTACCCTTAGACTTTCTGTTCATATCCTCTAATTCATATACACAATAGCCTAGTTTTTTACATATCTTAAAAGGTCCTTCAAATTTTCCGGCTAATTTAGAAGAATAATAATTTCCAGCGTCAGACAAAGCATAAAGTCTTTTCCAAACTAAATCTCCTATCTGAAAATGAATGTCTCGACGCCTAAGATTATATTGATTTCTTGACCTTTGATGAGCTTGTTGTAATCGTTTATTTACAAATTCCCTTAATTTTATCAAACTTTCTACTCTTTTGACTAAATTATTATGTTAATCTCTCTCAGTTAAATTTTGAATATCCGTAGCCCTATTATATTCGCTGACGTGAAGTATCATTTCTTTTCCGAAATTAATAAAATATGGTGTGCGTCCAGTCACCTCATGTACCGCAGTATTAACAGCACAAGCTAACGCCGCTAAATTTTCGTCCCAAATTCTCTGATTATCAAAGACAAAAGCTGAAATCATTGACTTAAGTACTCTATTAACTCTTTCTGTAACGTTTGGTGATGGATGATAATTTGGATTAAAAAGTGTTCTAACCCCATATTTTTGAGTTAAAGCTTGAAATTTGCGACCTTTAAATTGTACCCCATTATCGCAGCGAATAACGTTAGGTATGCCATGAACTAAAAATACTCTTTCTTCCAAAAGATCAACAACGGTTTTTGCAATTGCCCTTCTGATTGGAAAGAAATAGTTAAATTTACTAAAAATATCTGTTACTACAAAAATATACATATTTCCCCGTTTGCTTTTAGGTAGTGGTCCAAACAAATCCATACTGATGACTTCCCAACAATGTTCTGGAACCAAATTGTCCTTCATCAAACCAGCTGGTAGTTTTTGCTCTGGTTTCACCCGTTGACACACTATACAATGTTTGACAAATTTAGTAATGTTAGCTCTCCTACAACAATAATATAAACGACAAATTTTCATATATGTTTTGTGGACTCCTAAATGACCTCCAGTAGGAGAACTATGACAAGACTCCATGATCTCTCGTCTCCTTTCCTTAGGTAAAACCAATTTCCAAAAATCAGATGGGTCGCGCAAATCTGGAAAATCAAGATAAACATACTTATAGATCTTACCATCAGTAACTCTCCAACGAGGAAAATTCAATGGATTGTTCATAATACGCTGTGCAAGGTCAATATACCACTTATCCTGTACTTCTTGTAGATCTACGTTAACAATCTCCAGGGTATCACAAGATTCAGTCACACTACGGCTCAAAGCATCTGCAACAACATTATCTCGCCCTTTGCGATGGATGACCTTATAGTCAAACTGCTGCAGTCTCAATGCCCAACGACCTAATCTACCCTGAGGATTCTTAAGATTATCTAACCATAAAAGGCTATAGTGATCACAAACTACTGAAAATTTTGCACCTTCCAAATAACATCTTAATTTTTCAATAGCAAAAAGCACTGCCAAAAGTTCTCTTTCTGTAGCTGAATACACTCTTTCTTGTCGAGTCAAACTACGCGATATATAACATACCACATGTTCTCTACCATCATAGACCTGATATAAAACTGCTGCTACCCCATAATTACTTGCATAATCTGTCTGAAGAATAAACTCATGTTCAAAATTTGGACAAGTCAAAATTGGTGCAGAAACTAAAACGTTTTTAATTTTTTGAAAAACCTCGTCGCAGTCATCATTCCAAGAAAATTTTGCTCCGTTACGCAACAAACTAGTAAAAGGTGAAATTAAATCAGAAAAACTAGGAACAAAACGTCGGTACCATGATAACATACCTGTGATTCTACGTACTTCTGTGACTGTCCTCGGTGTTGGAATCCGTGTAATAGCTTCTATCTTAGCAGGATCTACAGAAATACCATGTCGATTAACCACATAACCTAAATATCTTAGTTCAGCACGACAAAATTTACTTTTTTCCTTATTCAAAGTTAAACCAGCTTTATCTAACCTATCAAAAACAATCTGTAAAATTTCTATATGTTTGTCGAAGTCCGGAGAAACAACAATGATATCATCTAAGTAGCAAAAAACATATGGTTGTAAATCAGCACCTAAAACTGTATCGATAAGCCTTTGAAAAGTAGCTGGAGCATTATGCAAACCAAAAGGTAACCTACGAAATTGAAATAAACCACGCCCTGGAACTGTAAATGCTGTATACTGTTTACTATCTTCCTCCAGTTCAACCTGCCAATATGCACTTTGTAAATCTAATGAACTCAGGTAACGAGCACCTCCAAGTTTGTCCAGAATAGCTGAAATGTAAGGCAATGGATACGCGTCCTTCCTAGAAACGGCGTTCAGTTTTCTGAAATCTACTACAAATCTCTTCTCTCCTTCGTCCTTTGGTACTAGTAGCACTGGAGATGACCAAGCAGAAGTTGAAGGCTCGATAACACCAGTAGCTAACATCTTGTCTACCTCGTCATCGATAAGTTTTTGTTTAAAAGGAGAAACGGGATCATACCTTTGCTTAATAGGCTCACTATCTGTAGAAATTTTATGTTTAACCATGGACGTACATCCTAAACGATCCCCAATTTTATCAAAATAAGTTGAAACTACTTTCTTTAATCTTTCCAGCTGTTCATCGGTTAAGTCTGCATCACACTGCATCAAGGATATCTCAGAATTAACTAAAGGCTCTGATGAAAAATGCCACTCTCCTCTGCGCATGTCCGGTACAATACCTAACTTTATCCAAAAATCAATACCTAAAATAAGCTCATGGCGCAACTCAGGTACTACATAAATATCGATCAATTTTACCACATCCCTAACCTTTACCGGTACACTTGCTATACCTATGCATTCACATGAACTATCATCAGCTATTGTACACAATGCTTTCTTATTGATGTCCAATTTAACCCCTAAAGCTTTTAATTTATCCCAGCCTTTACCTCCTGCAAAAGTTTTGTTTGCCCCTGAATCCAAGTCCGTAAAAATTTAACCCCAAAATGTTCACCATTAAATAAGGGCATTCTCCAGGTTCTACGTGAGAAAAAACATAATCTAAAACAATTTTATCTTTAAAATGAAAATCTTTTATGGTCGAGTCTAAATTCGAAGCTAATCGCCGACCTAAGATTGGCTTCTCGAACCGTTTCCCTGATTAGATATATTACTATTATTACAAGTTGGACAAGTTTTCTTTGTTACATTTAATTTACCACAAGTAAAACATTTCTTAGTACGTGATGTGCAATTTTTTGCATAATGATTTGGTTGGTTACATTTAAAACAAACTTGAGTATCAGTGCCTTGATTTTCATTTTGAGAAGTATTAGAAAAATTTTGAGAATTTTGTGTTCTAAAACTATTTTGAGATTCAACTGTATTATTAAAATTAGAATGAGAGGGATTATTATAATTACGATTATTGTTCTGAAAATTATTCGATCTATTTTGATAAGAATTATCATTATGCTTTCTATTAAATGTTTTAAAATTATTTTGTGAATTGTTATGGTAAGACTGATTATTCTGTGAACTATTTTGTGAATTAAAATGTACATATCTGTTTTGTCTATTATTTTGAAAATTTCTATTACCTGCAAAAGAATTTTGGCTCTGAGGCCTGTATTGCCGATTTGAAAAATTTTGAGAATTTGGTCTCCCTGTATATTTTGTATTATTATTGAAATTTTTATTAGTATTACCAACATTCAAGTTACTACAATCCAAATTAGATTTTTGTGACACAGAACTAGTACTTGAACAATCAACTTCATTAATAGTATTTTTAGCAAAATCACGCTTTATTGGCTGATAATCTAGATCAGGTTCAAGAGAGACATGACCCTTCCTAGGCGGTTTAAATTCTTCGACACGCAATCTAGTTTCTTCTAACTTCCTACATAATTCGATCAATTCAAAAGGTGTATTAATTTCATGTAAACTTAACCGTTTCTGATAAAATGGTAACATGTTAGATCTTAAAACTTTTAAACGTAAAGAATCTGAAACTGCTGAAGGCATTCTATCAAATAATTGCGTCATAGCTGCTACGTAAACTCCTATGGCTTCATCCGAACCTTGGGTACGATTCAAAATCTGTTTCCATAGTTTGTCTCCAAAATGCGCTGGTAAAAATTCATCTTTCATTAACTTAATCAAAGAATCAAAATCAGCTGCATATTTGCAAATTAAATGATAATAATTTAAAGCATGTGACTCAAATAAATCTGAAGTAGAATGAAATAATTCTGTCTTAGTTACACGCCTCGAAACACGAAGTTCGTCAACTTTTTGTAAAAATGCATTAAAACTCAGTCCTGAACTCCCTGAAAATTTAATACCCCATTTATAAACTGGTACACTTTTATAATTTGAACTACCTGCAGAGGTTTGCTGAAAATTATTAGAAGTATTAGTATGTGAAGGACTTTGTCCTGTATTTGCCATAGTTGAATTTGCTAACGTTTGATCAATCCCTGTATTATCCTCAAAATCTGGATCTAAAGGCGGTTCTGTATTTGTATTAGAAGAGAATAATTTAGCTTTTGACTCATACTCAGTCACTAAAGTTGTTATTTGTTCCAATAATTTCGAACGTCTATTCTGAGTCTCCACGCCCGCGTCTGAAATTATTTTAATTTTACCTACTAAATGCGTAAATTTTGTTTCAATCTTTGAAGTTTGTTTTGTTGTCCCAGAAAAAGTCGAAATGATTTCTTTTAATTCTACAAGTTTAGTAGTGCACTCTAAAATTTCTTTTTCATTATCCAGTTCCACAGAACTTTGTACTAGATCACCTGGCATTTCTAAACGTAACAGTGATCGTAAGCATTTTCTTAATGATTCAACTGTTCCCGAAGGTTTAATACCCCTTATTCCTACTTCATATTCCAGTTCATCTTTAGCGAGTCTATCTATATTAAACTTATACATTTTGAAAAAAAATTTAAAATATTTCGGGCCAAATAAAATTCTTTAAAAAAATTTTCACCAAAAAGTCAAGAAATTTACAGTTATAATTTAATATTATTTATGATAAAATAAAATTTCAAAAAAATTAAGCTCACCAAAACGTCAAGAAAAAATTTCCATGTAAAATTGTATCGTCACTAAGAATTTATTAAGTGTTTACTATATTCATCTACCAACAATGTCAAACAAACACAACTTTAAATTCGCCAAGTTGCAAATTTAAAATATCCAAAATTCAAAATACAATAGTAAAAGCTAAACCTCACAAAACCTAGAAAAACACAAAATTGTCACTGTACGATATTAGACAATATCTTAATTGAAGTTGGGCGCCAGCTGTAACGTCTCGTAAAATGTGGTTCAAAATGAATCGCCCTAAACCGTTATCCTACAGATAACACCTGTGACCCAGGTACGCCCTGAGAAGGTTATCTACCTACAACTCTTACCTAATCGACCAAATCAAGCTGCTTGGAGAACACCTCCATACGCTAGCTCTATCTCAGGTATAGGTTCTTTTAGTGACAGATGAGTGTTTAGCTTTTAAAGTCAAAATCGGTATTTTAGTCCAAATTTAGAGAGGCGGCACCATAGTTTTACTTTCTAAAATTAAGGCTCCAAATGGTGGTCCGTTTAGCCTTAAACGTTGAAACAAAACCAGGAAAAGAAAACTACTGTCAAGTCCGGTATTAAAAATTACTAGGTAATAAAACAAATTATTGTTTGAGGCCAATACATTTAATCTTTAAAGAAAAGTTTTAGGATATAAAGACGAGTCCTGTTTTCCTTTTTTTTTTGTTAAATGTAAGCTCCTCCGAGACAAAACAATATGAGCTACTTAAGTTGTTTACAAAATTGAAGTAGGATTGATTCAAGTGTATTTGACGGCAGCCACTATATCCCCACACAATAAAATCAGCTGTGCCTTAGGGTATAGGGACCACGTGGTCAAGACCACTTGCATCACAACGTTGACCGCCAGAAAGTAAGATATATTTACAAGAAGGATCTTGGTTTGACAAGAAAACCAGTAAAGTTTTAAAGTTACGGTAATGAAAAATTTACAGTTACTGGTAAAAAAATATACAAGGTTATTTCCAAAAAGGTCCAAATGGTTGTGGACACTAGCACGCTTGACGGTGACTATACCCCCTGCACGAAAAATCCAACTGTGCTTCTATAGGGTACAGTCACAAGTACCGGCCCTGGGTCGGACTGGGTGGACCGATAGGTCCACTAGGCCAAAACGATGCTAGGATCCACCTCCCTCTATTACCCGACGAAAATAAATGCTTCCCCTGTATTTACACTTAAAACTTAAGTCCAAGTAAAAATATAGTTCCTTGACTACACGTATCGATTCTAATATTTGAATTTAGTTACATGAACATTTTATAAAATACCAAAAATTAAATGTCCAGTTTGGACTAACGAGGCCTGGTAGTACGCACGCGTGTTGTCGACAATCCGCCCGCGTGTACAAGTTACTGGCACTTTACATTTGTTCGAAACGCACAAGAGAAAAAGGTTATTAAAAAGGTAGAACAAAAGGATTATATTATTATAGCAAATTAAGTGTCTGAAGGACTCCACCGGTAAAGTTCATCACATTGATTCCTCGGTAAGGCCTCCCAAAATAAAAGAACCTCGATGAGGTACAAACAATATTGCACCAGGTAAATAAAAGATAGGGAAAATTGTCCCTCGACAAGAATCAATGTTGGTAACTACACCGGTAAGTGAAATTCTAAAAGCTACACTTAGCTGTCTGCAACTATCGGAGTTGCCTCTCGGTGCGTTGAAACCATGGAGAAGGTTCTCAAGTTCCCTGCAGAACCTTGTTGTCCCGACGTGGATAGGATATAGAAGATTGATCCAAAAACTGACAACTACAGAGTCCCAAGGTCATTCAAGGTCATGTCAAAACTTTCCAATGGAATTTTAGGATCTAAAATACTAGCCCCAATGTGTCCAAACCATAAACTCAGATACTTTAACCCAAACGTAAAACATCTGATCCAAAATTAGGTAGTTACAATTTAGTCCAAGCCAAAACTTTATCTAAACAAAAGGTTTAGACCCTTGCAAAAAACTTAGTCCATCCTAAAAATCCTTAAATTAATAAGGGTTTTTCCGTCCCTGAAGAAACACAATTGTATCGGCATCCTAGCCAGGGATTGTATACCATCCAAAGACCACTAATAATACAATCCGAAAAAGGGATGATTCCCAAAATTATATTTGACCATGTGGCATTTTCCAAAAGAAATTTATTTGGGTCTTATCCCATGTGCTCTTCCCTTGACGGTCACGAAGAAAAGAGGCACGTCATATCCCCCCAATCTCCCAACCTACGGTTCCTTCGACAGCAGGACCAACCTTAATCTTCAAAAGAAACAAAATCCCTAACAATTTACGCCGATTCGAAAAGTCGCAGCAAAAAGGTTAACCGTTTTCCTCAGCAAAACTCGGTCGCCTGTGTCGTCAGAATACGACTACGATTGGTTCTCGCCTAAAACTCGACAGGAGAAATGTCAGCGTCCTGACATTCCAACTGTCAAACAGCTGGCTTATAAATCACATAATAAATTGTTTTAAAAATAAACACTTTTACAGAAACCCCATTTCGAAAACAAAAAGATCCAATCCAAGTTCAAAACCCATGTATCCAATTATCAAGTCTCTACGGCTAGCAATATATCAAGAAATTGTCATAAAAATATACTACCCAAAACATGGAAAATAATCAGGAAAATTTCACTCGAACTCACATCGAGCCCTATATTTGTCTTTCACCCTTAACGAGGATTTACAGAAGGTATAAGGTATTATTTAATTATTATTTAATTGCTTATTAAGGTCTCAAAAATTCCACAATAAAAATATTTACTTAAAAAATGAAGTCTAAAACTGAAATTTTGCTACTAATTATCTATTACATCGTGATGCTATTTTCTACCCATAACAAAATGTGGCTTAGTTCCCTGAGATGCTGATGCTATTACGTTTTCCAATGAGAAAGTAGACATTTCCAAAAAAGAACAGGGACTCATGAAGAATGGGATACATTTTATGGAAAACACATTGAACAAGACAAACTCACTTTATTCACAAAGAGTGTGGATTGGAACGGTGACATCCAGGACTTGTCCTTGTTTACTTTTTATAAAAATATTTCTCTAAAATCTAGTAATCTGGAGAAAGAAATAAAAAAATTAAAATGTAACAAAAATACAGAAGATACAGTGGAACTACCTGATAAATTAGCTGACGAAGATATTGCCAGTATCAACAATGAGAGCATCGATCAACTCAATAAAGATGTTAATCAAGAGAGCCCACACAAAAATCTTATGCAACAAAGAAAGCAATGAAGAACAAAATGTAACTCTAGGAATTAAACCAAGCTTTTGTTCACAACAATCGAGTGACAACTTTACCAGCAATGAGAACAAAGGAATATCTGAAATATTGGAACAATCCGTGGTAGCGTCAGATGTTCAGTCAGCAATTTTATCTCTAAGTCACACCACTCCAACCAAGGAAAATCATGGAAATGAACAGCCATTTATGACCGCTAACCAAGAACCTGGAACAAGTACCGAACAACGTGATCCTTCTTCGGCAGCGACAAAACCAGCTTGGTCGTCATTAGATGAAATTATACCATCCCCTTTTAAAAGAGTGCTGTTTTGGCCAGGACCTAAATCAACAGGAGTTAAAAAAAACAAAGGTGGAGAAAGTACCTGCAGTTGCAAGCTCAAAAGAATGCCAAAGCTATCATGAAAGCAAAGAAAATAAAAAAATCAAGATAATGGAAGAAAAAAAGAAGAAAGCTGAAGAACGCCGAAAAAAAAGAAGAAAGTGATATTTAAAAAAAAAACGGAGGCAAGAAAAAAGACAAAAAATAATTGGGAAGAAAGACAAACCTGCCACCAAGAAAGAAGACTATTCGTCAAGCGACAGTGAATCATGGGTTGAATCGGGAAACAGTCTAGATGATATATCGTCTGAAGAACGTGACGAAGACTGTAACTTCGAAGATATCGAACTCAGTACAAACAAAGAAGGCGATTATATTGTCGTTAAATTTCCTGGAAAAAAAGAGAGCAGAAATATGCTTGCATTTTACAAAGAGTATTTAAAAATTGTGAAGCTGAAATTGTCAGTATGAATTGTTGCGATGATAGTAAAATGCTGTTTAAAACAAATGATGTAGACGTCAGTGTAATAAACTATAATCAAATTTTAAAAAAATTGCCACCACCGAAAATAATTATTTCTGGACAAAGGCTAAAATATCATTTTCCAGAATCGGTTGACGTAGATGGTTACTAACAGTCTTGATGTAAATTTAGATATTATTTTCTTAGTAATCACTTATTTGATAATAGATTTTATATATCACAATAATTACTCATTTCATTCCAATATCAATTACTAAAATTTTGATGTGTCAACTACTAGAATTTTTAATTTTTTCGGTGTCAACTACTGATACATTTTTCACATTTTTTGTAAATTTAATAAAAATTACGTTTTTTGGGAATTTTGTGCAATACTTTATTTTGTTACTTTTCCAGTGAACCAGCTATCCAAATTTTAAACATTTTTTAAGAAAATTCCAATAATATAGCTACGAAAGGAAAAAAAATCAACATTTCCTGTACTGTAATATCAACTACTAGTACTTTTACCTTAAAGGTGTCGTTTTTTTAAAATATCGTTAATATATTAGTAATATTGGTTTCTTGACCGTTTTTGATTAAATAGTTTTATTGTACTTCTTGGGCTTTCGGCCAGTTTAAATTAAAGTCTTGAAATGGTTTTGACGTTTCGGTTTATTTCATCTCTAAACCATCATCAGAATCCTAATAACAAAGGTGTAATATTAGTAGTATAGTATTACACCTTTGTTATTAGGATTCTGATGATGGTTTAGAGATGAAATAAATCGAAACGTCAAAACCATTTCAAGACTTTAATTTAAACTGACCGAAAGCCCAAGAAGTACAATAAAACTATCGTTAATATAGTTGTGTTGTTTTCTTAAAAATATGCAATATTTACAGAAAAAAAAGGTAATTTAAAAAAAAAATTAATACTAAGTTAACGATATTTTAAAAAACAACACCTTTAATTGATTTTTCTTCCTGAAAAATTGCATTACATGGAGTTACGCGATTTTCTCCTGCAGGCGACGATATTCAATCCAGTTGGATTAGTTTGGGGTTAGCTAAAACGTTGAATCAGGAGGCGCAATACATTTCCGAAATTTGATAAAAGTAATGTTCTGATTTAACCAGAACTATATTGTTGTTGAGAACTAAGTTCTGGTTGTAAATCGAAGGCAGTAAAAATTCTGTATTTTAAAGGCTATTCTGGATTTTTATGTTTTTATACCTATACTATAGTATCAAAATAATTTTCAGTGATGTTGATAGACGGAGCGGGGCGGAAAGCGAAAAGGGGGCGGGTTCCAGTGGGCCACTGGCAGTGGCGTGTTATATTTTAATTATGGTCGCAGTATTTATGTATAAACAATATATGGCTTATTCTTCTGCTTAGGGACAAAAAGATGAGACGTTGTTTTGTTTAATAACCATTCTGATATTCTGTTTGCCGATATGGATTTGCCTACAATTTGCCAAAAACGTTGTGGTATCAGCTGAGCTTAATACTTCGTATTTTTTTTTATTATTACTTTTTTAAAACAAGGTGCTTCGGAGTTGACTGTAGATACATCGGAGTTGACTTTATTGCTCGTAATTCAAAAATACTATGAATAAAAAACAACACACATAGCTAAGATAATGCCATATATCACTATATTATTTCCAACAAATAATGCATGATAATAAACAATTATCTGATTTCATTCGTTTAGATGAAAATGGAAGTATGCATCGGATTTAGCTTCGGAGTTGAATTTCTATATGATTTTGCAAAACAGTAGAAAATAAAACTAAATGTTACCAAGAATTTAGTTTAAACTCGTTTATTAGGTACTACATAATATATTATGAAATCTGCAATAGCTAATATAAGATTTTATTATATTGTACAAAATCAAAATTTAAAAAAATGGTTTCTCCTGTCAATTTCAGGACTCGGAAGCATAACTTCAATGTCATCTTTGTATATAACACTTATGTCTTCTACCAACGGAAACACAAACAAGGTAGTGTTGCCTTCTTGTCTTCTCAAAAATTTTACAGTTATATTATCGCCCTCAATGGTTATAACAACCCCAACATAAAACTTCGTAATATTATTCTTTAAAACGAACTTAACAAGTAAATAATCATTTACTTTTATTGCGCGCAATTCGGATTCTTCTTCTGAATCAGAGTAGACATCAGAATACCTAAGAGGACGATGTAAGATATCTAAAATTTTTATTAAGGAAAATAGTTAAATGCACATCATACAGTTTAAACTCTCAAAGGATGCATAGGCAATACGATAACGTAATACCCAAAAAAGGATACTTTTCAAGCTTCTGTCTTGCACATCAAGATGAGTTGTCAAGTTGTGTGGAGTTGATAAGCCAATGTTATATTGAACTGGCAGGGGTGGGTTTAATTCATCAGTGGGATGATCCTTTTCTTGATCTTGAATTTCTATTGGTAGTTGAAATTCGCCAATATGATCGTGATGACATTATTCAAATATTTTGCATTCGTTGCACGTTAAACGACGAACTTGAAGTAACTCTGATTGTTGGTTGCACCATATCACTTGGTGGGCTTGGATAATTCCTTAAAATGTTTTAAATCTATAGGTATCTGAAAATTGTCTATGTCTTCTGCAAGTACTTGAATCAAGCTAACATTTTTTAGTTTTTGTGTTACAAGAGTCATAAACTTCTCAATATTTTCGATGTCTTGACCCATTGCTACCAAATTGTCGGCGGTTCTTTTTATCACACCTCCTACACCCAGGGGCCCCTTTGCCATGTCCCCTTTCGGTGAAATTCCACGATATGTATTTTAAGTGGGAACAATGATTCTTAATTTCTGTTCCAATAATATATAACATTTTATAGTTGCGATACTGTGTCGAGGGGCCATCGCTAACAAAATGCAGAGTGGAAAGTTTCGGAACTTTTAAATGAATCACATTAAATATCGGTTTTAAGTGAGCTAAAATAGCTGCCGAATCGTGTCTTAATGATTCATTTACTGTGCAAAAAGATTCTGATACCACTTTCTTTTCTTTATTCGGGTAATAAATAACTACGGTATGTAGGCTGAGCTGCTGGCTCGATCCCCCAAAATGCATGGACTGAATTTCGTTAGCATATTTGCAAGCATAGTTTTCGGAGAAGTCATCATGAATAGCCGCATCATTTTCGGATATACTTTTTTTCATGTTGTCGATGGCCCTGTACCGATGATTTCTATTACCAATGTGTTTAAATAAAGTAGGGATTTCTTTCTTTAATTCTAGTATCATATTAACTTTTGTACATGGTATCTTTTCCTTTACGTTTTTTCTGCATCGTTTTATTTTTCCCTTTATATTAACATCTTGCGATTTTGAAACCCATTTTCCATAGGAAGTTAGGCCATCCGAATCGTATTCATTTAATTGTAATTCTTTTTCTTTGCATATGTCACACGATCCAAACAAGCAATTTTCTTTCAATTCTTCATTGCATGTCAACGATTTACATACCTTTTCCAAACAGTTTTCGTTAATGATATTTCATATTTTTAATCGTCGAATTAGAACCTGTCCATTCTCGCATATGGTACACAGGCATGTATCTCGCCGATTCACGTTAGGATGAACAATCCAAAACGGTCTTACCGTACAAAATGTAGAGTAACTTAAAAAAATGTCACTCTCTTTTCGAAAATCTTCATACAGATGGTTTAGAGGTTTACGTAAAAATCTCTTTGCTTCTTAATCTTGTTTTTTGTCACTGTGTCGTTTTTACCCGAACACAATTTGCTATTTATATCGTTTTCTAAAAACTGCTCTATTATATTTTTAAGTACAATTATCTTTTTAATTGCTCTTTGTTTATTATAATTTTTAGGCCTTTTTACTTTGTAACTCAAGAATTTCAACTGACCAAGACATTTATACTTCTTGATAATTTTGCCTGTTAGAATCTGTTGAAACTTTTGACGATTAATTCTTTGCTTTTTTAGTGTTTCATAATTATATTCCATTTGAGACATAATAACTTCATTAAATAAAAGTTTCTTTTCTACCTCAGCAGGTACATTGCATCCTTTTACTAAGGTATTAACTTTTGTCAATGGCCTCTCTTTCTTATTTTTTTTATCTCTTGTTTTAGTCTAAAGTATCTAGTTTTATATTTGCTTAGTTTAGTCTCAACTTTCAACAGTGTACTTTTTAGTCTTTTGTTATCTCTGTGCACCTTGCTTCTATCTTTCTTAATTTTTTTTGGACCCATGATTGACTGGCGACTTGCAGGCATAGGACGGGGTTCTGGAGTAGTTGGTGGTGTATTTTCGTTGATATGTTGTATAACAGCCCTTTTATTTTCTTCGATTTTTTCCCTATATTTTTTTGAGCTTATTTTCCAGCTTTTCTTTTTGTTTCTTTGTTGCCGGGGTGCCAGTTCATTAATTGATTTAATCTTACTCTGAGCCTTACGTCTATGGTATCTTTGCCGCTCTTTTTCTTTTTCTCGTTCATAAACTTCTGGATTTTTTTCTTTTTTGCCCTTCTTATTCTTTGCAGTTCGATTTTCCTTCTTTTCTGTTCTTCCGTAGTTTTTCTAATTTTCGCCATATTTTCTACACAGAATAGTAAATCCCCTTTCATTCAAGATATGTTCGAAACCGTAATTTGTATTATTACACTGAGAAAAAAATTAGTTCTGACAACTAAATGGACAACTAAATCTGGTTGGCAGAACTAAAATTTAGTTGAGCTGACGAAACTGAAATTGCTGGACTGACTAAACGGTTTAGTTAAAATTATTTAGTGAACATAACTAAATATAAATTTTAATAAATATTTCAGAAATCTAACTAATTATTTAGTAATTGGAACTAAAAATTTAGTAAATGTTCCATTTTAACTAGATATTTAGTCATTTCAACTAAATATGTAGTAATATCGTATATGTAGCGATTATAACTAGATAATTCGTTAGACCTATAAAATAATCTTTGCTGGGCTAACAAAATATTTCATTGCCAATAAGTAATATTTAGTTGACATGACTCAACTTTAGTTGTTAGGACTAAATTTTTTTTCTCAGTGGAGTAAATATAATATGCCTGTAACTATGCTTTAAACTGAATAGACAGAAAAGACAGTTTCTACAGATATTTAGAAAGATTACAAATAATTTCTTTATCAAACATGTCGCTTTAAATAGAAAGTCAACTAGATATTTAGTAAATTATCATCTCCGAAGCCTATTGTCAACTCCGAAGCCAAATTATAGTTCGGAGATGATGACTTCGGAGTTGATGATTTTGCCTAATAATCGTTCTATATCGCGCTATACATAACCTAAAATTTCGGCACCAATGTGATATGTTTATAATATAAAGACAAATAATGTTTCTTACCTTACCAATTTAGTAACAAATTTATTTAAAGATTTATAGCGAACTTCGGAGATGATGTTACAAAAGGTACGCACTATGCTTTTTACATAAAACGCCAAAATTTTCCACGTTAATTACAATCACGCGAACTTTTTGTTGTTCACGTGCACAGTAATAATAATTCTTAACGCAGCAACACACTTTACACGTATACAGGTGTCATCTATAATTTCTAGAGCAACTTGTCTTTGGTGCTTCGGAGCTGACCAAGAACCTAGATACAACATTTTTTAAACAAGATATCCAAAACGGATTTTTTTATCTGAAAAACTATTTAAGATAATAATTTTCACTTCTTTTTTAGCACGTGGAAACCAAGAAGCTGGGAAAAAATGTTTTAAAAGCCATATTTAACAAAATACAATTTATTGATTTTCAGGTGGTTACAGCTTCGGAGCATGACGTTTTGGCTTTAAATTGTCAAATAAAAATAGAAAAATAAAGTGATATTTTCTTTTTATAACTATTTCATACAACCAATCATTAAACTGGTTTAGGTATAAAAAAAATCCATACCTATTTAAAAGTGGACAATAAAAGAGCTCTTCGCTGGTTTCAGTCATTGTCCCTTACCCAAAGAACCACCCATAAAACATTTTATTCTTGTTTTTTGTTGAAAAGTGTACCGTTATAACTAATAGCCAACAATTAAGCTTGTATATTTAATATATATATATATATATATATATATATATATATATATATATATATATATATATATATATATATATATATATATATATAATTGAATACATTAAGATGGCTGCTTATTTGTTGTATATTATGTGAGACTTGCCGGTAAAAATTGTTCATTTTCATCTTAAGTGAGATCATGTCGATGTAATGAAATTTCTTCTAAAAATGTTCTTCTCCACAACGCAATTTCCTTTTTTTCTATAAAAATACTTTTCCGGGTTCTATTTAAATATTTTATGTTCATTTCGCGGAAAGTGCGTAACGGAATGCGAAGAGAAATTTTTGGCAGGCTATCATCTTGCCTGATGTCCTGCATTCTTTTCATTACACTGGGCACTTCATTTCGAAAAAAAAACTCATGCACTTTACCTCGAACGGCATATTTAATGCGTTTATCCAGCGCAATTTTTCGTCTTCCCCGAGTTTCTTTCTTTATTTTTACTACACAGCGGATCTTGATTCTCAACATCGTCTTTACGACTTTTTTTTTAATATGTTAGAAATAGTGCGACTTGTCGTGAAAAATCCGCAAATTTCTGCTGCATCCGCAACAGGCATTTGCGGCCATTGTTTGCAAATACCTTCGTAAACATGTTTTAATGTCGCATTCACCAGCACTTAAATGTCGATATTTCATCTTTTTCTTTAGGTGGGCCCTTTGAAAGGGTTCCTCCACTAGACGTGGACTCGTTTTCCATATTTTATACAACAAAAAACCGTACACCCCTAAAATAGATCAACAATTTTATAAGCAGCATAACTATCCACTCGCACCGCCTATGATATGTAAATAAACTGGCGACGTTTTTTAAAGAAATCAGCTGATATTCGCATGTCTTTTTCTCTAAGTAACTCTATCACACACTGAAGAGAGATAAATATCACTCATGCAGATAACCATGCCAACTGACCACTTCACTTTTAACCCGCCAATCAGAGCGCAGTGTGAACGTTGCCAGGGTCTGATTCTTGAAGGCAATACTATTTTACAAAATAATTTTCATTTCCAGTAAAATGTTATCAAAAGTAAGAGATTTTCCACGGATTTTAGCAACCTAATTTTTATTATACATAATATATATAAATTAATTATTTTAAATGGCTAAAATTAGTGTTTTAGTTTTCCTTGTTATTATACCCTTTCAACAATTGCCACCTAGAAGGTGGGATCCTCATGCGTACCAATGATTCGTCAGAGCGGCTAATAATTTTACATTATGACATTTTACTCAACTGCACACTTTGTTTGGGAGCCATTGGTGAATGGGAGCCACCCACTGAATAAAGAAAAGAAAGGAAGGAGTATTAGGTATAAAACGCCAACCAAAAAGTGCCACGGAAGTCGGCCATGTCGAAGAACTAAATATCACTAATTTTTTTGGTTCTTGAGCAGAGCTGGGCAGTAGCTAGCTACCAAGTAGTTAAGCTACTAGCTTAGTTACTCTTTAGGTAGATAATAGCTTTATTCAAGCTACATTCAAAAAAGTAGCTTGTAGCTGTAGCTTCTATGCATTTCTTCGGTGTATTCATGAAGCTACTTTAGAAAGTAGCTATTGGCAAAAGCTACATAGGCTACCGAAAGTAGCTTAAGCTACCGAAAGTAGCTTCAGCTACCGAAAGTAGCTTTAGCTACCGGAAGTAGCTTAAGCTACCGAAAGTAGCTTAAGCTACCGAAAGTAGCTTAAGCTACTGAAAGTAGCTTAAGCTACCGAAAGTACCTTAAGTTACCGGAAGTAGCTTAAGTTACTTTTAATGATTTAAAGTGCGTTCTAAAAATAGTTTTAAGTTCTTCTCCAACAAAACTTGCTAGAGCTTGTCTGTTTGTCGTGTTTAGTCGTCACCGTATTGCACTGTTGTTGGTTTGGTCAGTTGCTGTTTGACTCTTGTTGCGAAAAGTTGTGCAGTGATGTAACAATAAACTAAGTTGTCCTATTGTGATTGTGCTGAAAATGTCTTGAACTGAGGTAAGTTGATATTATAAATAACGTGAAGTGGGAAGATTTAGTATACATTTCTTAAAAATGGGAATATTGTCATTAGACAGTGTTGTGTTGTAAATAAGTTTACTAGGTACCTATGAATATAGACGAAGGTAAAATGTGCCACAAATATTAACAGTTTATTTCACGCTAACACCAATAACACCTTTCTCAAAAATATTGTATACAGGGTGTTTTAAAAATGCTTTAATATGTTTTAAGGAGTAAAATTTACTCGGCAAAGAAACAAGGAAACACACATACTGATTTTCAAAGAATCTCAAGTTTCAATGTACAAGGTGGTCCATGTTTCACAAGGTCATGTAAACAAATGCAGTTAATAAAATGTTTTAAAATAAGATTATGAGGTTCTTCTCTTTAAAATTAATAAAAAAGTTTATTTAACCTACATGTTTAAAAGTGGTTTAGCTTTTAAGTTACATACCTTAAACATAGGCGTGCAAGGAGGCTAAACGTGAATAAAAATCAATTTTACTTGTTTTCTCAAAATTGTTGCATTTTATAAAATTTACTTATTCTGTATTTTCTGTGTTTTAATGTTGTTTATTTAAATTGTATATAAATTAATATTATCATCTTCTGATTACCGTGTATATGCTACGACAATTTGGACTAGTTTAAAATTATTATTTGTGGAAGCAAAACTTTTTATAAAGAATAACTTTTTTTCCAAAAATCGATAATAAAAAAGTTTTACATTTTTTTTATCTTCTGACAGCCCACGAAGACCAAAGTCTAAGTACTATGTACTATGTCTTAGTACTATGTACTGGGGAAATCCGACTCACACATCCAGAGGAAACATCCGTAGGGATTTTACCAGCCCTTTAAGAGGATGTGTGGGGTGGTACCACCTCGGTCAAGGAAGAATTCCTCTACCACCTTCCAAAATTGGCAAAAAAGTTGGCAAGCAAATTCACGCACATGCTGTATATTTGCGAAAAACATTTTTAAACGGCCGTTTTTGTCACCCTGTCTAGGCAAAACCGAGCTTCTTTGTAGATTGGTAATTGGTACACATAATTGTTAGGGAAATGATGACCAACATCAACACAGTGTTAGTGATGAGGAGCCAACTGACCCTTACCCAAATGGAAGCGATGACGACCCGGAATATCACCCGGAAAATGAAAAAAAAAAGAGAAAGATTGTACCTGACGTTTTTAATCTACGTTCCCGGAAAGAAGCCAAACTGGAGCGTTCTCTTTCTAGGGCCAGTTTGCAAGAGCCAATTGCAAGTGGATGGTAAGAGTTTAATAAAGGTTGCCAACGGGATTCACTATCGCTGGTCTAATTTGGAAATATGGCAATTAATGGTTTAAGTTGACAAGGAAACGAATAAGACAGTCTAGTTTTGCCCATACATTCATTTAGTTTTAACTGTGAAAATTCATAAATAATATGATAACTACAAAAGGTTTCTGCTCGTCACAATAAAAACCAATAATTTTAGGACTTCTTCCAGAGCAAAGCTTTACTTAAATAGTGGATTACATCAAATACACTTTAAAAATTTTCTTTGATAAAAGACGAAATTTAAAAAACAACGCCTACGAGTACTTTTCTGACGAACTATAAGTTTAAAATTTAGTCCTTGTCTAAAATTTAACCAAGCTTATTGAATTCCATTGTGCATACCTACTTAAATTTTTTAGTCGGTAATTAAAGTATTAAATTATCTGAAAAAATAGTTATTTTTATAGGCATTTGAGAGTTTTTGCTTATACCCTTAACCGATTTTCAGACGCAAAAATCTCTATAATCCTGAAATAAATGTTTTAGCCCCCTAGACAGATTACTGTTTGCGAATAAATAATAGAACTAACATATTTGCAAGACTGTATGTGTAGACTATCAGCTTTTGCATTGCAAAAGCTGCTTCTTTCTTATGGCAAGTTATGTTTTTGACTCGCCATATAATCTTCCTGAAATTTATACACTTTGCATTATCATTATCAAACTCTTGAATTTCACCGACAGCTTCATTTATTAGAACAAAAATACTAAGCATCTTACTTTATTTCAGTGACGCCACATGTAAGTAGCAGTAGGAGCAGTACACCTCAGAGATTTGATATTCCTGACAATGATAATGGTAATGAAAATGCAAGTAACGACAATGAAATTAAATTTAAGAAGCGTGCCTTATTTGATGGAAGATTTTTTTGTTTATTACAACAATAGGAAGCAACATTGAAGCCAAATGTCAACTATGTAAATCTGTTAATATCCACATAAAAGGTCCGTCGAACAGTACCTCAAATTTTTTAAAACATCTTCGTAAGAAACATCCTAATAGCCCTAACCACTATAATTCATATAAAATCGAAAAGAAGAGTATACCAAAAATGGAAAATACATCTGGTTTTAACGATCTAGCGACATCTTCTAGAAGCAGTAGCTTAAAAATGAAACAAACAACTCTATTTAATTCCGTTACAGGCAATATACAGACGGTTCAAAAGGACTTTGATAAAAGACTAGTTAAATTTGTTGTTGACACAATGTCACCAACATCACTAATAGAGCACGGCTGTTTTAGAAATTTGTTTTTATTCACCAATATTGTAATAATGAGTAGGAAAACTTTGGTTCGGAAAATAAATGACGAGTATGACACACATTTAAAAAAAATTCGAGGAGAGATCGACTTAGCCACATTTGTATGCACGACTGCAGACATCTGGTCCGCCAAACGAAGAAGTTTCTTAGGGGTAACCTGCCATTGGATAGATGACAGTTTAAAACGACATTCCGCTGCACTGGCTTGTAGACGATTCTCCGGTGTCCATTCATTTAGCAGAATTGCGGAAATGCTTGAAGATATTCATTTTCAGTTTAATTTAGACTCAAACAAAATCGTATCTACAATAACAGATAATGGATCCAATTTTATTAAAGCTTTCCGCGACTATGGTGTTCAGTTAACAGCATACATTAAAGCAACAGAAGGGTCAGAGTCGGATTCTGATTCTAAAAATGATGAAGAACGCTTCGTACCATCCAATATTGAAGAAGACAAAAAAGATTTTGTTTTACCACGCCATATCAGGTGTGCAAGTCATACCTTAAATCTGATTGCTACAACCGATGTTCACAATGCTCTTAATGCCAACACTGCGTTAAGATCCCGACATGAGAAAATAATGCAAAAATGTAATAAACTCTGGGCAAAAGCTGGAAGACCCAAAAGTGCTGAGGTGATACAGCAAGTACTAGGCCACACCCTATCTTATCCTTCTATCACCAGATGGAATTCTTTTTTTCAGTCAGTTTTCCAGATTTTAGAATATAAGAACCAATTAAAAGAATTGTTTGATAGCTTAGATTTAAACAAAGAGGCATTTAAAGATACAGAAATCCAGTATTTGGAAGAGTACTGTACAATTCTAAAACCAATTGCAAACACCCTTGATTTTTTTCAGGGTGAAAATAATACGTACTTTGGTTACGCATTACCCAGCATAATGTCCTTGAAAGTAAACCCTCTATAAGTTGCAGACAGAAAAAGAAATAAAGCAACATGCTGTATTAGAAAAAATTCGCCAGTCCTTATTTAAACGATTTGAAAACTTCTTTTCGCTAAATACAAATTCGGAAGAAGCCGTTATTGCAGCAGCAACAATTCCTTCTACTAAGCTTCGTTGGTTACCAGTGCTCAAGGAAACTGATCCGACCATTGACGTTAAAGCTGTACAAGAAGTTTTTATGAATACTGCTATTAAAATAATTTCGAATCAAGGAACTTGCTATAGTGATAGTACTACCAACAAACCGGACGAAAATGTGTCAGATTTTTTTGATTTCAACTTTAACGATTCGACAGTTTTAACAATGACACAATCGACTGTGCCGGCTGAGTCTGACGATAGCCGCAGTGAAGTTTCTCTAAAAAATAAAATTGAATTGGAATTTTCACAGTTTTTAACTGACAACAGACAGAACCTTACTATGTTAGAAGATTATCCAATTATTAAATGAATATTTATAAGATTTAACACCTCTCTAGCCTATTCAGCTCCAGTGGAGAGATTATTTTCTATTGCTACGTATATTAACAGTCCAAGAAGGCACGGATTGTCGGACAGCTTATTCGAAAAACTTGTCGTACTTAAAGGAAATAATCTGTATACCGGCTAATTAGTGTTAGTGCAATGTTTATTTAAGTTGGTTTTTTGTTTATTTGTTATCTGCAAAAAGCCCTCATTTGGTTTAATAGCTTGTTTATTTAACACATGTCTTACATTTTTTCTTACTATTCTGTGAGAGTTTTTAAAATAAAAAGGTTATTGATAATTCGTTTGATAATTCGCTTATTATTGAAAGTAATGCAACTCATTTGAAATGTTGTTGCTGTCAGACCTGTTACTATACATTTGTGCAGAAATTTTTAAGAAAATCGCGTGGTGGTGCCAAACTATTTATTCTAGTGAGATACTACATTACTCGATTGAATAAGATATGTATTATTAAAACTAAAATATTGACATTTTAAAATTTTCTACACATAAATAGGTCCTTCAAATTAGAACAAAAGTTCCAAATATCGCTCCTGTTATTCCAAAACAAATAGTAATATGTAGCTCAAAAAGTAGCTTAAAAGAGTAGCTTGTAGCTAAGCTACCAGTAGCTTAGCTACTTTTAAATAAACGTAGCTTAATTTCTAGGTAGCTTAGTTACTTGTAATTCTAAGTAGCTTGTAGCTTGTAGCTAACTACTTTCCTCCACTAGCTTGCCCAGCTCTGTTCTTGAGACAGACCGCGATTTGATTTATCTTGTTTTTGCTATTTCTCGAGTGTTCAATAATTTTAATTACGTTTTGGCCATTTAACCAATTTTAGCAAACTTATAAATACTTTTAGTGTGACAGTGGAGTATACTTTTAGCTGTACAGCGACTAAAACTGTGATTAAAACATTTTAAATACTTAGCTATAAGCAGTGGCGGCTGGTGAAATTTCGAAGTTGTATATCTCTGTTCCTACGTACAGGACCCGTACCAAATTTAGGGGCTTTAATAGTGAGCCCACTGGGAATGTTTTGGTAAAGGAAAAAAACATTTTGTAATTTGCGAAAAAAGTTGAATTTTTGGTGTGCCCTCCTAAGAAAAAAATGAACACGTCTAGGTATTTTATTTATTTTTTTTTTGCACAAATTTTACATCATTTTGTCGACAGTTTTTAAATTTTGAGGGAAAAAAATGTGTTAGTAGAAAGTTATAGTCATTTGAATTTACTTAACCCTAAAATATAATTTAAAAAAAATTCAAATGACTATAACTTTCTAATAACACATTTTTTCCCTTAAAATTTAAAAACGGTCGACGGCATGATGTAAAATTTGTTTAGAAAAAATAATAAATAAAATACATAGACGTGTTCATTTTTTCTTAGGAGGGGCACACCCAAAATTCAACTTTTTTTCGCAAATTACAAAATGTTATTTTTCTTTACCAAAACATTCCCAGTGGGCTCACTATTAAAACCGCTAAATTTGGTACGGGTCCTGTAAGTAGCAACAGAGATATACAACTTTGAAATTTCACCAGCCGCCACTGGCTATAAGTATGATTAGTTGTGTGGCTCGCGGGTGCTCCAAAACTCCAAATAAATACAAAACTGGGAATTGCATTTCATTGGTGAGTTCTTGTTTAGGTATATTAATTGTACAATCTCGAGACAAAAAATTGTTATTTTAATTTAATGTTAAAATACACATAGCCTCACATGTCGTCGCTGGAAAGACAAAGGGGCGTAACTCCATTTAACCTATTTTTCAGGAGAAGCGATTGAAAATTAAGCCAGTATTGCATTGATTACTGAACCATCTCTTTCTGTTATAATTTACAGTACATTTATGTAAGTTATTTAGTAAATGTTATATTCTTGCAAAGAAAGCTGTATTTATGGAATTATAGAATTTTAAAAGACAGCCTACTTTTTGTCTATTAATTTTTTTGAAAATTTTCATACATGGCTGACTTACGCCTATATAATTTATAATATCACGATAACTATAAGAGAGAGAGAGAGAAACGCCAATTTGTATTTTTATAAACATGACCTTGGGGTAGGTATGGTAGCCATAACTCGAAATTCGGATTTTCGGAGTTACGCCCCTTTGTCTTTCCAGCGACGATGTATCATAGGCGTTCCTATAAAACGAAAAAATTAATACCGTAATACGGGGTTACATTGAACCACGGGATAACATTAAACAATTTTGCCACTAACTTTATTTTTCTATAACTTGTGTTTATTCAGACCCTAGAATATCAAGGAGTTCTGAAAACTTAGTAGGTGACATTCAAAAAAATATTGAAAAAATTTCGTCTCGTCTTCTCTTAGATCGATAAATAGATGGTGGAACTCTCCAAGGTTTGCCCTCTTTTGATTAATGGGATGGGCCCACATGGTCGTCTTTTTCTTCTTATTTTCTTCTCCTTCTGCAAATAATGCGGCCACTACCATAACTTCTTCATCATCAGAACTACTTCTGACACACATGGTGAGACTGGCACTGCTAAATGTAAACGAATCGTCGTTCACAGGTAGTGGTCGGATACTATCGATAGCACTATCGATGTTATCAATAGTGTGTCACTATCGAAAACTATCGATAGTGTTAAAGAACCAACGATAGTTTTTAAAATCGTTTGTTTTTAGTATTCCTCAAAATTATTTTCACGAGAATCCTTTCAAAAAACTAAAATAAAAAAAGCAAGTTTATTAGCAAGCAAACAGCAATTCAGCACTAGATCATAAATCTATATTAAGGATTGCCTAACTGCCTTCTCCAGTTTTCTTATGTCTCTGCTTTCTACTCGTGCTACCATCTATTGCTTCATGAACAAATTAGAGAAAAATCACCCGATGCAATTACGAGGAATCACCGGATTCGATTATTTAGTGCCCTTTATTTGTTGTAGAGTAGTTCAAGTTTTACAGTTTTCCGTTACGTCTTGAGTTTTGCTGGCTTTCATTATAATTAGTATAATTGAAATTTAAAAATGAGTAAACGAGGTAAGTCGTATGCTTGGGAGTATTTTATAAAAAGTACAAGTGGAAGCAGTGTCGTGAAATGCAAATTATGTTCAAGAGAATATAAGCCATCAGGTAATACATCCAATTTGACGGATCACTTAAAAAGAACTCATTCGAGTGAAATTGCTGAAAATAAAGACGATGGGGAGGAGAAAAAACAAAAAATTGAACAATACTTTGTTTCTAAAAAAGAAAACTTCTATGATTTAAATAGTGCAAAGTGTAAAAGACTGAACGAAAAACTAGCTATGTTTATCGTTTTAGATTGCCAGCCTTTTTCCGTAGTTGAAGATAAGGGATTTAGGCAGTTATTAAACGAATTAGACCCTCGATATAATATACCAAGTGCCAAATATGTAAGTAAAACACTTATTCCTAATTTGTATGAACAAGGGCAACAAAAATTAAGAAGCATTCTTTCCAATGAAAATGTTGAATATGTAGCCCTTACTACAGACTGCTGGTCTTCTATCAATGTCCAAGGTTTCATAACAGTAACTTGCCATTTTTTGTTTGACTTTAAGCTTATATCTGCAGTATTGCAAACCGTTATCTTAACTGAAAGTCACACAGCAGTTTATCTAAGTGAACAGATCAAAAAAATTATGGACGACTGGCAGCTAAATGGAAAAATTTCAGCTGTGGTAACTGACAATGCTAGCACTATGGTCAATGCTTGTGGTCTACTCAAAATTCGTCATATGCCTTGTATTGAGCACACAGTAAATTTATTAGTACAGGATGCTGTAAACTCCGATTCTAATGAAGAAATAAAATCAATAATAAAACATTGTAAAATCATCGTTAACCATTTTAAAAATAGCCCAAAAGCATATGAGAAGTTGCGCTCCATCCAACAGGATCAAAATAAGCCTACCCTCAAGGTGATTCAAGAAGTATCCACGCGCTGGAATAGCTTGTTTTTAATGATGCAACGGCTGCCTCTTATCAATAATCAAATCACACTTGCTTGATACTCCAGCTCTGATAAAGCAGCCCCACAACCACTTAAACACGATGAAATTGCTGTTATGGAGGATATGATCGCGGGCTTATCCCCATTTTTCGAAGCCACAGAACAATTTTCAGGAGACTCATATTTTTTAACAGTGTCATTAGTGATTCCAATAATCTATGGACTCCACAATAAGTGGAAAGCAGTGATCCACAAAATTGAATGTGGTGAAAAACTCATAAAAGATTTGCAAGCAGGTTTAATAAAAAGATTAGCTGCTTATGAAACTCGCACTCCAACAGGACTAAGCACACTCCTCCATCCCAGATTTAAAAAACCAGCATTTAGGCTAGATGAAAATTATAAGTATTCTAACAAATGAATTGACAAACGTTTTGGCTCAGAAAAAAATACAGACAGAGCAAACTCCTGGTCCGTCCCAGACTAAATCTGAAGAACACCCAGAAAATAATGAAAGTGACCAATCAAAACAAGTATTGAAAAAAGAGGGGTTACTTAGTTTTCTTGAATCAGATCCAATCGAGAGGAGGATTATTCGACACCTAAAACAGATGCTATCATCACCATTCGGCAATATTTAGAACGTCCTACAATCCCAATGGATAAGGATCCTTTAAACTACTGACAAACTAATGAAGGTGCATTTGAAGGCTTGATAACATTGGTTAAAAAGTATGGATGCATTCCAGCTACGTCGGTTCCATCCGAACGGGTATTTTCAAACGCGGGAGAGATATTATCGGAAAAGAGAAACCGTCTTAAAGCAGAGAATGTGGACATGCTTATCTTTTTGCAGCAGAATAAATTTTTATTTTAAATGTTCAAAGTTTTCTCGCTTTTTCATTTGTGTTTATTCACAGGGCATTAGTAGTTAATTTTCTTTTATGTTTTGCTAGTTTACATACTTTATATATATATATATATATATATATATATATATATATATATATATATATATATATATATATATATATATATTGTAGCGGTTAAATCTTTAACCACTATTACCCTTATTTGTTCTTAATATTTTTGTAAATTTCCATGGTCCAGCACATTCGCCAACTTCCAAAATATCTTTACCGGCTGCATCCAAGCAGACGAGATGTCGTCTAGTACCCATGCGTGGTACTCGTAGATCGACGTACCAGCGTTTTTCGAGACACTCCGATTTTGCTAATCGTGTGAGGAGTCATGATTTTTCTGACTGAAGTTTTTTTGCCTTTATAGTGCTATTTTATGCACCAATTATTGTAATGTGAAGTAGTGTCTGATTACTTACATACATATTATTATGTCTTTTTGCCGATTCATGATTATTCTTCCTGGGAGCAGTCCCGTTTTAATTTCTTATTCGCCAGGTGCATAGTAAGGCAGATCCCCTCAACCTAGAGGTAAGCCGTTAAATTTCTTTAATGTTTTCGAACGTTTTGGTTATTGTAAATATTATTTACAGGGTTTTAGAGAGGCGTTAGAAATGGTTTTAGAGAGGTGCTAGATAGGATTTTAGAGAGGCGTTAGATAGGGTGTTAGAGAGGCGCTAGAGAGGTGTCCACGTTTCACAGCTCGTTTTCCTCCACTTTTCTCATAAACTATCAGAGAAATAGCTGTCCGTAGTAACCAGGATTGGCGGCCTAACATTTAGCCACCAACAAGTGTCTGTTTCACAGGATGCAGGGGACACTCTAGAAGCTCCCACCAGAACCTAAGGCCAGTCTATTCCATTTTTTTAATTGCGTAATTTTTTTATACTATAACGTTCGTGATATCCTCTTAATTTCTTAAATTCATTCTTTACATATATTACATATTTACCTGTGTAAGCTAGCCTTCTGATTATTTTAAAATTGAATTCACATGCGACTTTTAAGTATATTTTTGTACATAAATGTACATAACATTGGGGTAATCTTTGGCCAAAGATAGGGGTTATGTATATATTACTATAACTCGGGAATTTTGACTTCACTGCATTATATTTATTTTTGTCAGAACAAATGCATTTTAAACTATGTTATTTGGTCTTTATAAACATATTTTTGTTCCTCCTTGGGCACAATTCGCTAATTAAATTGATTGAAGCTAATCTCAGGTAGTCTATTTATTTATTACCAACTTAGATTAAAAGAGCTTGGTTTCTCAGTTCAGAAGCTCTGAAAACGAATCCATTAAAGGAAAAACTGAGTGGCGCCTTTAAAAAGCGTAAGTGTTCCTAGCCGACGACCATCTGTTCTACCGACGAAGAGCTGCCGTACGCAAGTGGGTACCTTTCTGAGGAAAACTAAGTTTTCCCTTAAAAGTACGCCACATAAAATAGCGCCCATAGGCGTGGGGCTTGAGTGCTTACGCTTTGATTTTTTTGTATTTTTTCTACTGAGATTAGTTTCAAAACCCCATAACATTTTTTCTTAATTTTCAAATTTTCTTTCAGGCTTGTTTATCCATAAATTTTTATATTTTCCCCAAAAACTGACTCTTCGCAATATGTATTTTTACGGGTTCTATTTCTGTCTTTTTCTGTCTTATAAAAATACTCATACCTACACACAAACAATGGTGTATATCATTTATTAATTATAGAGATTTTAATATTGATTAATATTTTGGCCAATTATTTATTAATAAAAATTTTGATTCCCCTAATTTTCAAATAAAATTAGATATTTGCTGAATTGATAACTGCGAACGTCGCGTCGCGTCCTTGAGTTGTTTGGCTAAACCATTTTTTCTTGCATTCCTTTACCGATACAAAAAAGCATATTTGTTGGAAATGTATACGTCTTGACGAACATTGTAGTAAAATAATATTTTATATTATTTACGGAATGCATCTTTTTTGAATATAATAAAACAGTATTTCAAAATTAAAACCAGTACTTAAGATTTATAATTAAAAAGTTTTAAGCAGCTACCGTTTATTTCAGATTTCAATTGTTACCTAAGAAAAAAAAACTTGCTTTTGCCTGATCAAATTTTAATTTACGTACAGGTTGTCTCAAACGTGATCCTTACATAAGCAACTATACAGGTTGGCTTTAAAAATTATATACCGGTTGTCCAAATATTTTTAATTTGTTTTTTGTAGTCTTTTATAACAAATACTTGAATTATTTAATTCCTAACGTTAATTTAAAATTTTTAAGAAGTTGTTTTGGAATACTTATCTGAAAAGAAAAATTTTTAAATATGGCTGCCACAGTTGATAAATTTCAAATTAATCACCTTTTAGATTATGAACTCGATTATGAAATAAATATTAGGTCTGTTTATACCGACCGTAACGTGGCAGAAAAAAGAAAAATTTTGTCTAGACTTTTAAAAAAAGAAATTCAGATACCTGGAAGTCAGATTTGTATAGAAGCGTATATACCCGATTTTAGAACCGAACGAGCAGAAATAAACAAAAGTATTGCATCTATTGAAAATATTATTTCAGATTTTGAAGGAAGTGCTACCGATAGTACTTACCTTCGCGTTAAGTCAAGACTAGCTCATTTATGCGGCCGAATAAAAAGAATCAAAATTCCGGAAGCCGATGATGGCGATGCAATTAAATTTCGTAACGAATCTTATGCAACGTGTCTTAAAGTAGAATCAGATTTAGATGAAAAAGTTTCAGAGGAGTCGCCCTCATCAGTTCCTAATTTAATTAATCTCACTCATACCTCTCCACCGATAGTTAATGTTAATCCTGTTGTCACATGTACAGCCAGTAAGCAACCAATATCTTCTTGGGGAATTAAATTTAATGGGGATACAAAAAGTGTTTTTTACTTCTTAGAAAGAGTTTCTGATCTTGCTCAGGCTCGTAATGTTTCAGAAAATGAATTAATTAACTCGGCTGTTGAATTTTTTGTTGGTGATGCGTTCATATGGTACCGTAGCATTAAATCTAGTATTACAGATTGGCCTTCTTTAGTATCTCGTTTAAAGAAAGATTTTTTACCTCCTTATGCAGACGACGATGTCTGGGAACAAATAAGACAGAGAAAACAGAAGCGAAATGAATCAGTAACTATTTTTATGGCGCATTTAGAAAACTTATTTTGTCGCTTATCTACGTCTCCAGCGGAGGTCACTAAGGTGAAATATATTCGAAAAAATTTATAACCTGAATATATCAATCAACTTGCCTTATACTCAATTGATACTGTCAATGAATTATCTATTTTGTGTAAAAGATTGGAAGAAGCTTCCAAGACTACTTTTAAAAAACTACCTCAATTATTTTATTTATCGGATTCGGATCAACAAAGTGGTTCACGACAACGTGACACTCGAAGTAACTATAAAAATTTTAATAAAAAATCTTCTCGTTTTGATAACCAAAATACCTCTAATGCTGATAGGAAATTTAAGAAATCAGAAAATATAGATAAACCTTCTGATGATTTGGATAACAAGGAATCTCAATCTATATCTAAAAATAAAATTATTTGTTTCAATTGTCGGTTACCTAATCATACCTATAATTCGTGTACGGAAAAAAGGAAAATATTTTGTTATCGCTGCGGCGAGCCCAATGTCAAGACTAATTCGTGTAAAAATTGTTCAAAAAACTAAATAGTCCATCAAGTACTGCCCGTGGTCGGTACTTTGATGGAAAGTTAACCACAAAGTCCTATTTTGATAAATCTGATTGGAACAAATGGCTTACATATGTCTCTAATTTTTTCAAAACACCTAAAACTAGTAACGAAATACTACCTCTATTTATTAACAAAGTTAATGATAACAGACCTTATATCTCAGTTCGTCTTTATGATCAAGTTATCACAGTTTTATTAGATTCTGGAGCTAACTCTTCTATTGTTGGATCAAGTGGAATAAAAATTTTGAAAAAATTAAAGATTAAGATTCAGTCAGTAGTAGATTCTAATGTTCGCACAGCAGACGGTACACAGCAAAAAGTTGTTGGTGTCTCTGATTTGCCTATTTTTATTAATGATTGTTGTAAAATAGTCAAAGTTTTAATTGTACCTTCTGTAACGCATGCATTTATTTTTGGGATTGATTTTGCAAAACAGTTTAATTTAGTAATGGACTTCAAAAATAATAGTTGGTTTATTCATAGTAATGAAATAGAAATAAGTACTACTTCTACAATAACAAATAAATTTTGTATTCCTAAACTTTGCACTGTAGATGATTTATCTCCTACTCAAAAAATAGAAGCTCAAAAAGTTTTAGACTCCTTTAAAGAAATTGATAGTAACGATAAGTTAGGGAGAACAAATAAAATCAAACTAAATATAGATACCGGTGACAACCCCCCTTTTAAAAAGAAACCTTATCTACTTTCTCCGTACATGCAAGAAATTCTAAACAAAGTGTTAGACTCTATGATTAAATTAGGTGTAGTTGAAGAATCTCAAAGTCCTTGGAGTTCTCCAACCTTATTAGTTAAAAAACCAAACGGTGAATATAGATTTTGTTTTGATGGACGATTTTTGAATAACTTGACTAAACATGATAGTTTTCCTTTGGCTCACGTAGATCGTATCTTAAATAACTTGCGTAATGCCAAGATTATTTCCTCTATAGATCTGCGAAAAGCATTTTGGCAAATTCCTTTGGATGACGCATCTAAAGAAAAAACTGCTTTTTCTATAATTGGTCGAGGACACTTTCAATTTACTGTAGTTCCTTTTGGCTTGTGCAATGCTGCGCAAACTCAACAACGGTTGGTAGATTCAATATTTGGACCTAGGTACGAACCGCATATATTCTCTTATCTAGACGATATTTTACTTTGTTCTCCTACTTGGGAACACCATATTGAGTTACTGACAACTGCACAAAATTTACTAAAGGATGCAGGCCTTACTATTAACCTTGAAAAATGTCAATTTTTTAAGACATCTTTAAAGTACCTAGGTTTTATTGTTGGAAATAATTCTTTAGCCACCGACCCTTGTAAGGTTGATTGTATGTTGAATTATCCACGTCCCCGCACTTCGACTGAAGTTAAGCGTTTCATAGGAATGTGTTCATGGTATCGCAGGTTTATCAAAGATTTCTCGTCCCTTGTAAGTCCCTTAAATTCACTTCTTAAAGGCAAAAAGAAAAAAGAAGTTATCAGTTGGAACGACGAAGCTGAAGCCGCGTTTTTGTGTATCAAGCAAAAATTAGTAAGTGCACCTATTCTAGCTCAACCAGATTTCAGTCAAAAATTCTATGTTCAGTCAGACGCTTCCGATGTTGGTATTGGAGGAATGTTGACTCAGTTTATAGACGGAGAAGAAAAAGTCATAGCTTATGCAAGCCGTTCTTTGTCCAGAGCAGAAAGAAATTATTCGGTGACCGAACGGGAATGTTTGGCAGTTATATTCTGCATAGAAAAATTTAGACCTTGGGTAGAAGGTACGCGTTTTACGGTAATCACCGATCATTTCAGTTTACTTTGGCTTAATAATCTTAAAACTCCCTCTGGTAAACTTAGTCGCTGGTTGCTTAGATTAAGGCAGCACACTTTTGATTTACAGCATAGAAAAGGCTCAATGCACATTGTTCCAGATGCCTTAAGTCGTATACCTTATTCTCTTCCAGATAATATGGACATGGACAGTCCATCTACCTCACAAACACTGCCTCTACAAGTATCTTCCTTATCTGTTGATTTCTCATCTCTTGATCCCTGGTATATCTCTCTTCGTGACAATATTCGTAAACGTCCTGAAAAGTATCCTCAATGGCGGATTGAAGGTGAGTTAGTCCAAAAATTTATTCCTTGTCGTTCCTCTTATTCTTTTAATAAACAGGAATGGAAACTCTTGATTCCAAAACCTCAAAGGGATAAGGTCATCGAAAATTGTCATAATCCTCCAACCAGTGGACATTTTGGTTTTCGGAAGACTTTGTTTCGTGTTCAAGAATTGTACTATTGGCCTCAGATGAGGTCACAAATTTTAAAGTTTATTCGTAAATGTTTGGTGTGCGGTACGCAGAAACATTCAAACTTACCTAAGATTGGTACCATGGGGAAGGAAAAAATTGTTGACTTACCTGGTCAGATTATTTCTTTAGATTTTATTGGTCCCTTTCCACGCTCAAAAAGAGGCAATAAATGGTTGCTAGTAGCTGCTGATTGGTTTTCGAAATACACTTTTACTTTTCCTCTTAAACATTCTAAGTCTAATCTTATTGTAGATCTCTTACACTGATAAAAAGGATCATTTGTTTTAATAGAATATGACATTTACTCAAAAGAATGATTCTTTTGATATATGCCAAATGAATGAGGAATTTAAAGTAAGGAAAACATTTCTTTGGCCCAGATTCAATGTACTTGTTTGACCCAGAAGAATATGAATTTACATAGAATGCATCCTTTATCTAGGAAAGTAGTGAACTGTCAAGTCAAAAGAATATGGATCTATGCCAAAATATAATGCACTCCAGGCAAATGAATGCATAACATCGAGTTAATTGGTGCAAATTCCGTTCTTTGTTTTAAGATAATCGTAGATTTGAGCCACAAACTTGATTTAATTGTTACAAATTCCGCCCCTTATTTTAAGACCATCTGAACTTAAGCCAAGAGACTAAGCCTGTTGTTGCAAATTCAATTTCTTATCTTAAGATTATCGTAAATTTGAGTCAAAAGATTAATTCTTTTAATATAAAATCCATTTTTCACTTTAAGATCACCATAACTTTAGCTCTAAAAATTAAGTCATTTGTTAGAAGTTTCGTAAGACTTGTCTACAAACTGTTATTACTTTGAGTAAAGAGAATAATTATGTCGTTTGAAATCCTATATGGGGTGTTTTAAAAGTGTAGTTATAGCCTAAATTAAAATCAGAATTGTATACTAGAACGATGTATGCCTTTTCCTTGAGTTTCCCCAATTTGGATAGCATTTTAATGATTATGTTTAGTTTTTTTATTTTATTAGTTACCTAAAACGTATGTATTAAATAAAATGTAGTATACAGGGAACAAGAAAACAATGAATTATTTTAATATTAAATATATTTAAAACAGAAACACCTATGTTTTTTGCTGACGCTATTACAACAAATGATATTTACTTATAACAAACAAAATATTTTAAAACTAATATATCCCAAAAACTAACCATTTATAATTATTATTTATTATTATTTACGATAAAGTAGGTAACGTAGCAAAAGACAGCAACATTATAAAAACGTGTCGAAAGATAATGAGAATAAAATAAGTAGACATAAAATACTCGCAACTCTCTGGTATTTAACATTAATTTGCTTACATTTTCACCTGAGCTGCACTCATCCAAGCTTTTGATGCCTCGCTGAAGCCGGAAGCCTATATGTTTAATTGTATTGAATTGATCTGCTCTTCAGTGGGACATTTCAATATCTCAACTTCATTAATTCTTTGTTCTAACCTTGTCAGAAAATAAGAAAAAAATAAATTAATAACTTTTGAAAAACTAGAGACCGTAATTTCGTCCACATTCGTATTTCATACGAGCGAAGCTGTAGGTAAAAATTGTATAGCTAACAGTGCGTCCTAAATTGGTGATGAAAGTATCCCGAAAACTATAAGGGACAGACGGAAAATTTTCTTGAGTGGTGAAAAAGACAATCTTGGCAGATTTGCAGAGTGTCTTAACTCAAAGGAAATACGCATCAATAGAAAATCTTAATCTTTTATCAACAAACCAGTGGGTTTTCAGTTTAAGACATAATATATTGTAAGAAGGTTGTATTCTTTTGTAACAAGTGCCACGGTTTTGAAGAAAGATATCGCCATTTTTATTTCCTATCCTGAAGTATTTACAAAGAAGTTCAATAATTATGGTAATTTTTTTTTTAAATTATACGAGTTGTTTCATCCCAAGTACCGAATGAGCTTTTTGGAAATAATTAGTCCTAAATAATGTGTAAGGTTAAAATAAATGTCCAGGTTTTGCAAATTCTGTATAGTCTAACATCTGCATCGCATAAACCTCTCAATTCTTAATTAACTAGTCTACTAAATTATCAAAGAATATTCTTGCATTTACTTACCGTCAAATTATGGCCACAAATGATCTAAACACCAACTATTTAACCCAATACTCAAATGCTTCCAGTTCCAAGCAACTAACTGATCAAAGAAAATTTAACAGGTTTCAACCACTGTTACCACTGATATTCCGGGATTCTGACGTTTGCGCGATTCGTTAAAAACGAGTTTCCACGATGGCTTAGGGCACTAGGCTTCGTGGGTTATGTTGGTTGCCAAATGCTTGGGTTCTTTAAGAAGAGAATTTTGAATTTGATAGAAGATCATAGAGTAACTATGTTGGGAAAGTTTTTAGTTTAAATGAATTTCTTTCAGCTTGATAGAATTAAAGCCCAAGAGAACTTTGGACTGGTTTTAAATACCGATGTGTGTTTGGCCGAAGAGTGATATCTTTCTGTCCGATAAATTTCCTTTGTCCTAAGAACAAAATTGGCAAAAGAAGCAATTCTTTTCCCATAAGTAGTCCTGTTTTATCAGTGTAGAAAATGAGATTTTTCTTATATTTGGTGTGCCTCAGATCCTTATCTGTGCCAACGCAACCAATTTTTCTAGTCATAACCTTAAAAATCTATGTGAAAAATATCACGTCAAACAGAGGTTTACTCCGTTTTACTCACCACAATGCAATTTTGTGGAAAGAAATAACAAAACTATAACTACTGCTATCAGATGTTACGTGGATAAACATGAAGATTGGGATCTACATATTCCTGAAATTTGGTAGGCTATTAATACTGCAGTTCACGAAGTAACTGGTTTTCCGCCTTCATATTTAATGTTTGGGCGACATGTTCCTTTATCTGGTGATTATTATGATCATCCTCCCCAAGACCAATCTTCCGAAATATTGCCTGGTGATAGGAATACCTACGCCGAAAATTTAACTGAGTTTCGTAATCTGTTCGCAGAAATACGCCAGAAACTGCATTCTGCATTTGAAAGGAATTCTAAGTCCTATAATCTCCGGAAACGGGATGTCTGTTTTAATGTAGGTGAAAAAGTATGGCGTCCGAACAAGATGTTATCTAATGCTGCGAACAAATTTGCTGCAAAACTTAGTCCTAAACATATCTTATCTCTTGTCTCTAAAAAATTATCTCCCTTGGTCTACGAATTAAAAAACCTAGACGGTTCTAAAGTAGGCAAGTGGCACGTTAAAGATTTATTGCCTTACCATGGACATTCTGAGGATATAGAAGATACCCAAAGATCTCTTTCCTCATAAGTTCTTACCTTTATTTTCTACCTAAAAATTTTTAAAGTAAATTTTGATTGAAGTTATAACTTGGTCGACATTACCGTGCCTTATCTTCAATTTAATTACCTTATCTCTTTTTCTTTTGCGTTTTGGCTTAGGTATTTGCCTAGGGCAAAACTCCGCTAAGCATACCTTAGCGTAACTCACCTCGCCTTGGCGTGGTTCAGTGTCAAAATTTTGTGCAAGTGTAATGGGCTGATGCACGCGGGCACCTTGCCGCAACTTCAGTTTCATTAGACCCTGCTTGACACTTAAAAATTATCGGTACTATTTTTCTAGTAATTAACTTAAATAGTTTGGTTTATATACCGTGAGAAATTTTAAATACTAAAGCATTTTAGGTTATTTCAGTTTCTTATAACCGATGGTTTTTCTACTATAAGTAATGTTCTACTTTCTTATAGGCTGTAAATAGATTTAGTTGTATATAGATTGAATTAGCTGATATGTAATTATTAGTGAGTATTGGTAGTAATAGTGGTATGCTATCCAAATAGTTGTCAGATGTTAGTGGACTTACCAATTTAGTGACCTTACCTGATTTGTGACCTACCGATAGTGACCTAGCGACTGTAATTTCCCCTGGGGGTGAGTGATACGCGAGAGTTATCAATACTAAAATTTTGACAACACTATTTTGTGCACTGCAGTTTTTGCATATTTTTTCGTAAGTTCTAAGGTTACTTATATTTTTTATTATTAGATTATCGTAAACTGTTAATAATTTACCTCACATATCATATTATGGTATGAATGTTAAAAAATGTAAAGTCCACTTTGTAGTCTTTAATTTTTTTCTTTTGGAGAGGGGCAGTGTAGCGGTTAAATCTTTAACCACTATTACCCTTATTAGTTCTTAATATTTTTGTAAATTTCCATGGTCCAGCACATTCGCCAACTTCCAAAATATCTTTACCGGCTGCATCCAAGCAGACGAGATGTCGTCTAGTACCCATGCGTGGTACTCGTAGATCGACGTACCAGCGTTTTTCGAGACACTCCGATTTTGCTAATCGTGTGAGGAGTCATGATTTTTCTGACTGAAGTTTTTTTGCCTTTATAGTGCTATTTTATGCACCAATTATTGTAATGTGAAGTAGTGTCTGATTACTTACATACATATTATTATGTCTTTTTGCCGATTCATGATTATTCTTCCTGGGAGCAGTCCCGTTTTAATTTCTTATTCGCCAGGTGCATAGTAAGGCAGATCCCCTCAACCTAGAGGTAAGCCGTTAAATTTCTTTAATGTTTTCGAACGTTTTGGTTATTGTAAATATTATTTACAGGGTTTTAGAGAGGCGTTAGAAATGGTTTTAGAGAGGTGCTAGATAGGATTTTAGAGAGGCGTTAGATAGGGTGTTAGAGAGGCGCTAGAGAGGTGTCCACGTTTCACAGCACGTTTTCCTCCACTTTTCTCATAAACTATCAGAGAAATAGCTGTCCGTAGTAACCAGGATTGGCGGCCTAACATTTAGCCACCAACAAGTGTCTGTTTCACAGGATGCAGGGGACACTCTAGAAGCTCCCACCAGAACCTAAGGCCAGTCTATTCCATTTTTTTAATTGCGTAATTTTTTTATACTATAACTTTCGTGATATCCTCTTAATTTCTTAAATTCATTCTTTACATATATTACATATTTACCTGTGTAAGCTAGCCTTCTGATTATTTTAAAATTGAATTCACATGCGACTTTTAAGTATATTTTTGTACATAAATGTACATAACATTGGGGTAATCTTTGGCCAAAGATAGGGGTTATGTATATATTACTATAACTCGGGAATTTTGACTTCACTGCATTATATTTATTTTTGTCAGAACAAATGCATTTTAAACTATGTTATTTGGTCTTTATAAACATATTTTTTGTTCCTCCTTGGGCACAATTCGCTAATTAAATTGATTGAAGCTAATCTCAGGTAGTCTATTTATTTATTACCAACTTAGATTAAAAGAGCTTGGTTTCTCAGTTCAGAAGCTCTGAAAACGAATCCATTAAAGGAAAAACTGAGTGGCGCCTTTAAAAAGCGTAAGTGTTCCTAGCCGACGACCATCTGTTCTACCGACGAAGAGCTGCCGTACGCAAGTGGGTACCTTTCTGAGGAAAACTAAGTTTTCCCTTAAAAGTACGCCACAATATATATATATATATATATATATATATATATATATATATATATATATATATATATATATATATATATATATATATATATATATATATATTATATGTTTTTTTTAATATATTTCTGATTATATATACCTTATACATTACTTTTGTTTTTTATGTTTATTAATTTGAATGCATTACACTATTATAATTCATGTTCGTATAGTCTCGATAGTACTATCGATACTATCGATAGAATCTCTTGAGACTATCAAAAATTATCGATAGGGCTGACTATCGATAGTATCCAACCACTATTCACAGGACGCGGCCTGCCGGTTGCCGCCGGAAAAATAAGGAACGACTAAAATTTGGACGCCGCACCAATGTTGCCTATTTTCTTAGATTTGTTTATAGACATTTATGACATAAGATTCGTGAAACGTAACCATGAATTTAAAATAAATGTAATATTATGGGTTAACCAGAAAAACTACTAGTTTGACTTAGTAAACTTCCACTATATTGACAAAATTATTGACATGTTTCGCTACACTGTAGCTTCTTCGGAATAAGTTTTACGAATCAATTTGTTAAAATAAATGTTTTTATTTTAAATTTGTTGGGTTTTTGGCTTTATGGTTGGTGTTTAATTCATTTTCTCCATGTTTTGTGTTTTTATCTATTTACATATAATAATATTATAATGAGTGTAGTTTGTTTAGAATGTGATAAGCTGTTTTCGAATCAAAGCAGCGTAAATAGACATCGAAGAGAAGTACATAGTTTAGAAAGTTTTAATGTGGAGTACGAGGAAATTCTTCATAACTACAAATGCTTGGAAGAAAATTGTAATGCATCATTCATTAGCAGTGCTCCTTTAAGACTTCATTTAAAGACAAAGCATAATATAGATGATGAAGAAACTCAAATTGACTTCCTATGCTATGAATGTAAATTTTCTATCATCATAGCTTTTTATACTATCTATTAAATGTTTAAGTCATGGTAATGAAAATTTTAACAATTTGGTGCTTTATATTACAGACTTTAAGAAGTGGCTAGCCAATGAGGAAAAAGAGAACAGTATTCAGTACTTTAAAGGATCAGGAACTAAAAAATCAAAAAATTCATCAGTGAAAAGAAGTTACTTTTATTGTTTTCGTTCAGGTGCGTAACATTAAAAAATGTCAAAGGAAAAAAAAAACATTTTTAATAAGAACAGTAAAACAGAACTATCAAACAGTGAGTGAGTTTGTGTGTAAATTATCGAGAGTTTTGTTTTAAAAGTCACTTGTATTTTATTACTGGTCTTTTGTTTGTAATAAAAAATGTTTAATATTTTAATCCCCTTGTATTTTAGGTCATCGGCCCAAATCATTACAAAATCCACAACGTTTTCCAAAGAGTCAAGGATCATGTAGGACTGACAAATATTGTACCAGTACTATCGTAGTCAATGAAGAGTGTAGTACTGGAAAATGCAATGTTAAATATTATAGGAGACATTATGGACATGGCAAGGAAATTCAGTACCTCAGATTGAATCAATCCGATAAGGAAGTTATAGCATCAAAATTAATGTTGGGCATACCTACATATAAGTATGAATTTCTTAATTTTTTTTTAATAAAGGTACCTAAAATTTTTATTTTTTTTTTAGGATCCTAAAGGCAGCTAGAGAAACAATAGGTGAAAGCCTAGATAGCAGTGGCGGCTGGTGAAATTTCGAAGTTGTATATCTCTGTTCCTACTTACAGGACGCGAACCAAATTTAAGGGTTTTAATAGTGAGCCCACTGGAAATGTTTTGGTAAAGAAAAAAATCATTTTGTAATTTGCGAAAAAAAGTTAAATTTTTGGTGTGCCCCTCCTAGGAAAAAAATGAAAACGTCTAGGTATTTTATTTATTCTTTTTGTAAACAAATTTTACATCATTCTGTCGACAGTTTTTAAATTTTGAGAGAAAAAAAGGTGTTAGTAGAAAGTTGTAGTCATTTGAATTTTTTTAAGCCTAACATAAAATTTAAGAAAAAATTCAAATGACTATAACTTTCTACTAACACCTTCTTTTTCTCTCAAAATTTAAAAACTGTCGACAGAATGATGTAAAATTTGTTTAGAAAAAAGAATAAATAAAATACCTAGACGCTTTCATTTTTTTCCTAGGAGGGGCACACCAAAAATTTAACTTTTTCTCGCAAATTACAAAATGTTTTTTTTCTTTACCAAAACATTCCCAGTGGGCTCACTATTAAAACCCGTAAATTTGGTTCGGGTCCTGTAAGTAGGAACAGAGATATACAACTTTGAAATTTCACCAGCCGCCACTGCAAATAGAAGCAATTTAATAACTAGAAAAGATGTACAAAATATTGCCACAGCATATATCATAAATTTACAAGATGGGTGTAGGCCTACAGATAATGCAACTAGTGTAGAAATCTGGGTAACTCAATGCTTAGACAGTGACAACAACCCTGTGATATACTACAAGAAACAGGGAAATATATGTTCTGAATTTAATTTATTACAAGAAGATTTTTGTCTGATTATAATGGACAGTGCTCAGTCAGAACTTTTTAAAAAATTTGGACCTCATTTTATTGCCATCGATAGCAGACATGGGTTGAATGCATATGATTTTGAACTGACAACCATCTTAAGTGTTGATGAATTTCATGAAGGGATGCCCTTGGCCTTTATGTTTTCGAATAGAAAAGATTCTATGATTAATCAAATTTTCTTTCAAAAAATTAGAGATCACTTAGGAACCATAAAAACTGACACTTTTATGTCAGATATAACAAATGTCTTTTATAATCCATGGGAACATATTATGGGCCCGGCAAATAAGCATCTCTACTGTTCCTGGCACATAGATCGAGCCTGGCAGGCGAATTTATCAAAAATTAATGATCATGAGAAAAGGGAGTGGGTGTATAAAACTTTAAAGTATTTACAGACACTTCTGAGTGTTCAAGAATTTGAAGAGGGTGTAACACAGTTTTTGAATGTTTTGAATAACGAAACAACTCTCAAGTTTAGAGAATATTTTATAAATTATTATGCAAACTTGCTGTGAAAAGTGGGTTTATTGTTTCCGAGTGGGATCAATAGCAAATACAAATATGCATCTTGAAAGCATGCATAAAACTATAAAATATTACTACCTGCAAGGAAAAAAAATAAAACGTTTGGACAAGACCCTTCATGTTTTGATGGAGTTTTTAAAAAATAAAAAATTTGAACGAATTATAAAGTTAACCAAGGGGGATACTTCAGAGCTGGTTAAAAATATCCGTGCAAGACATCGTGTAGCAATATCTATCAAATTTATTGTAGACATTTTGGAAAATAACAAGCTCTAAGCAGTTAATGGTGATTCCAGTAAAAATAAGTATTTGATAACAAAAAATGCCTGTGATGGTAAAGTGTGCTGCGCAATTATGTGTTCTTTCTGTAACATATGTCTACATACATTTAGTTCTACGTGTTTAGATTTCAACATAAGGACAGTAATATGTAAGCATATTCATTATATTGCATTCAACTACTTTAAGTCTACTTTGGATGGTAGCACAATTACAACTGCAGCAGTAAGTAACAAAACTGAGCTACACAATTTTACTGAAAATTTAACTACATCTTCAATAAACAAAAAGAAAATATTGGATGAGATAGGCTCTAGAGCTTCAGGTTTAGTAGACAAAATACAAAATAGGGATTATTCCACTGAACAGTTAAAGCTCGTCCTAGAAAATATAAAAAAGGCGGAAGTTATTGGTGATTTGGAAACAAAAAAATTTGATGTGAATGCAGATACTGTTGGAGAGCCCGCTAACAAAAAAATTCAAAAACAGATATCTTTTTATTCAACACGTAAAAAAAAATAAAAATAAAAATCATAGTCGAAAACCTAACATTGAGGAAACTCAAATAATTAAAGAGACTTTATATGGTGCAAATTCAGCAGTTATATCTAAGATTGTTCAAAATGATCATTCGTATATTTAATTTTTCTAAAAAAATGTAAATTGAATACTGTATGTATATTTTCCAGCAATAAGATGTTTAGTTAATTTCAGAGTCTTTGATTCATCCAAAAAGTTACTGAATAATTTTAAGACCACATCAATATTTACTTGACAACTAAAAACGTATAATTTAAATCTCCCGCCTTCTATTCCTAATTTCCGCCATATCTTGTAAGCTCCACGAATTGGCAACATCGGTGCGGTGTCCTAACTTTAAGGTGCACGCTCACTTAGGCGAAGCGTCGCGTCGCGAAGTTTATCCATCCAAGAACCTTACATACAATCAAATGGAAGCCCGCACACTGAGGCGGCGAGAAGCGTGGTTGACGCTCGGAAAGTCTGGAGAGCAACTAGACGAGTTTGTCTCGCCGCTTCCGGTCGCGCCGCCTCGGAGGTGCGCGCCCACTTAGAGGAAGCGTCGCGAAGCGAAGAGAAGAGAATTTTATCCACCCAAGAACCTTACATACAATCAAATGGAAGCCCGCGCACTGAGGCGGCGAGAAGCGAAGAGAAGCGTCGGTTGACGCTCGGAAAGTCTGGAGAGCAACTAGACGACGTTTTTCTCCCTAGAGCAGTGCCGGCCGGGGGGGACTAAGGGGGCTATCAGCCCCGGGCGGTGGCCTAAAGGGGGCGGTGAGTAGAGTAAAGAAGTAAACCCTAGCTGAAAAACAATAACCGTTGTACAAAAAAATTGACAGAACTGACACACAAAACAGTTGACAGTTTCCGGCGTGAAATCTTTTATTCTAGGTTTTGAAGTTCCTTGAGCATTTCTCAAAGATAAATTGGGATGACGTTTGAAGAAATTTCGAAGCCATTTTTTGCCGGCATTCGCGTCTCGTTTTCAAAACGGATGAGGAAGGTTATTAATATTCCTTATAGCAAGCTGATACGCTAGTCTGCGAATGTCTGCAAGTCCTAGACCATAATATCTTTTGTCCATTTCCAAACAGGACTGGACCAAATCTTCTTCCATTTTACGCAATAAAACTGGTTTTCGACCCATTTGTAGATTACATTGTTCTTCTAAGGGTTGCTCACGTTTGACATATAATTCAAGGGTTATTTGTGGAACGACGAAACTCTTTGACGCCTTTAAAAAACCCCATAAGCTTACTTTTAACTGTGTCAATGGTTGCGTCTTCATATTCTCTGGATTCCAATTTTTATATGGGAGTCCTTTGTTAGGCAGTTTACTGAACTGTTTTTTTCCTATAGATAAAAAGTTTTCAAACCGTACATTTAGTTGGGTTTCTAAGTTTGGAGATCCAATTTTAGGACACATTTCTATCCAGAATTAGGCAGCCTTTATGACTAAGGTTATGTGATTAAAATAAAAAAATCTTGACAGATATTTTTTGTTTCAAACACTCGGCTTATTCTGCACTGATAAAAAGGATCATTTGTTTTAATAGAATATGACATTTACCCTAACGAATGATTCTTTTGATATATGCCAAATGAATGAGGAATTTAAAATAAGCAATACATTTCTTTGGTCCAGATTCAATTTATTTGTTTGACCCAGAAGAATATGAATTTACATAGAATGCATCCTTTATCTAGGAAAGTAGTGAACTGTCAAGTCAAAAGGATATGGATCTATGCCAAAATATAATGCACTCCAGACAAATGAATGCATAACATCGAGTTAATTGGTGCAAATTTCGTTCTTCGTTTTAAGATAATCGTAGATTTGAGCCACAAACTTGATTTAATTGTTACAAATTCCGCCCCTTATTTTAAGACCATCTGAACTTAAGCCAAGAGACTAAGCCTGTTGTTGCAAATTCAATTTCTTATTTTAAGATTATCGTAAATTTGAGTCAAAAGATTAATTCTTTTAATATAAAGTCCATTTTTCACTTTAAGATCACCATAACTTTAGCTCTAAAAATTAAGTCATTTGTTAGAAGTTTCGTAAGACTTGTCTACAAACTGTTGTTAACACCCCCCCCCCCCCTACCTAAACCGCATGTATGTATTAAATAAACTGTCGTACAGGGAACAAGAAAACAATGACTTATTTTAATACAAAATATATTTGAAACACAAACACTTGTGTTTTCTGCTGACGTTATTACAAAAAATGATATTTACTAATGAGAACTAACAAAATATTTTAAAACTAATATATCCCCAAACCAACTATTTATTATTATTATTTAATATTATTTACTATAAAAATAGGTAACATAGCAAAAGACAGCAACATTATAACAACATGTCAGAAGATAATAATGAGAATAAAATAAGTAGATACGTAAAATACTCGTAACTGTCTGTTATTTAACATTAATTTGCTTACATTTTCACCTGAGCTGCACTCATCCAAGCTTTTGACGCCTCGCTGAAGCCGGATTTTATCTTCTATGTTTTCTATTATTGAATTGATCTGCTCTTCAGTGGGATATTTCAATATCTCAACTTCATTAATTCTTTGTTCTAATCTTGTCAGGAAATAATAACAAAAATAAATTAATAACGTTTGAAAAACTAGAGACCGTATTTGGTCCACAATCGCATTTCATACGAGCGAAGCTGTAGGTAAAAATTGTATAACTAACAGTGCGTCCTAAATTAGCGATACGGCTGAATGGAAAAAGTTTTAGACAATTAAGGCCTTCTAGAATGAGGATGTTCTTTGATTTTTAGCTATTTACAAAATATAACTAGTAAAAGTTTTTTAAAAAATTCTCTTGAGTGGTGAAAAAAACAATCTTGGCAGACTTGCAGAGTGTCTTAACTCAAAAGAAATACATATCAACAGAAAATCTTAATTTTTTATCAACCCACCCATGGGTTTTCAGTTTAAGACATAATACCTTGTAAGAAGTTTATATTCTTTTGTAACAAGTGCCGCGGTTTTGAAGAAAGATATCGCCATTTTTATTTCCAACCCTGAAGTATTTACAAAGAAGTTCAATAATTATGGTCATTTTTTTAAAATTATACGAGTTGTTTTATCCCAAGTACCGAATGAGCTTTTTGGAAATAGTAAGTTCTAAATAATGTGTAAGGTTAAAATAAATGTCCAGGTTTTGTAAATTCTGTAAAGTTTAACATGTGCATCGCATAAACCTCTCAATTCCTAAATTATTATTCTACCAAATTATCAAAGAATATTCTTGCATTTACTTACCATCAAATTATGACCACAAATGGCCTAAACACTAACTATTTATCCCAATATTCAAATGCTTCCAACTAACTGATCAAAGAAAATATAACAGGTTTCAACCACTGATATTCCGGGATTCCAACGTTCGCGCCGTTCGCTAAAAACGAGTTTGCAGGATGGCTTAGGGCACTAGGTCTCGTAGGATATGTTGGTGTCAAATGCTTGGGTTCTTTAATAACAGAATTTTGAATTTGATAGAAGATCATAGAGTAACTATGTTGGAAAAGTTTTTAGTTTAAATGAATTTCTTTTAGCTTGATAGAATTAAAGCCCAAGAGAATTTTGGACTGGTTTTAAATTCCGATGTGTGTTTGGCCGAAGAGTGGAATCTTTATGTCCGATAAATTTCATTTGTCCTAAGATAAAAATTGGCAAAAGAAGCAATTTCCCATAAGTAGTCCTGTTTTATCAGTGTACAACTATTCTAGTACATGATTGCGAACTTTCACTTTCCTACGCTAACTACCTTTTATAATAATGTTTAGGCACGGAAACAAAAAACTCTACACTGATAAAAAGGATCATTTGTTCTAATAGAATATGACATTCCCTCAAACGAATGATTCTTTTGATATATGCCAAATGAATGAGGACTTTAAAATAAGAAATCCATTTCTTTGGCTCAGATTCAATTTATTTGTTTGACCCAGAAGAATATGAATTTACACAGAATGCATCCTTTATCTAGGAAAGTCTAAGTTACTGTCAAGTAAGAGAATAGGGATTTATGCCAAAATATGATGCACTCCAGGCAAATGAATGCATAACATCGAGCTAATTGGTGCAAATTCCGTTCTTTGTTTTAAAATAATCGTAGATTTGAGCCACAAACTTGATTTAATTGTCACAAATTCTGTTCCTTATTTTAAGATCATCTTGAACTTAAGTCAAGAGGCTGAGCCTGTTGTTGCAAAATTCAATTTCTTATCTTAAGGTTATCGTAAATTTGAGTCAAAAGATTAATAATTCTTTTAATATAAAATCCATCTTTTACTTTAGGATCACCATAACTTTAGCTCTAAAAATTAAGTCGTTTGTTAGAAGTTTCGTAAGACTTGTCACGTAAGACTGTTACTTTGAGTAAAGAGAATAATTATCTCGTTTAAAATCCTATAATAAGGGATGTTTCAAAAGTGTAGTTATCGCCTATGTTAAAATCAGAAGTATATACTAGAAGGATATATGCCTTTTCCTTGAGTTTTCCTAATTTGAATAGCATTTTGATGATATTATGTTTAACTCGCAAAATATAGGAACGTTAATTGAAACTCAGTAGTTTTTTTTTATTTTATTAGTTACCTAAAACGTATCTATTAAATAAAATGTCGTACATGGGACAAGAAAACAATGAATTATTTTAATATTAAATATATTTAAAACAGAAACACTTGTGTTTTTTGCTGACGTTATTACAACAAATGATATTTACTAATGAGAACTAACAAATCGCATAACAAACAAAATATTTTAAAACTAATATATCCCAAAAACTACCTAACCATTTATAATTAGTATTTATTATTATTTACGATAAAGTAGGTAACGTAGCAAAAGACAGCAACATTATAAAAACGTGTCGGAAGATAATGAGAATAAAATAAGTAGATACGTAAAATACTCGCAACTGTCTGTTATTTAACATTAATTTGCTTACATTTTCACCTGAGCTGCACTCATCCAAGCTTTTGATGCCTCGCGGAAGCCGGAAGCCTATGTTTTCTATTATTGAATTGATCTGCTCTTCAGTGTGGGACATTTCAATATCTCAACTTCATTAATTCTTTGTTCTAATCTTGTCAGAAAATAATAAAAAAAAATTAATAACTTTTGAAAAACTAGAGACCGTAATTTGGTCCACATTCGCATTTAATACGAGCGAAGCTGTCGGTAAAAATTGTATAACTTACAGTGCGTCCTAAATTGGTGATGAAAGTATCCCGAAAACTATTAGGGACAGAAACGGCCGAATGGAAAAAGTTTTAGACTAGTTTAATGCTAACTCAAAACCACTTCTAGAGTAACGATGTTCTTTGATTTTTAATTATTTGCATAATATAACTAGTAAAAGTTTTTTTAAAAAATTCTCTTGAAAAAGAGAATCTTGGCAGATTTGCAGAGTGTCTTAACTCAAAGGAAATACGCACCAATAGAAAATCTTAATCTTTTATCAACAAACCCGTGGGTTTTCAGTTTAAGACATAATATCTTGTAAGAAGGTTGTATTCTTTTGTAACAAGTGCCACGGTTTTGAAGAAAGATATCGCCATTTTTATTTCCTTCCCTGAAGTATTTACAAAGAAGTTCAATAATTATGGTAATTTTTTTTTGAAATTATAGGAGTTGTTTTATTGCAAGTACCGAATGAGCTTTTTGGAAATAATTAGTCATAAATAATGTGTAAGGTTAAAATAAATGTCCAGGTTTTGTAAATTCTTTATAGTCTAACATGTGCGTCGCATAAACCTCTCACTTCTTAATTAACTAGTCTACTAAATTATCAAAGAATATTCTTGCATTTACTTACCGTCAAATTATGGCCACAAATAGTCTAAACACCAACTATTTAACCCAATACTCAAATGCTTCCAGCTCCAACTAACTGATCAAAGAAAATATAACAGGTTTCAACCACTGATATTCCGGGATTCTTACCATAAATGACGTTCGCGCGATTCGTTAAAAACGAGTTTGCACGATGGCTTAGCGCACTAGGCTTCGTGGGTTATGTTGGTTGCCAAATGCTTGGGTTCTTTAAGAAGAGAATTTTGAATTTGATAGAAGATCATAGAGCAACTATGTTGGGAAAGTTTTTAGTTTAAATGAATTTCTTTCAGCTTAATAGAATTAAATCCCAAGAGAACTTTGGACTGGTTTTAAATACCGATGTGTGTTTGACCGAAGAGTGGTATCTTTCTGTCCGATAAATTTTCTTTGTCCTAAGAACAAAACTGGCAAAAGAAGCAATTCTTTTCCCACAAGTAGTCCTGTTTTATCAGTGTATGTCACAAATAAACACATAATATTATGGCGCCATCCAGTGGCGTATTCAGGGGGGGGGTTAACCCCCCAGATGTCTGAATAAAAATATTTGTATTTCGATTTTATGACGAACTTTGGGCGCGGCCCCGAAAAATGTTCGCCTGCGGCGCTTTTCCACCTTCTCACTTTCCATTTAGTGACCGCCCCCCCCCCCCCAAAACAAAATCCTGAATACGCCACTTGCACCACTGAACATCCAAACTGGGTGCTCCCCTCAGACTCATTCTATATGAAAGACCGTTTTCAGTTTCGAGATGATGTAGTACCCAAAATTAGGCAACTATCCAATATTAGGCGCCTTTCCTCTACATCTTTGTGTTTTTACGTTCGTTTTATTCACATGGATAATACCTAGTGGAAATAAACATCGGAAAATTTTATTGGAGGGGGGGCGGTCAGCTTTGAATAGCCCCGGGCAGTAAACAGCCTTAAGCCGGCACTGCCCTAGACTCTAGAGGTTGGGGGAGACGTTTTTATCCCGGACGTGTGCATGCGTAATATCCTCAAAAATATAAATGAGGCACTTGTTAATAAGTTTACCGCTTTCCTAGCATCAGCCACGTAGTGCAGTGGTATAGAATCCGCTTATTGACCCAGACGTCTTGGTTCGAATCCGTGCTCGGCCGCATATCTTTTGTAATTTTTGTCACTTAAAATATTATAAAAAGTAGGAAATCGGCTCTAAAAGGTGGATTGGAAACGGGTTAGCACTCCTTCCTCGATACAAATTTTGTTTTGTCTTTTTGTAAGGCAATCAGGCTGAGGACAAAAAGATCTTCGTCCGATGACGAGCTGCTCATTTTATGTACCTTCGCAGAACAACCAAAAATGTTTAAATGTTGACAATAGGATGGGATATTTTTTGCCGTGGATTCTCTGCGCTTCGCTTCTCTTCGCCCCAGTGTGCGGACACCGCGTAAACGACGCTTCGCTTCGTCGCGCTTCCCTTCGCGACGCTTCGCCTAAGTGAGCGAGCTTAGCCGTTCCTGAAAAATAGGCGACGATACTATCCGTTGCAGTCAGGCGATGGACAGCTGTGATGGGCAAGGGGCAAGTGAGCGACATGCGCCGCATACGACATCCTGCCTTTATCGACTACTACCAAAATCCAGTATTGTCTGGAACTTTTTTGATATTTGTGGTAATGAAAAACAAATAGCGAAGTGTAGTTTGTGCTATCAAAAGTTATCCTATAAATCGACAATAAGAAAACTGAAAAAACACATAGACCGAAAGCATCAATTGGTGAAAACTACGAGAATAAATAGTACAGAAAATACAGCTAGATCTGAAACTGTTTCTAGTTTAGATGGGCAGTCACAACCTTTAGAATCGAGCGAATCTTTTTTGCCGGTTGGGTTTTCGTACAATAATATGTATTTTTATTCCTATTTTCACTCGACGTTTTACATAATAGGGAATATGCATATAACCCAAATAAATCTTAAATATTTTTTTTATATTCTCTACATAAATTAAATGTTCAAGGCGGTTGCTGTTATCCATTTATTTTGGTCTTTATTAACAAAAAAAAAGATTTAAAACTGCAAATTTTCGTTCGAATTTCGAAACTTGTAAAACGTAATCCCCTGTGTCGTCAAAACTGAACTTATGACTCATCATGAGTACATGGCGAATTCCAGTGTTGTAGAGTCATCGAAAATTGAATAAAAATTGCATTTAATGCGTAACTCATCCAATGAAATATCCCTGCACTTAAAGTAGAAGGTTCCTAAAATCTTATTCATGTATAGTTTAAGCCGAAATCGGTCCAGGAACCTTTCAATTTTGCAACGAACATTGGCATTTTTGACATATCATCTTAATAATTTCAAGTAAATAAACTGCAATTCTTTATTTTCATGGCAATCTTGGAAAATTCAAAAATTTTCAAATTTTAGATGTCCCCGAGGCAAATAAACCTTTTTATTTATAACTTTACCGAAAAAAGAAGCGATTTAAATTAGTGGAAGGTATTCTTAGATAATAATTAATGGATGAAATAAACCCAAAAAGAATCACTAAATAGGGTAAATAGTGTGGAATAATGTTGGTTAAAAATAGGATTTGTCGGAAAAAATCAAGAAAATTCGATTTTTACCCCCTAAATACGCTCCTGGATGACCCATTCGGTATTCATTTAATAGTGTGGTTATCCCTTTATAAGATAGTGTTGAAAAATTGTGGAAAAAATAGATAGGAAAAAATACAGAGTGATTCAAATGTACCGATGTCTAGGGCACAAAAAGGAAAAAAATCGAAATTTAATCGGCAATATATAGAGAATGAAGAAATTAAAAAATATGGATATCACATACTTTGACGAGCTCTTTCCGATGACGTCTATGGGATTTTAATTTGAACCATTTTGACCCCACAAAAAATTAAAATCCGCGAAATATTTGGGTCAAAAATCTAAATTTCCAGTTTTTCCAAATATTTCCATTTTTCAGTGATTTTAGGTTTAGGTTAGTGTATTGCAAAAATAGTATTTAAGATTTTAAGGTTTCCCTTGTAAATCCGTTTTTCGATCTGACGTATTGTTTTCGAGTTATTAGGTACCAAAGAGGGGTCTGGAAATGGCATTTTTCGACCTAAAAAAATTCAAAAGAATTACTTGCCATTTTCTGATCCTCACCAGTTTCAGTGAAGTTCTGAAGCTCCGGGTCCCCTACAACCTCCGAAAATTTACATCGATTTAATTCACATTTGCGACCTGTACCCGATTTCAATGGAAATCGAGGAAATTTCGACTTTGACGTTTAATAGCTCCTAAACGAAACATCCTGTATAACTGAATTTTTTAACGAAGCTAGTCGAACTATTCCTCTATCAACCCAAAAAATTCGATTTCTCTCTCTCTCTCTCTGACTGTTTTCGAGAAAATCAAACCTGTTCGACTTTAGGTTAAGCTTTAAGTTAACATGTAGATTTTTGCTGATCTCCTGACGTCACTTTTAAAGGACAAATGTGGCTGCTTTTTAAGTTGTAATAAATTATACCGAAAAGTAAACCTTTTTTGTAGCTAAATTATCGTAGTAATTTTCTTCAAAATATTTTTTTTTGGGTTTGTAATGACTTACGTTTTATGCAATAAAAAAAATATGTGCATATTCCTTATTGAAGTCATTTTTTTTTCAAATCTCGAGCAGCACTGAGTGCAGTGTGGCTGTAAAATAATACTCAAAACAAAACATTGTAGAGAAGGGCTACATTCAGGGTCGTCCAAAAAATCGTTTTTGTGTGGCTACAATGTACGTATATTTCTCTATATAAATTTCTGTTTTTACTTCTGTAGGAGGCGAAGGAAAATTCTACCACTGACAATGCAGTTCTCAGTACAACTATAAGTTCTACTGCAACCGCGCGGGCAAATAACCAAATAGCTATAGATAAAGCTAGGTACCAGGGCAATAGAATAGATAACTACATTCCGAAAAAAACTTTCTAATCATGCCAAAACTAAAATTGAAAATGCTTTACTGAAATTATTCTATTTAGATTTTCAACCTTTTAGTATTATAGAAGATAAGGGATTTAAAGCGCTTATTCACGAATTAAACCAATCATATCAATTGCCTGACCGGCAAACCATATCAAAAGCAATTATCCCAGGGCTGTACGAAAAATGTATGTTTAACTTAAAAAATATTTTCCGTTCCATTAAACCTTTTGTCTGTTTAACAACAGACTGCTGGACGTCAATTAATAATGAAAGTTTTATGGCTATTACCGTCCATTTTATTAATACTGAATTTCAGTTAGAATCTGTGGTTCTCAATTATTGTTCGGTTTTTTATGATAGCCATACAAGCGAAAATTTAGCCAAAGAACTTATAGCGGTAACAAAAGCATGGGGTTTAGAAGATAGAATAGTATTAGCTATTTCAAATAATGCAGCGAATATTAATGGTGCAGTAAATACGATCGGGTGGAAATTTGAACTTAATTGTTCGCGATACGCTAAACCTTCCCGAAATTAAATTAACTTTAGATAAAGTCAAGTTGATAGTAGCACATTTTAAGCGTAGTACAACAGCTCGTTTGAAATTCACTGAAACACAAAAAAATCTTGGTGTTAAACCAACAAAAAAAATTCTGCAGGATGTTCCTACTAGGTGGAATTCCACTTTTTATATGGTGGAACGATTTATTGAATTAGAATTATCAATTCGTTCCACCATAGCTCTAATTCATGCCAATTTACCAATATTAGTTCTTGAAGAATGGGGTTTGCTCAAACAACTGTGCAAAATTTTGAGGCCGTTTGAAAAGGCCAGCTAAAAGTCAGTAAGCGGCGAAAACTACATGACAGGGTCCTTAGTTATAGTAATCACTAATATGGACTACTTGATGTATGTGACAGATTGTTAAATATACCGGAAGTAACTGATTTATCCAAATCTATGGTTAAAAAAATGCAAACTGGCCTACACGAACGTGTTGGAAACGTTGAGTACAGCAATCCGCTCACTACAAGTACATACTTAGATCCAAGATTTAAAGGTTTCGCTTTCAAAAATGCCGATACTGCTGAAAGGGCACGCAAAAATGTACTCAACGCATTAACTGCAAGCATTGAAGGTCAAGATCCGGAAAAAAACAATGTTGACATACAGAAACCACCAACAAAGAAAATAAGGCCAACTGAAACAGAAGATGATGATCGCTAGCTAGAATAGCCACAGTTCGTCCCAATACCAAGGCAACACTGTCCTCGAACTGGAGGCGGTGTCCCGGCTGCGGTGGAAATAAAAAAATCTAATCATAAAAACTTCGTCGCTAAAACAAAAAATCAGCATTTTCGACACCCAGTCACTAAACGGTAGGCCCCTTTTTAGGTGTCGATCTACCGTAGAAAAGCGGGGTTTTTGCGCGAAAAAAACAATCTTTCAGATAGTCCACACGGGACTTCAAGGGCTTAACCCAGAAATTCCGAAAAAAGACAAAAGCCTCGATTTCGCGCGTTCGTGAAAACGCCCTAAAATCGGGGAAAAAATAGACATTAAACTCAGGGATTAAAATCAAATGCTCTCTGTCATTTTATCGCTTGGGTCGCGAAATCTAGGATAAATAAAAATCATCATAAATCGGGAACGACTTGGAAAAATCGATTCCGGTTTTCGATAGTTTTCCAAATTTCATTTTCTATTAACTTAGACCTAGAGAAGGGCCTCTGCCGTCAAGGGTACATACCATCCCAGCAAGTCCTTTAGGTCGGGGAGTTTTTTTAGAAATTTCGAAAACATCCAACTTTCACAAAATTAAATCTGATTGTGACTAAGGGCGTTAAATTTGTCCCCAACTTATAATAGTCCCCTTTTGGTCGATTTAGTAACAGAAGAGCCCAAGCTGTGAAATAAAATCGATTCTTTTGTAAAATATAAAAACCGCGATTTGGTAGAAAATAGGTTAATTAAGTAGTTGCTAGGAGTGACTGGTCGCGACTCGGGAGCCACACGCTTACTTGCCTTTTAAATAAATCCGTGAGAGAGGCGCAGCCTCCTGATAGACGGGAAACCCTAGGCAAGCGGCGGTTACCAGACGTATCAGTAAAATAGCGTGAAGGTGAATATAGACGCTCATAAGTCGAAGTGTTAGCCATATAGTTTAACATACTTAATTAGGAAAAATGTTAGAAAGCAGCGGCTATTGTAACGGCCATAAGATCACAACTTAGAATTTTAAGGCCCCTTTGCTATTAAATCGGGATTAGATATTAAGATTATATCCGGCGTAGGAAAATTTTAGTTTGTTACCCGTAGGTAGCTTTAAGGGGGTCGCGAGACATTCCAAACAAAAAACTGAGATTAACCCTGAAATTTAAATTCAAACAAGACAAACTTCAAACAACAAAAAAATTAATTAACCCTCCGTGCCAAATTCCAGTTTTGGGTAGTCGCAACTACCCAAGTAAAAAATTGCTGGACGTGCCCGTGCCAGCGTTCTGATTTAATAGAACTGTCTCCAGGACGATCCGGGCTTTGTCCCAACCTGGAAAGACTTTCTAAACAAGAAACTCTTTTTTAAAATCTTTTAACATTATCGTTACCTCACTCCGTTGGTGGACTGCTAGCGCCTTCCTGTTAGCGAGGAAAAAGGAGGTGGGTTCACCATAGACAAAGACAGACACGTTGTCTGTCCTTGTCCATTCGGTACATACGTGTGTACATGACTGACTGACTGACTGACTGACATTACAGAAACCAAAATGGATAGTCTAGGCCCAAGAGGCGATAGGGCTTCCGTGCCTGATTCTTTTATGGGGACGTTAGATACGATCGACATGATGGAAACTATCGAGCGCTTCTTGGAGCGGCATGGGGACCTGGATGAAGGGCAAATTGCGCCCCAGGAAAATTGCAATTATGAACAACCCTGGGAGGGGATTCAGAACCCTTGGGAAAAATATTCAATGGGACAAATAAAACAAAATTTATTCAATACTTCGGGGGAAAACGGTGAAGTGCAGGACGGCTTCCCCGAACATTAATTTTCGAGATTACTGATAAACAGTCTCCTCAGAACTGACGCCAGGGGGGACCGTGCCTCCCTATGAACCATCACCGGGGCTCCATTGAGGGATTCTGGGGATACCGAGGGCATCAACGACGCTCTAGATGGGGGGAAAAAAGCGACATGGCATCCCTGGTGGGGACTAAAAACCGTGAAACGCCGGAGGCCCCCTGCTGCTCTGGCAGGTTTGGGCAGGTAAATAAACCTGCGGACCCATTCACTAGCTCCACTGCCTCACCGTATGATAGGATCCTAGACCAGCTCCAAAGGAGTCGGGATAAAATTAAGATAGAAAATAAGACCATCAACCCAGACCAACCGTTATATCCTCAGTTTGTGGAGTCACAAGTAATGATAGCCCGTTCACTGAATATGATAGCTGAAGCGTTGGGAGGGCTAAAAATGTCCCAACGGTCCATGGTGAGGGCCACCTTCAGTGGCTTCCACAAGAGGACCCCCTTCTATTTTTGCATGAGAAGCAGGAATATTTCACAACCAACCGCATTACTGAGGATAGAGAACGGATACAAATCGTCAGCGAGCGTCTGTCGGGATCGGCAAAAACTTGGTTCGCGGCCTTACAAGGATTCGCGATCACGTACGGAGATTTTACGTTCCAATTGAATCGACGATTCAATGACCCAGCCATCCTGGCCGAAATTAAGGCCACCTTGTACGGCCAGAAACAAGGACAAAAAGAAAAGGTGGAGACATTCATCTTACAGAAACGTGCATTGTTTCAACGGGTGGTACCAGACGGAACAGATCAAGATTGTGTCCAGCTAATCGTACCTCAATTGGTACCGGAATTAAGATCGCGGCTACGATGCGCTTACGTTACGGACATTGAGCACTTATCATCACTAGCAGCGGCTATCGAGGACGATTTAGCCGCAGAGCGGAAAGTGGTGATATGAGCGCCTGAGAAGCTGAAGCTCCCCCAGGAAAACGCAGGGGGAACAAGGGAATTAGTGAGAAATTAAAGACAACCCACGAATCTACGACCCTGCCGATTCTGCAGGGGAAAGCATTTAGATCATCATTGCCCTAAACGAGAGGACAATGAAGATACCGATATTAATCGGCAATCAACTTCAAAAACCTAATTCAGGACTGCCCCGGCCGAAGAAGGCAAGTCCTGCGCGAGAACAAGAAAATTCGGCGAACAATAGGAACTCTAACATATATGTAATAAATTCAACTAGACATGTGATCACGGCCAGAATAGGGGAAGCAGTTTATGGGGCGCTGATGGATACTGGGGCAGACTTATGCTTATTGTCAGCAGAGGTAGCGCCCAAAAATCTGAAGAAACCCACAGAAGAACGACTAACTCTGGCCGTAGACGGTAGTTGTGCAGAAGTGACTGGAACGAAAATAGGTACAAGCACCTACTCAATCTTATTTCATGTGTTGAGGGGACTGTCAACCAGTATGATACTGGGTACACCTTTCTTAGAAAAAGAACAGGCAATAATAGATTATACACGTAATTGTATCTACATGGAAAAGGGGAAGCGCCAAACATTATTTTGGAAAATCCCCAAAAAAGTAGTCCCTGTCAGAACTTCCGGAAGTAGACCTGGCTCAACCCAGGAAACTTCAAGATCTGCTGACGGAAGTCCAGGATGTGTTTGAAGTAGGATTAATACAACCCACCCCGCGAACAACGCAACATATGATCAATCTAAAAAATAGGAAGGTAGTAAATCGGAGGTGCTACCCGATGAACCCCGCGAAAAGAAAGATTTTATATGGACAAGTCCAGGAAATGCTGCAGGCTGGAGTGATAGAGCCTTCTCAGTCAGCCTACTCCTCGCCTCCGGTGTTGGTAACGCGGCCAGGAAAAGATCCACGGTTCTGTCTAGATTACAGAGAACTCAATCTACTTACGGAGGACGAAGTTCAACGTTACCTAGAATCCAGGACCCCCTGAAATCGCTGGCGCAAGCTAAGTACTTCTCAGTACTGGATCTTAAGAGCGGATACTAGCAACTACCTATGGAAGAGACCAGTAAACCATTTACAGCATTCTCAGCATCGGACGGAGCCACATACCAATTTACGGTAATAACGTTTGGACTGAAAAACGATCCTTCCACCTTCCAGAAGTTGATGACTTCAGAGGTGTTGGCTGGTCAGATTCAAGATTTCGTTCAGGTTTACCTGAACGATATAATAGTTTACTCCGATACCGAAGAAAGTCACTACGACCATCTGCGCCAGGTTCTGGAGCGTTTGCGCATACATAACCTGAAGGTTAGCGCCAAAAAATGCCAACTATTTAAGGAGAGCTTGGATTACTTGGGTTACAGAATAAGTGGAGGACAAACCAAACCACAGGAAAAGCATCTGGAACAGGTGCGAAACTTTCAGGAGCCACGTACTAAGAAACAATTGCAATCGTTCTTAGGAATATGTAATTGGGTGCGTGAGTTCGTGCCTAATTTGACAGCGGTGACGGCACCCTTAACGGAAGCATTAAAAACAAAAAAGGGCCACTTCAAGTGGACTCAGGAACAGAAGGATGCGTTTCTGCTAACCAAAGACGCCATAGCTAAAGCACAGGAATTAAGCCGACCCAACTTCGAAAAAACGTTCATTCTGCAGACAGATGCGTCGCAAGTAGGTATGCCGGCAGTCCTATTCCAAGAAGGCGATCAGGGGGAAAGGAATATTGTCTCCTTCGCCAGTGCTAAATTTCAGGACACCCAGAGGAAATATCATCTAAACGAGCAAGAGTGCTTGGCTCTAGTATGGGCGGTGAAAACATACCGAGCCTACCTCGAGGATAAGTCATTTATTGTCCGTCCGGACAGTAAATCGCTTACTTGGCTGGCGAAGTTCAATGACTCTAAAGCTAAGCTTACTAGGTGGGCTCTGTTGCTGCAAGAGTTCAGTTTTGAGCTGCAACACGTGCCCGGGAGCCAAAATGAGTTACCGGACTTCCTCAGTCGAAATCCTGAGGTACAAGAGTATTGTCCGAGATAAAACCAGACCAGATGCGTAAGACTGTCAAGTATCGTGTTCAAGCTCAATGATCTTGGGGCGCGGCACTTAGGCTGCCTGCACCATCGCTTTGCGATAGTGCAGGCGTCTGTACTATACGGTGTTACGTTACATTTGAAGAAGACACGGCAGTGGCTGTGATGCTGTGATTTAAATTTCTAACCTCGGTCTCCGTACTAGATGCCAGACCGCCGGCGGATCGTCTCGTCAATCCTTGGCTCGCCGTCGCATGAAGTACAGGCGAAATTGGAGCTTTCGCATCTGGTCTGGTTTTATCTGGGGTATTGTGGCGAACCAGACGCCGAGCGACTGGTACCATCAGATTCGTTCAGGATAACAAATGCGGAGAATGTGTGCACGATAGTAGAACCAAATGTGGGAGAATTATACGAAAAAATCGCGCGCACTCAGGATCAAGATAAAACTATCCGTCAGACTAAAGCCATCCTGGGATTGTTAGAACGACAAGAGCCACCACGACAACAACAACGTATGCACGAGTTTGTCCTGACAGAGGGACTGCTATGGCGACGAAATCAGCATGGTGATCGACTGGTGGTCCCAAGAAAACTAACTCAAGTGGTGATATTTACTTACCACGATAACGAGGAGCAATGCCACCCAGAACAAGAAACGGTCAGAAAGATAGATAGATAGATAGATAGATAGAATCGTCTTTATTTTAAACTCGGCGAAGGTCAGCATTGCTGTTTGCTTAACCGAGCATGCATAATAAGTTTACAAAATATGATAATTATTACAATAAAAAAAGAAAAAAACTTATTCTAAGTTACATTGAGTTAAAATAAATGCGAAAACAAAAATGAATGCAGAATTTATCAAACCTCTAACAAAAAAAGGGAATACTTATTTTATCTCAAAATGAATTTTTATGTATATCTGCTCAGCAAAAACTTTCGGTAATTAGATCTAAACGAATGCATACTTAAGCCATCAAACCTATTGCACAAGTCCATATTATAAATTTTAGGAGCCATATAAGAGAAACTTCGTTGAAACAAGGCTGTTCGGTGTTTGGGTAAATTTAAGTAATTGTTATAACGAGTGTTTCGACAGTGCGTCGAATGTCGAAAATTAAGCTTTTCGCGAAGATATAGGGGAACACCTCGCAGAAGTAATCGATATAAAAAACACGCAAAATGAAATTTTTCTCTGTCCGCCATTGTAAGCCATTTTAACTCAGGCAATTTATATCTAACATGGTCTCTTGCACGCAATCCGTAAATAAAACGAATACATGAGTTCTGAACCCTTTGTAACCGCTTTTTACATATAACATCTAAACATGGTCCATAAACATAATTACAGTAGTTAGCTTGAGAGAGAACGAGTGCAGCACACAGTGATTTTTTCAGGGCGTAATATCTGTTTATTTTTATATAGATTTCTCAAAGAGAGAAAGGACTTTTGGATGACTTTTCCCACCTGGCTTCTAAATCGCAATTTGCTGTCGAAAATAACACCCAGATTTTTACACTCCCTCACGACCGGAATTACGGTACCAGCCATAACCAAGTCCAGGCTCTCTGCTGCCCACTCACTGTCAGGTCCAAAATAAATCGCTAGCGATTTATTGGGATTTAATTTTAAGCCATTACTATGAGAATAATTATAAACTGAATTTAAACACTGTGTGAGCTTATCTTTTGCCTCAATAGCACTGTGCTTGTTAAAACTGATTCGTAGTTGAGTGTCATCAGCATATCTCTGCATGTCGCAATCCTTGACAAACTGGCTCATATCTATTGTGTAGATTACAAATAACAACGGCCCCAGAATTGAACCCTGCGGCACTCCCATTCCTATAGTTTTACTGCTAGAACGATTGTTTTCTATGTGTACAAATTGAGACCGATTTGCTAAATAATCTTTAAAGAAATTCACCGAGGATTCATCGAAGCCAAAAGAACGAAGCTTGGCACATAACAGCCTATGGTCAAGCGTATCAAATGCCTTGCTATAATCGAGCAGTACCAGGGCCGAGGTTTCACCTCGATCTGCAGCCGCGATGATATCGTCCAAGACCTTTAGCAAGACAGATGCCGTACTATAACCTTTACGAAAACCGGATTGAGACGGGGAAAACAAGTTATTTTCATTAAAATAATTGACAGTTTGCTCATAAATAATTTTTTCTAACACCTTAGACAAAACAGATAATAAACTAATAGGTCTCAAATCGGACACGTCCCTTGGATTATTTATTTTAGGCAACGGCACAACCATAGCGACTTTCCAACAACGTGGGAACACAGAACTGTCTAAACACATATTAAAAATATGAACTAAGAACGGCAAAATGACTGGACAGCACAGTTTAATCATTAGGAGTGACAGACCATCGGCCCCGGATGCATTTGATTTTTGTTGGGATATGGCACTCTGAACTTCCGCTTCCGTGACATGCAAAATTTTAAACGTAGAGGCTGCTCGAACCTGTTGATAGGATTTAACTAATTCCTCATCAACAGGTGGCGCTATACTTTTTACCGACTCTATAAAAAAATTATTGATACGTTCAGGACTCTTCAAATTGTTAGGCAGGCTTCTAACACTTTTACCCCTGTTGTACACATTTAAATCATTTAAAGCGCGCCACATTTCTTTTTTACTGTGATTTTGTGCAACAAAATCCAAGTAGTTTTTCTTTTCATCACAGACAGCACGGGTAAATAAATTTCTCATCTCTTTATAAGCCTCCCAATCCCGAACAGAGCGGGTTTTTTGTACTTCGACATCAATCTGTTACGCTCCTTTTTCATAATTTTCAAGACGTCGGTAAACCAGGAAGCCTTTGGCTTCGTGACCCGGACCCGATATAAAGGGGCATGTTCATCAAATAATAGTAATATTTTCCCGGTGAGCAATTCTACTTTACTGTGCAAGCACTGCGTATCATAAATGTCAGCCCAATTAGTATTCATCAGATCAGCATTGAACAACTCGACGTCAAAGTACTTGAAATTCCTAAACTCTACCATTTTTGGCGGCCTAGGAGGAGCCTTACAATTAACTTTACAAAATGTAAGCTGATGGTCAGTAACATCATGCATATCTATGTGCTCAACATCGCCATCTAGCAAATCTTTATTAGACAGGATAATTAAGTCAATAAGGCTACTCTGCCCACCAGAATAGCGGGTTGGAGCGGCAACAACCTGGCACAGGGAGTAAGCAGCAAGAAAAGCATCAGTAGTATAACAGGGATTATACCACTGCAAATACTCTCGATGGCCTATGTCCATCCGCAGTGACCAAAGATTGCATGTCTTCAGCTGAAGAAGTGACAGAATATTTACAAGAATAACCTTGAGATTACCAGAGGCTGTTGAAGCATTATGAATCAACAGCCTCTGGTAATCTCAAGGTTATTCTTTAGCGACGTAAAATACCTAACATAAATCTACAAGAAGTATATTTTCAACTAAAAGAAGTGATCGTCAATGACGTCAATGACCGGTGGTCGATGGCCAGAAGGGCCTTAATTTTTCTGGCATAGGTAAGGCTAACCAAAAAAAAAAGTTTTTGTTGACAAAATGGTGAAGACGATGATGATAATATTTAATTTTCCCGGTGAAAAAATAAGATACTGTGGCGCCATCTAGGGTTAGTTAGAGGTACTAATTTTATTCTTTAGTATATATTTCTATAATTTTCTGTGGCGCCATCTAGGGTTAGTTAGAGGTACTAATATTATTCTTTAGTATATATTTCTATAATTTTTAGTAAAAGTTGCGTCATCTGATGAGCGGTTAGATGGACTAAGGAAAGGTTGTTTGTTAGAGAAGTGATGATATCTTATTTACCATGGAAAAAAGACTCATTATTGTTTTCTCTTTTTTATTGATTTTAATTTTTATAAGTTTTTTACATTTACAAGAGGAACATTTAAATATTTATAAGTTTTTATATTTACAAGAGGAACATTGAAAAGGTATATCTTCTTTCCCAGCAGTAAATGATTTATTATTTCTTTCAGTAGATCCAAAACCATTTTCTTCTCTTAGTGTAGAACTTAAAGATGTAACCTCTTGTAATTCAGGATAAAAAATTTGTTCACAAATGAGTTGTGCTATACGATCTCCTACTTGTATTTCTACATCCTCCTCTGAATGATTGAATAGAACCACCATTATCACACCTCGGTAGTCTTCATCAATGACACCAGCTAAAAAAAGTAAAAAAATGTAACATAAAAAATTGAGATATATAATTTTTTTATACCTCCAACATGAAGGGCTTTTTTCCAAGATAAACCAGATCTAGGAGCAATTCTCCCATAGCATCCTTCTGGTAGTTCGATGCTTAAACCGGTGGATATTATAGCTTTTCCCCTTGCTGGTACAATGGTATTTTCTATTGATTTTAAATCATATCCTGCCGCCTTTATAGATCCTTTGGTAGGCGTAAATGCACCAGGAATTGTTTTTATGAATTTTAAAAATGGTGTGGGTTGGGGTGTTTGTGAAAATAAATGCTACAAAGATAGACCATTATAGATTAAATAAGAGGAAGAATGTTCTGATATTAAATATAAAAAATTTATGAGTTTAATTCCCAACCCCAAGGTTTGGTGTCCGTACATAAATAATTAACAATTCTTTTATCATCAAATGGGGACAGCGCTACTTTCCTTTGGGCAACTGTATATACGATATGTTTGTTTGATCGAAATAACAATTGAGTGGTAGTATGAGGTGAGTTATTAAATAAACATTGATAATAGTCTTCAAAAGTGATTTCTCTTACGGCAGAAAATTTTATACCCTTGGCTTTTTTGGTTACAACTGAATTTGAAGGGATTTGAGCGGAAGAAGTAAGTTCTAATTGAGGTGATTGTACCAAAAAAGTATATAATTTTGATCTTAATCCTATAAACTCTATCATAATATCCCCATTACTTTCATCTTTCATAAGTCCTAAGACTTTTTTATTAACTTGTGGAATATTAAAAATATTGTTTAGAGGATAGTTGGATGTATCAAATTTATGAAGATTTTTTTTAATATAGTCATAAATATCGTTCACAAAAAATTGATAAATAAGCGAGTCAGTGTCAGTATATAACAATTTTGCAGTCGGACCAAATGTTGATAGAATAGAGTTATAATGAAAATCATATAAATATGTTTTTGATAAATCCAAAATAGAAAAACCTAAATAAATGGGTTTATTAAATTTAACTTGTACACGTGACATTTCAATTATCACCATATCTTTATCAAACATGGTACAGCTGTGAAAATTAGGTTTTGAAATATAATATTTGGCACCGTAGCGACCTGACCATTTGGTGACCAGTTTGATATCCTTATATTTCCGAACGTTTTCCATGGTTTTTCCAAAAACGGAATTAATCATTAACTTGAAAAAATTTTTTTCAAATTCGTTTTTACTATTTTTTCGTAACTCAATATTTAAGTCAATATACTTTTTCAGCCAATTTGACTGTTTAAATTTAAGCACCTTATGAATTTTTAACAATTTTAAACCCAAACCGAGAGCCTGTTGTAAAGTGCGATAATGAATAATGTAATTTTTTTTATCGTATAAAGTTGTTAGTAATTTTGGAATTTTTCCTTTTGAACCCGGTGGAATACTTCGTTCAGGACATAAAGGTAAATCTTTGTGTGAATCAAAAAGAGAACGTGGGTAATGTAAATCAACTTCGAAAATATAGCCAACGTTGTTGTTTTCAGGGATAGACATTAAATCACCCACTTCCGCATATATATTTTCAACCCATTCAAAATCGCTTGTAGGTAAAGGTAAGGACATGGCGGCACCGTACAAATTATTGACATCTAGGTAAAGTAAATGTGAGGTAGGTTGATTTACATCATACTTAGTACCCATGTATTTGTTGTTCGCTTTACCATAACGATTTGAACATTGAGAAACACCTCCACGTATACCCTTTTCAATAAACATTATTTTGTCAATGTCACTTAGTAATTCAAGTTCAATTTGGGTTAATTTAAGCATAGCCTGAAAGGCTAAGCCTGGGCTAGTAAAAAAGTGTAAAGCATCCAGTAACCTATAAAAATTTGGTCCGACTTAACGTCGCCTCTCTGTTTAAATGATCTATAACCTTTTACTGATTTGCAATTTTATATTTTATTTTCGGAAAATGTGGTCTTCATGTGTTTTTCCGTAGGAGAATGTTAGGTAAATAGAAGTTGTGAATTATACATGTATTTTCTTAAAAATATCAATTTTCAATATCGTTTTACACTACTTTCTCTCATCAGATGATTGCTGATTTTTTGGGTTTAATAGGGTATAAATAGCCAACATCTTAATTAAACTTTAATCATTAATTATTAAAAAGCAAGAAAGAAACAGAAACATGGCAAACACCCCTTCAACTATAATAGTGATGTCGACCGATTTAATAGAGTTTCCACTTGATATGGCCCTAGTGGTCATGAAGAACATTTTTCAGTAAGTTTTTAATTTTTTGTTATTTTGTGATTACTTTTAACATGCATTTTATACTACCTAGGGTTTGTTCTTTTGTTATTGATTTTAACATAAATTTTAAAATACCTGTGTAGTGAGACTGCTACGTTATGAAATTTTTGAAGACCCTGATGTTAATACTTAATGTTTATTTACTAGATATACCTGCAATGCTTGAATAGGATATTATTAATATATCATACAGAAAAAATGTAATTAAAATTTGTAAGAAATTTTTTTAAATTTAAAATGTTTCTTTTTCAGATATGGAGTCAAATCCATTTACCCCAAGGGTAATAAAATTTTTATATCCTTAAGTTACTCTCCCAAAGGAGAAACGCTGAAAAGGAAATTTGGTAATTTACCAGTAAATTACATACGCTCGAAACTGGAGAATGAAAAGGAATATAACCTTTTCGAAAAGGCATTGGGGAAATTTGCCTTCAATTTTGAAGTGTCAGAAATAGAGGCAGAACCAGTAGCAGCTTTAACATTTCCTTCAGCATCCACATCTGGAGAACAAATTAGTAGTAAAAGAAAAATTTATATTTTAGAAGATGTTATTCTTATACCATCCACATCCACCGAACCCAGAACTACAAGGCACAAGGTTAACATCTTGAAGGATGATGATGATGATGATGATGATGATGATATTTTTAGTCAAAGGTTTTAGTTTTATTTATTATTACACTTTATATTTTATTATTCATTACGCTTTATATTTTACTATCCAACAATTATATTAATGTCTTTAGATTTGTAATCTCCTGCATATCAATTGTTTTTTAAAACTTTAAATATTTTGTCAGACGATACCATTGTGTAACACCAGACCGGTTAAGTGATGGAATATGGGCACCACCAAAGCTGTTTGAATTAAGTGCTAATCTAATTAGTCAAAAATTAAAAGAAGAAAAGCATATTAAAATTTTACAGCTTCCAATTCATTGTAAAAATATTATTTCAGTTCAATATTATAAAAATGGTTTCAGTCAATAAAACGGTAAAATTTATTTTGTAACCAAACATATTTTTATTTTTTACAGTTTTAAATACAAATATTATTTTTCTCTAATTGTATGTGTATATGTGTAAAATTGTTTTTTAATATACTGTTTTGATATATTATTATTGTTTTATTTTTCCAGTATAATAGAATTACATAACATTATCTTTAGATATCCAAGAATTATGCGTGCTGTCAAATCCTAGCCATTTGACAAATACTTTATTTTTATTGCGTTTTAACACTTTTTCAACTAAATAGGCATCAGGATATTTAACCTTTTGCAATTGTTGTTCATAGAAACCTCCCTTAATATCCTTATTATTTACATCTTGCAGTAAATAAGTGGTAGGATTTGTTAACTGAATTTTTTGAATAATAAAAATTTCAGTTGACCAATTAGACTGGTATTTTTTATCAAAAATACCACGTATTTTTGAAATTCTTACATGATCACCAATTTTAAATTTAGGTTTATATGCCAACTTGATATGACTATAAACTGTTTGAAGTAGGTGTTTTTCATGTTTTTCAGTCACCTCCGAGGGTTTCATGCCTATAGTTCTATGTTTTTTATTATTGTATTTTTTAACAATGTCAGGTAACAAATTATACCACTTATATGTGCCAGTTACATTTAATTCTTTCCAAATCATACTCTTAAGTGTTCTAATTACACGTTCAACAATAGAAGCCTTTTTTTCACTATAAGAATAATAATGTTTAACATTATATTTTTTTAAAATCAGTTGAAACTCCTTGGAAAGAAACTCCGTTCCTTGATCACTTTGAAGAAGTTTGGGTGGAGTTGTTGTCTTGAAAACCTTTTCCATTGCGACAGCTACTTCTCGTCCAGTTTTTGTTTTAAGGGGAAAGGCCCAAAGGTATTTAGAAAAGCAATTTATAGCCACCAAAATATATCTATAGCCATTATTTTCTTTTGCATAGGGACCAAGTTCACAAAGATCAACTTGATAAAGATCATAAAGACCCTTAATTATTACACGACGTCTATTAAAATTGATTCTTGCAGGCCTGTGTATTTCGTCAACCACATGTCTTTTTATATCAGTTATAAAATTTGTCATTTTTTTTCTTCTAATTTTGCTGTTATTAAATAAATTATTCAATTAAATTTGCTTCTCGTAGTTCTTCAACAATTGAATTAATTTCGTTTGTGTGACCCGTATTGCCAGCAGTTTGAGAAGCAAGTAATAATTTAAGTCTTTCAACCAGCTCATTTGGATCATCCCAATACACGTAATCCGTAGAGTTATTGGAAACTTCCATTAACATTCCGTAACCTTGTCTAGATTCTGTCTCCTCCTCCTTCTCCGATTCAGACTCCGTGGGATTTTTCGTTTTTTTCATTAAGGGTTCAATAATTTTTTTAAATTTTGAATTTTTACTTGTAATGAAATCCGAATTAGAATAAAAGTGTCTTTTTACGGCATTTGTTTTAAATAAAATATTTGCATAATTTTTTGCATCGTCTTTTGTATGCACAGCGGGAACGTTTCGATTAAAAAGTAAACCATAGAGCCCCTTAGTGCCTCTAAATTTCTTTCCAGCAATTATTAGGTCAGGTCCATCAAAATCAATCCTTTTCTTTCCAATTGAAAACTGCTCAATGGCTTTATCAAATTTTACCCGAAATGTACCATCTGAACTATCACTAGTAGGATCTTTAATAAATTTTTTAATATATTTTAGGGGAAGAGCATGGTATTGATTATAATAGTCAGCAAAGGATTTTTCCCTTATGGTTTCGTTAAGTTCACGTTCATAGTTTTTTTGTTTTTCCACCTCTTCTTGCTGTAAATCTTCCTCAACTCCTTTGAATATTAATTTTCGAAACTCATCAGGTTTTTTAACTATTGTGGTAAATAATTTCCTTTTCATGCGTGGTGCTGTTACAGGTGTTTGTCTATTAGTTCCCTTTGGTGTAAAATCGATAGGAGTAGAAGTTGAAGCAACCGGTTCAGATGCTATGGATTTATCGTCATAATTACCCAGATCTTGGTCTTCATCTTCATTCTCATCATCCCCGGTAGAAGAGCTGTTATCAGAGAATTCTCTTTTTAGTTCTTCCTTTTCTGCCAACTTCAAATTGGGTATAAAGGTATCGTTTTTATTATTTGATGTTTCCAATTTATTTTCAATGTTTTGTAGATGTTTTGTTATTGGTTGGAATAGACTTTCGTGCGCTATTTGACCATGCTTAAGAACGTTTAATTTATTTTTAATGTCCTTTCTCTTGTTAATAAGCCTTTTTTTAATGTTTTTTTCAGTTTTTACATGTCGTCTTCTCTTCGGAACCATGATGTTGTATGAAGTTGCATAAACAGGCTTTCAACAACTAATACTAAATTAAGCTTATTTCAGACATATATATACTTATCAAAGCAGTATCGATATCTGCCATCATTCAGGTTATTGTCCTTAAAAACTGATAAGAATCCAAAAGGTTCTTTCCAGCAGTAGGAGCAGATATCTTTAAAATTTTCAAATGACATATCTGTACCAACATGATCGGCATAGATGTGTCGTAAATTTAAATCATCCTGTTTTAAAAGTATTAATACATTAGCATTGTCTCGTATTAAATGCTTTGGAATTTTCGCATATGTCTGAGACAGATAGAAACAGTCAATATTGTTATGACGACCCATACTGAAGTATTCGCGAATAATGTTCTGTTTATCACACGCAACGTCATCAAAGATAAAAATTGAATTTGCTCTTGCTTCGGAGGGATTCATTATCGATTCGCTGTTACTGAAAGCGTAATATCCAATCCCCCTGATGGGTTTTAACAATTTTTCCAAATAGGTATATTTAGGTTGGTATAAAGATTTTGAGTAGAGATATACATTTGCAAACTTTAACCCATTAGGATGTTCAAGTAAACTGACCATTATATTCGTTTTTCCAGAATTTGACGGGCCACTCAGAATACATCGTATAGTTGACGGAAATAATTTACTATGTTTAAATTTTTTCGTTTTGGCTATGTCATGATTTTCTACTTTCAGTGTTGTTTTTTGCTTCACAACCTTCTTCATTTTGAGGTAGATTAAAAATGGCTATAAAAGGAAGGAATTGCTAACTATATAATTAGTTCACGTTTACAACTTCTAGTAATAATATTAAAAATAATAATAATAATAATAATAATGAAATACTATGTAAATCAAAAAGAGTTTACAGGGGACGGTCTTTTAAACACCATGATCAATAAACTTCCGTTTGAATTACATTTACCTGGATATAATTTTTGTGGACCAGGAACCAAATTGCAACAACGCTTAGAACGTGGCGATAATGGTATTAATGCATTGGATGAAGCTTGTAAGGAACATGACATTGCATATTCAAATTCAAAGGAATTGTCTGATCGTCATCAAGCTGACAAAATTCTTCTTAAACATGCGTTAAGTAGAGTTAGTGCAGGAGATACACCATGGATGGAAAAACTAATGGCTGCAGGAGTTTCTGCTGCTCTGCATGGTAAATTGAAATTAGGTATGGGTAGTAGCAGTAGTGGGGTTAAGGAAATAAATAACTTAAAATTTCCATTTCAAAGAAGTCAGTCTGCAAGTAAAAGACAACGGTTTAATATTGCCAATCAAAGTTCAAATATAATGCAGAAAAGTATAAAAGTTATGCAGAATTACATTACAAAAATGGAAGCTTTAGTAGAAAAACTGAATGTTCCAAACAATAAAAAGCCTCAAAAGTTGGTTGTTAAATGCAAAAAAATTGACAGAAAACGAAAAGGAAAAAACGATGAAAATGAGCGTGTTGATAATTATCATGAAAGAAAAATTAAGGAAAAAATGGCCTTTAATTCTACTAGAACAACACCACCTATGAAAAAGAGAAAACTAGACTTGAATGACGATGATGATGATGATGATGATGATGATGATGATGGTTATTTCAGTGCCAAGAGAACGAAAATTGATCAAGAATTATTAAACTCTCACCGTCAAGCTGCTGACAAACCTACAAGAAAACGTAAATTTAACCTTACCACCAGTAATTGCAATAACATTGACATAAGCTCCCCAATAACAGGTGGAGTTAAACGAAAACATAACGATGATAATGATGATGATAAGAACAGTTTTTTACTTAAAAGACGTAAAATCTAACTATTCATATATAGCTGAAAACTTGACTTTAAAGTGTTAGTATTTAAGTAGTGTTATAAAAGACTAGTCATATAATGGCAGCAACAACAACAACGTTAACTGGCAGACGGAAAAAAACAAAAAATGGTGAAACAAAGAAACATGGTCGTCGTCGTCGTCGTCATCGTCGTATTAATAAAAAACAACAGAAGCGTCAACAACAATGTGGAAGAAAAAAAACCAAAAGTAAACAAGGCAGAAGAAAGCGTTCAAGTTTCCAGTCTGTCACTAGAAAAATCAAAAACGATATGTTAAAACAACAACCGAAGACATTTGATAGTGCCCTCAATATTGCCCTAAAAACTATTAAAAATGAAACTGGTAAACTTAAATCACCACCAAGGGTCATTCCAATACCGAAAACAGGGGGAATTTTACCTCTGATACCGATATTTGCAGGTCTTAGTGCCCTGGGGGCCTTAAGTGGTGGGGTAGCAGGAATCGCAAAAGCGGTCAACGATGCACGAAATGCAAAACAACAACTTGTGGAAAATCAGCGGCACAATAAAACCATAGAAGCTATAGCAATGGGAAAAGGACTTTATTTGCGACCCTACAAAACTGGTTTGGGTCTTTTTTTCAGCCCGCGTACCAAGTTAAAAAATTACCGTTAGTATTACCTAAAAATGCTCTATCTAATCTAGATATTGAAATCTACGTGAAGAAACTAAAAATACCATATTTTCGCGGGGTTTTTATGAAAGACCGTTTACCAAGAAAAATTCGTAAAAATGAATCTGGAATAATTAATCTGGATAATTATGTAGGACCTGGAACACATTGGACGGCTTACAAAAAATATGCAAAAAACATATATTATTTTGATAGTTTTGGCAATCTGACACCACCTTTGGAAACGCAACAATATTTTCATTCTGACGGACCCTGTCACATATTTTACAATCATACATCATATCAGACATTTAATTCTATAAATTGCGGTCATTTATGTTTAGAATTTTTGTATCACCCCATATTATTATTATAATAAATAGTACGTTTTAAACTTATTTGTTTTATTTCATTTGAGTATTTTGTCAAGATAACAACATTTTAAAAAAAAAAAAAATGTCTTATACATTTACCTTATCGGGAAGTGAATCGAGGCTTTCTGCAAAAATATACCCTCCTATTGTCCTAAACGAGAATGAGGAGTACGTTTTAGGTTTAATAAATTTTGAAAGTTACAATTCCATTCCAAACGTGGACGATTCGAATAATGTATTTTATTATGGTAATGGTAGTAGGGTTGTTGTCTTACCACACGGATCCTATGAAATAAAAGATATACACCAGTATTTAGTTAGCTATATAAAAAATCACACTAAAGAAACGGACCCCGTTGAATTGTCCATAGTTGAAAATCGCAATACCTTACAGTGTGAAATAAGATGTAATAGAAGAATTGACTTCAGCAAGAAATGTTCCATTGGCAGTTTATTGGGTTTCGATAAGAAAGTACTAGAACCGAACCGAACTTATATTTCAGACAACCCTGTGGATATCTTTAAAGTAAATTCTATATGTCTGGAATGTAATTTGGTAACCAATTCCTTTAATAATGGACAACCAGTTCATATTATTCATATGTTCTTTCCCACCGTACCACCTGGTTATAAAATAGTGGAAAAACCCTCCAATGTAATCTACTTACCAATAAGCACGCGCTACATTGATGAGATATCTCTTAAAATAACCGATCAGAATGGTGAATTGATCAATTTTAGAAGAGAGCTGGTAACAGTACGTTTACATTTAAAACGGTCTGCTTAAAAATAAGAAACAATGGTTTTTTTGTACAACCACAATTCCTTTGATGTACCTACAGATTGCATAGCACAGTGTCAAAATCCCTATAAAAGTCAGTCGACAAATTCTGAACAAGCCATTGCAAGATATTCATCTAAAGAGCTAACACCTGAGAACAGAAAACTACTGATTTCCTTGGGTTTTACATTGAAGAAATAAAATAAAATAGCAATTATTGGAAAATTAAGGAGATTTTGGTGTAATTTTAAGTTGAGTGTCAGTGCAAATTGTCAAAGAATTTGGTTTTTGGTTAAATGTACATGTAAATATAGACAAGAAAATGAGTTATAATATATTAAAAGTTAACGAAAGTGTTATCCACGATGACTCAATAGTTAGTTATCAATATCATACGCATCAGCCGTATACATCGACAACGTTCAACAATAACGATGAGATAAGAATTCCCATACAAACACAGGACCTGTATACCTTACCTAGTCAAAGTTTTTTATATATCGAAGGAAAGGTACTGAAAGAGGATAATACATATAGCGATAATGTAAGAATTACCAATAATGGTATTGCTTATCTTTTCGATGAAATTCGATTCGAGCTGGGAGGGGTAGTTATCGATCGAGTTAGAAATCCTGGAATAACGACAACTATGAAGGGATATGCCTCCTTTGCCCAAACTGAATGTGATACTTTACAAAATGCTGGATGGAACGAAGAAGAAAACTCTGTTGTGTTAGATAAACAGGGTAATTTTAACGTTTGCATACCCTTAAAAATGTTGATGGGTTTTGGGGAGGATTTCCATAAAATTATTATGAATCTACGTCAGGAAATAATACTGATAAGAAGCAATTCTGATCTTAATAGTATTATTCAGTTAGCGGATAAAAAGGAAAATTATAAAGTGACCCTAAGCAAAGTTTTATGGAAAATGCCACATGTGACGGTGGGTGACAGTCAGAAATTACGACTTCTGAAACAGTTTGAAAGCAATAAAGATCTAACGGTTGCATTTAGAAGTTGGGAACTGCATGAATATCCCCAACTACAACAAGCAAAGAATCACACATGGGCCGTAAAGACGTCTAGTTTATTAGATAAGCCACGCTACATCATTTTTTCTCTGCAAAATGATATGAAAAATAATATAGCGAAAAACATGAGCCATTTTAATCATTGTAATTTAACCAACTTGAAAGTCTATTTAAATTCTGACGTATTTCCATATGATAATTTAAATTTAGACTTTGATAACAACAAGTATTCTCTTCTCTATGAAATGTATGCGCAATTTCAAAAGTCCTATTACTATAAGCATACCAGTGAACCTTGTCTAAATCCTATAAAATTCAAAACTGTCTCTCCCTTGATTATTGTTGATTGCTCGCGACAGGGTGAAGATATCCTTAAAGGTGGAGCTGTTGATATTCGCATAGAGTTTGAAACAAACAAAACAATTCCTGTAAATACTACAGCTTATTGTCTAATTTTACACGATCGGTTAGTCAAATACAACCCTCTTACCAGTACAGTTAGAGTTTTCTAATTTAAAATGTATATTGTGGATGTACAAGGTTTCCAGTACAAAGATACTTATTTTATATGCAAAGAAATTGCAATAATAAATATAGAAAATGGTCAAGTGTTTCATCATCACATTAATCTGCTGCATGGTACACAATGGCTGACTGAGCCTTTTTACAAACACATTGAATGGTTAACAAAGAATGTACATGGACTTTCCTGGGATTATAATGAAACTTTAACTAATAATAAGAATTTACCTTTTGAAAGTATTGCTCTATTTTTAAGTAAGATAATTAAACCTCATGAGAAGGTATTTGTTAAAGGTTTACAGAAAAAAATATGGTTAGGTAAACTAATTCCTAATAAAATTGTCGATTTACTAGAAATAGGCTGTGTTAGTTTAGCTAAACTTAAATTATTAAACATTGGAAATTTTCATTGTAAAAATCATATCTATAACGATTTAATTTGTGCTAGAGAAAATGTATTTTTATTAAGATATTGGTACCTATTTAAATAAAACTACTTAAAAATGTATTTCTTGTCTTTTATTTTTTTCCCAAAATGACCTACATTGAAATAATACTACAATCTAATATAATATGCATGGAGAGCTAAAAGAAATTATACACACATAAATCTGTCCTTATAAATTAAATTTCTATGACGTCTATCTAATATTTTACAAATTATATTTTCACATTGTTTTATTCTTCTTTCAAATCGCAGTCTGTCTGCTAACTGTTGTAAAAAGTCGCTTTTTCGAGCTTGCCTGGATGCATAGTTCCATACTACTAATAAATGAACTAGGTTTTTGTCTTCGCTAAATTTAACTGATTTCTTCATTTTACCCTATTTTTTAACGTAAGTATACTAGAATAATACATGTGATATTATTATTATTATTAATTTCTTGGGTTATTTCTCCTATTCCCCTTTTTCTCTAGACCATCGAAGTAATGTGAAGGTACATGCTTGGTACCATCCATCCATTTAAAATGCTGATGCGATTCACAGGCTAGACATGGTTCACCGCGTGGTACATCTGATTCACCCTTACATTTAGGACACTTATATCTTGCTGGAACAGGCATGTTTTTTCTACTTGTGCTTCTAGGTCAAACTAAAAGTATTTCTCTTTTTAACTCTTTTATACCCCTCCTACCCTACCTCGAAAAACAACAGTAAAAAGGGTTACAATTGATAAAATGTTGTTAGTATTAATCGATAACTCAAGTTATAAAATGTTAAAAAAATATTTTTTAATTACATATTATTTCATGCTGGTTAATGGCATGAATTCAAGTAATAGTAATACAGACTACAATTATTTAAAAGATGACTATGATACTTTGTATAATACAAGTTTAAACTTGTATATAGAATGTGTTTCCCAAGTAGATAATACAATGGAATTATATGAAAATGAGTTAATGGTAACTGACACGTGCATGGAAAAACTTAAAATATGTGAAAGCAATACAACAAACTTACTTGAATCTGTAAATTACACCAAACAAGTAAAAATTTTAAAAGACAATATTGAATTGGAATCAACCATGCTTTTATTAAAGAAAAAAATTGTCAATCTAGAGGAAAAAAATACCATTGCATATGCATTAGTAAATGATTATAAAGAAGAAATATCCAGTTTAAAAAATAACCACACTGATACAATACATGAATTATATGCCACAGATGAAAAATGGAACCAATGTAAAACAGATTTACAAAATCAAGTAAAAAAATATAATAAAATTTTTTCAAATCTAAATGCTTGTTTGGAAAGAGAAGAACTTACACAGGATCAAAAGAATAAATATGTTATAAGATTGACTACTTGTAGAAAAAATAATAAAAAGTTAAAAGAAAAATGTTCTAACTGAATAAGATATGTAGAAAAATAAAAACTAAAATACAAAAAATTAAGGTTTATTCTCTATTTTATTATTTACCTTTTATAATAAAATATTATTAACATACCTAAGTGATAAAATATCTTTCTGTTCTGTTATTTTCCCTTCTTTTCCTGTTTCCATTGAGTCTGATACCAAATATACCGTTGAATACAAACCATATTAAAACAATCGCTGACATGATCCAAACAATTTTCACATAAAAATTTTCGTTCCCTTAATGGTCGTGAACATCGAGGACATACCATTTTTTTTTCGTATTTTTTCTGTTAGGTGTAGAATTAAAAATTATGTTACTATGAATGCTTTCACAAAACTTATAACGAGTTAAACAGTATAACTTGAGAATTTATACAAATTTCAACCATAAAAATATGCACCTGTACTGATAATTTTTGTGTATAGAGGGAGCAGTTACCACGAAAATATAGGTGGTAAACTAAAAATTATAGAAATATATACTAAAGAATAAAATTAGTACCTCTAACTAACCCTAGATGGCGCCACAGAAAATTATAGAAATATATACTAAAGAATAAAATTAGTACCTCTAACTAACCCTAGATGGCGCCACAGAAAATTATAGAAATATATACTAAAGAATAAAATTAGTACCTCTAACTAACCCTAGATGGCGCCACAGTATCTTATTTTTTCACCGGGAAAATTAAATATTATCATCATCGTCTTCACCATTTTGTCAACAATAACTTTTTTTTTTGGTTAGCCTTACCTATGCCAGAAAAATTAAGGCCCTTCTGGCCATCGACCACCGGTCATTGACGTCATTGACGATCACTTCTTTTAGTTGAAAATATACTTCTTGTAGATTTATGTTAGGTATTTTACGTCGCTAAAGAATAACCTTGAGATTACCAGAGGCTGTTGATTCATAATGCTTCAACAGCCTCTGGTAATCTCAAGGTTATTCTTGTAAATATTCTGTCACTTCTTCAGCTGAAGACATGCAATCTTTGGTCACTGCGGATGGACATAGGCCATCGAGAGTATTTGCAGTGGTATAATCCCTGTTATACTACTAGCATCAAACGTGTTGACGGAACCATTACAGCCCAGAAGATTGATATTCATGTCACCCATCATTATAATTTCATCAGATACTGGGATAACTGAGGACACGGCACTCTCCAAAGAATCAAACACACTAATCAAATTACTTTTAGGAGGTCGATAAAATACACCCAACCCAAGGTTAATGCCACCCACTTTTATGGTAAGCCACAACTGCTCAATAGACTCATTTAGTTCCCCAGTATCAACCTTACCCACAGGCAAATCATCCCTTATATAAACTCCGACTCCGCCTCCCCGTGAACCCCGATCCACTCTGAAAAACTTAAAACCATCCATAGATAAAGCACTGTCGGGTATATCCCGCGAAAGCCACGTTTCTGATACTCCTAAAATGTCCAATTTCAGGTTAAATATTTTATCTTCTAAAGTGTTTTTGCTGGGCAAAAGTGAACGCACCAAGATATTTCTGAGGCTGTATGCACGCAGAGATTCGAGAATACGTGCACAACTGCATATTATGCTCTGTGTGTAAAACACAATAGCGACAGGGACAAGCTCCAATGCATGCTCGTAGTCCACGACAACCATTTGAGATGATCAGTATAGATATACTTCAGCTTTATTCAAGCATCTATCATCAACAGGCAAATCCGGTCGAAAGGCGAGTGCAAGAATTGAAGAAGGTGCTACGCGTGTGTTTTATAACTGTGGGAACAATGCTCACCAAGGCGCTCCAGGTGCTAAGAAGTCGTTTGAACCGCGACCGGAGAGACGCCTTCGGCCGTGGTACTGGGATATGAGTTAGCCTGCCCCGGTGAGTGGAAAACCAAATGGGCTCAGGCAAGAGATTTCCCATCCAAAAGACAAAGGAAAGATAAACGGCGACAAGTATACGAGCGTCAATTAAATTTTCAGAGACGGGAGTATCATGATGAAACTCCTCCCTCTGTACACTTTGAAGTAGGAAATCAAGAGAATGCTCGTCAACGAGCGTCAAAAGCTTTTGCACCCGCCTGGACTGGACCGCATGAAGCAGTGAAAATTAATGGCGACACCACGTACGAAGTACTGGTGAACGGTGTGCCAGTTAATATTCACGTAAATGATTTAAGATCGGAAATAACGTCGACCTGGATCAGGAGGTCGATTATGAACCCGACACTGATTACGCAGAATCTGAGTACGAACTCCCGACCAGAGAAGAATCAAAAGAGGAACTTGAGAATGATCCTATTATCCCGATAGAAGCGTCCGTTCTCGAGAAAACTTTAACAACCGAGGTTGCCGTTGAGGTGCCACCCGCACAGCCACGACTGGCGGTAGGGCTCTTGGAACCTAGAGAGGTGCCAGAGGTTCCTTCAGAACTCGAAAAAAGTACTAAGTACTATTATAACTCAAGCCTTCAGCAAGGCACAAAATTGCCTACCTCATTCGGTAACTCTTGGGGTCAGCTTTTCAAGATCAAAGACGAGTTTTGGGAAGTTGTTCTCAAACAGTTCTGAATGGTCTTACAGAAAGGGGCTGAAAATAATTCTTTGCATAGTTCGACCCCTTTTCAGACCCTTTCTGCGCCTAGAAGGGGGGGGGGGGGGTTGTGAAACTGGCTTCACAAAGAATTAAAATGAGCCTCTCCAGACAAAGAAATTTTATCTAGAGTTTAACAAGGTGTTATTCGATGAAATTAGGCATGAAATGCATAAAATACTCAAATACAGCTAAGGGGATGTTGAATCTTAAACACCCTATAGAAATAGTTACACAAATTTTACAAACCGATCCTATTGCGGCGCTCGCTGGCGAAAAACAACAAGCGCAACGGCAGTCAATTAGTATTTAAGACGGTTGGCTCCCTTAACAAGCCCCGCCCCTTTTTCATCAATGAGCGATTAGGAAAGATACTGGCTGAAAACAGAAATGCGATTCCCGCCAAAAATGGCTATAAATATGCGCGCTGTGCATAGCAAAGCATAAAGTGTTAGTCATATAGTGTAACATACTTAATTAGGAAAAGTGCTAGAAAACAGCGGCTATTGTAACGTCATAAGATCACAACTTAGAATTTTAAGGCCCCTTAGCTATTAAATCGGGATTAGATATTAAGATTATATCCGGCGTAGGAAAATTTTAGTTTGTTATCCGTAGGTAGTTTTAAGGGGGTCGCGAGACATTACAAACAAAAAACTGAGACTTAACCCTGAAATTTAAATTCAAACAAGACAAACTTCAAGCAATAAAAAAATTAATTAACCCTCCGTGCAAAATTTCAGTTTTGGGTAGTCACAACTACCCAAGTAAAAAATTGCTGGACGTGCCCGTGCCAGCGTTCTGATTTCATAGAACTGTCTCCAGGACGATCCGAGCTTTGTCCCAACCTGGAAAGACTTTCTAAACAAGAAACTCTTTTAAAATTTTTTTAACATTATCGTTACCTCACTCCGTTGGTGGACTGCTAGCGCCTTCCTGCTAGCGAGGAAAAAGGAGGTGGGTTCACCATAGACAAAGACAGACGTGTTGTCTGTCCTTGTCCATTCGGTACATACGTGTACCTGGCATCCCTGACATTACAGAAAACAAAATGGATAGCTTAGGCCCAAGAGGCGATAGGGGTTCTGTGCCTGATTCTTTTATGGGGGCGTTCGATACGATCGACATGACGGAAACTATCGAGCGCTTCCTGGAGCGGCATGGGGACCTGGATGAAAGGCAAATTGCGCCCCAGGAAAATTGCAATTATGAACAACCCTGGGAGGGGATTCAGAACCCTTGGGAAGAATATTCAATGGGACAAATAAAACAAAATTTATTCAATACTTCAGGGGAAAACGGTGAAGTGCAGGACGGCTTCCCCGGACATTCATTTTCGAGATTACTGATAAACAGTCTCTTCAGAACTGAAGCCGTGCCTCCCTATCAACCATCACCGGGGCTCCATTGAGAGGTTCTGGGGATACCGAGGGCATCAACGATGCTGTAGATGGGGGGAAAGAGCGACAACATCTTTCTGTGTCTGTGGTCAGCTTAAGTAAAGATATCTTTTAATGGAAGGACAAAATGGTAGGAAAAAATTACACTGAATTTTATTTATTTTTTACAATATATTAAAAATAAAAAAACTTTCTCACAAGCACCATTCCGTTACAAATATTGTAGTGCAGTTTTTTGTACATTAATATAAATTTTATAACTAACTGTGAAATAGTGGTACTTGGTTAATGTCTACGTTAAATAATGTCTACGTTAATCAGATTCTGAATCGTCAGTGCTGGAATCACTGGCTATCATTCCCAGTATTAATTATCAAGGGGAGAACTTCTTGTTGATCAAGTATGCGCTCTATGTCATACAATTTTATTATTTTATTTTCTGTATGCCTAATTGAATTCTTCCAAATCTCAGGAGTAACAGTTTGCAGTGCCTCACGCCACATGTTTAAACAGTCTTGTTCTGTTTTACTATTTCTACTCACGTGGTTGTTGTAGTAAGGTTTTGCAGTTCCCCATATAAGTTCGATTGGGTTAAAAATGCAATGGTATGGGGGAAGACGTAAAACATATTGTTCTGCTAAGTTATCTACTAAATATTTTCGTGCTGGTTTATTTATTTATCTATTTATTTTTTTATTACTAAATTTTTTATTATTATATTAAAATCACCTCTCTAACAGCTGTTAAGGGTAGCAATGGGCCATTACAGTCTCGTTCTTGTTTAAAAAAGCGTATCACAGATATTGATGCTAGTAACTGTTGGCAGCGGCTGTTTAACTGCTTCGGCATTTTGCAAAACAGGACTCAGACAACTATAACACTATGATTGTTTTAAAAAGAACAGTTTTAAAAAATTTGCGACGCACTTTGTTAAAGAAAAAGTGTTTAGTTATAAACTGTCAAAGATACTGTGATGAGTATCACTGACCAAGTACTTACCTCTTAAAACTTGAAAAGAACACTAAAATAATTCTGGAAGGTACTCTAAGAAAGAAACATAAAAAACAGGGTGTTCTGAGTGAAGCAAGTTGTAGTAGAGCGCGTGCAAATTAGCCCTCAGCTCAGTTAGCCGGATAGGTTCTATTGGACGCCACCAGTTTTTTAAACCGACATAAACTGGAAGTCGCCTAGATGGTTTAGGAACCTGCTTCAAAACACAATAAACCTGCTATTCATAATTTAAAATCAAAACATAGGGCGCAGTGAGCTGAATAAAACAACGTAATACATTTAACCCTATATACATCTATTTACACAGAAGGTGTTTTACATGGTACACAGATAACACAAAAAAAAGGTTGGCCGATTTTTGCCCCCGCAAAATAAATAGATTAAAAATAAAAATCTCCCTGAGGAGGTCGGTCCCCGGAAACACATAAGTAGGGAGCTCCTTAGCCCTCACCCAAGAAATGGGTAGGATGACTCCTAGAACCCACCGGAAAAAGAAATAGGGATGTTCGTAGCCCCTACCGAAGACAATAGGGAGGCTTCTTTACACCCAGCGGAAAAGCCCTAGGAAAAACAATTCCTAGTAGTTAGGGTAATTTAAATATAATTGATAAAAAAATATATGAAGTTACGTTAACCAAAAAGTCAGAAGTTATGTTAATAGAAAATGTTAATATTTGGAGAGAACCAATTCACTTGAACTAAACCACAAAATTTAAGAATATTAAATAAAAGTTAATATTAAAAGGGAAAGCCAGTGGCCTGAGCTGAATCGAAAAATTTAAGTAAGTTCCAAAAAAAAATACAAAATATGAAGTTACTTTAATTTAAAAAAAGGAGTTATCAATAACAGAGGTAATCGTTGAAAATCAGATTGCAAAATCTAAACTAGCGTAAGATAAGATTAAAAAGTTACGTCAATAAACAAAAGAAATTATTACTCAAGGACATCGATAACTAAATAAAATTGTACAGTTCATTGATACTTTAACGATAAATGTTAATATGTACAAAACTAAATGATCACTAACTGACCAAGTTTAACGCGGCATTATCTTATCTTACATTAACAATAAAAAAAGTACAATAAAAGAAAAATAATTGATAAATCATAAGTTTACGCAAGATTCAAAGTATAAAAAAAAGAAAAAGGCTTAAGCGAAGCCAGTAATGATAACTAAAAATTGAAACCCCTAAGGTAGCTTAACTTAAAATTTCAACGTTCAACTAAGATTCAAAGTAAAAGAAAAGCTTAAGCGAAGCCAAAAGAAAGAAAATAATTAAAACTTTAAACCCCTACAGTAGTTCGACTTAAAAGCTAAGCGTTTAGCACTAATCGAGTAAACCTAATCAATATAAGAAAAAGAAAACGAGATAATAATTGACTTCAGAAAAATTTTGGTCATTGAAATGAAGAGAAAACACCCCTTATAGGGAGAATTAAATATAAATAATCAAAAATATACAGCTTATGTACATCTATAAAAAGAACAAATGTGCAACTAAAGCAAATATACCGCTAAAGCAAGCCAACTACTTAACTACTTTAAGTTCCAAAAGCAAATAATACGATATAACAAAAGATTAAGATTAACTATTTATAAAGCAACTATGTTAAGTTCCATCAAAGCAAATAGTACGATATAATTGAAAAAGGTGTAAAACGTGCACGAGCTTAATAAGTTTCTGCACCAAAATAATAGTCAAATGACAAATTTGAAAATAAAATATTAACCTCTCTGAAAGCATAAAAATATTATTTAACCAATCGTTTAAACAAAAGCAAAAATAAATCTAAATTTTCCAACTTCATAAAAATCGAGCCCGAAACTCCAAGCCCGTACACATATTAACTTATAAAAACAAGGAAATAAAAGACTCTGTGGCACTTCTTGACAGACTGGCGACTGACCCTTAATAATAACAAATTAGTATGTTTAAAAACACTGATTACAATGCTAAAATTTTCACAGTCTGGGGTATATGACAGGCTTGTCAATTTGGCGTTTACGATAACAAATTATACTGTCAGAACTAACTAATACCACAAATTCCTTTATACATATATAAATTACGGTTTGAAATTAGGATTACAGATCGCCCAGTAACTCCTGCACGTGCTTGCGATAGTATAAAGTCAATAAAAAAAACCGATGAAAACAATCTACATTTACTAATCGGGTGACTTAAAATGAAATAAAATCCAAGCCTAGTCGTTACAACTGGTCCGTAAGCTGATATAAAGAAGTCCTAAACATATCTTATAGATTGTACGAGGTTTACGGCACACGATCAAGCCTCAAAAATTATTCAAGATTTTAAAGGAATGCAAATTAGGTAATGTAAAATTAATAGGTAATTTAAGCAGAATTTCGAAAACTACAGTTCGCTACAATCTTAATTATAATTTATGGGCATAAAATAGGCGAACAATATGTATGAAAAAGAAAACATGGGACTAAAACCCTCCAGATGACTTACCTCGTCAAGAAGGCTTGATATTCCAAATTCTAGAGACAGCAACAGGGGCGGCTACCAATGGCTTGGGCCAGGATCATTCATGCCGATGTTGATGACTTGAGGGAAATAAAAGAAAGAAACCCTTAGACATGAAGATTTTACCATGCACGTGGTGTCTACGTATAGATTCCAAAAATAAAACGAAAAGATAACAACAAAAAGCTCACCTGATACGATGTTAACGATCGAAGTTGCAAACAAAACCCTGCATCTAGCAGGCAAAAAATTCAGCAAGAATTTAACCCCGGTCCCGGAATTTTAATCCAAGAATTCTTGAGCCTCAAAAACTGAAACCTGAAATCCGACACCGCAAAGCAACTTCGTCGAATGCCCGTATGGAAATGCCGGGTCGTGCCCGGATGAATGAAATGACACTCCCATCCCACCACCGGCACATGGTAACCAAAATGGGGCCCAGAGTATTTCCGTTATACGCCGACAACCCCAAAGAAAGTCGTCAGCTACAAACCTGTGGCTTTAAAAGAAATAACAACAAAACCATGCCATCCGCGCGAAAATGGCTAGATGCTAAAGAACAAATTTTAAACCCTCCGGTTTGGCAACACTGGAAAACCCTGATAGGGCCAGCTGTCAGTCCAAAAAGAAGAACCTAACCCCAGAAAATATCTATTTATTTATTACTGAATTCAAAACAAAATCTGGAAACAACTTATGCCGTTTAAACAATACAGAACACCAAAGAGCAAGGCAGAAACCAGGACAGGGAAGGGCTATGCGATCAAAAGCCATACAAGTCAAGGGCGCTCCAATGTTGCAAGAAAATGTAAACAACACATTTCCAGGAGGTAAGTAGCCCATTAAAACTCACCCCCTAAAAACAAATTAGCAAAAATAGACTAAAAGCAACCGTCTATACACAGGGAGGACGGCATCGCGGCAACTTCGCGTATGCTGCCAAATGCATAACAACGAATATCAGGCGCGAAATTTAAAATTCATTAAAACAGTCCATTATAGTTTTCGTTTTATAATAATTATGAGGTGGTATCACTGCACTCATTTAATAGCGTCATTGATGACGTGCATCGGTTTTTATTTTGTATGAACTATATTTACTGAAGCAGAAGAAACCAGTTTGGTAAACTATATAAAAATTTTTGCTAGAATGCAATATGGCCTCAGTAAAAAATGTGTTCGTTCGCGGAGGCAAATAATAAAAGTAAGATTCCTCCTAACTGGGACAAAAACATGATTGCGGGAGAGGAATGGATGCGATGATTTATGCAACGGTACAATAATATCCTTTCGTTGAGGAAGCCCGAAGCGACTAGTCTTTCAAGATCCACCAGTTTCAATAAGAACAACGTTAACAAATTTTTCAATAACCTTGAAGATGTCCATAATCGGTTTGGGCCAATTCCACCAGAAAGGATTTGGAATACAGACGAAACCGCTTTAACGACGGTTCAAAAACCAACTAAAACTTTAGCTCCTAAAGGGGAAAAGCAAGTTGGGAGTGTAACTTCAGCCGAGCGTGGTCAATTGGTTACTCTTATTGCAGCAGTAAATGCTATCGGAAACCATATTCCCCTCATGTTAATTTTTCCAAGGGTTAATTTCAAAGACTTTATGCTCACGGGTGCTCCCCCTGGCACTATTGGAGGTGCAAACCCATCTGGATGGAGCAATGAAAATCTTTTTTTTGTGTTTTTGAAATATTTTGCCACTCATGGAAAACCATCAAGAAACGAGCGTGTTTTACTGCTTATGGACAATCACGAAACTCATTTGTCTATTAAAGCTCTCGAATATGCCTCTAAAGAGTTATGTTATGTTAACATTCCCCCCACATACTTCTCATAGGTTTCAACCCCTGAACCTATCTGTTTATGGACCCTTGCAAACTTTCTATGGCATGGTTGAGAAACAATCCGGGCAAAACATTTACAATTTATTCCATTGCTGAAACTTTAGGACAAGCCTACCCTCGAGCATTTACTACTAGTAATATTGTTAGTGGACTTAAAAAGCCCGGAATTTATCCCTTCGACCGCGGGGGTGTTTCGGAACAAGACATCTTTTTATCTTATGTAACTGATCGGCCTAACGAACCTTTGTTCCCTCCTAATGTTTCCCTAAATAACAAACGTCCATCGTCAGGTGACATACCGGGACCTTCCCCTGTAGAAAGGACACATTGTCCCAACCCAAATAATTCTAGTTTTGTTTCACCGGAACTAGTTTGTCCATATCCAAAGGCTGCCAAAGAAAAAATTTATGGAAAGGTAGGAATCCCGGAGACACCAGCATCGTTACTGACACGCCAGAAATGGAAGAAATAAAACAGCGAAAACAAAAGCAGTCTGCCAGCTCAAAAGAAAAACTAAACAAAAAGCTAAAGTCGAGAAAGTGAAAAGGCAAGTTTTTGATAGTGACTCCGATGACGAATCAGAGGAACTTTTGTTAAACGATGGGAGTGATTCCGATATCTTGACAGAATGCATTACCAACATGGAAGAAGAAAATCAATTCACTTCGAGCTCTTACGATATCGGTGACTATATTCTGGTTCTGTTTTCAGTTTCAAATTGTATTTTACAAACAGCTTAGCAGCAGCAATAAGTTTGTTAAAGAATCCGAACAAATATAATATGATGTTAATGACAATGACTTAGTTATGAAGCTGCCTGAATCGGTGCTAATGACAGGATCTGAGAGATTAGCTGAACAGTTATGGTTTCAGGTTGACGTTAAAGATTACAATATATAGTGAAAATAATTCTGTATTTGTACTTTTGTAATAAACGTTAATAAATATGTAAAATGTCTTGATTATATAGTCTAGAATTTAGTGTGCCAAGGTACAAGCCCATGAGCACCGAAGTACAATGCCCTTTTGTACCTTGGAACCTTGCACTTCATGATATAAATTTATTAATTTAACAGTGAAGTTTTTCAATTATATCACTTTTAAAGTAATACTATATAATGTTATCATACTTCTATAAAAAATATTTCCTTTCAAAAACTTTTTTATGAGGGTTAGAACTCTGAAGTAATTAGAAAAATGTTCCAAGGTACAACAGTCTCCCCTACTATTAAAAAGAACAAGGGCCAATGTTTGGAATTAGGCATTTCCAATATTTACGGAACATATAGCAAACGGCCAATGTCCATATTATGGACATTGGCCGCTTCTTATTTTTTACTTTTGGACATTGGCCCCAAGATGTAAAATAATTCAAGTAGTTCAAAGTTTTTAGGCAAAAATGAGCAAAAGAACACTTGAAATATTACAGAGAAGAAACTTATATATGAAAGTGGTAAGTGGGGATGTCTGTGTAAATTAAATTCAACAGTGCCATTTGTATTTTGTCCTTTTTTAGAAAATACTGCAGAAAATGGTGCTACAACATCTCACGAGCACACTTTTCAACAAAACAGCATTTGCTTGGGTTGGGAAATAAACGAACTAACGTCTTTAAAGCCTCTTGAACAAGTAAGTAAAAAACACTTAGGTATATGTTGCGACTGCAGTCGAGCGCGGAAAAGTATCATTTTTCGCACTTGTTAGGTAAACAACTGTTTTGTTTGGCTGGTCCTAGGGTTTTTTTGATAGTATCCCATAAATTTAGTCTACAGTTAAAAATAAAAATTAACGTATTCGCAAGCTATTTCGATTGTTGGTTCAGTCTCACTTTTTTCGTATTTCAGATTCCCGAAGAGACTATTGAAGAACCTGATATAGCCTACACCGAGCTAACTCCCTTGAAAAATGTTCCGCCTGATCACCTCATCGTAAGTTTTAAACGCTTTTTCATATACATATATTCTAATAAAGTACATTGCTTTTTCTTCTAATAGATTATTAATTACGAGGTCATGAAAATAACACTAATCAATTTTAGATATGTAATTACATCGAAGAAAACGAGATAGATAATAGTGATAATTCAGTAATAGATCCAGATATTGAACTTTCTACAAGCCAAAATGGTGAAAATGAACACACATATGTAAAATATCCAATTACAGCTAATTTTGAGGTAAGATTACGTGAGAAATGTCAAAATTAAATACATAGCTAATAATTAAATATTTTCAGAAAATCTAGTCATAGGAAGAGTTGAAAGGCAATATGAACACTTTGGAAGATGAACAAAATAATTCAAAAGCCAGTGACCAGCAAAAAAAGAAACGAGGGCGACAACGAGAAGAAGAAGAAAGAACTAGAAAACGAATAAGAAATGAGAAATCTTGGAAAGACAATATTAGGAAAGAACTTAAAGAAAAAGGGAAGGAATATGAGTCTAAAAATGGAGTTTCACGCAGGGCAAAAGAATTGAAGGAGCCTTGTAAATGTAGATTGAAATGTTGGGAAAAAATAGAAGAGGACCAAAGACCAAATTTGTTTAGGGATTTCTACAACCTATCAAGAGATGGCCAGGATCAATTTATAGCAGAGACAAGTAAAGAATGTACTTAGCAAGAGAAAGACAAAGAGCTCAACAAACAAGTAAAAAGCCCAATAAAGCGAGTCGTAGATTTTTTTCTAGAAAGTATTTCCTCTCAGCTACAAAGGTTTGCCAGCAAATGTACCTTAATACTTTTGATTTGACTCTTAAAAAAGTGAGAGTAATTGTTGAGAAAAAACAGATTAACGAGTCAAACATATGTTCAGGAGATGGGCGAGGGAAGCAAGGAAAGCATTACAAAATTACCGAAGAAAGAAAAGACGTCATAAGATCACATATTAACAGTTTCCCAATTTACACCAGTAGTACACCAGTGCTCTCGAGAACGAACCCCGAAAAAATATCTTAGCCCCGACCTTTCTATTTCCCAGATGTATCGTCTTTACATTCAGTATTGCAAAAGAAAAAATATTAAACCCGAAAAGGAGTCACTATATCGACAAATTTTTAATGAGGAGTTCAACATTTCTTTCCATGCTCCTGAAAATGACACGTGTGCCAAATGCTACAGAATTAATTTAACATTGAAAGTATATGAAAATAAAGAACTTATAGAGAAGGAAGAAGAAGTTAAACTAAAACTTATGGGCGAAAATGAAACACATTTAAATTCAGCCGAAACTGCCTATAAACAGAAGTTATTAGATAAGGAGAAAAGCATGAAGGATAACAAATTTATTGTTGCTTCATTTGACCTACAAATATGCTTGCCAACACCATATCTTCGTAACGGCGTATCATTTTACAAAAGGCAGCTTTGGACAAACAATCTAACTGTGTACCAGACATCAACAACGGGCAATTTGGGGATTAGCTTTCTGTGCAATGAGACAATTGCTGCTCGTGGGGGTCAGGAAATTGCTTCATGCGTAAAAAAACTCATATCGTCTTTACCCAAGGCAACAGAATACGTCTACTCCCGCCATTAGGACGGTCGGCTACCCCCACCGTTTACCCGCGCCATTAGGACGGTCGGCTACCCCCGCCATTTACCCGCGCCATTAGGACGGTCGGCTACCCCCGCCGTTTACCCGCGCGCCATTGAGAGAAAGAATCCGACCTTAGAGGCGTTTAGGCATAAACCAACGAATGGTAGCTTCGAACCATAGCCCGCTCGAGCTACTGCGTGAACCAAATGTCCAAACCTGCGGTTCCTCTCGTTCTGAGCAAGATTACTATCGCAACGACGAGTCTTCAGTAGGGTAAAACTAACCTGTAACCTTCTAATTCCTTTTGTTAGCTAATCATGAATAATATATTGGGCAGAAGACAAAAAAAAGTAATGGGCGGAGCCGTTTCTTTGTGGTGGTGTCCGTTTTATTCATTTATCCCTTTAATGATCCTCCCCCGCCTCACGCTCGCACATCAAAATGGGCGGATCCGTGTCTCTAATCGTGTATATTTAGTTTACATTTTTTTTTCTTATTCCGACCTTCCTATATTTGGCCAACCCATCATTTCCATCCCTCCCACTCCCACATTCGCTTACACTGAACACCCTCACCCTTCAATGGGCGGAGCCGTATCTTAAACAGTGGCTATTTATCGTTTAAATGGTAGATTCCTGTTGTCTGATTACTGTATTTGGATTAATTGGAAACTTTTAGTGCGTTTTAAGGGGTTTAATTTTTTGGTGGCTTGTTCAGTTACCGAAATTTCCGCGGTTCAAATTTTTCGAGGATTTGTCATTTCGCCGAAAATGACTTATTGACTTCTAGTGGCAACGGCCACACCACGTAGCAAAAAAAACAGTTCTCGTCCAGTCCTCGTCCTGCTACAGCGCTGAAAGGTTGTGGACAGAGCGACGCCGTCGTATATTTGAGAATCATTCCTTCGTTAGTTATTACTATCGGATAGACTACCCAGTAGTTTGCGCAAAGTTTCGATGGTGTCGTCACGTTAAGACGACACATAAATGTCTTCATAAACACAAGTGTATTAAAACACGGACTGTGCTGTTCCGAAAACAGCATATATAATATAAAAAACTGTGCAGTTTTGTGCTTAAAACACGGACCTTGCCGTTCCGAAAACGGCAAACATAAATTAAAAAATTGTAAATAGTGTAAATACATAGTTTATAAAAATTAGTGTAGTGCCCCCAGGGCATGTCCATCTCCAAGGTGGACATGGACCACAAACCGACGATGAGGATGATCGCGAGAGTAACGTAAGCGGTCTGAGTAGCGTTAGTGACGCGAGTGCGCTCAAGAAGCCGCCAAGATAATTATCGCAGTACTTTAATCGGTAGTCAAAGACATGCAAAAAGTGCGACGAATACGCAAAATTAAACAGAAAACAAACATTAATCAGTGTGATAAGATCAAATGCCATAGAACATTTAAAAAATTACCATAAAATAGAGCCAAGCAGTGCGAAAACTCTTGGAAAAAGAATCGAAGTAGCAAAAAATTTAGACATTCCCGAAGCAAATAGCAGTTCGCTCTTTAAATAATTTAATAGTGAATACGAAAAGGACTTTAAAAATATAGAAATGCAGAAACAAAATACAAAAAAGACAAATTCTGATAAGCCTGAAAACATTAAAAAACAAGAAAAACGTGCTGAAATCGTCATACAAGATTTCGATGAAAATGAAACCTTGGAAAACCCAGAACATGTAAAAACACCACAAAAAATAATAGAAACACATAGAGTAAATATGCCGCCTCCACCACCCCCTCAGCAACCGAGACAAAAACGTAGTAATAATAGTACAAGCCCGACTGTCACAAAAGCTGTAAAAATTACTAAATTACTACAAAGAAGAGAATATGTACAAATACCATTAAAAAACCGATTCACCCTCCTGAAAACCACAGACGACGAAGAAATGGAGACAGAAGCCGAAACAATAGCGAGCGATACGGCAGACACGGCAGAAAATATCACAAACAAAGCAAATGAAACAATGCCGACGAATAGACAAAAAACAACGAAAAAGAGACACCCCCCCAATTGTGTTTGATGGCACTCCCCCGACATATGAAGAATATACAACACTAAAACAGACACTGGACAGGCATATAAAACTAGGTTACAAACTAAAATACGCAAAAAAGTCAATTATTCTAAATATATTTGATATTAATGAATATAAAATGAATATTAAAAGGCTACAAGCTGAGCCCAGCAATAACTACAATACTTACGCGACGAACGACTCCAAAACGCATGCGTTCGTTTTAAAAGGACTTGACCACCAACCCCCAGAGGAGGATATTAAGAACGAGATGAAGCACGATTATAAAATTGATGTAAAAAGTGTATATAAAATGAACACGAAATTTAGGCCGCTGTATCTTGTAATTACCAAATCAGAAATAAAACTCACGAAATTACAAAACGAAGTCAAATATCTGAGTGACCTAAGAGTGTACTGGGAAAGGCGAAGGCAAGCAAAAGAAATAATTCAGTGCAAACGGTGTCAGATGTGGGGACATGCAACCTCGTACTGTTTTAAAGCTCCAAAATGTCTACACTGCGCAGGTACCCACTTGTCAGCTGCCTGCTCAGGACAACAACCAGATGAATTAGCCAACTGCGGCCGCAACCACAAGGCCAATGATACAGAGTGCCCAATTGACAAGTTTAAAGTCGAAAAAATCCAAGAAAACCAAAATCAAAGAAAACAAATCTATGTCCCGGCTCCTGCTCCAGCAACCAACGCTTGGCAACAGCGCAACTCCAGTAGGGCAAGTACCGGCAACGGTCCCGGCAGGGCAAGTGCCGGGCAAGCCAGCAGAGGAGGTCCCCTCCCCCTCCCCTCCCCTCCCCCGCAGCCAAACCAACCAGGCCAGCCAAGAAAGACTTCCAAATGAAGAATACGAAGGACAGTATCCCCCTTTGCGAAGGACACCACCAACAACAAGAGGAGTACAGAATGAACCAGTAGCAGACAGCAGCGATATCGGTGAGTTCATGCGAATCGCAATAGAGCTTCAAACTTTTAACATGAGCGAAGTAACACGAATGCTTGCAAACTTATTTAGAATACTTAAAATACAGGACAAACAGGCAAAATTCGTCGAAATGATAAACTTTACACAATCTTACAATGACTACGACTTTTAAAAAATTTCAAATTTTAAATTGGAACGCCAATGGAATAAGGGAAAAGGTGGGTGAATTGATTCATTTTTTGAGGCTTCATAGCGTTGATATTATGGTGGTGCCCGAAACGAAACTAGCTCCCGAATTAAAGTTAAAAATCCGTAAATATAATATTTACAGAAGTGACAGGAACAGAAGGGGGGGAGGAGTAGCCCTATTAATAAGACAAAATATTCCGCATAAGCACATTGAAAATTTCAGATCGCGAATCGAAAACGTCGCAATACAACTCTAAAATGGAGTTGTAATATGCGGAGGGTACGGTCGACCCTACATCCCCCTACAGAACATAGACCTTGATGTCTTTTTTAATAGACACCCACAAATTCTGTTGGTGGGTGATTTAAATGCGAGACATTCGTTGTGGCGTAATCATCTAAACAACAGAAATGGAAATCTGTTGAATGATTACGCCACAACAAATAATTTACAAATAATAGTTACGCCCATTCCTAGCCATTACCCCACCAATGGAATGCGACCAACCTATATAGACGTAGCTGTAAATAAAAACGTATTAAACTTGTCAGACGCCATAGCAATACATGAACTATCGTCGGACCACCTTCCGGTTGAATTAACCTGGAAAACCGGGATTCGACTGGAGGATGGTATGACGACAATGATATTTAAAAACGCAAATTGGCATAATTTTAGACAATCATTAAATAGAAACATAAATATAAATAACAACATACAATCAAAAGAACAACTCGAAGCTGAAGTAGACAAATTTACAAAAAATATCCAGAGCGCAAGAGATCTTGTGGGGACAAAGGTCAAAATGCAGCACAAAGAGGAAAGATTACCAGATGAAATTTTAGACCTGATAAAATTTAAAAATAGCATTAGACAAAAATGGCAAAGATTTAGGAGAATACAGGACAGAGACAGACTGACACAATTACAAAGGACAACCAGGGAAAAAATAAACACCCACAAGAACAATGCCTGGGGTGAGATCCTTAGGGGGTTGTCCATACAGGACAACTCCCTTTGGAAACTCACGAAAAGACTAAAAATCAGATTTAATAAAATTCCCTCCCTGGCACAAAACATAATACAAAGCAATAAAGAAAAAGCAGACACACTAGTAAAGACAATTGCTGGGATCTGCACCAGCAGCCCAGATATAACGGACGAACAAAGACAAATAACAGAACACACAAACAACATTACAAAACAAAAATACCCAATCCCACCGACATTGTATGCAAAAATTATTTTTAAGCCAAAAAACATTGTACAAATCATCAAAAAGACAGCAAATAATAAAGCGCCTGGTATCGATGGCATAACCAATATTCTCCTAAAGAACTTAAGCAAAAAAGCGATAGTACAATTCACGCACATTGTAAGTAGCATTATTTTACTTCAGCACTTTCCAGCTCAATGGAAAGAGGCAATAATCACACCTTTACTTAAGCCTAACAAGGACCCACATCCCCCGAGTCATGCAGGCCCATTTCGTTGCTAAGCACATTATCTAAAATAACAGAAAGAGCCCTATTGTTAAACCTGAGAAAGGGGAACCTAGAGCAAAAAATACCACCATAACAATCTGGCTTTCATCCTGGACATAGCACAACTCTGCTAATAGCTAGAGTTGTCCAGGGCGCAATGGACAAGTTCAATACACAGCAAAATACGGTTCTTCTTTGGATATCAAGAGGGCATTCGATTCCGTGTGGCCCGATGGCCTTCTATATAAATTGTATTACTTACACCATCTGCCCCTATATTGGATAACCATAATACACTCTTATCTTTCCGACAGAAAGATAAGAGTAAGGGTGGAAGCAAGTTGCTCCAATTCAGTCCAAATCACGGCCGGTGTCTCCCAGGGCACAGTGCTGTCACCTACTCTCTACAACTTGTTTACTGCTGATACTCCAACTATCCCAACTAGTGTTGTAAATATCCGTATTCTTTAGATATCCGAATCATACGGAATCGGAATCAGCTAATATCCGCATCCATTATCCGAATACGTACCCATTTCTTGACCCGCGCGAAAGCGGTTACAGATCATGTATACGTATATATGCATGCAACACTAAAACATTTTCTATCCGGATACACGGCTAGGTAGGTCGATGCGGTATCATATCATTCGAAGTCGAAGGTTAGGGATCGGAAGGCACCGTCACGTTCATTCTCGTTTGAATTCGGTTCGGGTGAGGCGGGCCTAGTTTAACCAATGGGTCTCATCCCATATGATACCCGTGACCCCGATAACTATGCTATCTTTTTTTAGGAAAGGTCATTAGAAAGAGAAAGCATAAGATCAAATATGCCAAATCGCAGACCGTGTTGTTCGCTTACAGTCGATTCCGATTCCGTTTTCTCTTTGCACTTTGCATTAGTAACCAGCCGATGCGAATTTATTTTGATTCCGAATCAAGTTTTCGGCCGGTTACTGATAATCCGGATTCTTTTAATATTCGGATCCAACGGATTTTTGGATACGTATCCTTACATCACTAATCCCAACGACAAAATTGGATATGTATGCTGACGATGCCCTAGTGTACGCCCACTCCTATTACGCAGAAGCTGCTAAAAGGCAAATACTGGGGCATCTTCAGCGCCTAGTAACATTTTATGATAAGTGGAAAATTGAAGTAAATCCATCGAAGACCGAGTGCTGCGTACTCACTAAAAAGTTTACACATAACAAGATCTTTGTACCTCTGAGCATAAAAAACACACCAATCATCCCAAAACGTATGATGAAATACCTAGGAGTGGCACTGGATGAGAGGCTGTCTTTCAAGCTGCATATAGACGCAATCCTACAAAAAACCTTTCTGGCTATGCAAAGTTTGTATGCCATCCTCTCGCCCAGGTCACGAATGGCGTCACAGAACAAGCTCACTGTGTACAAACAGATCATCCGTCAGGTCATGTGTTACGTAGCACCGGTCTGGTGCTCAATATCTCCAACCCAGAACGCTAAACTTCAAGGAATGCAAAACAAGTTGTTGAGATGTGTGACGTCAGCACCTCGTAGGACTGTTTTTAGGGATCTACACGATATGACAAATATGGAAATGGTTTCCGAATATGTAAGAGAAATTAGTAACAAGTTCTACACAAACAAACCAAATAATTCGGAAATAACCCGAAAATTAACACGTCTACGATTTAATCTAGACCAACGTGTTAAACACGGCCCTGTGTATAAAAATCTCCCCATATATCATGTAAACAGGGCCGCGCCAACCGGGTGTGCGAAGTGTGCGTCGCACAAGGGCGGCCAAATGTGAGGGCGGCCGCGGGAAGCATAATTAACACACACAGAACACAAAAATTCGAATTCAATCCACCTATGCAAGATGAAATATAAACATAAATCATTAATAAAATATGTAGGTAAATCAGCGTTAAATATTCTACATCTGATCTTGAGTAGGAAAAAACATACCTACATTAAACACCCCAAACCAACTCTGGAAAACTTTAAGCCTGCATCGTAAATAATAACCCTATTTAGGTACCACTTGACGATGTGACCCCGTAGCTAAACCTTTCTTTCGGACAAACGCCTGTCGCCAGGTGTCGGTGTCGCTGCTTGGGTTCGGATAAACCGCAGATTACAGTGATTTCTAACCGGGCGCAAAAATTGCCGACTTTTTCGCTACATCAAAGAAGTGATCGGACTAGTTAGAATACCTTTAGACGGTACCCCTGGTGCCGGCGGTAGGCGCATAGCCATAGTTATAGAGTCACGGTTCATTTATAGTTAGTTTTTCACTGAAGTAGTTTGTTTTCAGTATTTAATCGTGAAGAAGTTAGAAGTTCATGTTATTATAATTAACTTATAAATAGAAAAATAATATGGAGAGTACAGAATATCAAATATTATTAATAAATTATATCAACATTATCAAATACTTGATATCTCAGCTACAAGCTACGGCGGTTATGTCAAATTAATGAATATTTAGTTTTCATTTATGTGAAAAATGCAAAAGTAAATAAGAAAAACATGTTTTACTTTCTATAACGTAGTTAAAATTAAATTCTTGTTTAAATCTTATACACCTTGTGCCTTGGGTTTGTTTTGGTACATGCCTAGGCGATAAGATACAAAATGAAATTATTAACCTAATTGGTAATAAAATTAGAAATGTCATTTTGGATTTAATTAGACTCTCAAAATATTTTTCCATTATTCTGGATTGCACTCCCGATATTAGCAATACAGAAACAGAAAAGAAAGAACAGAAACAGTAGTTTTCAGATTTGTCACCTTAAATACTGCCACAAAGAAAGTTGAAATTGGAGAACATTTTATAGAATTTTGTGCAGTGACAGATCAAACTGGATTAGGAGTATCTGAGTTTGTTTGAAATTTGTTTTGTAAACTAAATTTAAATATATACGACATGCGCGGACAGGGTTATGACAACGACGCAAATATGCTTGATAAACACAATCGGCTGCAAAAAAATCTTGGAAATAAATCCCAGAACATTTTTTGCACCATGTTCTGCGCACAATTTAAATTTAGTGGTAAATGATGCTGTAGACGTTTCTTTTGAAAGAACCGCCATAGAAAGTGGAATATTAGACAGCCTAAACATTGACCAAACTGTATCTGAATTTGCCGAAAATAAAGCACGAAAAATTAAGTTTTTGTAAAATGCACATAAAATAAATTGGATATAAAACAAACTGTAAATATATAAAATATAAATCTAAATAACATGTAAATAAAATCACCAATAAACTGTAAATAGAACATGTAAATAGAACTGTAAAAAATAAACCATTAGACATAGTACCTGTAATATATAAAACAAATAAGTAAAACATATGAATAAAACCAACATAAACCTATTAAAATGTACAAATAAAAAATGAAAATTAAATAAAACAAAACTAATATAGCAAAACTAAATTACTTATATGGTAAACTCCCAAATTAACATACACCGCGAGAGCACCGACGCCGACGTCCCGGTCGTCGAGACAGCGCGGCGCGTGCCTCGTCGATCTACATGATGTTTAACCACGCGCGGCCGAAGTACCGCATATACCGCTGGAGCACGGCACACTTATAAGAGCGGCAACATATAAGCATATAGTTCTTTCCTTTCGGCAAATATTAACATATGTCAACGAGTGAAGTCTGGTAGAATCTATCAGTAAACCCAAAGTTCCTATTTAAATCAAGGTGGTTTTTAAATCTTTTTCCATCAAAAACAAAATACGAACAATTACTAAACTAACTAAAAAACTGACGAGACTAACAAACTTAAACTTAGGTAAAAACAAAGCTCTTTGCGCCTCGCATGGATTTCCGGACGTAGGCCGAATAATATCACGCAGCGTTCGTTCTGGCCTCCTCAAGAGTCTAACAACGACTCCCAGCTTGCTGGTCCCCCTCGCAAATAGGGATGCGTATGCGACAAGTTTGCGAAGACTGGATATTTTATATGTTATGTAATGTGTAAAATGTGTAGGGCAAAATGTAATGTAACTTATTAATTATGTTGAATAAATGTTTTAAAAAGGAAAGGAAGTTCTCGTCCGGTGACAGCTGTCAATCAAACTGATAAGTGTGTCATCATATCGCTCCGACTTTAAAGTCCCGTAGTTTCTTTAATAGTCGCAGTAAATTCTTAGAGTTAAGTTCCTAGTGTTAGGAAAAATCCGGACTATCGATTGTGATAAAATAATTAGTGCTAGTGGGTGTCTTCCCGCGGGGGAGGACAAGGTCCTTTGACCGATGATGAAGAGGACAATTTACATAGTGAAACCGTAAGTACTGATAAAGTAGACATTAGCAAGTATACAGAACTTTTAAAAAACAAATTCCCTCTAACCATGCCCACCAACCAAAGACATTTACCCAATGACTCTAACACCCCCATCGCATCATCCCCATCGACGAAGAACCCACCTGCCCAAACGGGCTCCAAGAGGCCAGCAGCCAATAGCCCAGAAAGTACACCAAGGGTCATAAAGAGCCTCAAAATGGGCCATTATATAAAAGCCAAAGGACTGCCACCGCTGAAAACTAAGAACAGGTTCGACCCCCTGGCGGCGTCTGACGAAGAGATGGAGGCGGAGGACCATCCTTCAGACCAAAAAACCGAAAATATACAAGGGAGTCAGGAAAAAGTTAGTTACCCTTACTTTGATTCATTAGGAAAAAAAGTAATGGTAACTGAGGCAAAGAAAAGTAACGTTAACAAAAAGATATTACCACCGCTAGTCATCTTCGATGGCACTATAACTGGAGGATTACACGGCATTTGTTAACGTAATACAGGCAGACCCTGAAAACCATTACCATACCTACGCCACACCGCAAACAAGAACACATGCTTTCATAATCAAGGGGCTAAACCATCACCCAGCGCCCGAAGACATTAAGGAAGAATTAAAAAAAGACCACCAACTCAACGTTAAAGAAGTGCATATTATAAACACTAAATTCCGACCACTATACCTTGTAATAACCATGTGAGATGTCAAACTGACATATTGACAAAACAAAATCAAGCATATCGACAGCGTTAGGATAACATGGGAGCGGAGGCGCCAGGAGAAGAGCATAATTCAATGTAAAAGATGCGACGCACTTTGTTCAAGAAAAAGTGTTTAGTTAGAAACTGTCAAAGATACTATGATGAGTATCATTGACCAAGTACTTACCGCTTATAGCTTGAAAAGAACATAAAAAAAAATTGAGGAAGATACTCTAAGAGAGAGAGACAGAAACAGCTGTTCTGTGTGACGCCAGGTGTAGTATAGCGCGTGCAAATTAGCCCTCAGCTCAGTTAGCCGGGTAGGTTCTATTGGACGCCACCAGTTTTTTACACCGGCGGCGACGCAAACTGGAAGTCGCCTAGATGGTCAAGGAACCTGCTTCAGCACACAACAAACCCGCTATTCATAACTTAAAATCAAAACTTAGTGCGCAGTGAGCTGAATAAAAACAACTGAATACATTTAACCCTATACATATATTTACACAAAAATAGTTGTTTTACAGATGCTGTACACACAAAAAAAAATGAAAATTGGGCGATTTTTGCCCCCGCAAAATAAATAAATTATACCAATACAAATAGCTTAAGACATAAATAGGGAGGCTCCTTAGCCCCTACCAAACACAATAGGGTGGCTTCTTCGCACCCACCGGAAAAGGTAGGAAGGCTGCTTAGCGCCTGCCGGAAAAAGTAATAGGGATGCTTTGTAGCCCCTACCGAAGACCCTAGGAACAAAACAATTCCTAGTAGTTAGGGTAATTTAAATATTTTTATAAAAAAAAGCATATGACGTTATATTAATAAAAAGTCAGAAGTTACGTTAATAGAAAAAGTTCTATATATATATATATATAATATATATATATATATATATATATATATATATATATAGATATATATATATATATATATATATATATATATATATATATATATATATATATATATATATATATATATATATACAGGGTGTTGAAAAATTAAAAAAAAATAAGAATTTTTAAATAGCTTCTAAACGTTTTGAGCTTGTGTTATGAAATTCGGTGGATGAGATAAGCACCTAAGGACACTCATTTTAAAAGTATATCGCGTTCTTAAATTTAACCAGTGGCGTCGGTACGAAACTTTCATATAACATTTTTTGGTGAAAACTATGCTACGCCACTGACTTATTTTACTTATTTCATTTTAACTACCATTTTGTGAGTCCTTGCTTTATTTGCAATAAAAAAATCTCTTGCGTTTTTTTCATACGGGGAACGGTTTAAAGGTAAATCATTATTTTATTCGGCTATACAAATGAATTGAAAACTTAATTGTAAATTGATCACAAAAATTTATTTTAAATTGATCAAACATTCAGACATTATCAAAATAACAACTAATGTATTTAAATAAATAAGTATCAGTTATAAAATTGCCATAAATAAATTGTTGGAAATGTCCACCCTCAGCCAAGATGGAGGCATCAAATTTTTCAACACCCTGTATCTCCGTAACGACGCCGCCAAGGACCATTGTTTATATGAACTTTTCGCCCTAAAATAATGCCAGCAATCACCTCCTGAAGTGTGTCAAAGTACTTTTGAATCACCCTGGATATATATATATATATATATATATATATATATATATATATATATATATATATATATATATATATATATATATTATATATGTATATATGCTGTATCACGTAAAAATATCATACCAACACCAAGGACTTTGATTGACTGCCACAAGCAAGTAAACAAATTTGATTTGATCTACCACTTCATTCTTGATATCTACCACCTATATAGAACACAACTAAAAACTAAGTTATAATAACTATAGAAAAGCACAAGGCTTCTTGTTCTTGCACAATACTTCTTGCAAAAACAGCAAAACAAATAGGTATTAGTAAAATTAAGAACCAGTAGTGAGTTTGCAAATATTGTGAAAAGACAAAAACATGAACAGGCTTCTTGTGTAAGAACAAGAGGCAAAAGTAAGTTTGTAAGGCTAAGAACGAGGCGTTTCGAAAAGTGTTTTTGGTCTTCAAACTTATTTTCTTTCCTTTACGTTTTCTAGTGAATGAAACTTTTTCTTGTCCTTCTTTTTGCAAAATACTCCTCGTGTTGTTCTGACAAACTCATTTTTTGTTCCTTGTTCTAGCAAATAACTTTTGTTTTGCACAGTTCTTGTAAGGAATAGTGCGCAAGATTAAGAAGTATTTTTGCATACCACATCACTAATTATACCAATAGGTTTACAGTATACAAATACATAGTGAGTAAACCGATTTTTTTTACCTAGGATATATATTTCTATAGCAAATGTTACCCATGCACTAGCAAGTAAACAAAATAAAGTTTATTTTTAATATCTGCTACCTCCATATTAAAAGTTACAAACTTGTTATTAATGTAATAATAATCATAATAATTATTAATGATCATTATGGTACTAGCTGCAAACGTTATGATAAGACCTCGCCTGCTATAATGATCATTTATGATTCGAGTTACATACAAAGCTATTTTTTTATACCTGCTTGTATCAACGATATCATTTAAAAATTTCAAAACTAATTATTTTTAAAACGACAGGTACCTTTTTTAATTTTTATTATAAAATAGTGAGTTGCTTTACCAGTTCCTTGATAACGAGACAACAAATTGTTTACATGTTATCAAACGTCGGTGGTCGTTTATCCTGTACCTTCATTTTTTATTATGGTGAGGTTCAAAAAGTTGTGAACTTTATTATGGTACTAGTACTTTCTGAACTTCATTGTGGTACTATTACCATAATAAACATCCTTATGGTACTAAAACAAAGCCGGGCAACGTTATTATGGGATGCCAGCATAAAAAAATAACTTCGTAGTACCCATCTACCAACCACCCATCTACTACCACGTAAACAAATTCCACCAATAATTATTTTTTTATATTGGTGTCTAATACCTTCATATAAAAGAGAAATTAACCAATTTATAAACATTAATTAACCCATTTATAAACATTAACCTAATATAACATATACCTATCTGTATATACCCATCGTGTTTTCCCATTTTTAGATATGTAGAGGATCTTACATGTTTTGTTTATTCCTTTAGCTTAATGAAACATTCAGGAACAATGTTTATATAGTTGTTTCCGGGCTACCCGAAAATCATATTGATAAGAAAATTAAATGTCGGATACAAAAAAGTTGTGTCGACAGAACTGATTTTTTGATAAAACTTTATGGTAAACAATGATCTATAAATCTAGAATATTAAGGACATTCTCGGCATGCCCTGTTGTTAAATTTAACTTACAGTGGACATACCACAAATGTTATCAATTAAATAATATGTTACAATAAAATCTTTAAACATTTTTCAAATTTTTAATTTTTTGTTTAAAATTTGTTGATGAATGTCGTGACCACTTACAAAATTTAAAAAGATTAGTGTGTATAAGTTTGGTTAACAAAAATATTTTATGATCATGGCATTCATCATGCATTGGTCCTATCCAATTTAAATTTTTTAAAATTACTTTATTTTTTATCTTTGTAGCCACAAGTTCCTGGTGTTTATATTTATCAAACATTTTTTTAAATATGGACATAAACCTTTGTACCACGTGCTCAACTGCTTTATCAGGAATCACTAGAGAAGTTTGTTCCTTTCCACCGTAACTTTTATTTAAGATAAAAATTTGATGTGGATGTGTTAAACACCCAATTGTTTTTAGCGAATTTTTACATTTAGGGCAATTAAATTTATCAATGACGCGTTTAGTCAAGTACCTACCCAGCATAATAATTATTGGCACAATCCTCTAAAGATGTTTCATTAAAAATAGCACTGTCAGTATTTTCTTCATCTTTGCTATTTTCCGAAATTATGTCGGTTTTATCTTTAATAGTATTGGTATCAATGTTACTGTCTTTTGGCAAATCTTTGGTTCTGGTTGCACCGGCTATTAAAAATTGTTGGTCGTTATCTTCTTCGCAGTTAGACGATTTTGAGGGAGTAAGCAAACTAGTAATACTTTTAATTCTAAAGAATAGTCTGAAATATCTAGCAGTTGGATTTAAATTCCAACCGCCTCGTTGCCGAGCCATTAAAAAAAAGTTCTCCAAGAAATCTTGGTTAAGCCTATTCGTTAATAAAAAATAATTATTTTCCTTTTTTTCGTCTTCATATAAACCAAAAATGGCATTAATTGCTTGAAGCATTCCATCAAAACATGGAGGTCTGCTCTCTCTGGGGATTTTAGTGTTATTTTGTTTATCTCAAGGAACAGTTACCTTAACAAGATTCTTAAAAATATCTTTTCCTTTCTTCAAAATATTTAAAACGGACGTACTATGAGCACTAAGACCGCAGTTAAAAGGATTTTTTGAAAACAACCGCTTGCTATTTAAAGCATCAAATAAATTATTCATATCTTCAATAAATTCTGCAGTATCAGATCCTATTTTACGATTTAGATGCCCCATCTCAACACAAGTTTTAATAGCTGCCGCCATCGTGTTTGAAAAAATCTGCAATGCCAGGTTACATGACATCTTTTCGAAAGCATTGGGACTAATATGCTTGTATGTAATTGAATTTTTTTTTAAATTATATTTTAGGCTTAAAAAAAATCAAATGCCTATAACTTTCTACTAACACATTTTTTCTCTCAAAATTTAAAAACTGTCGACAAAATGATGTAAAATTTGTTTACAAAAAATAATAAATAAAATACCTAGACGTCTTCATTTTTTCCTTAGGAGGGGCACACCAAAAATTTAACTTTTTTTCGCAAATTACAAAATGTTTTTTTTCTTTATCAAAACATTCCCAGTGGGCTCACTATTAAAACTCCTAAATTTGATACGGGTCCTGTAAGTAGTAACAGACATATACAACTTTGAAATTTCACCAGCCGCCGCCGCCGATTATATACAGCAGGTGTCATTAAAACAAGAAAGTTATTGGTCACCATGGTATAAATGCACAATCACAATATTGTAATATTTTCAACATCCCGTATATCTTTTTGACGAAATCACTTTACTTTATCTTAGAGCCCAACCTCTTAGATAATTAATTAATAATATGTATTACCAAAGTTAACAGAATTAGCAAAATAAAATTATAAAACCTTGCAAATTTATAAATTTTAAAATATTCCAAAAACTAAGAGACTTGGTGCAGCAATTTACCCTATTTTAGTCTCCAGAAATCGAAGATGTTATAAAAAACAGGACATTCGATTTTTTAAACTTGTATATGATCTTTCCTTTGGGACACCGTGTATGTGTCTAAATAATTTTAAATTGTTCCCCTAATGCCCCCGTGTCATGAATAATGGGTCAAGGTGCTTAAATATTTAATTCCCCAAAATATGTATGATTTTATTTTTAACGAAACGTTGAACATAACATTGCAAACAGAATACATAATAACTATACAATATAAATTTTTCCAATCAGAAGAGATAATCCGCGAAATGTTTTGATCCTTACCACAATTTACAATCCATTTTTCACAGATGTCTTGCGGTTTTATCGGAAATATAAACAATCTTACTGTGGAATTTCTTCTTGAATTTCCACAGTTCAAATAATCACATTTAGCACCTCCAGGACGCATCGCAAGTTACGATTGACGGTGTCACTCTTTGCGCAGTAAAAGCTCTGAGAGAAATGAGTTGTCGTCGCTACCAGTCGCTTGAACGCGTTTAGATTTAATCACAACTTGGCAATGCAGCTCACGTAGATGCATCGGTCATTGAACTGGTTCACCCGCTTTTCGAAGCCGGTGAACATTTGATACCTCGCGCGAAGACCATTGGATTATGTATCTGTTGCGTAGCTATATGGATCTGTGGTAAGATACTTATAATACCTAAGCAGTCTCATTAATTTTCATATTATAATTCCACGGATATTTGGCACATACATATTTTCGCTTTATTTTTTAAGAGTTTACGGCTTTTTTATGGCTATGCGGATCCGCATAGCTGGTGCGGGATCCCGCAGGCCACCAAATGATGCGGAATCCCGCGGGATTGCGGGATCCCACTTTGCGGGATTGCAATCCCTACATACAATGTGGCGTAATAACATCAGAAACAGAAATGGTACATTTCTGTTTGATTACGCCACAACTAACTTACTCCAAATTATGACAACGGACAGACCAACACATTACCCGCCAAACGGCATGCGAGCGACATACATCGACATGACAATAAACAAAAACGTACAATACATATCGGACCATTCCTTGTACTTGCGACTTGGGAAACCCGGTTCGCATTCGAGAGTGGCCCGACGACGCTCATCTTCAAAAATGCCAACTGGCCCAGGTTCAGACAGGTCTTGAACCAAGCGACAACAATAAACAACAACATACAAACAGTGGACCAACTTCAGCAGGAAGTAGAAACCCTAACAAGGAACATACAGGGTGCTCGCGACTTGATTGATCGTTGAGTCACCCTACAGCACAGAGAAGACCTACTTCCTGCTGACATTCTAAACTTAATTAAATTTTAAAATATCGTTAGACGCAAATGGCAACGCTTCAGACACATACAAGACAGAAACAGACTCAACGAACTACAGAGCACTATAAGGACGAGAATAAATACACACAAAAACGAAGCGTGGAGTCGGACGCTCGAAGGATTGTCCACACAGGACAATTCTTTGTGGCGCCTGACGAAGCGCTTAAAGAATAAAAAAGTAAAAATTCCGTCCTTTCAACCAAACTTAGTACAGACAAACAAGGAAAAAGCAGACACGCTAGTGGAAACACTGGCGGAGGTCTGCAACAGCCTACCAGACACTACTGACGAACAACGACAAATCACAGCTGAAATTGACAACATCACTATATATCCAAAAATACCCAATCCCACCGACAGTCTACTCTAAATTAATAGTTAAACCTACGGACATTTTAAAAATCATTAGATCGACTGCCTATAACAAGGCTCCTGGACCGGATGGCATATCTAACTTGCTACTGAAAAACTTACCTAAAAAGACCATAGTATATACAACTAACATACATAACCAATACCAGAATCTTGCTGCAGCATTTCCCACGCCAGTGGAAGAGGGCAGTGGTCGTGCCGATATTGAAGCCGAACAAAAACCCCAATTTGCCCGACTCATATCGGCCAATATCATTATTGGACACCGTGTCGAAGGTGGTCGAAAGAGCTCTACTAATGAAACTCCGCAGCAGCAACTTGGAAAGCAAAATCCCAGACTTCCAATTTGGTTTCAGGGCGGGTCATAGCACGACACTGCTCGTGACCAAAGTTGTGCAGGACGCCCTGACCAAATTTAATGAACCACGGAACACCGTAATGCTGCTGCTGGATATCAAGAGAGCTTTCGACTCCCTTTGGCACAAAGGTCTCTTGCAGAAATTATTTTACTTTCAAAACTTCCCTCTCCACTGGGTGACACTTATACAATCATACTTAACAGACAGACACATACAAGTGAGAGTCGAGGCAGACATCTCAGACTCTCGGCAAATATCTGCGGCTGTACCACAAGGGACCGTACTATCACCCATAACCCATACTTTATAACTTATACACGGCTGACATACCACAACACCCAACAACAAAACTGACATTATACGCCGACGATGCCCTAATATATGCGCAATCATATTATGCAGAAGCTGCAAAGAGGCAAATATTAGGTCATCTTCATAGACTAAAACCATACTACGAAAAGTGGTAAATTTCCCTAAACCCTACCAAAACTGAATGCACTGTACTGACAAAGAAATTCACAAACAACAAAATTTTTGTACCATTAAAAATTGACGATACAGACATAATACCTCAATCAAACCAATACTGTCATACGGCGCGCCGGTCTAGTGTTCTGCATCTGCTACGCAGTTTCAAAGACTGCAGCGGATGCAGAACCTCCTGCTCAGGTGCGTCACCTCTGCACGAAGGCGTACTAGAATACTAGACTTACACCACATGACAAACATGGAAACAATACACGAATACGTAACTGAAACCAGCGACAAACTCTACAGGACAAAACTCACCACTAACGCAACACATTACAGACGTACGTTTTAACCCAGACGTTAAACACGGACCTATATACAAAAAACTACCCATCTATTTCGAAGACCCACCTGACTGACAGACAGACTACATTACAAACATTCAAAATTGGAAATCTCACCTCCTCTAGGCGGAGCTCCATCGAGCCAATGAGAAGGTGAGAATTTCTCAGCGCAAGATAGGCGCGCGGGTCGTCCAATTGCCTGTTGCTGCTGATAGTGATCGGGTGATTGGAGGACTCGTATGCCAATCCACGCACGGACACGCTACAAAAATGACTATTCAATCACAATCATAACACATTGTAATATATGTATACCGGGTGTCCCTGGAAAGTGGTTCGCCTCTATAACTTTTTTGGTTTTGATGATACAAATTTGCAATTTTAAGGATATTTATATTATAAGGCATTAAAGTACATTTTTTCACAACTGATTCAACTTTTTTCAACTTTCGGTTTTCCGGGAAGTGACATGAACTTTTGATTTTTAAATGGGACACCCTGTATTTTTTTTATATTTTTGACTCTGGGTTACATTCTGAATATAACTATTTGCCGCTTGTCACTTTTTCTTATGTCAAAAACAAATGTATTTCAAAATTAACTTTTTAGTCTAGAGCGCCATGGATATGTTTAAGTCGTTAATATTGGTATTAGCAACAGAGGAAAATGTTTTTAAGGGAAACCGAAATTATAACAACAATAGTAAAATACCCTACTTATGGTTCCAAATATTTAAAATGTCCACAATCTTGTTGTTGGCAAAGCCGGACCTTTTCGACAGTTGTTCTAACTACATTCCTTAATATTCTCGGATTAATCCTGTTGATTGCCACCCCCACTTTATTTTCTAATTCAAGACGAGTTGTTGAAGGAATATCGTAAACAGGGACGGACTGGGTCCGGAAAATTTGGCGGGCTTAAAGGTAAAGGCGCCGATTTAAATTAATAAGCTTTTTTAACTATTATTTTCACTTACACGAAAGGGCGCCAGGGCGTCTTGTAAACAAAAGGCGCGGCGGGCTGCGCCCGCCAGCCCGCCGGGCCAGTCCGTCCCTGATCGTAAACTTCATTTTTAATTATTGTACGCTATAAAAAATCTAGAGGGGTGAGGTCAGGTGACCTGAAATATTTGGAAAATGAAATAAATAAAATTATAAATTTATAACTGAGTTCGGTTTTACCTTGGTGGCCACCTAACAGGACCGTTACCAATCCACTTTTCACCATAAGTATAATTTAGGTAATCCCTCACTGCTCCTATGTTATGAGGAGGGGCGTTATCTTGTTGAAAGAATAGGTTTTCTTGATTAATCATTGGAATTTCGCCAAGAAGCTGCTCAACTTCTTGGGTAAGAAAATTTAAATATCTTTCCCCTGTTAAGTGCCCATCAAAGATTATAGGACCTAAAATCCTGTCGCCAAGAATCCCGACCCGACAATTAAACCCAAAACATTCCTGAAAATTGCCTTCCTCCATCCGATGTAAGTTTTCTTGACCTCAGTATCGTTTGGTATTTCTGTTAAAAACACCCAAATTCGTAAAACGGCTTTTGTCAGAATAAATAATTTTGGAGGAAAAGGTGTTATATTCAAAATATTTATCTAAGTACCAGTTGCAATATTGAAGTATTCGATAATTGTTATTTTCGTAAAGATGTTGGTGCAACGGATATTATTTATTATATCCATGTAGATGATTTGGAAGTTTGACACACTAAAGAGATCTCCCTAACTAAAGCATTAATATTTACCGGCACGTATGCCAAGACGTCAATTTCTTTTTCTTCACTGATTAATTATAACTGGTTCATTTTTATTATTTGCGCATTTTTGGACTAGCTTTAAGAAATAATGACGTGTTGGGTGACGGCGTTCAGGATATCTTTCGGTGTAAAGTCGAACTGCATCAGTTTACTTTTGTCTACACTCACCAAAAACTAAAAGCATGTCAATTTTTTCACTTCTTGAATAATTTTTCATCTTGTAGATTAGAAATTCCAAAAGTATTAAGCAATACTGACAACAAAAATTCACATTCAATAGACATTTGGTTTCAAAGCCACCTTAGTTCGGTTGTTTCACGACATTGCTATTATTATCCTCTCAGTCCATGACCTACTATCTTGACTAAACGCTATAAAAATCCATTTATGGAACAACATTGGTTCAACGTAGGGGTAACGTTTTTTTAGTCTTTTAGGAGTAGTTGAGTTAAAACCTTATAGGTAATGTGGGATATCAAATTATTCGTAATAAAATGCTCTTTTATTCTAACTGCACGAGCCACCATGTTCCCATTTGAAAAAAACGGGTAAAATAAATTTGAAAATTAAATTGCACATAATTTGAAAATTATGAATAAAAACAGGAAAACGTAATTTTTCCCTTGTTTTTAAAACTGAAATAAATGACTTTAACATTCTCATAGCACTCTAGACTAAAAAATAAATTTTGGAAAAATACTTTTTTTACTTAACAAAAAGTGACCAATGGCCCATATTTGTCTTCAGAATGTTACTCTGAGTCAAAAACAAGAAAAAAATACCGGGTGTCCCATTTAAAAATTAAAAGTTGATTTCGTTTCCGGTTAAACCGGAAGCTGGAAAAGGTCAAGTCATCTGTTAAAAAATGCAATTTTACCTCTTACAAACACAGTCCAAATTATATCTTTTTATCTTAAAACACAAAAAAGTTATAGGGGCGAGCCACCCCCTTGGGACACCCGGTATAGTTAACGTTGCTTTTTATCAAAATGGTTTTTAAATTTTTTCCATTGAAAACTAATTAAAAATAAGACTTTTTTCCAAATTCAAACCGACAAATCGAAATTCACATAACTCTTTGAGCAATGCAATAACAAATCACCCATGCGCTGCAGGAGTTCACTCGGACAGCCGCAAAACCATCAGACGCTGCGCTTGCCTACGGTTACCCAGAGCCAACACCAGCTCCCAGCTCCGCTGGTCTTCCGCGTCGACAGATGCATGGCATCACAGGACGACGCGCACTTTTTTATTTTTGTTTATATACTTATATACCTTTTTTGTTTATATATTTATATACACATTTATTGTAACCAGGCAAGTTTAAAAAATCAAAAATTATTAAAAGTCTTTAAAAGTAGTTCTCGTCCATACGCGCTCCGACCTTCGTACCGATCGGTCGATGCGTGATTCTGTTCTGACGAACAATAGCGAGTTTAACCGAGAGGTTCCGAGCGAGTGTTAGTTCTGTGCGGGAGATAGTCGACTGACTTGCTTCCCGTCACAGACTAGGTTATAGTCATATTTATAGTGGGCGTGGCATATTCCAGGTCCCATCACAAGCCACAACTTTTTTGTTTTTCCAGCTCCTTTCCTAGTGATTGGAGCGTAACTTTCTCTCATGTATCTAAGTCGACATAAAATCGGCTACATATTATTTTGATTTCGCGTAAGAGATGGCCACCCCTGGGTGTGCCTCGGGCACCCCAGACATGTCCCAGGACGCGGAGAATGTTGGATTAGCCTCTACAAATGCAGAGGCTATTGAAATTGATGATGATAACGCTAGCACCGCCAGCGAAAGCCTTTCATCCACTGGCAAATCTTCGTTTAAATGTACAACAGTTAGGAGAAACAAGGAGGAGAAACAAGGACCTCCTAAAAATGTTAGAGACCTACAAATCCTATTGCCAGATCTGCAATAAGTTCTTCAAAAAATGCCAGGTCAAAGCAGAGCGCAATAAATTACGTGATGAAGTCACAGAGCATCTCCAGGAGAAGCATGGCTTAAAAGGTAACCCCGCTCCAACCCCCCCACCGAGACCGATTGCGCCCAAAGACCCGTTCCAAAGCGCCTACGAGTTTCCACCCCCGTTGCCAAAGAAAACACAAGCGGAACAAGAAAAACAGATGTATGAAGAAGCAGAAAGAAGAAAGAAACAAGAGGAGAAAGAACTACATGACGAGATGCAGAGAGCTATTGAGCGGAGAGTAGCTGAGCAGGGTCTCAGAATGGCCGAAAAATTCAGAATAGAAAGCGAACTAAGAAAAACGGAAGAAAAACGACAAAAAGATAAGGAAGAAGAAGAAAAAAGAAAAGTAGATGCACAAGCAAAGCAACAAAAAGACACAGAAGAAGAAGAAAAAAGGATAGCAGATGCACTGTAAAAGCACATGAGAATGCAATTGCAGAAACAAATAGAATTGGACAAAGAAAATATGAAAAAAGAAGAAGAGAAAAAACAAAGACAAAGACAATTAGAAAAAGAACAATAAAAAAGTGCAGAAGAACAAATGGACATAACGACAGTGAACCCAGTGACCACTAGTGCCGAGACGAGGAGGAGAAGCCCCGAACAAGACGAAGAAACGGCAAAATACGCCAGAGTATTCCAGATGCGGACGTACATACCATTACGCAACAGATTCGAAGCACTTAGCGACAGATCTGAAGATGAAGACGACGGAAGCAGTACGAGTTCCAGACAGCAAATACAGAGTAAGACGATTGACACATTTCACAAAACACACACACAAAAACAAACACTTCAAGCAAATACACAACAAAGACAAAAAACACAGCACACACATATTACACAACAAACGCAAAACCAAAATACACAGCCAAGTACGTCACAAACACAGAATCAAAATATACAACCAAGCACATCACAAACACAAACACAGTCGACACAAAAAACTAATAAAGTCCCGCCCATTATTATGAACGGGGTTATATTAGATAACAAAACATATAAAGAATTTGACACAGAATACAAAACATACATTAAAAAAGGTTTCAAAATCAGATACACAAAACGAAATACGATTATAGAAATAAATGACATAGACGAATACCACAAATACAAGACAAAACTACAGCAATTAAAAGAAATACAGTGGCACACTTACTGTACCGCCGAAGAGAAAACACACGCTTTTGTCATGAAGGGTCTCGATCATGGACCGGAGCCGGAAGACATTAAAACAACTTGAACAAGACCACAAAATAAACGTGAAACAAGTATATAAAATGAACACTCAATTCCGGCAACTGTTCATGATCATGACCTCATCAACGCACAAGCTCACGAGCCTGCAAAAAATACGTTACCTAAATAATGCACACGTAACGTGAGCAAAGAGATCATACAGTGCAGAAGGTGTTGCCAGTGGGGACACGCGACAAGCAACTGTTACAGAGCCTTCCGTTGCGTGGACTGCGCTGGCAGCCACCCTTCTGCGCAGTGTCCCGGCGGGAAACCTAGTAAGTGTGCCAACTGCGGAAATAACCACAAGGCAAACGACACAAACTGCAACGTATACATTTACAAAACAAACATATTACATGAACAACAGACAAACAGGATGCAACAGACAAACAAGCCACAATACAGGGCTGCTCCTCCTCCAGCGACAAACGCGTGGTCGCAAAAAAGACAACCCCCGCAAAGACAGAGTGAATTCAATTCAGAAGAAGCTTTTCCACCGCTGCCAACCCGACAACGCCCCCTGAGTGCGGCCCAGCCACAACGCGGGGATGCAGGGAACACTACAGACAAAATTCGCAGGCTTGCAGCGACTTGTAAAGAATTTGAAAACCTTATAGATATTGATGAACTTAATCGTTTCATGTTTGATTTTCTAAATATTTTTAAGTCTTACCCCGACCAAAAATTCACACGTATGGTATATAAAACTCCGAATTTCACTATGGAATGCGAATGGTCTCTCCAATAAGTTGGGAGAATTTGTATATTTTGTAAATAGCCAAAAAATAAATATCATGATTGTGGCGTACCACTTGCTCAGTACACGACCTCACAAATTGTTATATGTACCAGTTAATGTTTGGTAGAAATACCTTTTAATAGATAAAAAACGAAATTGCTTTTACTAAAAAAACCAAAAGATAATAATAAATAATTTTAGAAGAAATGTCAATAACAAAAATTGAAATGTGCATAAAAAGTTGTCAACTAAAAGTTAAATAATAAAAGAACATTTAATCCAAAAGAAGTAGTCTTTCATCGTCGTAGAACTCCCATACCTGGAGGTAACAAATCATCCGATCCAAATTCATCTTCCGCATAATTCAGATAATATATATATATACCTCCACATTAATCCTCCTCAACATAATTGGTGGCCCCTCGACGTGAGTATTTTCTTCACGTTTATTGGCGAAGACGGATTCCAATGGATCCGGATACAATCTATTGGGAGTAGATTCCGATGTGATGGTAATTCTTTGATCTCTGTCTTGGAGCACTGCCCGGAAAAATCTTTCCAGAGAACTGCCGTAGAAGATCTACAAAGAAAAAAGAAGATTAGAAAAATTCCTTGACTTTGTTTGAGAACGCAGCCCAGAAAAATCCTTCTAGAAACCCGTCGTGGAAGAACTACAAAGAACAAAGAACATTAGAAAAAGACTTAAATGCATTATAGAGATCAGAGTCGGCTGCTGGGTGAATGGTTTGCGCCCCTTTTACTTACCTCAATGAATAATTCACTTTGATAATAATAATATTATTTTTGCTTCTTTCTTTTATATTTCATTGAAATGACAGAAGAAAACATGGGTGACAACCCTCTCATTGACAAACATGTCATTATTAATCAAAGTAGTGGGTCTGTCAATGCTAACAATGATAATATTTCATCAATTAGATTACCTCCTTTCTGGATCACAAAACCAGAAATTTGGTTTAGTCAAATTGAGGCACAATTCGCAGTTTCTCGTATTACTTCAGACAAAACAAAATATTTCCTGGTTATTGCTAACTTACCTTTAGAGATAGTATCAAATATTTATGACATTATTTCGAACCCTCCACAATCTGATATGTACAATAAACTAAAAGAAATTCTAATCAACAGGTTAACTTCAAGTGAAGAAAAAAGACTTGATGACCTTCTTTCTGGCTCCGAAATGGGTGACCGCAAGCCTTCAGATTTTTATAGAGAAATGCTTAATACAGCTGGTGGTTCACAGATGGTTAGCCAGGAATTGCTGCTTAAATTGTGGAAAAGACGCTTACCAAAAACAATTTTGGTAGCATTGACTGCATCTGGTAGGAAGGTTGTCAATGAACTTTTAGAAATAGCTGACAATATATGGGAAACTTATTGACCAACTTCTATTTTTAAAAAAGTTTCCGAAGTTGAAACACAGCATCTTGTCGATCGATCAGTTCCCTGTATAGGTAATTCATCTACCATTCCAAACGAGTTAATGAAAGCTTTTTCTGATTTTTCAATTAATTGTCAAAATCTTCTTCATTCCATGTCTCAAAAACAACAATCTATGGAACAACAAATTAATTCACTTCAAAATCAATTGTCGCACTTACAAAATTTTTCTAATGCACCTAACAGAAATCAAAATAATCAATGTGTTTCCTGTAGAAGTCGCTCTAACAGTCGATCTCGGTCATCCTCAAAAAATCGCGTATGTTTTTATCATAACAAGTTTGGAAAAAAAGCATTAAAATGTCAAGGACCTTGGTGTATTCTATACGAAACCTTTCAGTCTAAAGAAAATTCAAAAAAACATGTAAAAGTTTCGACAGCAGACAGCGGGATAGTAAAATATAAAAATCGCCGTCTTTTCGTGTTTGATGATTCTAACAAACTACAGTTTTTGATAGATACCGGTGCAGATGTATCTGTTATTCCTCGGGATGTATTTTCAGATCTAAAAAAGATAAAGATTTTTTTTTAACTGCCGCTAATGGTACTCCCATTACAACTTATGGCAAAAAGTTTATAAAAGTAAATCTTAAGCTCAGACGCAACTTCCCATTTATTTTTACTGTAGCTGATATTAATCGTCCCATCATTGGCGCAGATTTTCTGGCTCATTTTGGTTTGCTAGTAGATGTTAAAAACAAATGTCTCATTGACTCTGAAACTACTCTGATTTCAAAAGCTTCTTTAGTTAATTCAGATGTTCCAACTCCCAAACTATTTGCTGTCGAAACAAAATATACCCAACTTCTTAGAAAATACCCTAAACTTATTTCTTCGCCAGATTTTGTGCTACCTTCCAAACATTCAATAAAACATCATATTGTTACTAATGGACATTTACCTTTTTGTCGTCCACGTCGTCTCGACCCCATTAAATTTAAAATTGCCAAATCTGAGTTTGAACAGATGGTCGCACAAGGCATTTGCCGACCATCCTCTTCTTGAGTAGCTTCCCCTTTACATATGGTGCCTAAAAAAGATTCTTCTGATTGGCGACCATGCGGGGATTATCGTTTTTTAAATGGAGTCACGACACCAGACAGGTATCCATTACCCCATATTCAAGATTTTAACTTGCATGTCCATGGCAGTACCATTTTCTCAAAAATTGACTTAGTGAGAGCTTATCATCAAATACCGGTAGCGGAGGAAGATATTTTCAAAACAGCTATCACTACACCTTTTGGTCTTTTCGAGTTTCAACGAATGCCTTTTGGTTTGCGAAATGCTGCCCAGACTTTCCAAAGATTTATTAATGAGGTAACTCAAGGACTTGATTTTATTTTTGTTTACATTGATGATATTTTAGTAGCAAGTAAAAATGAAGACGAACATTTTCAACATTTAAATATTTTATTTGAGCGACTCGATCAATTTGGAATAAGTCTCAAACCTTCAAAGTGTGAATTTGGAGTATCAAATTTAAATTTTTTGGGACATTCCATCTCTGAAAAAGGTATTTCACCTTCAGAAGAGCGCATAAATGTAATTAAAAATTTTCCGACACCAAAGACACTCAAACAATTGCAACGATTCATAGGAATGATCAATTTCTACCATCGCTTTGTACCGAAAATGTCTGAAATATTAATTCCTTTGCATAAACTCTCAGTTGACTTGCAAAATATTAAAAATAAAAATATAAGTGATTGGCCAGAGGAGTGTGAGAATAGTTTTAACAAAGCGAAAATTCTACTTGCTGAAGAACAATTTTAGCACATCCTAGACCTTGCGCCAAACTTTCTTTGACAACAGACGCTTCTAGTACGGGCATCGCTGCTGTACTAGAACAAACTTATGATAATTTTTCGCAACCTATTGCTTATTTTTCAAAAAAACTTAGCCCTTCTCAACAAAAATACTCTACTTTTGATCGCGAATTGTTAGCCATTTATGCAGCAATTAAACATTTTCAACATTTTTTAGAAGGTAACGATTTCTTGACTTTTTGTGACCATAAACCTTTAAGTACAATTTTTCAGTCCAAAGCAGACAGAAGTCCACGTCAATTTCGTTATTTAGAATACATTGCTCAGTTTACAACTGATATTCGATATATCAAAGGAAAATCAAACGTCATTGCTGATACTCTCTCACGCATACATGACAACATGGGATCCTTAGATATATTTGACATAGATATCTGTTCTTTAAAACAAGCACAAGATGCGGACAAAGAACTTAAAACATTAATTCAAAGTCAAAATGTAAACAAAAACTGCAAAATTACGTTAAAAGAGGAAGAAGTTTCTCTCACCAAAATTAAAGTTTGGTGCGAAGTTTCTTCGACGAATAAAAGAATTTATATACCAAAAGAACTTAGATTTACGATTTTTCAAAACTTGCATGGCATATCCCATCCTGGCATTCGCGCTTCAAAAACATTAATAGGTTCACGATATTTTTGGCCCAAGATGAATTCAAATATTCATCAGTGGGTTAAATGTTGTCTAGGTTGTCAGACTTCTAAAATCAATAAACATACAAAATCTCCTATAGGTAAATTTGACATTCCAAAAGGTCGTTTTGAACATATTCACATTGATTTAGTCGGTCCTCTAGTTCCTTCAGGAGGATGCACGTATATTCTTACAGTTATTGAAAGAGTCACTAGGTGGACAGAAGCCTATCCTCTATCTAACATATCAGCACAAACTGTGGCAAAAACTCTCTATACACACTATTTTTCACGTTTCGGCGTAGCACATACAGTAACTCATGACCAGGGAACTCAATTCGAGTCAGCATTGTTCTCAGAGTTTAGTAAACTTCTTGGTATTCATAGAATACACACAACAACATATCATCCGCAGAGCAATGGAATGATTGAAAGATTTCACAGAACTTTAAAAGCGGCTCTAACAGCTAGAGGAAACAGAAATAGGTGGAAAGATGAACTACCATTAATTCTCTTAGGTCTAAGATCGGCAATAAAGGAAGACCTTCAATGTTCATCTGCAGAACTAATGTATGGTCAACCTTTACGATTGCCCGGAGAATTTTTTACAACTTCTCACGAAATCATTGACACTTTTCCTATCTTAATCAGTTTACGCGAATGTTTTGCTAATTTAAAGCCAGAAGCAATTAATAGGCATAACCTGGAGAAACCGTTTGTGTGTCACGATTTAAAAAATTCAAATTATGTGTTCATTAAAGTAGAAGGCAAAAAGTCATCTCTTTCGCCGTCATACGAGGGTCCTTTTAAAGTAATCAAAAAATATCCAAAATCATTTGTTATTTTTAAAGATAATAAAGATGTAGTTGTTAGCATAGACAGAATTAAACCTGCTTTCCTGTTAGCGGAGCATGATGAATCTGTTATTTCAAATAAAAATGTAAAAAAAGTTTCTTTCGCATTGAATTCTGTTAACGTTTAAAAATGTAATGAAATTCTTTTTATTATTTAGTTTTTTTTAGAGAGGGGAGTATTTGTGGCGTACCACTTGCTCAGGACACGACCTCACAAATTGTTATATGTACCAGTTAATGTTTGGTAGAAATACCTTTTAATAGATGGATGACCCGGGGTATTCGCACATCAGCTACAAATTTAAAATTGTTATATAAAGTAGTCATTGAATCCAATTATAATATTATTATTACAAGCCACTATAAAAAATATAAAAAAATGTACAAACGGGTTATTATAGCTGCTAAAAAGATTCATAATGATAGTCTGTATAGAATTTCCACAGATAAAAGTAAAACTGCATGGAATATTATTGCAAATACTTTATCAAATAAAAATATTGTTAATATAACTACCATGTTGATAGAAAAGAAAAAGACGAACGATAAACGTCTTATTTCCAACAGTTTTAACACATATTTTGTTGATGCACCTCAGAAATTAGTGTCGACTCGAAATGCTGATGGAGATCATTTGAATTTTCCGGCAAACCTAATCAATATGTTTTTCTCACCCGTTTGCGATTATGATATAATCAGAGTCATAAAATCTTTAAAAAAATCTAATTCGTTTGGATTAGATGGAATATCATCAAACTTTTTAAAATCGGTCATTGATTTTATAGTAGGGCCGCTAACATATCTTGTCAATATGTCTATTGAATCCGCAATATTTCCAGATATATTTAAAACAGCTAGAGTGATTCCTTTGTACAAAAAAGGGGATAGTATGCTGCTAGAAAATTATCGCCCAATATCTTTATTAAGTTCAATTTCAAAAATTCTTGAAAAGATAGTATTTGAACAAATATGTAATTTTCTGTCAGCTCTTCGAGTGTTTACAAACTGCCAGCATGGTTTTAGAAAGGGTAAGAGTACAGTGTCAGCCATTCTACAGTTTTTTCAGCAACTATATAATTACTTGGATATAAACAAAAAATGTTTTGGTCTCTTTATGGATTTAAGTAAGGCGTTCGATTTGGTCGACCATACCCTATTAATATCGAAAATAAATCATTACGGTCTTAGAGGAAAGGTTAGTGATTGGCTACAGTCATATCTTAAGAATAGGAATCAAGTAGTAGATATTGATGGAGTGAGGTCGGACAGATCGAGTGTCTCAATAGGTGTGCCGCAGGGATCCATTCTTGGACCTCTGCTATTCTTGATATTTGTGAACGATTTGCCTGGGGTTGTGAATGATCAAAGTGACTTGACAATGTTCGCGGACGATAACACGTACATATGTTGTGATACTACAGTTGAGAGGGCTGTCGCAAGACTTCAAAGTATGCTAAGTACATTTGAACAGTGGTTTACTAGAAACAAATTAAGCCTTAACCCCAGAAAAACTGTCTTTATAAACTTTACGCCAAGAGCATCATCAATCAGTGAAAGCTACTTAGTTAGGTCTAATATAGATGGACACTCTATTGCGCAGGTGCCTGAGACTAAACTCTTGGGTATTTATATTGACAATTCTTTAAATTGGAGCTGTCATACAACCGAATTGTGTAAAAAATTATCTACAATTTGTTTCGCTATTTTTCGCCTAAGAAATGTTGTTAACGATAATACTCTAATATCGTATTATTTTGCGCAGTTTGTTTCTCGTTTAAAATATGGCCTAATATTCTGGGGTGCATCTCCAGGAATGTTAAGAGTTTTTAAATTGCAAAAAAGAGCATTAAGAAATGTTGCTGGTGTTGGGATCAGGCATTCATGTCGTGATCTTTTTAGAAACTATGGCTTTCTTACTTTGCCTGCTATGTATATACTGGAGATTTTAATTTATGTTAGAAGGAATGTTGATAATTTTGTGTCCATGGGGGACATCCATAGCTATAATACTAGATATAATCAAAATTTAATTACTCCAGAACATAACCTAGCTCTACCTGAGAGAAGTCCTTATTACATGGGCACAAGGTTATTTAATAAGTTACCATTAGATATAAGGAATATGAATTTGCAATTGTTTAAAAAATATATATCTGGAATCTTAATCAACAGCGTTCCCTACAGCATACAGGATTACATGCAAATGGACAATTTCGAGAATAACATTGGACACTATTAAAGTCATGTTTTCTTTTCTTTTCTTTTTGGTAAAAAACAGCGTTGCCTAGCCATTAACATGTTGTTTCTGGCGGCAACCCACTGACGTTTTCCATACCATGTACTTTGGTCTACGAAATAAAAGCTTATTTATTTATTTATTTATTTATTTTATAGATAAAAAACGAAGTTGCTTTTACTAAAAAACAAAAGATAATAATAAATAATTTTAGAAGAAATGTCAATAACAAAAATTGAAATGTGCATAAAAAGTTGTCAACTAAAAGTTAAATAATAAAAGAACATTTAATCCAAAAGAAGTAGTCTTTCATCGTCGTAGAACTCCCATACCTGGAGGTAACAAATCATCCGATCCAAATTCATCTTCCGCATAATTCAGATAATATATATATACCTCCACATTAATCCTCCTCAACAATGATCATTACGGAGACAAAGCTGAATGCAAACAAAAAACTTAGTAATAGGAATTTTAAAGTGTACAGGCGTGATCGCAATATACGCGGGGGGGGGGCCTAGCTGTTATTGTAAAAAACACCATTCCTCACGTTCTTCCACCGGACAATGGCTCTGCTATTGAGAACATTTCCATTAAACTGAGGAATGGTGTTGTAATCAATGGCAGCTACGCACGCCCAAACTTGCGAATGGTTGAAAATGATTTAGACGTCATTTTCAACCAAAGCAGACAGATAATGATCTTGGGGGACCTAAACGCTAGACACACTTCGTGGCGTAACCACAGAAACAACCGCAATGGCGAGTTTATCTGTGATTACGCCACGAATAATGACATACAACTACTAAGCACGGCAACACCCACGCACTATCCGGTCAATGGTATGACGCCATCGTACATCGATGTCGTACTAAATATAAATTTCCTAAATCTTCCTGATCTTGTTGTTCTCGATGAACTACCTTCGGACCATCTTCCTCTTGTGTTGGACTGGAACGCTGACATAAACGGGGAGGATGACCCGAAATCATGGTTATATCATGGTGCAAATTGAGGTTTTTTCAGGCAGCTTGTCAACGAAAAAACTGAAATTAATAATAATATTAACACTGTTGAATCTCTGGAGAAAGAAGTTGACAAGCTGACTGAGAATCTCCAATTTGCACGCAATAAAATAGCAAAAAAGGTTAGCGTAAAGCCAGCGGAGGACCGCCTCCCTGACGAAATCGCTAACCTTATCAAATTTAAGAACAAGATCAGGAAAAGATGGCAAAAATACCGGCGACCAGAGGATAGTGCGAGGGTTAAATTACTTCAAACGACAATACGGACAAAAATTAACGAACATAAAAACAGCGCCTGGGCCAACGTCCTTGGTGGGTTGTCTACATTAGATAACTCACTGTGGAAGTTGACCTGCACACTAAAAAACAAATACAATAAAATCCCGACATTAAATTCAACTAGACCACAAACCAATGCAGAGAAGGCCGAGGTGCTCGCAGAGCATTTGGCCGACATCTGCAAAGGTACACCTAACACGACTAACGAACAAAATGACATAACAGACATAATAAACAAAACGGTACATACCAAGTATCCCATCCCGCCGTCCATGATCCCTAGGTTGTTGACAACGCCTGGTGAACTTAAAACAGTCATCAGGCTGTTGCCTAACAACAAAGCCCCGGGAGAGGACGAAATCTCTTACGCCTTGATAAAAAACATGCCGAGAAAGGCTGTGGTACGGCTAATGTACATCATTAACGCAGTGGTTGTGCTACAGCATTTCCCGGCTACATGGAAGAGTGCATCAATAATACCAATCCTAAAAGCGGGCAAAGATCCGACAAGGGCGGAATCTTACCGCCCAATAGCGTTGCTCAGTGGCTTGTCGAAAATCACAGAGAAGATCATTCTTCGGAAAATTAACAGCCTGAACCTGGAGACTGCGGTGCCGGACGAACAATTCGGATTCAGGAGTGGACACAGTACTACTCTGCTAGTTGCAAAAGTCGTACAAGACGCAATTGATAAGATCAATATGCAACAAAGTACTGTGTTACTCTCCCTAGATGTCCGTAGAGCGTTCGATACCGTATGTTTCAACGGGCTGTTATACAAGCTACTGACAACGCACAATTTTCCACTTTATTTGGTGACGTTGATGCACTCTTACATTAACGGGAGAACTTTCAGAGTGAGGGTGGAAAATTCACCCTCATCGAGAAAGAAAATACACGCCGGAGTCCCTCAGGGAACCGTCCTCTCCCCAAAACTTTTCAGCCTTTACACTTCCGATATTCCTAAATTCCCGTCTACAAAGTTGCCATGTTTGCGGACGACGGTGTTGCACCTAATGGACAAAAGTCATAAATGCAAATATATTTTTTTTAACTTCCAAATATACGAGTTTATAACAAAATACCTGTTTTTTCTTATGCTGGCAAAAAATATGTTGATTCTATGCCTCTATAAAAAACACGACCACTGGAAGTCAAATAAACACTATTTTCAGTATTAAAACTCTATTCGAAACAACAACAGAAATAAAATTGTGGTGTGGTTAATAGTCGAAAAATAATAATATTTAATAATGAGTGGTCTTAATAGAGGTAAGTAATATAACTTCTTACAAATATTTGTTGGGTTTTGTTTTTCTTTGCTTAGTAATTTTGCTCGTAAATATGAAGATTTCTAAAAATTAGGGTGTAGAAAATTAAGCTAAGCTTTTTAAACAAAGTGATCATATGATATCGAAGATTTTTGGTAAATAAGTACTTTACTTATTATAGTTTCTATTGCGGATTAGATTATCTGCAACGGCCTGCAACGAACTAAGATATTTTATTTTTTGTTAGGTGGCTCTTACGAGATATCAAGGAGCGCTCTGTTTGAAAAGTGGTGTACTTACGTCAAAATTTTATTTCAAATAAAGTCATGCCTGCCTATCGATGTAGCTGAAGGTGCAGAACTTACATTAAAAGAACTTAGTATCAGTTTTTGCCGCCAAGTTAATAAATGGTGGCACGAATGCTCGCGATCGCGCAAGAAATTTGAAAAAGATCATGCTGCCTGGCTTAGTGGCACCATGACTGTTAATTTAAATAAACGCCCACATAGTAGTCCAGAGGAACCCTCTAGTTCTATAGGAAGACCCAAAAATTATTCGAGGACTTGTCTGAAAAAAGTAAAATTCGGCGTGTAGCGCCCCTAGTGAAAAATTATACATCAGAGGTATGTTTTGCTGCCACAAGAGTGAGGACTAGCAACAGTAATACATCAAACGCGAAATGTCTGACAACTAAAAAGACCTTGGCATTATTTTACGATCTAAATTTGACTGTCAGAAAGTATGATATTTTACGTTCCGTTGTAAACGCCATACATCCCAACTGTTTCCCAAGCTATCGTTCCCTACTTACAACCAAAAATAAATATTTGCCAGATCATATTTCTGTAACTGAGATATCTGCTGAAGTTCAGCTTCAAGAGCTTTTAGAAAAAACAACAGTTAGTATACTAAATATTTCAGATTTAACTAAGTGCCAAACTAGCGATTTAAAACTTATTTGTAAATGGGGTTTTGACGGTTGCTCGGGGCACAGTCAATATAAGCAAAAATTTGCATCCTCTTCCGCTACTGATGAATATATGTTTCTAATAGCTATGGTGCCGATACAATTGATTGGTAGTTGCAATACTATTGTTTGGTCTAATTGTAGAACTTCATCAACATTTTATTGTAGACCATTGAAATTTTCATTTGTTAAAGAAAATGCCGACATTATTCGTCAAGAGGAAAAAAATGTGGTTGAATCAATTAACGCTCTAAAAACATATACCATTTTGGTAGGGGATGCAACTTTTAAAGTATCATTTGAGATGCTTTTTACAATGTTTGATGGCAGTGTTGCTATTATCTTGTCTCAGACAAATTCATCGGCGAAATGCATCGTTTGTGGAGCCACTCCTAAAGAAATGAACCTTGACACAGTTTTTAACAAACCTCTCCAAATTGAGAACTATCGTTTTGGTATTTCTACTTTGCATTGCTGGATAAGATTTTTCGAGTGTTTGCTACACATAGCGTATCGTTTACCACTTAAAACATGGCAAGTAAAATGCGAAGAAAAGAAAAAAAAATTTGAAAATACAAAAAAAAATATCCAGGAAAGCTTCAAAATTAAACTGGGTCTCATTGTCGATAAGCCAAAGCCAGGATATGGCTCCACAAACGATGGCAATACCGCAAGAAAATTTTTCCAGAATCCACAATTGAGGGCAGAGATAACAGGGCTTAGTAAAGAGCTAATCATCAAATTTCATACAGTTATAAGGGTACTAGTTTCGGGTTTTAAAATAAATATTGAAACATTTAAAGCCTTACTTAATGAAACTCGCACTCTTTATTTAAATCTATATGGCTGGTACTATATGCCCAGCTCGGTTCACAAGGTTTTAGTGCATGGCTGAGAAATAATTGCCTTTTTTGAATTGCCCATTGGACAACTTTCGATGCCTTAGAAACTACGCATAAGGAATTCAGAAAAGTTAGATTACATAACAGCCGAAAAACCTCTAGAATAGCTGCCAATGAAGACGTGTTAAGAAATCTTCTGATATCTTCTGACCCCGAACTGGCATCCCTTAGGCAAATGAAGTCAATACAGAAAAGGTCTGGTTATTCAGATATTAAAGAATACTTGCTAATTGAGGAGCCTCTTTTAAATGATTCAAGTTTGTCTCTAGATTTAAGTTCACTTACCCTAACTAGTGAAGACGAAGATATTAGCGACACTGACTCGGAGTAAAGAATATTTTTCCAAAGCATTAAAGACTTTTTTTACGTAAAGCTTCTTATGATTGCCAGATTAGAACTATTTTCTTATTTAGCGGTTCAGTGTTTTTTGTTTTTGTATCATTTAGAATATTATGTAAAATATCTAGTACTTTTTATGTTTTCCTTTATTACTACCATTGTTTAGTAAAAAAATATATTTTGTTATTTTGTAGTGTTAGTTTATTAAGGTTATTGCAGTTTTACTTTTCATAAGATTTGATTTGTTTTCTTTTCAAAAAATATTAAAATTTTGTGATAAAGTTCAGATCTGTTTATGTAAATATGAAGTTACCGGCCTTTTTTGTATGTTTAACACTGAATACAACTCTATTTTCCAGAAATATTACGTGTAAATACTTTTGTCTCAAATCCCCTATATAGCGCAACACTGTGCGACGTACAGGTTTACGCCAGTTCGTTCTACGCAGACGTGGCCAAGTCACACATTAAGAACTATCTCCACTACCTTCTTCCCTGGTATAAGAAATGGAAAATGGAGATTAACGAGGCTAAGTGTGAGTGCGTAGTACTCACACGAAAGTTCACGAAAAATGTTATCCATGTCCCTATCCAAATTAATAACTTCCGGATACTACCAGCTAAAAACCTTAAGTATCTTGGCGTTATCCTTGACGAACGGCTCCGTTTTGCGTCGCATGTTTCCTATGTACTACAAAAATCCTTCCTCGCGATGCAAAGATATTCGATCCTATCCCCCAAATCCCCATTATCCCAAAGTAACAAATTGGTAATCTACAAACAAATCCTAAGACCTGTGATGATGTATGCTGCACCAGTTTGGTGCAGCATCACAAACACACAGATGGACAGACTGCAGCGTTTCCAAAACGTTGCGTTAAGATGTACAACAGCATCAAGACGCGCCACAGTCATTCGGGAATTGCATGAGCTCGCTGACATAACTATGTTCGGCGAGCACATTCGCAATATCTCGGATGACTTTTACAGACATAAGACTAACGCTTCTAGACTGACAACAAACCTGACTAGGACCAGACAAGAAGACGCTGCAGTACATAAACCTATTTACAGTAGATTACCGATTTATACTGAAAATTTCATTCCTATCCCTTAAACATCCCCGCATTTTTCGAAAAATCTCCATTTTCGACGTCCTCATACTTCGGTGCTAATACTTACTAAGCTCCCAAAATCCTAACTACGTGGTTTTGTGATATTTCGAGTCCTATCACAAGCCACGCCCCTTTTCCCTGACACGACGCTGATTGGACGACTCGTTTGATATACACTCAGACGTTTCCCCAAGATCAGCTAGTCGTGTGTAAATGTTGTATGTATGTGCATGAAACGAACGAATGCTTATGTAAATACGAATGAATGAAGAATAAATGGTTGTATATAATATTAACGTGTAAATGTATATATTGTAAATAACAAAACAGAATGAATGGTGTATCCGTAATGATCATTTGTAAATATATATGTATATAGCACCCCCCCCCCTTTTAAACTGTTTTTTTGTCATTATTTTTTCCAGTGATCCTTTATGTTAATTGTATATACATTAAATAGTAAACTTGTATATATTAAATAAATTTTCTAACCCTGTGTAAATTAAAACCCTGACTCTGCAAGCCTGACGGAAAGAGTCGTCGCCCCTGCATCAACGCATCATGGAAAAACCAAGGGCCAAGACCAGCCCCGGCCGCGTTGTCAGATTGGACCTCCCCAGCTGGGGGTTGTAATCCGTACCTCATGTAAATACTAGTTTTAAGTTTGAAATGATGTAAATAATTATGAAAGAAATAAATGTTTGAAAGTAAGTAAGTAAGTAGTTCTCGTCCAGTGACAACTGTCAGTTCAAAGTGATAGTTGTGTCAGATTTTGCTCCGTTTTAAAAGTGTTATAAAACCGGCAAAAGTAGTCGTAAATTTCTAATTCTTGTTTTATAGTGGTAAGAAAAACACAGACTTTGAGTGCGCGCAAAGACACCGCCGTCAGTGCATGTCCTCCCGAGGACTGGGACAAGGCCCACTCACCGATCAGATATAAACAAGTACACAGAACTGTTAAAAAACCAACATCCACCAAAAATGCCCAACCAAGGACACTCTTCACATAGTGACATTAACACCCCAAATACTCCTTCCCTGGTCCCGAAGAATCCCCAGATCCCAACGGGCTCCAAGAGACCAGCCACCAATAACCCAGAAAACACTTCAAGAAAAACCTTCAAGATGGACCATTACACAAAGAAAAAAGAGAACTCACCATTGGAAACTAACAATAGATTCGAGCCTCTAGCTAACCTGATAGAAGAAATGGAGGAGGATGACCCACCTGCAGACCAAGAAGAAGGAAATATACAAGAAAACCCAAAAAATCCTAGTAACCCACACTTTAAATTACTAGGAAAAGAAGTAACGGTAACTACAGCTACTCATAAAAATAAGGAAAATTCGAAGACATTACCGCCGCCAATCATATTTGATGGCTCCATAAACTCCGGAGATGATTTCAAACAAATGAGAAAAAGCCTTGACGAACTAGTAACAGGTGGCTATACAGGGTGTTCCTAAATGTCGTGCTGATAATAAAGAGGGTGATTCTACAAGTGATTTTAAGAGAAAAAGTTCATGTGACCATACGTCCTAAATCGTTTAAATTTTAAAATACAGGGTGTTAAAGTTTAACTTTTTTATTCGTTTTTGGCGTATACCTTGTACATTTTTTACGATATTTAATTTAAATTTGGTATACAGTCTACCATAATTAAGCTTTATGAAATGGTAATATTACATTTTAAGAAATTATACAGAGTACTCCTTTTTTTGGGACACGGTTCCTTTAGGCCCTCCCAACTTTTTATTGGAACGCCGCTGGTTATTTTTGCTTCTGGAATCGTATTTCGCATTTTATTTTGTAACTTTTTTATGTCTTGTAATTTTCTGATATTTTGCATTGTTTAGAAGATATTATACCACATCTTCTTCTCATTAACCCTCGCACCCTGTCAAAAAAAATCAAGATTGCTATGAAAACATTTTTATTAAGTTTTTTCTGTTGTCATCTTTGACAGTACAATTCTTTCGTATTTACAACAGAAGTCATTTTATGCTAAGTAAGTCAATAATTATTAGTTAACGTGTAAGCTACAGTTTTGAATTGAAATTTATCTACCTAATAAATATGCCGAATTTTACGAATTCTGAAATGGCTGATATGCACTTTATTTATGGCCTTGCCAATGGAAACGCTTTTGAAGCCAGACGTATTTATGGTGAAAGATATCCGAATCGTGTGATACCTGACAGTAGAACATTCTCGAATATTCATCGACGCCTTCATGAAACTGGGCATTTTCAAAAAGATACAGCTAACGCAGGAAGACCTCGTACTGTTAGAACACCAGCTATCGATGAAGCTGTATTAAATGAAATAGATAATCATCCAGAAACCAGCACTAGAAAGATTGCCATAAATTTAAATATTTGTCATCAAATTGTTTGGAGAATCTTGTCGGACCAGCAACTTTACCCATACCATCTTCAAAGAGTGCAAGCACTGCTTCCCCGGGATTTTCCTTTACGGATTAATTTCTGTCAATGGTACCTACAGAGGCTCGCAGTAAATCCCCATTTTGAAAGTCAAATCCTTTTTACAGATGAAGCTAACTTTTCAAGAAATCAAATAACTAATTTTCATAACAATCATTTATGGGCTCAGGAAAATCCACACGCCATAGTAGAAGCGCATTATCAAGAGCAGTTTTCATTAAACGTATGGGCTGGTATTATTGGAGATTATTTGATAGGTCCCTTCTTTTTACCTGCTCGCCTTAATGGTCAGTCATATCGCCAGTTCTTGCAAGAAGAATTGCCACTTCTACTTGAGGAAGTACCACTTTTATTAAGAAACCAACATTGGTATATGCACGATGGCGCTCCAGCACATTTCAGTGTTCTGGCACGTGAATATTTAAATGAAATGTATCCTGAAAGGTGGATAGGTCGTGGAGGACCACAACCATGGCCTCCTAGGTCACCCGATTTAAACAGTTTAGATTATTTCCTATGGGGACATATTAAGTCCTTAGTGTATGTAACACCAGTGGATACTGTGGACGATTTAAGAAATCGCATAATCGCTGGATTTGAAACGGTTAGAAACACTCCCGGTATTTTTGAAAGAGTGCGGGGATCAATGAGAAGAAGATCTGAGGCGTGCCTAATGGCAGGAGGGAGCCATTTTCAACAATTATTGTAATTAGTTAACTAACTTGTATTATTAATAATATATTTTTAGAATAATTAATATTTCAGAAAGCTTAGTTAGGTATGTTTAATTTAAATATTTGGTACACAGTCTACCATAACTAAGCTTTATGATAGTACTGTCCAAGATTACAATAGAAAACACTTAATAAAAATGTATCCATAGCAATCTTGATTTTTTTTTGAGTGCGAGGATTAATGAGGAGAAGATGTGAGGTATAATATCTTCTAAACAATGCAAAATATCAGAAAATTACAAGACATAAAAAAGTTACAAAATAAAATGCGAAATACGATTCCAGAAGCAAAAATAACCAGCGGCGTTCCAATAAAAAGTTGGGAGGGCCTAAAGGAACCGTGTCCCAAAAAAAGGAGTACTCTGTATAATTTCTTAAAATGTAATATTACCATTTCATAAAGCTTAATTATGGTAGACTGTATACCAAATTTAAATTAAATATCGTAAAAAATGTACAAGGTATACGCCAAAAACGAATAAAAAAGTTAAACTTTAACACCCTGTATTTTAAAATTTAAACGATTTAGGACATATGGTCACATGAACTTTTTCTCTTAAAATCGCTTATAGAATCACCCTCTTTATTATCAGCACGACATTTAGGAACACCCTGTATAGTGAAATTCACAAAAAAATCAATTATTGTACAAACAAAAAATTTAAAGGACTATACAACATTCATCAATAATATCCAATCAGATCCTGATAATAAATTCCACACATATGCAACTGACCAATCGAAGAACCATGCATTCATAATAAAAGGACTAGACCACCTGCCGCCAACGGAAGTCATAAAAGATAAATTAAAGAAAACCCACAACCTCAACATCAAAGAAATACACATAATAAAAACTAAAACCCGTCCGCTATACCTCGCTATAACAATGACGGATGTCAAACTCACTCAACTGCAAAACCAAATAAAGCACCTGGACAGCGTCAGGGTCACCTGGGAGCGCAGGCGCCAAGAAAAAAGAATTATCCAGTGCAAAAGATGTCAGATCTGGGGGCACGCTACCACCTACTGCCATAGAGCCCCCAGATGCATGAAGTGTGCAGGGGAGCACTTAACCATCACCTGCTCCGGCAAGCTGCCAGCCAAATGCTCAAACTGCGGTCAGGACCACTGCTCCAACAACGCAAACTGCCCAGTATACACCTACAAACTGTCCAAGCTTCAACCACAATATCAGCAGCAAACCAAAGCCTATGTACCAGCCCCAATCCCAACAAGCAATGCATGGAACACCAGACAAGTCAGGGCAAGTGACGATCCCGCCAGGGCAAGTGGCGGCAGATTTAGTCAGCAGACGCCTCTACAACAGCAGCCACTGCCACGACAACAAGAAGAGAACCAGCCCAGCACAAGTTACGATGCGATGTATCCCCCTCTGCGCGGGAAGACAGGCAGAAACGCGGCACCAGAACTACCAGTTAATAATGAGGTGAGTGACTTCTTGCAGACATCTAGAGAATTAAACAAATTCAATCTTTCGGAAGTTACACGAATGTTTCAAGACCTTATAAATATACTTAATATAACAGACAAACAGACAAAGACATTCATGCTAATAGACTTTGTCAAAACAGCAGACAAATACAATTATTAAAAAATTAAAAATAGTAAATTGGAACGCTAATAGCTTATACCCCAAAAATGGGTGAACTTATTCACTTCTTATCGGCCCATAATATCGACATAATGATTACAACCGAAACAAAACTAACACAAAACACTAAATTTAAAATTAGGAATTATCTAGTTTACCGACTTGATAGGAATGTGAGAGGCGGCGGCGTTGCCATCCTAATAAAACACTCCATTCCTCACAAGCTGATCGACAATTTTCAGTCCCAAATCGAAAATGTTGCAATACAGCTGAGGAATGGAGCAATTATTTGTGCGGGCTTCGCTCGTCCCAACTTGCGCCTGCAAGACGTAGATTACGATAACATTTTTAACGGTCACCCTCAGTTATTATTAATCGGTGACTTCAACTCTAGACATGCGATGTGGCATAATCACTTACGCAACAGAAACGGAACTTTACTGTTCGATTATGTCACAGCGAATATGTTACAAATACTAGTGACGGACAGACCAACACACTACCCTACAAACAGAATGAGACCTACATACATCGACATAATAATAAACAAAAACGTAAATAATCTGTCTGACTCGACTATACTAGACGAGTTATCGTCGGACCATCTCCCTGTGCTAGTAACCTGGGAGACGCAGGTCCAACATGAGAATGGCCCGACGATAACTATCTTTAAAAATCCCAACTGGCCCCTCTACAGAAAATACTTGAACCAACATACAGAAATACACAACGACATACAAACAATAGACCAACTGGAACAAGAAGTGGACAAAATTATAAAAAACATACAAGATGCGCGCGACCTTGTAGGACATAAAGTGAAGTTACAAAGACAAGAAGACCGACTCCCAGACGACATACTAAACCTCATTAGATTTAAAAACAACCCAAGACGAAAATGGCAGCGTTACAGACGAGCGCAAGACAGGGATAGGCTAAGAGTGGTTCAACAAACTATACGATCCAAAATAAACACACACAAAAACGAAGCCTGGCAACAGACCCTTAGGGGGTTATCAACACAAGATAACTCCCTGTGGCGTCTGGCAAAAAGGCTCAAAAACAAACACACAAAAATCCCATCACTCACGCCAAACATAATACAAACAAACAAAGAAAAAGCCACCACTCTGGCCCAAGCCCTGGCCGAAGTCTGTAGCACCCTGCCTGACACGACTAACGAACAAATACAGATCACAGACGAAATTAATAACATCATAAATAAGAAATACCCAATACCCCCCCCCCCTGTATATTCCAAATTAATCCTGAAACCTTCTGAAATTCTCAAAATCATAAATTGCTCAGCCACCAATAAAGCCCCGGGACCAGATGGCATTTCCAACATTTTACTCAAAAACCTACCCAGAAAGACTCTAGTACAACTGACATACATTACAAACGCGATAATTCTGCTGCAGCATTTTCCAATCCAATGGGAAAAGGCAATGGTGGTCCCTATACTTAAACCAGGGAAAAACGCAAATGAAGCAGAGTCCTATAGGCCAATATCGTTGCTGGATACCATGTCAAAAACAGTAGAAAGAGCCCTCCTGATGAAATTCAGAGCAGGCGGTTTAGAGGAAAAAATTCCAACGTGTCAATTTGGTTTCAGGGCGGGCCACACCACAACTATGCTTATAGCAAAAGTTGTGCAGGACGCCCTGGACAAATTCAACATGCAACAAAACACTGTCATGCTCCTGATGGACATCAGGAGGGCTTTTGACACTCTATGGCATAAGGGACTTCTTCACAAACTCTTTTACTAGCACCACCTGCCACTCCATTGGATTACCCTCATTCACTCGTACCTGTCAGACAGACACATTCAAGTAAAAGTGGAAGCCGATTTGTCGGATCCATTTCCAATTTCTGCGGGTGTACCACAAGGGACCGTGCTTTCACCAATTCTTTATAACCTCTTTACGGCGGATATGCCGCAATATCCTAACACTAAACTGGCATTGTACGCTGACGATGCACTAATACATGCGCACTCGTATTTGCAGAGGCAGCAAAGCGTCAAATATTGGGGCATCTTCAGCGAATAATGTCATATTATAACAAGTGGAAGATTACATTAAATCCCACTAAAAGTGAATGCACGGTCCTTACAAAAAAGTTCACAAATAATAAAATCTTCATGCCGCTGGTCATAGAAAACACCCCCATTTTGCCCACACGTAGGGTCAAATATCTAGGTGTGGTTTTGGATGAGAGATTGTCGTACATGCCGCATATAACCGCAACGCTGAAAAAAGCATTTATAGCCATGCAAAGCCTGTACGCCATTCTCTCTCCCAAATCGCACCTATCCCCGCAAAATAAACTGACCATTGTTAAACAAATTATTAGACCAGTCCTAACTTACGGCGCTCCAGTTTGGTGCAGTATGTCAAATACTCAATATAACAGATTGCAAAGAATGCAAAACCTCCTGCTTAGGTGTGTCACATCGGCGAGAAGGCGCACAAGAGTTGCTGACCTTCACCACATGACAGACATACAAACAATCCAAGAATACGTGACAGACATCAGCGACAAATTCTACAGACACAAAATGACAAACTCCGAACTAACTAGAAACTTAACAAACGTGCGCTTTCCCGTCGATGATGCACTTAAGCACGGCCCAATATATAAAAAACTGCCAATCTTCTTTGAAGACCCATAAAAGCAATCACTGTAAATAAAACTTGTACATAGTAGGATTAAGGTAGAATTAAGTAACCCCCAGCCATAAATTGACTACTTGCACCGAACAAGTCGCGTTTCGGTTATAATCATTGTAATTTACCCTTGTATACAGGGTGTCCGGGAAAATGTGGGAAATCTCCCGGATATGAAAAAAACACGTGAAAAGAGTACTACAAGTTCATATAAACTTTTTTCGTATCGGCCTCCTCTTCGGAGATATGGGCTCCCAAAGAGCTCCAATGAAATCAAGTTTTTTACACATAATTATTGAACCACCAGGTATATTCCAATTTTTTTTAATATGATGTATACCAGGTTAGACCCTTCAAATTACTAACCAAGAAAGTATTGTGAAGTACTCACAGCTGCAGGGACGGACTAGCTCTGACACTCATGACCCCATTTTTTTTACGCCCTGTATGATAAGAACTTTGGACCACGTTTTTTACATACCTTTAACCATTGACTAAAAATTAAGTACTCTTCATTCATGTCGTTAATCCTAACCGTTTTCGAAAAAAACGTCATTTTATTTACACTGTTAGTCCCCTAACTTCTGTCGGGTTGAATATGAAAAAGAGGAATTTTTCCCTGTCGCCAACATAGTTTCAATAAAACGTTAAAATTTAACTGCTTAGTTAAAAACTTCGTAAGAGGGTTCAACATGTGCCCCGTGAAGTCTTATACACTCGCGGGCACGACGAACTGAGGACTGCTGTACCCGCCACAATAACCCAGCATTGTTCCTTATTTGATCACAATGAAACGTGATTCTCCGTAGAAGTTCCTCCCTACTATCGACGGGAGTAGAATACACCAAGGTTTTGAGGTGTCCCCACAGGTAAAAATCCAACGGCGTTAGGTCGGGAGATCGAGGAGGCCTGGCAATAGGTCCTCCCCTACCTATCCAACGGTTTGGATAGACGTTATTCAGGTGCTCCTGCACAGCAACGCTGAAATGAGGTGGTGTTCCTTCGTGCATGTAGTACACGTTTCGGCGGATTTCAACTAGTAAGTGCTCTACTAAATCATGAAAAGCGTTCTGGAGGAATTCCAAATAAAGTTGTCCTTTCAGTCGTACCGGCAATACGAATGGTCCAATCAAAAAATTGCCAATGATTCCTGCCCAGACATTAATTGATTGGAACCGATGTTGACGATGCGAAACAATAGTTGCATGAGGATTTTCATCAGCCCATACATGTGAGTTGTGTAAATTCATGCTTCGTCCGTGAAGAGAATCTTCTGGCTTCCAAAGCATTGCAAGATGCAAGACCATACATCAGATGCATATCTGCATACTCAATAAACATGTTATTTCGAATTATTTCACAATTAATTTCACCACGAAATCAGCGATGTGAAAGTTGACAAGTTCTAAAATGCAGGATATTTATTTCTTTCGTACCTAGTAACGTTTGCAACAACAATACTTTGTTTTTGGGGCCGATAAAATAAAACGCACATTTTTTGCGAACCTAGGTCGAATTGCAATTCACAGAATTAGACGTATCTGTTATCGAAATACGCCAAATACATGATGTAAACAATATGACGTTTTTTCGAAAACGGTTAGGATTAACGACATGAATGAAGAGTACTTTTTTTTAGTCAATAGTTAAAGGTATGGAAAAAACGTGGTCCAAAGTTCTTATCATACAGGGCGTAAAAAAATGGGGTCATGAGTGTCAGAGCTAGTCCGTCCCTGCAGCTGTGAGTACTTCACAATACTTTCTTGGACAGTAATTTGAAGGGTCTAACCTGGTATATATCATATTAAAAAAAAATTGGAATATACGTAGTGGTTCAATAATTATGTGTAAAAAACTTGATTTCATTGGAGCTCTTTGGGAGCCCATATCTCCGAAGAGGAGGCCTATACGAAAAAAGTTTATATGAACTTGTAGTACTCTTTTCACGTGTTTTTTTCATATTCGGGAGATTTCCCACATTTTCCCGGACACCCTGTATAATGTAAATAGTGTAAATAGTGTATATAGATATCAAATAGGGAAACAGGTTTCCCTCAATCATTCTAAGGTGGTTTTTTCTATTTTTTCCACCAGACACAAACATACAACTTACATACAAGACAAACTGGACCAAGACAAATTAATTCCTTAAAGCTCCTGCAGCAAAACTAATCTCTAGAACAATGCAGGGGTCACCACCCGGACATATAGTCAACTAAAGTTAAAACCGCGCTCGCAAATATTTCCCCTGGGTCACCATCAGCCCACGGCTCTGCCGGTCTTTCCGCGATGAGGAGGATACATTGTATCAAGTCATCGTGTGCACTTTCTGTTTATATATTATACACCTTTATATATACACATGTTTGAAAATAATTGCGAGAGGAAAAGATTAATAACAATAAAAACCTTTAAAAGTAAAGTAAAAGTAGTTCTCGTCCGCTCTCTGTGCCTTGGAAGGTAACAGATGTATATCGAAGAGCTTGATTTTACAAATAGTGATATTTATTTTCGCATAAATTTAAACTTTCGGACTGTGTCGGTACGCTACCGGCACATATAAATTTCTCCCGCAAAACAGTGCTAAAAACCTGTCAAACCAGTGTTAGTGCTAAAAAACGGACCGTGTCGTGCTGTATCACGTCACATATAATCTAATTAAGTGTCAATCAGTGAAACATTCAAAGAATTCACAATGGAATGCGTCATAGTGCACATACTTTAGTGTTAACAACTGTGCGAGAACTCTCCTAAACAGTTCGCCGTATCGGAGAGCTTTTTCTTTTCCTAAAAGCTCTGTCTAATTAAGGAAGCTTTGTCTACTTTCCTAAAAGCTCCCGATAAGAGGATATTTTAAAATAAACGAGGAGTGAATATTCGCAAACCCAAATTTAACGTTAACGTTAACGGGAAATTTATTCCATTTTTGCTGATCTCGTAAGAGATGGCCACCCCTGGGGGTGCCTCGGGCACCCCAGACATGTCCACTGACGATGATGACGACCGACAAAGCGTGAAAAGTAACAGAAGTGTCTCTAGTAACGCGAGAGAAAGAAGTGCGAACAGTCAACTATCGCAATACTTTAATAGATATTATCAACAGTGTAAAACTTGCGACAAGTTCGCAAAAATGAATAGACAAAACCTTTTGACAAGTGCCGATACATCTAAAGCAATAGAACACTTAAAAATAACCCATAAAGTCATGAGTGGCGCGAAACCTGGCGTAACGAAAAAAGTAAACCCCACAACGGGCGAAATAGTGTATAGTGCAAGGAAAAGTGATAAGACCACAGAAACCGAAAAACAACAGCAGGCAGACAGTGTAACTATGCCTCCACCCCTATCTATTCCTTCAACAAGTGGAATTAAATGACCTCCAGAAAAAAGCCCAGATATACTGAAAACCACTAAATCAATCAGAATAAGCGACTTTCTCAGTAAAGGAACGCACGTACCGACACCTATAACAAACAGATTTGCAGTTTTAACACCAACCGATGACGACAATGACGTCGATGACAATGACATGGAAGTCATAGACGAACCCGTTACCCAGACCGGTGCGGAAGTTAGCGAGAAGGTTAAAGCAACACTCCCAGAAATCAGGCAAAAAGAAAATAAAAAGATCGTCCCCCCGCCGATTATCATAGACGGACAAATGACAACACATGAAGACTTCCTAAAAATGAAAAACGACTTCGACAAGCGGATTAAACTAGGGTATAAACTCAAGTTTGCCAAAAAGACAATTATCGTACAAATCAAGGAGATGAACGAATATAATAGTTTCTTAAGATTGATGCAAAACGATCCAGAAAACATATTTCATACATATGCTACCCAGGATTCCAAAACTCACGCTTTCGTGATCAAGGGACTTGATCACGATCCAGACCCAGAAGACATAAAAAACGAACTTAGACAAGAACATCAATTAGATGTCAAAAATGTGTACATCATGTCAACTAAGTATAAACCACTATATTTAGTAATAACATCTTCTGAAATGAAATTAACTCAGCTACAGACAAAAATAAAACATATTAGCGACATAATAATAACATGGGAGCGTCGACATCAAAATAAAGATGTTATACAATGTCGCAGATGCCAATTATGGGGGCACGCAACAACGTATTGCCACCGCCGACCAAAATGCCTAAAATGCGCCGACAATCATTTGACGCAGGACTGCCCTGGAGATGCTCCAGAAAAGTGTGAAAACTGCGGTAACTCACACATGGCAAACAACATAAATTGCCCTGTATATGAATATAAAATAAATAAGATCCAAGAGAACCAGAGAAAAGTACAAAAGCAGTACACCCCAGCGCCAGCTCCAGCCAATAATGCATGGACTAACAGAACCCCCGGTAGGGCAAGTACCGGCATCACCGCCAGGGCAAGTGGCGGCACCTGTAACCCCCCTGCCCCGCCAAGCCAGCAGAAGAGGAATATGCAGCAGCGTTTCCTCCTCTGCGCGGAGCAACCAGCAATAGACCAGCGCCTGACACGTCCACGGACGAGGTAGGTGATCTTATGCAAACTATAACGGAGTTGCGTAACTTCAATTTAAGAGAAGTAACTAGAATGTTTAAAGATTTATTGAATATTTTAAAGTTGCCAGATAAACAAATAGTAGGACTACAACTAATTAACTACATTCAATCCCTCGACAAATATAACTATTAAAAACCAATAATTATTAACTATTTAACAAATAAATAAATAACTTTAAAAACCTTAAATAAAACCAAATTAGTCCTAGCAAATATAAATTGTAAATAATGTACACAAATAACGATCGTTAAACATGTAAATAAACACACATAAATCTAAAACTATCAAAACTAAAAACAATTTAGATAAATAAAAATAATTGCGTGGAAAGCCCGCAAAAATTGCTATACAGTCCATGGCAGAACGGACGTATCGAACCGCCTACTTCGATAGCTCCCGTGACTGATTGGCCGGGTCGGTGCACGTCACACACCTGAAGGCCAGTCTGTGGCGCCGAGTTACGAACCAAGCAGCACGAGCAGCGAATCTGACCGATAGTAAGAGAGGCATCACAAAAGTGATTCCGTCTTTACTTTCACTTAAATTTAACGCAATATAACGCGTAACATTGCAATCATCAAAAACAACAGCATTTGTAAATAACTTTGTAAATAATAATAATGTAAATACTCAGTTATAGGAAAAAACTTGTAAATATGTAAAATATGTAAATATGTAAAAACTAGTCGTCTGTAAATACTAGACCTAAGAAACTGTACATAATATATAAATAACTTACTCTAACCAAACAAAAAATACCTTCTAAATAAGCATAGGCGTAACGCCTATCAAGCACATCAGTAAATTGTAAATTAAAAAGTACATCAGTAAACTGCGATACATAACAATAAATAGAAATTATATAACAATAAACGGAAATTAGTGCTGTAAATATTGTACATACGGCAACCAAAGGCTGGTAATAAACCAGTTACCCCCCCCCCTCCATCTAGTCATTAAAAATCAAAGTGTTTTTTTTTTAATTTTTCCACCCATAAACTATCTGGTAACTTTATATATTCAATAGTTAGTTCACAAAAAACAACTTTCCTTAAGCTCTGCAATTACCCAACTCCCTCACACGCCGCAAGGATCACCGGACGGACCGTGGACAAATCAGACGCTGCATACATATTAGTTTTCCCCAGGGCGGCCATCAGCCCCCGGCACTGCCGAGTCTTCACGCCGATGAGGATGCGCTGCATATCGATCGGCGTGCACTTTGTATAATATATTTGGTTTATAGTACTTTGTACGTGTACTGTGTACCGTCCCTGTGCTCGTACTTATGTATTATTTTTTGTAAAACTCTGTGTATAGATAATAAGCTGAATAATAAATGCCTTTAAAAGTAAAAGTAGTTCTCGTCCGATCACTGAAGTTAACCTACGTCGGTCGCGGTTAGAACTTGGATCGGTGACCGCTTGGGAATACCGCGTGCTGTTGCCTTTTTTGCATAATGACTTCACTTGACTTAACTTGACGCGACTTTATTTGGTGGCGAGGGGTTTAAATCTGTCAGGGGATGAGGGTGGTATTCAGGGAGGGGATGATATGGATGTTCATTTGCTTGGGGGTTTTCCGGTTTTTGAGGGGGTTGGTGTCGAGGGTGATGATGCCGAGGAAGATCGGCGCCCGAGGGTCGATGCTATAATGCACGAAGACCTAGCATCTCCGCCGAGGGCTGGAAATCCTGGAATGCCAGACCCGATTGACCAGGGGAGGCTCCCGACGCCTATTCCAGACTGCGGGACTCCTTCGTGCGATAGCTAACAACCCCGCGTACGTTCTCGATGAGGATGATCTGGCCCTTATCAATATTTCCCAAACCAACCACCTCCAAATGGATCCTGCTATGTTGTTGATCGGGGCATATATTTCAAAAATTGCTCCCCCAATCCTGGAAGGGAACAACAGGAACGCCAACAACCGGAGAGGCGCTAATATTGGGAGAAGAACCGGTAACCTCGCGCGTCCAGCGAACTGGTCCCAGAAGCGCGCCTTCTGTTCAAAAGGGCCCAGAACTTATATCGTCGGAACAAGAAGTGGGTGGCCGAGCATATTTTGGAGGATGTCCCGTAGGAGGACGGAGGGGCGGAGGGTCCCGAACTGGGGTTGGTGGAGGCCGAATACGAGGGGATTTTTGGGTCGCCGTCAGGGGTGGATGATGAGCCTGTTGTTGATGCACTACCATCGGATCACTCTATTGCTGAGCCAATTAGCGTTGATGAGATAGGCAGAGCGCTGGTGAAAGTCAGGTCCAATGCGGTTGGGCCTGATGGGATTAAACCCAGCCATCTCAAGAGAGTGGCGCCTATCAGGCTCTGCCTTCTCTTCAACGTTATGGTGCTCTTCGGGATAATTCCCGACACCTTAAAGCGGAACAGGACCATTCTCATCCCCAAGGGTTGCGACCCCCAGCTCGTGGGTAATTGGCGTCCGATCGCCATCTCGAGCGCGATTATCAGACTGGAGCATCGAATCCTCGCTGAGCGACTGTCGCGCATCGACTTGTGCAGGAACCAACGCGGGTTCCGCAAGGTGGACGGGGTGGTGTTGAACAACCTGACACTACAGGCCCTGGTCAAGTCCAAGCGCGACAACCGCCAGCCATACAAAATCTTATCGCGGGATCTCCGCAAGGCCTTCGACACGGTGTCCCACGACTCGGTGTCGAGGGCATTGCGGAGGTTCGGAGTCGATGGTATGATCTCCAAGTTCATCATGGAAGGCTTCAGTGGTTCCAGTGATCCATACTGGGGGTGATACCACCGCGGCTTTTCCCTTCCCACCACTGGGTGAGGCAGGGTGAGCCACTCTCGCCGATCCTCTACAATATGATCATTGACGAGCTCCTGGTCAACCTAGAGGAGTCAGGGAAGGGAATCCTGATAAATGAGGGGGTGGGGATGGCGGCACTGGGGAACGCGGACGACCTTAGTCAGGCGTCGGATACCGCAAAGAAGGCGCAGAAGCTCCTGTCATGTTCTGTCGACTTCTTTGCGAGGAGGGGGATGTCCTTGAACGCCAATAAGAGCGTGGCTTTGTCAGTTAACGTGAATCGCGGAAATAAACATATTTACACCATTTCTAGGCCACTGTTCTATGCTGGTGGTGAGCCCTTGAAACAATGTCAGCCCGATCAGCTTTTCAAATATCTGGGGAGGCGGTACGGCGCAATGGGGCAAGCCGACATCAGCATAGGAGAGACCAAAGCCATGCTTGGTAGGATTAGGAGGGCACCACTTCGACCTCATCAAAGATTAGAAATAATAAAAGTCTACCTGATCCCGCGGCTTGTCGATTCCCTCCAGGGCCTGAAGGTAACCCTGAGAGTCCTGAAGAAAACCGACAAGCTAGTGCGAAATGCAGTCAGGGAGATGTTACATCTAAACAGGTCCTGCCAGGATGCCTATATCCACGCCGCGGTGGCAGACGGAGGGTTGGGGGTCCTTTCGATGAGGAAGCATGTCCCCATGATCTTGCTTCACAGGATTTATGGTCTCAGACGCGAAGGAACCCGGCTCTCTGAGGCAATCTTGGGTACGGCCTATGCTACATAGCTTGAGAGGAACCTGGTTAGATGGTGCGGGGAGAATGGGAATTCTGGCCGGGGTATCCGAAGAGGTTGGACCGAGGAACTCGATAGTGGTTATAGCGGCACCGGACTCAGGCAGGGGTCTGAATGCGCCGTGAATGGTTCTTGGGTTCTGGCCCCTCCTCCCTTCTGGTCTGGCCGGGACTACTGTAGAGTAGTTCAGCTGCGTGGAAATCTACTGCCCTTCAGGGGTGTGCCGTCGAATCCGCCGGAGGAACGCCTGTGTCTGGCAGGATGTGGGAGAGTCGAAAGCCTCTCCCACATCCTGAAACGGTGCTGGGCGGCTAAGTCTCCTAGGCCGAAGCGGCATGACTCTCTAGTGGGGCATCTCGGTAAGATCGGTCGGGCCAGGGGGTGGGGAGTGGTCAAGGAGCCAAGGATTAGGGCTGGGAATGGTCTCCTTAGAATCCCTGATTTAATCCTTAACAAGGATAATAAGGTGGTAATCGTCGATGTGGCGGTTTCGTGGGAGGGTCCGGACCCATTACGTCATGCCGGTAACAACAAGACCGCTATATACTCGGAACCTAACTTCCTCCAGGCTGTCGAGCGCCTGTATCCGGGTAAGGTGATCTCGGTAGCGCCCTTGATCGTTGGGGCCCGTGGCATCTGGGATGCGAGAACAAACGCCCCAATATCCAACCGGGAGAAGCGAGAACTTATATGTAAGACAGTGATGGGGAGTCTCATTACCAACAACCATTTCATGAGATCCGCGTAGGTTAGCGCGCGCCAAAGACATTTTTAATCTGGTGTAAAATCGGTGTGTACAAGTATTTTAAACTGTTGTCGTGTCCACTTGCGCTGCCTGTCTCTCGTTCCAGTTCTCGTCCTTATACAACTACACGTCACAATTTTATCTCTTTAAATGTTAAATATTGTATATTTTGGCTAAGGGCTTAACCCGTTTTTGAACTCTTGCAACAGCAACGCTCAACGCCTTCCACCAGAGGCTTCACCTCTTAAAAAGTAACTCCACTGTAAGGGGATTTCACGGGGGGGCCGTCCCCGGAGTTGTGACATTCGCGATGGTGGTGGGGGCTTAAGGTCACCAACCTATTATAATGTTTCCCTTAACGGTTGGGTAATCTCGTTAAACCGTACAGACGCCCTATAAGATTTGATGAGCCGGGTTATTAATGATGATAAGGCGAGTTTCTCTTACAAACCAGGGCCACACTGAAATAGCTCTTAAGTTGACTCTCGTTAAGCAGGTCGAAAAACATGCCAGCAAAAAGGGTTGGCCGGTCTCTGTTGAGCCCAGGATCCGCTGCCCGAGTGGCCTCCTCAGAATTCCCGATATAATCGCCGAAAAAGATATCAACGTTGTCGTCTGTGATGTAACTATTTCATGGGAGGGTCCTGACGCGCTGTTGGTGGCGTCTGCAAATAAGACTTCGATCTATCGAGACCCAGAATTTGCCAGGGGGGTCGAAAGGCTTTACCCTGGTAAAACAATCACTGTTGCACCTCTTGTAATAGGTGCGAGAGGAATATGGGACGGGCGGGTCAATGCGGCCGTCAGCAATCTCTTCAATTTTGGAAAAAATGAGCAGAGAGATTTTGTGTGCCGGGTTATCATCGGCAGCTTGGCGGTTCACCGGTCTTTTAATAGGAATTGACCCGGGGTCGGCCAAGGATGGGACAATTGCTGTATTTGTAATTGTGTCGTCGGGTGTCGTTTCTAACCAAACAAAAAATACCTTCTAAATAAGCATAGGCGTAACGCCTATCAAGCACATCAGTAAATTGTAAATTAAAAAGTACATCAGTAAACTGCGATACATAACAATAAATAGAAATTATATAACAATAAACGGAAATTAGTGCTGTAAATATTGTACATACGGCAACCAAAGGCTGGTAATAAACCAGTTACCCCCCCCCCCCCTCCATCTAGTCATTAAAAATCAAAGTGTTTTTTTTTTAATTTTTCCACCCATAAACTATCTGGTAACTTTATATATTCAATAGTTAGTTCACAAAAAACAACTTTCCTTAAGCTCTGCAATTACCCAACTCCCTCACACGCCGCAAGGATCACCGGACGGACCGTGGACAAATCAGACGCTGCATACATATTAGTTTTCCCCAGGGCGGCCATCAGCCCCCGGCACTGCCGAGTCTTCACGCCGATGAGGATGCGCTGCATATCGATCGGCGTGCACTTTGTATAATATATTTGGTTTATAGCACTTTGTACGTGTACTGTGTACCGTCCCTGTGCTCGTACTTATGTATTATTTTTTGTAAAACTCTGTGTATAGATAATAAGCTGAATAATAAATGCCTTTAAAAGTAAAAGTAGTTCTCGTCCGATCACTTCAAAAATCAAAGTGGTTTTTATAAAAAATTTTCCACCCAAAAACTATCTGGTAACTTTATATATTTAATAGCTAGTTCACAGAAAACAACTTCCCTTAAGCTTTGCAATTACCCAACTCTCTCACACGCCGCAAGGTTCACCGGACGGACCGTGGACAAATCAGACGCTGCCTACATATCAGTTTTCCCTAGGGCCACCATCAGCCCCCGGCACTGCCGGTTCTTCACTCCGATGAGGATGCGCTGCATATCGATCGGCGTGCACTTTATAATAATATATTTGTTTTATAGCACTTGTACGTGTACTGTGTACCGTCCCTGTGCTCGTACATATGTATTATTTTTTGTAAAACTCTGTGTATAGATAATAAGTTGAATAATAAATGCCTTTAAAAGTCGTCCGATCACTGAAGTTAACCTACGTCGGTCGCGGTTAGAACTTGGATCGGTGACCGCTTGGGAATACCGCGTGCTGTTGCCTTTTTTGCATAATGACTTCACTTGACTTAACTTGACGCGACTTTATTTGGGGGCGAGGGGTTTAAATCTGTCAGGGGATGAGGGTGGTATTCAGGGAGGGGATGATTTGGATGTTCATTTGCTTGGGGGTTTTCCGGTTTTTGAGGGGGTTGGTGTCGAGGGTGATGATGCCGAGGAAGATCGGTGCCCGAGGGTCGATGCTATAATGCACGAAGACCTAGCATCTCCGCCGAGGGCTGGAAATCCTGGAATGCCAGACCCGATTGACCAGGGGAGGCTCCCGACGCCTATTCCAGACTGCGGGACTCCTTCGTGCGATAGCCAACAACCCCGCGTACGTTCTCGATGAGGATGATCTGGCCCTAATCAATATTTCCCAAACCAACCACCGCGCCCTCCAAATGGATCCTGCTATGTTGTTGATCGGGGCATATATTTCAAAAATTGCTCCCCCAATCCTGGAAGGGAACAACAGGAACGCCAACAACCGGAGAGGCGCTAATATTGGGAGAAGAACCGGTAACCTCGCGCGTCCAGCGAACTGGTCCCAGAAGCGCGCCTTCTGTTCAAAAGGGCCCAGAACTTATATCGTAGGAACAAGAAGTGTGTGGCCGAGCATATTTTGGAGGATGTCCCGTAGGAGGACGGAGGGGCGGAGGGTCCCGAACTGGGGCTGGTGGAGGCCGAATACGAGGGGATTTTTGGGTCGCCGTCAGGGGTGGATGATGAGCCTGTTGTTGATGCACCACCATCGGATCACTCTATTGCTGAGCCAATTAGCGTTGATGAGATAGGCAGAGCGCTGGTGAAAGTCAGGTCCAATGCGGTTGGGCCTGATGGGATTAAACCCAGCCATCTCAAGAGAGTGGCGCCTATCAGGCTCTGCCTTCTCTTCAACGTTATGGTGCTCTTCGGGACAATTCCCGACACCTTAAAGCGGAACAGGACCATTCTCATCCCCAAGGGTTGCGACCCCCAGCTCGTGGGTAATTGGCGTCCGATCGCCATCTCGAGCGCGATTATCAGACTGGTGCATCGAATCCTCGCTGAGCGACTGTCGCGCATCGACTTGTGCAGGAACCAACGCGGGTTCCGCAAGGTGGACGGGGTGGTGTTGAACAACCTGACACTACAGGCCCTGGTCAAGTCCAAGCGCGACAACCGCCAGCCATACAAAATCTTATCGCGGGATCTCCGCAAGGCCTTCGACACGGTGTCCCACGACTCGGTGTCGAGGGCATTGCGGAGGTTCGGAGTCGATGGTATGATCTCCAAGTTCATCATGGAAGGCTTCAGTGGTTCCAGTGATCCATACTGGGGGTGATACCACCGCGGCTTTTCCCTTCCCACCACTGGGTGAGGCAGGGTGAGCCACTCTCGCCGATCCTCTACAATATGATCATTGACGAGCTCCTGGTCAACCTAGAGGAGTCAGGGAAGGGAATCCTGATAAATGAGGGGGTGGGGATGGCGGCACTGGGGAACGCGGACGACCTTAGTCAGGCGTCGGATACCGCAAAGAAGGCGCAGAAGCTCCTGTCATGTTCTGTCGACTTCTTTGCGAGGAGGGGGATGTCCTTGAACGCCAATAAGAGCGTGGCTTTGTCAGTTAACGTGAATCGCGGAAATAAACATATTTACACCATTTCTAGGCCACTGTTCTATGCTGGTGGTGAGCCCTTGAAACAATGTCAGCCCGATCAGCTTTTCAAATATCTGGGGAGGCGGTACGGCGCAATGGGGCAAGCCGACATCAGCATAGGAGAGACCAAAGCCATGCTTGGTAGGATTAGGAGGGCACCACTTCGACCTCATCAAAGATTAGAAATAATAAAAGTCTACCTGATCCCGCGGCTTGTCGATTCCCTCCAGGGCCTGAAGGTAACCCTGAGAGTCCTGAAGAAAACCGACAAGCTAGTGCGAAATGCAGTCAGGGAGATGTTACATCTAAACAGGTCCTGCCAGGATGCCTATATCCACGCCGCGGTGGCAGACGGAGGGTTGGGGGTCCTTTCGATGAGGAAGCATGTCCCCATGATCTTGCTTCACAGGATTTATGGTCTCAGACGCGAAGGAACCCGGCTCTCTGAGGCAATCTTGGGTACGGCCTATGCTACATAGCTTGAGAGGAACCTGGTTAGATGGTGCGGGGAGAATGGGAATTCTGGCCGGGGTATCCGAAGAGGTTGGACCGAGGAACTCGATAGTGGTTATAGCGGCACCGGACTCAGGCAGGGGTCTGAATGCGCCGTGAATGGTTCTTGGGTTCTGGCCCCTCCTCCCTTCTGGTCTGGCCGGGACTACTGTAGAGTAGTTCAGCTGCGTGGAAATCTACTGCCCTTCAGGGGTGTGCCGTCGAATCCGCCGGAGGAACGCCTGTGTCTGGCAGGATGTGGGAGAGTCGAAAGCCTCTCCCACATCCTGAAACGGTGCTGGGCGGCTAAGTCTCCTAGGCCGAAGCGGCATGACTCTCTAGTGGGGCATCTCGGTAAGATCGGTCGGGCCAGGGGGTGGGGAGTGGTCAAGGAGCCAAGGATTAGGGCTGGGAATGGTCTCCTTAGAATCCCTGATTTAATCCTTAACAAGGATAATAAGGTGGTAATCGTCGATGTGGCGGTTTCGTGGGAGGGTCCGGACCCATTACGTCATGCCGGTAACAACAAGACCGCTATATACTCGGAACCTAACTTCCTCCAGGCTGTCGAGCGCCTGTATCCGGGTAAGGTGATCTCGGTAGCGCCCTTGATCGTTGGGGCCCGTGGCATCTGGGATGCGAGAACAAACGCCCCAATATCCAACCGGGAGAAGCGAGAACTTATATGTAAGACAGTGATGGGGAGTCTCATTACCAACAACCATTTCATGAGATCCGCGTAGGTTAGCGCGCGCCAAAGACATTTTTAATCTGGTGTAAAATCGGTGTGTACAAGTATTTTAAACTGTTGTCGTGTCCACTTGCGCTGCCTGTCTCTCGTTCCAGTTCTCGTCCTTATACAACTACACGTCACAATTTTATCTCTTTAAATGTTAAATATTGTATATTTTGGCTAAGGGCTTAACCCGTTTTTGAACTCTTGCAACAGCAACGCTCAACGCCTTCCACCAGAGGCTTCACCTCTTAAAAAGTAACTCCACTGTAAGGGGATTTCACGGGGGGGCCGTCCCCGGAGTTGTGACATTCGCGATGGTGGTGGGGGCTTAAGGTCACCAACCTATTATAATGTTTCCCTTAACGGTTGGGTAATCTCGTTAAACCGTACAGACGCCCTATAAGATTTGATGAGCCGGGTTATTAATGATGATAAGGCGAGTTTCTCTTACAAACCAGGGCCACACTGAAATAGCTCTTAAGTTGACTCTCGTTAAGCAGGTCGAAAAACATGCCAGCAAAAAGGGTTGGCCGGTCTCTGTTGAGCCCAGGATCCGCTGCCCGAGTGGCCTCCTCAGAATTCCCGATATAATCGCCGAAAAAGATATCAACGTTGTCGTCTGTGATGTAACTATTTCATGGGAGGGTCCTGACGCGCTGTTGGTGGCGTCTGCAAATAAGACTTCGATCTATCGAGACCCAGAATTTGCCAGGGGCGTCGAAAGGCTTTACCCTGGTAAAACAATCACTGTTGCACCTCTTGTAATAGGTGCGAGAGGAATATGGGACGGGCGGGTCAATGCGGCCGTCAGCAATCTCTTCAATTTTGGAAAAAATGAGCAGAGAGATTTTGTGTGCCGGGTTATCATCGGCAGCTTGGCGGTTCACCGGTCTTTTAATAGGAATTGACCCGGGGTCGGCCAAGGATGGGACAATTGCTGTATTTGTAATTGTGTCGTCGGGTGTCGTTTCTAACCAAACAAAAAATACCTTCTAAATAAGCATAGGCGTAACGCCTATCAAGCACATCAGTAAATTGTAAATTAAAAAGTACATCAGTAAACTGCGATACATAACAATAAATAGAAATTATATAACAATAAACGGAAATTAGTGCTGTAAATATTGTACATACGGCAACCAAAGACTGGTAATAAACCAGTTACCCCCCCCCCCCTCCATCTAGTCATTAAAAATCAAAGTGTTTTTTTTTTAATTTTTCCACCCATAAACTATCTGGTAACTTTATATATTCAATAGTTAGTTCACAAAAAACAACTTTCCTTAAGCTCTGCAATTACCCAACTCCCTCACACGCCGCAAGGATCACCGGACGGACCGTGGACAAATCAGACGCTGCATACATATTAGTTTTCCCCAGGGCGGCCATCAGCCCCCGGCACTGCCGAGTCTTCACGCCGATGAGGATGCGCTGCATATCGATCGGCGTGCACTTTGTATAATATATTTGGTTTATAGCACTTTGTACGTGTACTGTGTACCGTCCCTGTGCTCGTACTTATGTATTATTTTTTGTAAAACTCTGTGTATAGATAATAAGCTGAATAATAAATGCCTTTAAAAGTAAAAGTAGTTCTCGTCCGATCACTTCAAAAATCAAAGTGGTTTTTATAAAAAAATTTCCACCCAAAAACTATCTGGTAACTTTATATATTTAATAGCTAGTTCACAGAAAACAACTTCCCTTAAGCTTTGCAATTACCCAACTCTCTCACACGCCGCAAGGTTCACCGGACGGACCGTGGACAAATCAGACGCTGCCTACATATCAGTTTTCCCTAGGGCCACCATCAGCCCCCGGCACTGCCGGTTCTTCACGCCGATGAGGATGCGCTGCATATCGATCGGCGTGCACTTTATAATAATATATTTGTTTTATAGCACTTGTACGTGTACTGTGTACCGTCCCTGTGCTCGTACATATGTATTATTTTTTGTAAAACTCTGTGTATAGATAATAAGTTGAATAATAAATGCCTTTAAAAGTCGTCCGATCACTGAAGTTAACCTACGTCGGTCGCGGTTAGAACTTGGATCGGTGACCGCTTGGGAATACCGCGTGCTGTTGCCTTTTTTGCATAATGACTTCACTTGACTTAACTTGACGCGACTTTATTTGGGGGCGAGGGGTTTAAATCTGTCAGGGGATGAGGGTGGTATTCAGGGAGGGGATGATTTGGATGTTCATTTGCTTGGGGGTTTTCCGGTTTTTGAGGGGGTTGGTGTCGAGGGTGATGATGCCGAGGAAGATCGGTGCCCGAGGGTCGATGCTATAATGCACGAAGACCTAGCATCTCCGCCGAGGGCTGGAAATCCTGGAATGCCAGACCCGATTGACCAGGGGAGGCTCCCGACGCCTATTCCAGACTGCGGGACTCCTTCGTGCGATAGCCAACAACCCCGCGTACGTTCTCGATGAGGATGATCTGGCCCTAATCAATATTTCCCAAACCAACCACCGCGCCCTCCAAATGGATCCTGCTATGTTGTTGATCGGGGCATATATTTCAAAAATTGCTCCCCCAATCCTGGAAGGGAACAACAGGAACGCCAACAACCGGAGAGGCGCTAATATTGGGAGAAGAACCGGTAACCTCGCGCGTCCAGCGAACTGGTCCCAGAAGCGCGCCTTCTGTTCAAAAGGGCCCAGAACTTATATCGTAGGAACAAGAAGTGGGTGGCCGAGCATATTTTGGAGGATGTCCCGTAGGAGGACGGAGGGGCGGAGGGTCCCGAACTGGGGCTGGTGGAGGCCGAATACGAGGGGATTTTTGGGTCGCCGTCAGGGGTGGATGATGAGCCTGTTGTTGATGCACTACCATCGGATCACTCTACTGATGAGCCAATTAGCGTTGATGAGATAGGCAGAGCGCTGGTGAAAGTCAGGTCCAATGCGGTTGGGCCTGATGGGATTAAACCCAGCCATCTCAAGAGAGTGGCGCCTATCAGGCTCTGCCTTCTCTTCAACGTTATGGTGCTCTTCGGGACAATTCCCGACACCTTAAAGCGGAACAGGACCATTCTCATCCCCAAGGGTTGCGACCCCCAGCTCGTGGGTAATTGGCGTCCGATCGCCATCTCGAGCGCGATTATCAGACTGGTGCATCGAATCCTCGCTGAGCGACTGTCGCGCATCGACTTGTGCAGGAACCAACGCGGGTTCCGCAAGGTGGACGGGGTGGTGTTGAACAACCTGACACTACAGGCCCTGGTCAAGTCCAAGCGCGACAACCGCCAGCCATACAAAATCTTATCGCGGGATCTCCGCAAGGCCTTCGACACGGTGTCCCACGACTCGGTGTCGAGGGCATTGCGGAGGTTCGGAGTCGATGGTATGATCTCCAAGTTCATCATGGAAGGCTTCAGTGGTTCCAGTGATCCATACTGGGGGTGATACCACCGCGGCTTTTCCCTTCCCACCACTGGGTGAGGCAGGGTGAGCCACTCTCGCCGATCCTCTACAATATGATCATTGACGAGCTCCTGGTCAACCTAGAGGAGTCAGGGAAGGGAATCCTGATAAATGAGGGGGTGGGGATGGCGGCACTGGGGAACGCGGACGACCTTAGTCAGGCGTCGGATACCGCAAAGAAGGCGCAGAAGCTCCTGTCATGTTCTGTCGACTTCTTTGCGAGGAGGGGGATGTCCTTGAACGCCAATAAGAGCGTGGCTTTGTCAGTTAACGTGAATCGCGGAAATAAACATATTTACACCATTTCTAGGCCACTGTTCTATGCTGGTGGTGAGCCCTTGAAACAATGTCAGCCCGATCAGCTTTTCAAATATCTGGGGAGGCGGTACGGCGCAATGGGGCAAGCCGACATCAGCATAGGAGAGACCAAAGCCATGCTTGGTAGGATTAGGAGGGCACCACTTCGACCTCATCAAAGATTAGAAATAATAAAAGTCTACCTGATCCCGCGGCTTGTCGATTCCCTCCAGGGCCTGAAGGTAACCCTGAGAGTCCTGAAGAAAACCGACAAGCTAGTGCGAAATGCAGTCAGGGAGATGTTACATCTAAACAGGTCCTGCCAGGATGCCTATATCCACGCCGCGGTGGCAGACGGAGGGTTGGGGGTCCTTTCGATGAGGAAGCATGTCCCCATGATCTTGCTTCACAGGATTTATGGTCTCAGACGCGAAGGAACCCGGCTCTCTGAGGCAATCTTGGGTACGGCCTATGCTACATAGCTTGAGAGGAACCTGGTTAGATGGTGCGGGGAGAATGGGAATTCTGGCCGGGGTATCCGAAGAGGTTGGACCGAGGAACTCGATAGTGGTTATAGCGGCACCGGACTCAGGCAGGGGTCTGAATGCGCCGTGAATGGTTCTTGGGTTCTGGCCCCTCCTCCCTTCTGGTCTGGCCGGGACTACTGTAGAGTAGTTCAGCTGCGTGGAAATCTACTGCCCTTCAGGGGTGTGCCGTCGAATCCGCCGGAGGAACGCCTGTGTCTGGCAGGATGTGGGAGAGTCGAAAGCCTCTCCCACATCCTGAAACGGTGCTGGGCGGCTAAGTCTCCTAGGCCGAAGCGGCATGACTCTCTAGTGGGGCATCTCGGTAAGATCGGTCGGGCCAGGGGGTGGGGAGTGGTCAAGGAGCCAAGGATTAGGGCTGGGAATGGTCTCCTTAGAATCCCTGATTTAATCCTTAACAAGGATAATAAGGTGGTAATCGTCGATGTGGCGGTTTCGTGGGAGGGTCCGGACCCATTACGTAATGCCGGTAACAACAAGACCGCTATATACTCGGAACCTAACTTCCTCCAGGCTGTCGAGCGCCTGTATCCGGGTAAGGTGATCTCGGTAGCGCCCTTGATCGTTGGGGCCCGTGGCATCTGGGATGCGAGAACAAACGCCCCAATATCCAACCGGGAGAAGCGAGAACTTATATGTAAGACAGTGATGGGGAGTCTCATTACCAACAACCATTTCATGAGATCCGCGTAGGTTAGCGCGCGCCAAAGACATTTTTAATCTGGTGTAAAATCGGTGTGTACAAGTATTTTAAACTGTTGTCGTGTCCACTTGCGCTGCCTGTCTCTCGTTCCAGTTCTCGTCCTTATACAACTACACGTCACAATTTTATCTCTTTAAATGTTAAAAATTGTATATTTTGGCTAAGGGCTTAACCCGTTTTTGAACTCTTGCAACAGCAACGCTCAACGCCTTCCACCAGAGGCTTCACCTCTTAAAAAGTAACTCCACTGTAAGGGGATTTCACGGGGGGGGGCCGTCCCCGGAGTTGTGACATTCGCGATGGTGGTGGGGGCTTAAGGTCACCAACCTATTATAATGTTTCCCTTAACGGTTGGGTAATCTCGTTAAACCGTACAGACGTCCTATAAGATTTGATGAGCCGGGTTATTAATGATGATAAGGCGAGTTTCTCTTACAAACCAGGGCCACACTGAAATAGCTCTTAAGTTGACTCTCGTTAAGCAGGTCGAAAAACATGCCAGCAAAAAGGGTTGGCCGGTCTCTGTTGAGCCCAGGATCCGCTGCCCGAGTGGCCTCCTCAGAATTCCCGATATAATCGCCGAAAAAGATATCAACGTTGTCGTCTGTGATGTAACTATTTCATGGGAGGGTCCTGACGCGCTGTTGGTGGCGTCTGCAAATAAGACTTCGATCTATCGAGACCCAGAATTTGCCAGGGGGGTCGAAAGGCTTTACCCTGGTAAAACAATCACTGTTGCACCTCTTGTAATAGGTGCGAGAGGAATATGGGACGGGCGGGTCAATGCGGCCGTCAGCAATCTCTTCAATTTTGGAAAAAATGAGCAGAGAGATTTTGTGTGCCGGGTTATCATCGGCAGCTTGGCGGTTCACCGGTCTTTTAATAGGAATTGACCCGGGGTCGGCCAAGGATGGGACAATTGCTGTATTTGTAATTGTGTCGTCGGGTGTCGTTTGACTTGGTGCTTTTCACTTTAGTTCCTTTCTTTATGTTTTATATTTTATATTATTGATAATGTCTTTTATGTATAAGTGTATCATTCACAGGCTATATTTTAACATATATATTCTACCTATTTTTAAAAAAATACTCTGTTCTGGCCACTTGCAAATTCTATGTGAAGCCCGTCAGGCTGTTCTTTTATTATGAACAAAAATTAAAATAAACACCGCACGACGCTTGACATTGAATTATTTAATTGGAATAAATAAAATCCATCTCTTGCATTCTAATACAGGAATAATAAAACTTAAAATATTCCTTAATAAATAAAAATCTCTAAACTAAATAACAACTAAAATGCATAATAAAATTAAAATTATAAAATCTTTTTTGGCGAAGGTGTCATATTTCCCCAGATATTCATCATTTTTTCCAAATTTCTATACATTTTTCATATTATTTATTTAACATTTCGGAAACCACTCTACGTGCTGCGATTGCATATCGCTGGCCTCGCCTTTATTTTATGAACCCTGACCAGTTTGAACTGTTAGTATAAACTGTTCTTGGGGGATTCATATAAAAAGCGTACCAGCGAGGTGCAAGAGGAGGCGTCACTGTGGTGCCGCACGAACAGTACAATTAGCGCCAGCCCTTTAGGCTGACTGAGTACTCCGATAGAAGCTGCCCCCTACGCTACCCAACCTAGCAACGTAAGTGAATTGTGTACCTGAATAAATCATACAAGTGTTTTGGTAAACCGCAGCCTATTTTATCAACCCTGACGACCCCTAGCGCGACATTTGGTGGAGGTGCCTGGTTCGTTCTCGTTGGTAAGTTCTTCCTAACTTGCCAAGGGCCTTGTGTGTTTTATAATTTTTTACTATCTCTTTCAGGTCATTTTAGTGTTTTTCAGTGCATTTTTAAAGTGTTTTTTTTTGCAGGGCGTTATAGTGCATTTTTTTGTCAAATTATTTTTTACAGTGATTTTTTTTAAAGGGCATTTTTGCAGTGTTTTTTTTTCAGGGTATTTTTTTACATGGGTTTTTAAAGGGTATTTATTTTACAGTGGTTTTAAGGGGAATTTTTACAGTGCTTTTTACGTCTATATAATTTTCCTACCCCATTCTTATCCCTAAAAACGTTTGACATAATTTTGTCTTGTGCCCGTTAACGCTGGCGAGATTAAAATTATTCAAACAGAACCTATAGGAAAACCCACCTCGTGCCCGTTAACGCTAGCGAGGCTAGGTTTACTATAAATCCCACCTCAAAGCGTCTACTGTAGTCCTGTCTTGTGCCCGTTAACGCTGGCGAGATTAGATTACATAGACTGCTAAATATAGAAATAGTTCCACCTCGTGCCCGTTAACGCTGGCGAGGCCAGAATTATTATATATTGGGGATATTCACTAAACAACCCTTAACCCTTTTATTCCTGTTATCCCTTTTATTTTAATTTTTATGGCCCGTAGGAAGCTTAACAAGATTCAAAGAGAACGAAAAAGGCAAGAGAAGTTGGGGGTTGTTAATAACGGCACATCGTTAGGTTTACCAAATACACTACCCGTAAAAATTTTTATTTCAAACGAGCAACAATTAAGGGCCCTGAGATTAAAAAGGAAATTTTTAAATTTATTTGGCGACAATGAAATATAATATTTTGTTTTTATGACATTGAGGTCGTCGCTCGTGAACTTAAAGTGTATTTTGAAATTTAATACACAAGGTTCGCGTACTTGGTATGTTATCAATTAAAGTTGAACATGCTATTATTATAATATTATTAACAAAGTGTTATGCAAATAGTATCGTAATTTTTATAAACATGTTTATATATTGAAGCGCCATTTAAATATAAAATTTTCCTATTTTCCTAAATATATATATTTTTTTTAATTATTTTTTATTACCTTATAGGTATATTTATACTGCCCTTTTCTTTTATCGCCATTTTGATAAGGTACCACAGAAATATTTATATTTTATTTATCATTATTAGGGTTAATACTGAACATAATATACGGATATTTTGCCTCTGATGTCTAGTGACCAGCCGCCACGCCCGATAACAAGGTCCACTAGAGTCAAATATAAACTAGTAATAGATAATAAAAACTCGTTTTCTCCGGTCCACCGCAGTACAGAGCTTTTCGGGAACCCCGATCCATTCGCGAGAGCATCGCGAGTTTCTCGATCACCGCCAGCCACCCCTGAAAACGATAATTTTAGTACTAGTGACAACAAAAATAGTAGTGATAATAAGCAGAACATTAGTGATATAACAAATAGTGCCAACAAGACAGAGGGTTGTACAGAACCCACGAATCAAACACCCCCAACAGACAACGCTAATTGCGACCAATCCTCCGAGGATAGCACGGACGACGACGACGAAGTGTTTGATAATCCGAACCCCGAACCCCCTCAACAAGAAGCAACCACGATGGCAGATACGACATTTGCCGACAGTTTAGCCGCCCCAAAGTCTCCTGCGGTTCCCAACTTTTTATGCCCTTCAACGTTCAATCCTTGCACCAGCAACGCCTCATCATTTCTAAAGCAATACGAAAGAACTAGCGCTTCTAACGGATGGACTGACGCACTAAAAATGTCATATATGGAATCATTTTTAGAAGGTGCGGCCCATCTATGGATAACAAGGCACAAAAACGCCCAGAATAATGCAGATAAAAAATGGACAGACATCAAAGAAGACTTCCTTAGGGAATTCGGAAAACGTAAGACAAAAGGATCACTAGAAAAAGTGCTCTATTCCAGGACACAGCAACCTAAAGAATCGATAAGATCTTACTACTTCGATCTTTTAAACACCTATGGAGAATATGACCCAGACTGTGACGTGGAAGGGTTTATAAAATTTTTCGAAAGCGGCCTAAGAGACGACTTGCGTAAACATTACCGCCTTATCTCGGATGACCAAATGGACTGGACACAACTAAAAAAGGTAGTAGATAAGCTCGAAGATGACGACATCGTTTCCAATCGCAATACGACATTTCCACCAGGGAATGGGTCCTGTACCGGACACTGCTGCAACCAGGGAAACAACAATTTTGGAGGTCGCTCCAGCTACCAAAATAATAATTATCGCCAAAATAGAAATAATTATTCACATTCACACCAACAATGGCAAAACTATTCAAACACAAGAAGATACTACCCTCAAAACCAACCCAATCATCAAAGTCATTGGAATAATAGGGATTATCAAAGAAACCAAAACCAAAATTACAATAGCCCTCCTAGGCTAAACCCACCTCGGACACAAAGAAATACGTCATACATTCCAAATACAAGGAACCACGATGGACGCCCTAGGTGTTACAACTGTAACAAAGTAGGACATACAGCCTCAGCGTGCCAAAACACTACGTTTAATAGAAACCCAAACGACACAGGACGCCGTTTCTGAACCCCGACGTCGTCCTCTCCACACAAGAGGGTTCTGAAGCTTCTAAACAGCGGAAAGAACTATTAACAGTTACAGTGTCTATCAACGGCAGAGAAATTAGAGCAGTAATTGACACAGGATCCCAAATGAATATCGTGAAAAAAAGTTTTATTTCAGGCTTCCAAAATAAACACAATACTCATCTTTTAGCAGCTAGAGGACATAGAGTACCCGTCTTGGGAAATACCTGTCTTCAGCTAGACTTTTCAGATTTCTCTACCCCATGCAAAGCACTAGTAATTGAAACACTCCCCTTCCCTCTAATATTAGGTCTAGAATTTTTAGAGCAGCATTTAGCGGCAATCTGTCTCAGGTCAAGGTCAATCGAGCTGATCCACAAACACATAAAATACAATATACCAATCAATTCGGAAAGAACAAATATAAGTTCCACAAACCTTTTCACAGGACCGTCCGCACCAGAAACGTGTCCCACAACACTTTCCAAGGCACAACTCTACGAAAGCTATAAAAAAGAAGCCTTAAAAAATATCAAATATCATTTACAGGAACTTTGCCAAGAACGTCAAAAAACGTACCAGCTCGAAGATACCTCAGCGAAGATATGCATACCTGCACACACGAGCACCGATAGTCTACAGGAAAACAAAATATATTTACAACAGACTAATCAAAAAGAAACCGTTGCAGCCCTCGAGAAAATATCATTGCTTTCAGCAGTACCCGAACAGGAATGTAATTTAAACAATCAGCCAAAAATGGCGATAGTCTCAGAAAAAACCGAAGATAATACTGAACCAAACACTCAAGACCTGCTGACAAAACACGTCATAAATACGTCAGAGAAAGTACTCTTGCGAAACGACGTAATCATAAAGCCAGGCGAAATTTCCGTCATCTCTACAAGCTGTAATAATGAAAAAGAGACCCTTACGGAGTACGATTTTTTCGAAAACGAAAACTTTTTTATTGCAAATGAGTTACTAATGGTGAAAATATCAGTCCACAAAAGTGAATTAAATATGACAATAATGAACAAGGGCTCCTACCCAGTACGATTGTACAAGGGACAAACCATCGGTTTCATCCAAACCATAGAAAAGGTGACAACACCGCAACCCAGCATCATTCTATACTTGGACCTGAACAATGAGGATGAAGTCACCCTCGAAGACCACGATTTAGGCCACCTTGACGACCCAGACTTTAAAGTAAAAATGGAACACCTCCTCCAAGAATTCTCAGACGTATTCTCAAAATCGACAGGTAAAATGGGCTTAACCAGCCTCGTCGAACATAAAATAGACGTCGGTGACGCACAACCTATAAAGTGCCGTCCTTACAGAGTGTCCCAAAAAGAACGGGAAATAATAGACGAACAGATACAAGAAATGTTGAGCAATGATATAATACGGCCCTGTCATTCTCCATGGGCAAGTCCTATAGTACTCGTCAAAAAGAAAGATGGTACAGTGAGATTTTGTGTAGATTACAGAAAAGTTAATGGTGTTACCCGCAAATCCAGTTATCCCATTCCCAACATTGACGATATACTTACATATTTCGGAAAAGCCAAATACTTCAGTTGTTTGGATATGTTCAGTGGCTATTTTCAAGTAAGAGTGGAAGAAGACTCGAAGCAATATACGGCCTTTGTGGCACAAGGTCACGGATCCTACGAATTCAATGTCCTCAGTTTCGGATTATGTAACGCACCAGCCACGTTCCAGGCACTAGCTGACAGGGTATTTCAGGGAATGAAATGGAAAGACGTGGTAATTTATCTCGACGATATTTTAGTATTTTCCAGAACCAAAGAAGAGCATATAGAAAAACTTCGAAAAGTTTTCGAAAGACTACGAGAAGCAGGACTCACCCTTAAGCCGAGCAAATGTAACTACGCAAAAACAGAGGTCAAAGTCTTAGGACACATTGTTAGCGAAAACGGAATATCACCAGACGAAGACAAACTTCTTGCTATAAAGAACTTCCCAGTGCCACACGACATCAAGTCCATTCAAAGTTTTTTAGGGCTGTGTAACTATTATAGAAAGTTCATAAAAAAATTTCTCTCTCTTAGCTCGACCATTACACGAAACAACCAAGAAAGACAGCAAATTTAACTGGGGACCAACGCAACAACAATCATTTGACGTATTAAAAGAAAAACTTCTTACAGCCCCTGTCCTATCACACTTTAACCCAAACAAAGGATGCGAACTACGAGTAGATGCTTCCAGAATCGGATCTTACTACAAGAAGAAAACGATGGAAAGGCACACCCAATAGCCTACATAAGCAGCAGCTTATCGAAAGCTGAAACAAACTACGGAATCACGGAATTGGAAGGATTAGCAGCTATTTGGTCACTAGGATATCTTAGACATTTAATATATGGACGACCAGTAAAAATTGTCACCGATCACCATGCCCTTTGCTGGATCCGCTCCCTAAAGGACCCAACCGGCCGCCTTGCAAGATGGTCACTAAAACTTTCAGAATACGACTACACTATAGTTCATAAAAGCGGATCGTCTCACAAAGACGCGGACTGCCTATCTAGAAATCCTGTCCTTAGTGCAGAAACAAGCCAAGATGTTGACGAAATTCCTACATTTTTGCTGCAACCCTCAGATATCGTTTCGGAGCAAGCTGCGGATGATGAAATTGCAAATCTAATAAAAGCCGTTACAGATCCGGATGACGGATCATTTCCTCTAGGCCTGAGACGAAGAGCAAAAAATTTCCGCATCATAGGTGGTGCCCTATACAAAATCAACCCCTCACCAGAAGGTTCTGAAAACTTACTTGTAATCCCAAAACAGTTAATTCAAGAAATTCTTTTTAGCCACTACTGTGAGCCCCTTTCAGGACATTTAGGTATAACCAAAACTCTACATAAAATCAAAAACAGGTATTACTGGACAGGCCTACAAAAAGACGTAGAAAAGTTTGTCAAAGGATGTGTTGACTGACAAGCTAGAAAAGGACAAGAAAATAGACGACCAGTTGGCCTTTTACAACCTATCCCGGTGAGTACACCCTTTCAGAGAGTTGGCATAGACATCCTAGGTCCGTTCAGAAGAAGTAAGTCAAGGAAAACCGTTATCATAGTAGCTACAGATTATGCTACACGATGGGCTGAAACAAAGGCCTTATCTTCTGGAAAAGCGGAGCCTGTGGCGAAATTCATCCTAGAAAACATTATCGCACGTCATGGCGCACCCAGGTACCTATTAAGTGACCGAGGCCAAACATTTCGTTCAGAGTTAGTCCAAGAACTTGCAAAGAGTATGGGAACAGTTAACCAGTATACAACTGCCTATCACCCCGCATGCAATGGACTAACTGAAAGATTTAACAAAACTTTAGCCGATATGCTAGCAATATACACTAATACAAACCAGACAGATTGGGATGTAGCACTCCCACTAGTCACTTTCGCATATAATACCGCCAGACAAGAAACTACTAAATTTTCGCCCTTCATGTTAGTCTATGGACGTGAACCAATCTTGCCCACAGAAGCAAACCTAATGGAGACAAATATCGCAACAGATAGCTTTAAATTACGAGAAATTGCGTTGGCAGCTAGAAGCGAAGCTGTAGATAATATCGTTAGAAAGCAGCACCTGGACAAACAACGCTACGATGACAAGCACAGACACTTAGAATTTCAAGAAGGGGACAAAGTCAAAGTGTTCACCCCAGTCAGGAAAGTAGGCAGAAGCGAAAAACTACTTTTAAGATGGTTCGGACCATACTTCATTACCAAGAAATTGGGCGAGGTAAATTACGAAGTCCGCAAAGGCCCTTCCCAGACATGTAAAAAAGATGTAATCCACGTCAGCAGTATTCTACCTTATAACGATCCATGGGCCCCAGAGGTCACCCCGCCTAAAGAGGACACCTAAAATAAATTATAATATGTACATAACTTAAACTATTATTTTGTAATTTTTTTTTTTAATATATATCCTTATACTAATATATACATACAAGTATTTTTGCACATATAAAATATTAATATAAAAATTTATACCCTACTATAGAGTCTAGAGTCGATAACATTTCAGTCTTATCTCCTAATATTAATCACAATATTCTTTCTATATATTATAGGATGTTTATCATCATCATATTTTTACACCATGCCACCGCACAAGGATTGGAACTTTCAGCAGGAGCATTTTGGCGACCACTTCCTTTAACGGTAACGTATGAAGCAACCATACCATTGACATACGAAGCTAAATGGTATGAGGCCGAGGAAGTAAGCACAGATAAAAAACAAAATGACCCGTGTAATACTAGCGAGTCTCATTGTTACTTTCAAAATATTCTCAATAATCTTGAAGATGCTTTCGATACAGAATTTCACTCTCTCGAGCAAAACTGGAACACGAAATACCTAAAAAAATACTCTAAACTTTCGGAAAACTTCAGGCAAAATCGCGCGTTAGATTTTTTGGGAGAAGGGTTATCTTGGTGTTGTGGGGTAGCCACCCAACACAAATTAGACTCACTAGTCATGGACGAAAGTAATCTTCAAGAACAAGTATTAAATCTAAACAAAGCATTATCTAAAACATTAACAACTATCTCTCAAAGGTCCGAAAAATTCCTTGAATATGAAAATTCAGTAAGCAAAGCTTTTAACACTAGAGAAAAACACTTACGTAGAGTAGAAGCATATGCAAATGAGCTCAAAAATTCTGTAATCAAAGAGGAAAACCACCTCAACGCTGATATAATTTCAATTCTAAAACGACAATTCAGAACTTTAAACCGGCAAGTAAAAACGACCAGGGCAATTAAAAGACAAGGTATCCTAAATTCGTATATGCAGCACCGCATACCCATATCAATTTTAGGTCCCGAAGTCCTTACTCACGACCTTCGAAATTTAAACAAAGAAATAGATGCCTACGGGCAAAGTCTCGCTATACCTTTACAAAAAATTTCTAACTACTATCAACTAAGTATCTGCGATTGCACATTTTCTGGTAATAAAATTTTCATAAACATTAGAGTCCCTATAACGCAAAAATCGAATAATTGGGAACTATTTGAACTAATTACTATACCATTTTCTTGGAATAACCAAACATGTACTATCCAACACCAAGCTTTATATTTGGCAGTATCATATCAGGAAAATCATCAACTCTCAGATATCCGCCAAATATCAGGCTCGGGCCTTAGACATTGCAAACCCTTTGATGATAGACTCTGTTACATACCACGTTTTTCTGCAGACTCATTTCAGGGACCTAACTGCGCAAAAAAGCTTTTTAAGGGTGCGTCAGTAATAGAACTAAATTACCACTGCCCTATGCAGTGTCACAAATCCGACACAACGGAAATATCGGAAATAACACAAGAAGTGTACATTGTAATAAACCCCAAGCCAGATTCAAAAATTGTTTGCCCTAATACGACAACAACAATTCCGCAAACATCCTATACATTCCCCGGAGCAATAAAAGTAACCGTCCCCTGCAATTGCGAGTTGTTCGCAGAAGGAGAGATACTAATCCCAAAAAGATTTCCATGTAAGGAACGCCCACTTATAGAGGCATCCACTATTCACATCCTCCCCGCAGCATGGACCAACCTAAAATCCTTCGTCCTTAATCCAAAATACCCAAACGCTCCCCAATTTCTTGATCTACAAGAATCTCTAAATCCCAATTGGACTCTTACAATCCCCCACCTAAATATAACCACCACTAAAGATCAAGTCCAAGAAATCACGGACACCATACAAAATCACATTAAATACATATTACCAATTACACACAACATTACTAGCGGAACAATATTTTTAATCTGGAATATTATCTTATCTGTATTACTGGCAATGCTCTTCTTTAAAAATCCCAATGCTTTTACGGTAATCCCTAATTTTATTAACCCCGTACGAGGGGAAAATGACCTTATACAGCACGACATTTTCTTAGGTACATTGATTGCGGCCTTTGCACTGTTTGTAATTTATATATTAACAAGGTACCTACTATTATGGCTGACATGCAAAAAGTCCAAAACCAATAATGCAAACTCTAGTCCCAGACAGACTGACGACGCAACACAGCAATTCATTATAGAGATACCAACAAGAAACTTAGAATTACCCAGTGGCACAAGCCTATCTTGCTCCCTTTCCAAACTAGACGAAACATGATGTCATAATTTCTACAGCCTTTAAGTCATTAATCACTTAGAATACTATTTTTTTATTTTTTGCGTTTATAATAAACAAACATATCATCACGTATAAATTTGATCAAGTTCATTACTATAAATAAGTCACGAAGGTAAAGGTAGACAGTTCATTATTTTATTTAATCAGCAGAAAAGTAAACAAGTGATATATAATATTAAAGATGCCATTCACCCAGGTATTGTTGTTAAAGTTAAATTGTAATATACGGTGTCTAATGAAAATAAGTTAAACAAAAACAAGGGTATATTTTATGACTGAGACATTGAAAAATAAATCAGGGTCAGAATTTTTTTTACAAATCCAACTTCTTTTTCACTTTTAAGTCGAATATTATTATTATTAAGTAAATTTAAATATAGCGTAAAATAATGATTACCCTATGCATTTTGTAATCGAGTGTTTATTTGTTTATATGACTGAAAGTCATATGTTTTCCAAATAGGGGGACATGGAAGACGACTCTGAACACGGAGTTGAATGTCCGCCTATTTGATGGTGATATGTGTTATGTATATGATTATTTATTTTATTTATGACTAAAAGTCATAATATGTTTTCCTAGTAGGGGAACATGGAAGATGGCCCTGAGCATAGAGCTGAATGTTCGCCTACTCGATGGTGGTATGTATACCGTTATTTAAATGACTAAGAGTCATTATGTGAGTATAGGGAGACATGGAAGATGACCTTCATATAGGGTTGCCTATGCGAAATATTAAGAGTTATATGCAAGTCGTATTTGAAGTTTATGTGACTTTATTGATTAATAAATAGGATGGTAAATATGGTAAATATTTGATGATGTGATTACGCTATATTTGGGTTTTAAATTGTTATGTAAATGTGTATAATTTTGTTTTCCCCCTGATGAATTAGAGACGTATGTCTCACTGTCTCCAAGAGAGTAATACTTAGATACTAATAGAAGTCGTATGTAAAAACCGGGTGAATGTTCTTAGTCTGTCTACTTTTACTTAAACATCATAGTATCATGTAGCTTTTCATTATTAGTCATTAGTTATAAACTGTTCTTTCCCTTTTAACTGCCGGTAGTCTTTTTTCATTTTTCATGTACCATTGGGAGACCGCACGACCTGGATCGAGAGCCACAAACACACCAAAAACCCAAAGGCCAGTCGCCGCTTGCGTCCACACAGCCAGCGTCATGCAGCAACCACGCACGGTCCGCCATGTCTCGCCAGCCTGGTCTTCCCTCACTAGGACTGAACTCCTGCACAACGAGCCGTGATGACACTGGTACAATGTACATACCTAAGGAACTTACAGCGCTGGTTGACCACAACTAGTCTCAGGATCAGCCCAGCAAAGTTCCCGTCACTCACGGCTCAGTCCACCCAAAGTCCGGATGGCCGCACTCTTCGGAGGAGGGAGACCCCTGCTGCACTGGGAGTCGGCAACACAACTAGCCGATCCCACCCCCAGCACACAGGAACCGTGACTGCTGCATCTGAACAAGAAACACATGACGACCTGCCTCAACGTGTGGCGCCTAAGATGTGTCGGGTTTTGTCGGTGTGTAGGCTATTCGATCAGTAACGTGTTGGAACTCCCTGATAATAGAACTTTGTAAAGAAAGTGTGTAAATGTGAACCAGACTACCAGGACAGTAACCATTTTTTCATTTTTAAGCTAGTTTTACCACTCCTCATTTCACCCAAATAAATACGGAGTGTACCGAGCCTGCGAGCTCCAAATCGTTTGTTTATATTGTATTTGTTTATTGTATATTTTGTTTATGTTATATTTGTATTTTGTATTTTGTATATTTGTATTTTGTAAACGTGTGATGTGTAAATTTTAAAGCTAGGGGCTAGCTTTTACAGGCGCGGGGGAAATGTCATATTTCCCCAGATATTCATCATTTTTTCCAAATTTCTATACATTTTTCATATTATTTATTTAACATTTCGGAAACCACTCTACGTGCTGCGATTGCATATCGCTGGCCTCGCCTTTATTTTATGAACCCTGACCAGTTTGAACTGTTAGTATAAACTGTTCTTGGGGGATTCATATAAAAAGCGTACCAGCGAGGTGCAAGAGGAGGCGTCACTGTGGTGCCGCACGAACAGTACAATTAGCGCCAGCCCTTTAGGCTGACTGAGTACTCCGATAGAAGCTGCCCCCTACGCTACCTAACCTAGCAACGTAAGTGAATTGTGTACCTGAATAAATCATACAAGTGTTTTGGTAAACCGCAGCCTATTTTATCAACCCTGACGACCCCTAGCGCGACAAAGGTATAACTTTATTTTTGTTTTAAAAAGGAACTCTTTGAATAAAAGAAAGACTAGGTGTGTGAGTGCGAGAGAGACAAGCAACATGTGACCACCCTTACTTCTCTTAGCACGCCACGAGGATAATTATAGTATCTCGCTAGTTCTCGGTTGCAAGATTTTCGAATGCTTATGTACTGTATGGATGCCGCCAGCCTTTAAACAGTGGAGAAGGGCTAGGTTCCTAAAAAGATGTATAGAGGGCGCCACATGATTTTATTTAATCCACCAGTACCAACCTACCTACCTATCAACCAAAACCATGAAAATGATAATCTCTTCCTCGTAACTCCCAACGGAAACTCTGAAGTAGCGAGGGACGCTCCCTCAACTAAGCCACCTAGATTGATCGCCCTACAATAATTTACATTCCATTCTTTTTTTTCCTTTTTGACACCAAAAAGGAGTCCGGGTAATAAGAAGCGTTTTTCTTTGAAAATATGAAGTATATTAAATAATGATTAAGATTTTGGGTTACACCCTAAAGATTAATTTAATTTCATTAGTGATTAGAAATTATCAAGTATAACAATTATTAAGATTTTAGGTATCACCCTAAAGATTAATTTTGATTAGTGATTATTACTACTGCCTATTTATAATAATGGACCGTAGGCTTATATTTAACTTTTGGTTTATTTTTTTCCGAACCAAAATTACACGAGGACGGTAAGACAATACCTAACAATTAAACTACACATCAAACCCGTAAACCATAGCACACTCGTGAAAGTATTACTTAGGTACCCAACAAAAAAATATTTACACGAAAATAAAACGACATAGTGTTATCAGGCGAAATAAGTCACCCTCCGCAGCTTACGTAAGCGTAGTCGAGGGGGAGAGAATTTTATTTACTAACGTATGGCATTTTAAATTTGATTTACCGAGTATTGTTCGTGAATAGATCACCTTCACACTAGGCTATTTACAGAATTTCAGGTTCTGTTGGTTATTATCATTATTATTTTTGTTTTACGAATATACAAAGATCTAAGAGAGAACCAATTTTTGTTTTATGAATATAAAAAGTTAAAAAAAAGAACCAAATTTTGTCTTATGACTATAAAAAGGTATAAAAGAGAACCATGACAGTCGTAAGTAGTTAATCCCCTCAAACGTGAGGAAAATCTTCGCCACACAACCATGGGACGGTGTAGAGATCGGAATGTTAACCCAGGATTGACACTTAACCCAGGATTGACACCCTGAAATATTAAAAAAAAATAAATGGAACGGACTTACTCAATCACTCTAATTCACACCTCCTTAGATTAGTGGAGGGCTCCTAGGATCAATTGTTGATAACGCCATGATAACATCCAGATAACAAAGAAAATGACCGGTACCATAGAATCCCTTAAAAGAACAAAATACCCAATAAATTCCATAAAATTACATAGGGGGGAAATATTTACATTACCAAACCAATGTACAAATACACTTAGAAAACCTACCTGTGGACTATCTCTCGGTCTGCAAAATCACGCCGATTCGGTGTAAAATGGCGGCTCTCAGTTGAGACGAATATTTCTCCCGAACACAACGGCTGTGTTTTCTCACACGAAACTAAACTTCAGGTTTGCTTGAACCAATTCAACAACCACCCAACTATAAGAAAACACTGGAAAAACTAGAACTTTAACCCCCACGAACAAAGTGAATTACTAGAAAATTGTTTTGTCTTAGCTTAACAATCGTCTCACTTGGAAAGAACCTTCTCAGATCCGGAAAAAGGAACCAAACCCTCCGGCAAGAAATCTGTCGAAAAATCTCGAAAATTTGCAAGAGAGCTTCCGTCAAGTAGATGTCGTAACGTTAACGTTATATGATCAACCACACAAATTATTTAACCCTATTCTTTTAAAACCGATAACCTTACTGATACTATCAATGACTGCTTGCCTACAACCACCTGTTGTAGTCAATTCAACCATTTATCCTATATTTAACGTCCCTAAAATTAACCCTATAAAAATCTCCCACGTCAACCCGTTATTCAGCGTGGTTGCTAGAGAACCCTAATTTTCTAGATGCAGGCAGGCAACTCAATCAAAATGAAACCTTCTAGGCACCCTTTCCAATTAGTGCAACTTTTACCAACGATACTGACGTCATCAGTCCATCTCCCCTTTGTACCCAAACAATTACCACCTTACCAAAACATACATAACCCAAAATTTGCAAAACAGCTCGGGTAGATTACAAAATAATCGTCCCTCTCGCATCTTTCCTTTCAAAACCCCGGTATTCCCAAGTTAAAATGTCCAACGCCACACGGGAAACATTTTCGCGATATCAGACCCGTAAACTTGGCAACATGTAGTCTGACCGCCGATCTTCGTGCGCACATCTGCAGAGTGCGACGTATCGCATGACGAACTGACAGCAACCTAGAAAATGGCCACCCAAAACACCGGTATTGCTAGTTTCAATGAAAGTTACCAAACTTTGCAGTGTCTGTCCAACTCAATGTAACCAAACTTAAAGGACTACAAACTTCCAACATTAATTCAAGTGTAGACAGTGTCTGTGACTCGAAAAATCAAAGGAGGCTGCCGAATAAATGTTGACACCTAGTAGTGGTCATGTCAACAAGATTTTAATTGATATTTTTGGGGCTTTTCCAATACTTTTCGGTGAGTAAAGTTTAAAATACAAGAGAGTACCGTTGTCTAAGTTGAGTTGCTGTTATGAATTCACTCAAAATAACAAGAAAACCCATTAGTAAAATTAGGTTTGTTTATTTACACTAACATTGCCTTTCCCTCTATTGTCTTAAACGATATTTATCATTGTAACGACGAACCAGAATGTTACAAACAGCGGTAATAGTGACTAAAGACAGGTACAACTTGGCAGGAATGTGTGTAAAAGTGTTAAAAAAGGGGCCCTAAAAACGTAGGAATGTGGCCAAACGACAGGGAGAGCGCCCTTTTGGTCAAAATATCGACTTGTTAGCGTATCGCAACCAGGAGCACAGCAGTTTGCGGAAGTGTTAAGGTAGCGACAGATAGGAGGGACTTTGCTAAAACTCTCCGTGGATTTGCGGCATTTAAATTTGAGATATATTTTAATCATGCCCATTTAATCTAAGATATATATATATATATATATATATATATATATATATATATATATATATATATATATATATATATATATATATATATCGCGTATGCCTCTGGGTATTTAGAAATAAATTCCTCATGTCCGGCGGGAAATAGCGTTAACGTTGTGAGCTATAGCGGGCCGCAAAAGGACAGAATATTTTTGAAGTGCACAAACCCAGACTATGTCAATAGGGGTGTAAGGGGCAACGACGGGCAAAAAGTGAAAGTGGACAATATTGGCCAGAGGGCCGATCACGACACGACGGCGACGCTGGGCGTCGAAGTTCGGCTACACAGAAAAACAAGTGTAGTGCAGAGTGCGTGTAGAAATAAGCGTAGTCAAAAAAACGACGCGGGGCGTCGGTGTGCATTTTCGCCCGAACGGTAAGGCGTCTGAGGAAAAAAAGTTCAGGGTCGTGTGTAGTAGGGGAACGTTGACGAAACGGGTGCAAAAGACGGTACCGACGCTGGTATTTTTCCGGCGGCGCGACGCCAAAACGGACCTAGTGGGTGGCGTCTCTGAGTGGGTAGTCGTAAGACAGTTAAGTAAAGGTGAGTGGGTCCGAAATACCAAAAAAGTGTACCGACGCCGAACAATTTCGGCGTCGCGACGCCAATAGGGAGCAAACGGGCTGATATTTCGCGCTCGGAGCAGTGCGGTAGGTTAGTGGGACAGCTTACGAGAGGGAAGTACTACTATCCATTTCTAAAGTTTTGACCCCTCAGTCTGAGGGTCAATAACAAAAAAACCACGGGGCAGAATAAACTGAAAAAATTACAGCTTGTTAGGACGTTATCCAAGAGTTTCTTCCAAAAAATGTATTATTGTAGTGTAAACGATATTGAACTTATTCATAATCAATTAGAAAAAAACAACGATTTTACTGCGTTAATACTGATAAACCATTTTCTCATGTCTATATATTGGTTAATTTTTTCCCTATTTAAATGCAATTTTGAAGGTAGATAGAAAAATATCTATACTTTCGCAAGAGATTGGTAGATGTGTCTGAAATTGTATTTTTTTTTTAATGATGTTTGTGTATCAGCTGTACTGTGGACAATTTAAAACCGTAAAAAAATCTTTACACTCGTAGACGTATGTATTATTATACAAATGTATTTTATTAACCAAAATTAAAAAAAGCACCTTTAGTTCTTGTAAAAATTGTAATAAATATTACAAGCGACATAAGAAAGAGATGAAAAGTATTAAACGCCTTTACCGACACACACACAGTACCGTGGAAGGTCACGCTTCTCCGTCTGCAGTCCGTAGGTCCATGTATTTTTATTTGTGTAGAATTTAATCTATTTGTTATGTATTGAAAAGATTTGTAAAATAATATTATTTATTTGATTGTGGTTGTTTATATCTACGTATTGTTGATTTAAATTTTTGCTGTTAGTGGTAGATAGTAATGTGAATTTATTATTGTTTTCACACGATTTTTACGATTATCTTGTTCGACTTTATATAAATACCTGATGTAATCTGAACCAAAAATACGGTACCAAACTACAGTCTAATAAGTTACAATATCTCGTCAGTGCAACGAACAAATGAAAAAGATTATATTAAAAGTCAGAGCGTACTTTCAACAAGAGAAAGACAACGGGTTGGAAAATATTTTGATTGAGCACGTGGTTAAAAGAACAGCAGATTTCCTGGGTATTAGTGAAATCACCGTTACACGTGTTACTGCGGAAGAAAAAAGTTCCGGTATTATTATACCATCAAAAGGGAGAAGTGGAAGGCCCAGACTGGAATGTGATGAGATTTTGCAGGGCGTCATAAGGAGAACAATATTAAATTTTTACCTGGAGCGCCGCCGCCGGTTTCCTTCTATACAAGAAGTTTACCAGAAATTGAAAGAAGATGTCGATTATTTAGCAGAATTTTCAGAAATGACTTTGTACCGATGGATTAAAGAACTTGGGTTTTCCTATAAAAAACTAATTAATAAACCAATTTTAATGGAACAAAACACAATTGCTGCCAGAAGAGCGGAATTCTTATACGCCATAAAGAGATATCGTGACGATTCTTGGCAAATATTTTATACAGATGAAACATGGTGCGGTGCAAATCATTCAAGGGAGTTTGGCTGGGTTGAAAGAGTTAATCCTACAAAACGGGATAATTTTGATGAATACAGAGGTGGTATACAGGAAATTAATGGCTTTAGAGGTGGAATAAAACGGCCATCAGGATCAGGACAACGGGTTATTATCTTACATATTGGTAGTAAAAATGGATTTTTGGATGGCTGCCTGAAGTGTTTCGTTGGGAAAAAAAGTGCGGCGTCAGTGGATTACCATAACGAGATGAATAAACAACAACGAAGAATGGTTTAGAACAGTGCTTTCCGTAATACCTGACAAATCAGTAATCGTAATTGACCAAGCACCGTATCATACAATGTTGGATCCTAATTTTCGAAATCCTACAACTGCCTGGACAAAACAAAAAATAATAGAATGGATGTCCCAGCGAAAAGCAACATTGCCCGATGGATTTACAACGTTTAATGAATTAACCAAACCAATGCTTTTAGACCTATGCAAGAACTATCACTTTCCAAAAACGTATCTTTTAGATACAATTGCAAAGGAGTTACGTAATAATAATGTAAAGCTTCTATGGTTGCCAGTTGCACACTGTGAATTCAACGCAATTGAATTAATTTGGACATATGTGAAAAATAAAGTTGCAAAATTGAATACTACGTTTAAAATCACAAATGTACTAAATTGTGTCTTGAAACGAAGAATCGAGAAAGAAAATACACGCCGGAGTCCCTCAGGGAACCGTCCTCTCCCCAAAACTTTTCAGCCTTTACACTTCCGGTATTCCTAAATTCCCGTCTACAAAATAGGCCATATTTGCGGATGACGTACTGGTTTACGCCAGTTCGTTCTACGCAGACGTGGCCGAGTCACACATTAAAAACCATCTCCACTACCTTCTTCCCTGGTATGAGAAATGGAGATTAACGAGGCTAAGTGTGAGTGCGTAGTACTCACGCGAAAGTTCACGAAAAATGTTATCCATGTCTCTATCCAAATAAATAACGTCCGGATACTACCAGCTAAAAAGCTTAAGTATCTTGGCGTTATCCTTGACGAACGGCTCCGTGTTGCGTCGCATGTTTCCTATGTACTACAAAAATCCTTCCTCGCGATGCAAAGCCTATATTCGATCCTATCCCCCAAATCCCAAAGTAACAAATTGGTAATCTACAAACAAATCCTAAGACCTGTGATGATGATGCTGCACCAGTTTGGTGCAGCATCACAAACACACAGATGGACAGACTGCAGCGTTTCCAAAACGTTGCGTTAAGATGTGCAACAGCATCAAGACGCGCCACAGTCATTCGGGAATTGCATGAGCTCGCTGACATAACTATGTTTGGCCAGCACATTCGCAATATCTCGGATGACTTTTACAGACATAAGACTAACGCTTCAAGACTGACAACAAACCTGACTAGGACCAGACAGGAAGACGCTGCAGTACATAAACCTATTTACAGTAGATTACCGATTTATACTGAAAATTTCATTCCTATCCCTTAAACACCCCCGCATTTTTCGAAAAACCTCCATTTTCGACGTCCTCATACTGCGGTGCCAATCCTTACTAAGCTCCCAAAATCCTAACTACGTGGTTTTGTGATATTTCGAGTCCTATCACAAGCCACGCCCCTTTTCCCTGACACGACGCTGATTGGACGACTCGTTTGATATACACTCAGACGTTTCCCCAAGATCAGCTAGTCGTGTGTAAATGTTGTATGTATGTGCATGAAAGGGTTGTAAATACGAATAAATGAAGAACGAATGGTTATGTAAATACGAATGAATGAAGAATAAATGGTTGTATATAATATTAACGTGTAAATGGGTAAATGTATATATTGTAAATAACAAAACAGAATGAATGGTGTATCCGTAGTGATCATTTGTAAATATATATGTATATAGCACCCCCCCTTTTAAACTGGTTTTTTGTCATTATTTTTTACAGTGATCCTTTACGTTAATTATATATATATATATATATATATATATATATATATATATATATATATCGTTCCCAACGGACAAACCCAGAATCAATCGTGTAATTCAATGCCGGTAGGGGTATTAGCCCTCGGAGTAGTTGTTTCGGTTGGTTCGACCATTTAACACCTGCTCGGCACAGAGCAATTTGCCTGTCCCCGGCCTGAATGAGATCTAACAGTATCGAAACCGGTCGTCGGGGTGGCACGGTTCATTTGTACCTGTGATATCAGGTCATTGAACCACCAAGGATGATATTCCTTGGACAACACGTTGGCGTAGTGTGAGAATAGTATTTTCAATATCGTTCCCAACGGACAAACCCAGAATCAATCGTGTAATTCAATGCCGGTAGGGGTATTAGCCCTCGGAGTAGTTGTTTCGGTTGGTTCGACCATTTAACACCTGCTCGGCACAGAGCAATTTGCCTGTCCCCGGCCTGAATGAGATCTAACAGTATCGAAACCGGTCGTCGGGGTGGCACGGTTCATTTGTACCTGTGATATCAGGTCATTGAACCACCAAGGATGATATTCCTTGGACAACACGTTGGCGTAGTGTGAGAATAGTATTTTCAATATCGTTCCCAACGGACAAACCCAGAATCAATCGTGTAATTCAATGCCGGTAGGGGTATTAGCCCTCGGAGTAGTTGTTTCGGTTGGTTCGACCATTTAACACCTGCTCGGCATAGAGCAATTTGCCTGTCCCCGGCCTGAATGAGATCTAACAGTATCGAAACCGGTCGTCGGGGTGGCACGGTTCATTTGTACCTGTGATATCAGGTCATTGAATCACCAAGGATGATATTCCTTGGACAACACGTTGGCGTAGTGTGAGAATAGTATTTTCAATATATATATATATATATATATATATATATATATATATATATATATATATATATATATATATATATATATATATATATATATATATTAAATAGTAAACTTGTATATATTAAATAAATTTTCTAACCCTGTGTAAATTAAAACCCTGACTCGGCAAGCCTGGCGGAAAGAGTCGTCGCCCCTGCATCAACGCATCATGGAAAAACCAAGGGCCAAGACCAGCCCCGGCCGCACTCCGGCCGCGTTGTCTGATTGGACCTCCCCAGCTGGGGGTTGTAATCCGTACCTCATGTAAATACTAGTTTTAAGTTTGAAATGATGTTGTAAATAATTATGAAAGAAATAAATATGTTTGAAAGTAAGTAAGTAGTTCTCGTCCAACTACGTGGTTTTGATAGAAATCAACTCCTATCACAAGCCACTCCCCTTTTCCCAACGACGATGCCGATTGGACGACTTGTTTAGTATACTCCTGAATATTTCTCCAAATCGGCTAGTCATGTGTAAATATTGTATGTGTGAGCATGAAAGAGTTGCAAATACGAATAAATGAAGGACGAATGGTTATATAAATATGAATAAATGAAGAACAAATGAGGAATGGATGCTTATATAATATTAACGTGCAAATAGATAAATGAATATAGGGTAAATGTAAATAAACAGTATGAACGTGGATCTGAATGATCATTTTGTAAATATGTATACCGGGTGTCCCAAGGGGGTGGCTCGCCCCTATAACTTTTTTGTTTTTTAAGATAAAAAGATATAATTTGGACTGTGTTTGTAAGAGATAAAATTGCATTTTTTAACAGATGACTTGACCTTTTCCAGCTTCCGGTTTAACCTGAAACGAAATCAACTTTTAATTTTTAAAATGGGACACCCGGTATTTTTTTCTTGTTTTTGACTCAGAGTAACATTCTGAATACAAATATGGGCCATTGGTCACTTTTTGTCAAGTAAAAAAAGTATTTTTCCAAAATTTATTTTTTAGTCTAGACTGCTATGAGAATGTTAAAGTCGTTTATTTCAGTTTTAAAAACAAGGGAAAAATTACGTTTTCCTGTTTTTATTCATAATTTTCAAATTATGTGCAATTTAATTTTCAAATTTACTTTACCCGTTTTTTTCAAATGGGAACATGGTGGCTCGTGCAGTTAGAATAAAAGAGCATTTTATTACGAATAATTTGATATCCCACATTATAAGGTTTTAACTCAACTACTCCTAAAAGACTAAAAAAATGTTACCCCTACGTTGAACCAATGCATTGTTCCATAAATGGATTTTTATAGCGTTTAGTCAAGATAGTAGGTCATGACTGAGAGGATAATAATAGTAATGTCGTGAAACAACCGAACTAAGGTGGCTTTGAAACCAAATGTCTATTGAATGTGGATTTTTGTTGTCAGTATTGTTTAATACTTTTGGAATTTCTAATCTACAAGATGAAAAATTATTCAAGAAGTGAAAAAATTGACATGCTTTTAGTTTTTGGTGAGTGTAGACAAAAGTAAACTGATGCAGTTCGACTTTACACCGAAAGATATCCTGAACGCCGTCACCCAACACGTCATTATTCCTTAAAGCTAGTCCAAAAATGCGCAAATAATAAAAATGAACCAGTTATAATTAACCAGTGAAGAAAAAGAAATTGACGTCTTGGCATACGTGCCGGTAAATATTAATGCTTTAGTTAGGAAGATCTCTTTAGTGTGTCAAACTTCCAAATCATCTACATGGATATAATAAATAATATCCGTTGCACCAACATCTTTACGAAAATAACAATTATCGAAGACTTCAATATTGCAACTGGTACTTAGATAAATATTTTGAATATAACACCTTTTCCTCCAAAATTATTTATTCTGACAAAAGCCGTTTTACGAATTTGGGTGTTTTTAACAGAAATACCAAACGATACTGAGGTCAAGAAAACTTACATCGGATGGAGGAAGGCAATTTTCAGGAATGTTTTGTGTTTAATTGTCGGGTCGGGATTCTGGGCGACAGGATTTTAGGTCCTATAATCTTTGATGGGCACTTAACAGGGGAAAGATATTTAAATTTTCTTAAACCTAAGAAGTTGAGCAGCTTCTTGGCGAAATTCCAATGATTCATCAAGAGAACCTATTCTTTCAACAAGATAACGCCCCTCCTCATAACATAGGAGCAGTGAGGGATTACCTAAATTATACTTATGGTGAAAAGTGGATTGGAAATAACGGTCCTGTTAGGTGGCCACCAAGGTAAAACCGAACTCGGTTATAAATTTATAATTTTATTTATTTCATTTTCAAAATATTTCAGGTCACCTGACCTCACCCCTCGAGATTTTTTATAGGGTACAATTAAAAATGAAGTTTACGATCAGGGACGGACTGGCCCGGCGGGCTGGCGGGCGTAGCCCACAGCGCCTTTTGTTTACAAGACGCCCTGGCGCCCTTTCGTGTAAGTGAAAATAATAGTTTAAAAAGCTTATTAATTTAAATCGGCGCCTTTACCTTTAAATAGCCCGCCAAATTTTCCGGACCCAGTCCGTCCCTGTTTACGATATTCCTTCAACAACTCGTCTTGAATTAGAAAATAAAGTGGGGGCGGCAATCAACAGGATTAATCCGAGAATATTAAGGAATGTAGTTAGAGCAACTGTCGAAAAGGTCCGGCTTTGCCAACAACAAGATTGTGGACATTTTAAACATTTGGAACCATAAGTAGGGTATTTTACTATTGTTGATATAATTTCGGTTTCCATTAAAAACATTTTCCTCTGTTGCTAATAGCAATATTAACGACTTAAACATATCCATGGCGCTCTAGACTAAAAAGTTAATTTTGAAATACATTTGTTTTTGACATAAGAAAAAGTGACAAGCGGCAAATAGTTATATTCAGAATGTAACCCAGAGTAAAAAATATAAAAAATATACAGGGTGTCCCATTTAAAAATCAAAAGTTTATGTCACTTCCCGGAAAACCGAAAGTTGAAAAAAGTTTAATCACTTATGAAAAAATGTACTTTAATGCCTTATAAATATCCTTAAAATTTCAAATTTGTATCATCAAAACCAAAAAAGTTATAGAGGCGAACCACTTTCCAGGGACACCCGGTATAGTACCCAATTTTTAAGCTGGTTTTTTGGATTTATTTTTTCCAGCAATCCTTAACTTTCAACTGTAAATATTAAATAAGAAACTGTATATATCTTATAATTTCCAAACACTGTGTAAAGTTAACTGACTCTGTAAGCCTGGCGGGAAGAGTCGCCTCCCCTGCACCGCCACTACAGCTGGCATCCAAGGGCCAACACCAGCCCCGGCCGTACTCCGGTCGTCTTGTCGGGTTGGACCTCCCCAGCTGGGGGTTGTAACCTGACCACATATGTAAATAGTAGATTAAGTGTGCCATTGTAGATGTACATATATGCTAATTAATAAATATGCTTGAAAGTAGTTCTCGTCCAAGTGACAACTGTCAGTCAAATTGAATAGTCTGACACATTTCGCTCCAATTTCAAAGTTGAATATCTTTTTAAATAGTTATAGGAAAATTATCTAGTAAAGTGTAAATAGTTCATAAAATTAGTGACTATAAGTGAGTTCAAAAAGTTTCAGCGTACCAGCCGTCTGCCCGGGAGGGTAGACAAAGAGTAACCATGGACAGTTCAGATGCAGATTTTGAATCCGACAGCGATGTAAGTACGAAATCTAACCCAAACTCGCTTAACTTCCTCCAGCTTCTAAGCATTCATAAAGATTCTTGCAGCAAATGTAATATTTATGAGAAAAACTTACCGCTGTCAGAAGACAACACTAAACGTCTTATGACACATCTAAAATTGAAGCACACACAAATACAAACTGCCAATCTCAAAACTACTGATTTTAATCCACCCGATCCAAGGAAAGAAAAGAATCCACCACATACATTCCTAACACCAATGAATACTCCGCCACACCTGGACAAGCGCCCCGCCTTTGAGGAGGTACAGGGGCAAAAAAGAAGTCACAGTCGCCACCAGCCGCTACCAAAACCGCCAAAGTATCAGGTACTAGAATATGTGACCTCCAAAAACCAAGGCAATCCATCAAGATACCAACCAGCAACCGCTTCACCCCCCTGGCAGTTGAAGATGAAGACGAAGTAATGGATGCGGAGGACGCATCTAATGTAAATAATGTAAATAGCAACGCCAACCATGCAAGTACCAGCAAACCAGCTGATAATCCCAAAAGCAACTCGAAACAAGAAATCCCACCACCAATCATCCTGGAGGGTGTACCAGACTCGAACGAAAAGTACAAGCAGCTAAGAAATGCCCTGGATCAACACATAAAACTGGGATACCGCCTACAGTATGCGAAGAAGACAACGATTTTAACAATTCTCAACATTGAGGAATACAAGAAATACCTACAGCTCTTGGAAACAGACCCGGCAGCAAACTACCACACCTACGCTACTCAGGGGACAAGAACGCACGCCTTTGTTATTAAGGGGTTAGATCACCATCCAGATACCGAAGAGATCAAAACAGAACTAGTTAATGACTACAAATTGGGGGTCAAAGAAGTCTTCTTCATGAAAACCAAGTCCCGCCCCTTGTACTTAGTTACCACTACGTCAGACGTCAAGCTGTCCAAACTACAAACCACCATCAAATACGTTAACAATCTCCGGGTATCCTGGGACCGGCGAAGACAAACAAAGGAACTTATCCAATGTAAGCGTTGCCAAGCCTGGGGGCACGCTACAACGTACTGCCACAGGGCACCCATGTGCGTCAACTGTGCAGACACACACCTAACTAACCAATGTCCTGGAGGAACAATCGAAATCAAGTGCGCCAACTGTGGTGGCGGACACAAAGCCAGCAGCTCTGAGTGCCCCGTCTACAAGTACAAGGCGACCAAAATCCAAGAAATGCAGAGAACACCAGCGAAGTTCCAGCCAGCCCCCCCCCCCCCCCCCCCGACGATCAACGCATGGAAGCAGCGGGCCTCCGACAGGGCAAGTGCCGTGAACCAGGTACGGAGTCAGCAGCAGCCCCAATTCCCTCCAGTCGAAGACCATAAAAAATCCCCCCCCACTGCGGAGAAGAGCCGGCGCAGCCCCAGGACCACGGGGCGACGTGGAAGATATGCTGGGGTCTCAGGTGAGTGAGCTTCTGCATAACATGAGAGAACTACAGACTTTTAACCTACAAGAACTAAGCCGGATGCTCGGGGATCTGGTAAACATACTAAAAATGACTGACACTCAGCAAAGATTTGTAAAAATCATCAACTTCATACAATCTTCGGACACCTACCACTTCTAGACTGACAGCCACCAACTGGACTACTAACGTACGGACACAAACAACTGAAAAGCCGGCCTACCTACCGGGCCATTGCAATGTTAACATCGCGATGACCATGGGGACTAGACCGGCTTCAGTGACTAACCTAAAATCACGAATTACTTGGTGCACACAACACATAACAACTCAAGACACTCACACAAATGGTTACCTTTGTCCCTCGAGGACATAAGGTGACCATTATACAAGAAAACACAAGAAAACGCAAAAAATATCAGTAACCCACACTTTTTATTCCTATATAAAAAAAAAGTGTGGGTTACTGATTAAACTGACCAACTCGTATGAATGGACACATTATAAACAAAACACATGCACACCACCTGCAACGCCTACTGACACGTCTGGTATTCGAGCCCCACGTTGGGCGCCATTTTCTTATGGACAATGACTTAAAAAAAAAGTGATGAGCGGGTGGTGGCCGGATTCGTTACCTCTCAAAAAAAAAGGGGGTCTGATGTTAGGACCGGAAAACGCAGTCAATACGAGGCGAGGGAAATTTTCTGCAACTCAATTCGTATGCTTTTCTACCGGAGAAACGTAGTCACTGACTTTTTCAAGGCTAGCTCATTGCCGGTGAGTGGGCTGGGTAAAACTACCAAATAAAAGCGCCACCTGTTTTAATATGCCCTTTATGGATAAAGGCAGTGACTGCAGATGACCGCAAAAACAGGAAAACCCTTAGGGACTCCTAAAGAAAACAACCGAATTTCATAAATATTTTCCCATTTATTAAAATATTAAAATGTATTTAATATCTCGGCCCAGGATGGGCATAAACAATGACTTAAAAAGGGGGTGACGTTCCCACTTACTAATATTAAATAAAATTAATTAAACATTCTTTTCAAATGAATTAGCTCATTCTTAACGCGAAAAAGGGGAACCGCGGCTAACGCCTAGAACATCTCTACTCGATTTGATAACAATCAGCTGCTTTTGAAAGCTGAAAGATGTATAAAAAGTGCAGGTTAGATTAGAGAAGTTTTCAAAGTGTGAATTCACTATTAAACTGAATAATTGGAGTCACAGCAGTTTAACTTGCTAATTATTAGTTTGTATACGTGTTAAAAATCATGCCAAGAATAATGCCAAAAAGAAAAGACAGTAATTTACTAGTATGCCGTGCATAAACATAAATAGATCGGTGTGAACTGTGAAGTTTTTAGAATTATATTTTGTTTCCATGCCAAATTAATAAAGTGAAGGTATACACCGAGTGTTAGAGCCGAGTCGCAGGGTAAAACAAGGCGCAAACCCTATAAGGGTGGCATCGGCTAAGCAAAAGTGAAGGGGGCACTCGTAATGTATGGCTCAATGACTGTGAAACTGTGTCTTGATTATTGAGTTAACACACATAACTTAAGTCTATCAAACCTGTGCCCTATGGGGATCGTCTGAGGTCCGCTGTGGCTGCCTTACTCCAAGGAGTGATGTCTGTCAGAGCCCTGCCTGTCAATTCTGGGAACCTCTCGGAGCCTGCCAAGACGAAGATGATAGGACATGGACCAGGATGGAAGCTGGAACAACTGGTGACGTTCCCACTTACTAATATTAAATAAAATTAATTAAACATTCTTTTCAAATGAATTAGCTCATTCTTAACGCGAAAAAGGGGAACCGCGGCTAACGCCTAGAACATCTCTACTCGATTTGATAACAATCAGCTGCTTTTCAAAACTTCTCTAATCTAACCTGCACTTTTTATACATCTTTCAGCTTTCAAAAGCAGCTGATTGTTATCAAATCGAGTAGAGATGTTCTAGGCGTTAGCCGCGGTTCCCCTTTTTCGCGTTAAGAATGAGCTAATTCATTTGAAAAGAATGTTTAATTAATTTTATTTAATATTAGTAAGTGGGAACGTCACCCCCTTTTTAAGTCATTGTTTATGCCCATCCTGGGCCGAGATATTAAATACATTTTAATATTTTAATAAATGGGAAAATATTTATGAAATTCGGTTGTTTTCTTTAGGAGTCCCTAAGGGTTTTCCTGTTTTTGCGGTCATCTGCAGTCACTGCCTTTATCCATAAAGGGCATATTAAAACAGGTGGCGCTTTTATTTGGTAGTTTTACCCAGCCCACTCACCGGCAATGAGCTAGCCTTGAAAAAGTCAGTGACTACGTTTCTCCGGTAGAAAAGCATACGAATTGAGTTGCAGAAAATTTCCCTCGCCTCGTATTGACTGCGTTTTCCGGTCCTAACATCAGACCCCCTTTTTTTTTGAGAGGTAACGAATCCGGCCACCACCCGCTCATCACTTTTTTTTTAAGTCATTGTCCATAAGAAAATGGCGCCTTTCAACGGGTTAATTGTTTTTGCTTACCATGTAAAACCGAAATCTAAGGTTTTACAGTAGTTATATAAGTATAATTGCTTTTTTCGGTGATGTTAATTGATAGTAATAAACAGCTGTTTTTGGGAAAAAAAATATTATAGCCTAATCGCTCTTGATTTGGATAGCTACACAATCGTATTTTGTATGCAGTTTCACTGATTATGAGTAGGTTTGTTCCGTGCCTTTTAATTCGATTGTTGTAATTTTTAATCCATAATGCCTATGTTTTTTTTGCTATAAAGTGTTTACCTTAGTTTGCTGTCGCTAGTATATGTACACTAACTTTTCCCGCATTTGTAAAGCATTTGGTAGGTTAGAATATTTTGTAAAATTTTTTTTTAGCAGGACATTGTTTTTGTAGTGCTTTATTTATTAACTTGATGAGTACCATTTGAACTGCTTTGTTTTATTATTTTTTTTCAACAGCCTAGTAAACATCTGAATAATTGTACGCTAAAACACCTGATGTATTTTTTGTGCTGTTGTAACTTTCAATGGTAGATTTTTTATGCTTTGCCTTATGGTAGTTTTGTATGTCATACTTCACGCTGTTTTTGAGTTTTCCTTTTTTGGTGGCCCTTTAATTTGAAGGTGTATGGATATATACATTATATATTAGGTATATATTATATATAGTGTAGATATTAATGCTATTAGATTTTTTTTTTAGTATCGCTATGCTAGTATACTTTGATAGTATTTGACTTTAACGTTTTTTTTGTAGCAGTAATTTGGTATAATACGCAAGTATATTTTTTTTTTGAAGTACCTAGCATAACCACTAACTTAATGTTTAAGTTTATATTATTGGCATAATATATGCATTTTGTTTTTCACTGTTTGCTGCCTGGCGCACTAATAGCGTTTCGGTCTAATTTTTCTTCTTCTTTCTAGGGGTGCTAGTTTTTTTTTCTTTTTTTTTTGTTGGTTGGGGAAGGGTTTGGTATATCAAAGATATACCGCTGCAACTTTCAATTTTTTTTTATCTCTCCTTTCCTGTCAACATATTATATTGGGGAAGGGTTTGGTATATCAAGGATATACCGCTGCAGCTTTCAATTTTTTTTATCTATCCTTTCCTGTCAACATATAGCATCGCTACCTATTTTTTGTTAAACTAAACCTTTTGGGTAAAGTTTAGGATGGAAGTCAATCTGTTGGGTTCGGAGGAAATTCGGTATGAACTAGAAATCCGAGGTCTTCCTATAATGGGAACTTTTCCGCAAAAGCGCGCTACCCTAAGGGAGGCACTGCGTTTTGAGCGTGAAGGGCGTGGTGTTCCACCCCAAACAACGTGTTTTGATACGACCAGCGAATTGTGCGTTTGCCAGGCCAAACTATATACTTTATCTCGCGATATTACGCATTTCGATACACAGAATCGCGAGAATGAATTTAAACGAATTCGTACACTTTTGACGCACGTTAAATTAAGAATAAGTCGCATACAAGCAGTTGAAACGTCAGAGCATCAACGGAAAAAGATGCTTTTGGATAAATGTGATCAACTCGTGACCCAACTTCAGTTGGTAAATGGGACCTCAGTTACTCCGCCGATAGTTAATCAGACCTCCGGATTGCAATCCCGTAATGCAAGTCTGCTAGATACAGACAACCCTAATCACGGCAATAATGTCTTAGCTCCCGAAATACTTCCACCTCCTGTGTCGGGGCATAGGGGGGATTCAGATGCCTTGTTGCTATTGGACGACGGTCCTGGAGATCACGAGAATCAGGTGATCGCCGATCCTAATTTAAATGTAGAAGATCAACAAATTTTCGATCCGATCGGAAATGCTCAAAACCTAGCTAACGTGAATCCTTTAATTTCTTCTGCTAATAATAATTCAGAACATTTTCCTAGTTTTGATAACGCTCCAGAACCCCCACCGAATCCCAATCGCAGACGTGTGATTCCCGTACCGTCTCGTCTCACTTTTGAGAGCTCTGATCCTCAGTTTCTCACAAGGTCTGAATACCTTGAATCAACCAGACGTCCATTTCTTGTCGACCAGGTTAGACCTGTTCCTTCTATAGCCACATCCAGATTGAACTCGGCTTCCCAATCAATGGGTTCTCATGTCCGATTTTCTGACGATGTTCCCGATTCTTTGGCAGCTAATGCCAACTCGACTTATCGCGACCCGACACTGAGTTACCCAGATCCCTTTGTAGATATGGCAGAGCGTCTACAAAATTTTCAGTATTCCCCTCTGCGCGGTTCCTGTCGCGAACCGTCACTACGTCACAGTCCCGCACCCCACTATTATGATATTAGCCGCTGGAATCTTACATACGACGGACAGTCTAGTGTGAATGACTTTCTAGAGCGTGTAGAAGAGATTCGATTATCCCGTGGCGTTTCGAAAGAGCAGTTGCTGCGTTCGGCGCCAGAGCTTTTTGCGAGGGATGCTCTTTTGTGGTATCGTACTCGTCGTTTTACCAGTTGGGACGACCTGGTGTGTCAATTGAGAGAGTCCTTTCAACCATTCGATTACGAATTCGCATTGTGGGACGAAATCAGGCACAGAACCCAAGGTGTCCAAGAAAAAGTTATGAGCTTCGTGGTAGCTATGGAGAATCTATTTAGAAAGCTGCCCACTATGCCTTCGGAGTCTAACCGTCTCCAAATTATTCGTCGTAACTTGTTACCCTATATACAATCGCGTCTAGCAACGCTACCGATTTCCTCACTACAAGAACTTGTTGGGTATAGTCGTGCAATCGAGGAGACTGAAGCGAGAGTTCGTCGATTTGCTCCTCCTCCCACTAATTATCGTTGTCTTGTGGAACCTGGACTAGCATACCATAAGCCGTCTTATTCAGCCGCCATTGATGTTCCGCCCACTTTTTCGGATGACCCCCCACAGAATCAATTTGCTAATAGTCCTACCACTTCTCCTAACCTAGACGCAATCTCGTCCACTCTTTTGTGTTGGAATTGCCGAGAATCTGGTCACGGATTCAAGCAATGTAACAAACCTCGTGGTCGGTTCTGTTATCGCTGCGGTAAGCCTGACGTTACCGCAAGAACATGTAATAACTGCACAAAAAACGTGAATCCGGGAGGGCTGTCCTAACTTCGCAGTCTTCCCTTTATCCAAAGCAAGCAGAACTAAGCAAAAATAAAATAATTCTTGATTATATCTTATCGCATGCTAAGGGAGACAATCGTCCTTATTTGGAAGTGTCAATTTTTGGTAAGACCTTCCGGGGTTTGCTTGATAGCGGTTCATCACGAACTATCATCGGCAGAGCCGGATGGGAAATTATTCGGCCCCTCAGCGACTTAGATAAAAGCGTAAAGCTAAGTTGTACGGTGGCGAACGGACAAACTTGTCAATCTTTGGGTGCTGTTCAGCTGCCATTTCGACTGCGGGATCGCATTGTCCTTGTAGAAACCTTGGTTATACCCTCCATTCCTCATAGCCTCATCTTAGGAGTGGATTTCTGGTCAAAAATGAATCTTGTACCCGATCTCCATGCTGGCGAGTGGTCTTTTGGTACCGAAGTAGACCGCAATCCGCTGATTTCCGCCATTCATTCCTTCGATTCTCTTTCTCTTGACCAACGTAAGACATTGGAATCCCTTATCGAGGAAACTTTTTCCGCTATGGGAGACAAACTGGGATGCACGGGCCTGGTGGAACTCGTAATTAGGACGGATGCAGCCCCAATCAAGCAACGCTACTATCCTCTCTCACCTGCGTTGCAGAAGGAGGTGAACGCCGAGCTGGAGCAGATGCTTGCTGATGGAATAGTTGAGCCTTCCGAGTCGCCTTGGTCGTCGCCCATTGTGATGATCAAAAAGAAATCTGGTGGTTGGAGGTTTTGTGTTAATTACCGTGCTCTGAATCAGGTAAGCGTCCCCGATGCTTATCCCATCCCCTATATCAGCGCTACCCTTGATAAGCTTCGTGACGCTAAGTATCTAACTTCGCTTGACATTAAATCGGCCTTCTGGCAGATCCCGGTTGCCAAGGAATCACGTCCTTTAACGGCTTTTACAGTGCCAAATCGAGGCCTATTTCAATTTAAACGTATGCCTTTCGGGCTCACTAATGCCCCGGCCGTATGGCAAAGACTTATCGATCGTGTCGTCGGGGTAGATTTGGAGCAGTACGTGTTTGTGTACTTAGATGATGTAGTTGTTTGTACTCCTACTTTCGATGATCACGTACGCGTTTTAAAGGAGATTGTTAGGCGACTTTTAAAAGCGGGACTCACTTTAAACCGTGAAAAATGCCAGTTCTGTAAGTCGGAACTAAAATACCTCGGCTATGTTGTCAACGCATCTGGTCTATTAGTTGACCCAGAAAAAGTGGAGGCCATTCTGCGGATACCAACTCCCAAAAATGTGGCCGAAGTGAGAAGAATTGTCGGCATGGCTTCCTGGTATAGGCGTTTCGTGCCAAATTTTTCAACCGTGATAGCACCTCTCACCTCTCTTACCCGTAAGAATGTTAAGTTCGTGTGGAGTTCAACGTGCGAGGAAGCGTTCCAGGCTATTAAGCAAAATTTGGTAAAAGCTCCGGTGCTCTCATGCCCGAATTTTAGTTTACCCTTTTCAGTCCAGACCGACGCCAGTGATTATGGTTTGGGCGCTGTCTTATCCCAAGTGCAGGACGGCGATGAGCACGTCATTTGCTACCTCAGTCGTTCCTTGACCAAAGCGGAAAGGAAATACAGCACTACCGAAAAGGAGTGCTTAGCCGTCCTGTTCGCCGTAGAAAAACTGAGACCTTATTTGGAGGGTTCTAAATTCACGATTATTACTGACCACTATAGCCTTAAATGGCTTTATTCCATAAAAGACCCCGTTGGAAGGATTGCTAGATGGTCACTCCGGTTGCAACAGTATGACTTTGAGATCGTCCATCGGAAAGGTAAGGAGCACGTGCTTCCCGATGCTCTCTCGCGCTCTGTGCCCGCCATTGATTTGGTGCAAGACGAGTCAGATGACCCTGCTACTGATGATCCGCCTACCGAACCATCTGATGCTTGGTATTTGGGTATGTGTAGACGAGTCGCTAAATATCCTCAAAAATATCCACTTTGGTGGCTTGATTCCGGACTCCTCTACAAGCGCGCTAGGCTTCTCTACCCGGCATTGGAAACGGGCGAGGCTTGGTTAAAGGTAGTACCCCGTGAAGAGCGGTCCGCTATTATTAAGGCACATCACGATCCACCGACCTGTGGGCATTTTGGTGTCTTCAAGACATTTTCAAGGGTTGCTCAAAAGTACTATTGGCCAAACATGCGCCGTGACATTGCTCGGTATGTTCGTCACTGTAGAATCTGCCTGCAAACTAAACCTGAACAAAAGCCCCCTGCTGGTCAACTTTTAAGCGTTCAGCCAACAGTTTCTAAACCTTGGCAGATCGCCAGTATTGACCTGGTTGGACCCTTACCTAGATCCTCGTCTGGATATGCATATATCTTGTCCATTTGCGACATATTCAGCAAGTTCGTCCTCTTCTTCCCTTTGCGTTCGGCTACTGCCTCAGGCATCGTCAAGTGGTTGGAAGATCACTTTATTTTGATCCATGGTGCTCCGAAAAAGATCATTACTGATAATGGGACTCAGTTTCGTAGTAAAATTTTTAAAGAGTGCATGGAGCGCTATGGGATAACCCTCAAATATGTTGCTAATTATCATCCACAAGCAAACCCTGTAGAGCGGGTACATCGTGTCCTCAAAACCATGTTGTCCAGTTATATCGACAAAGACCACAAACAATGGGACAAAATACTTCCTAAAGTCGGAGCAGCTATGAGATCCGCAAAGCACGAAGCTACCGGTATGACCCCTAACTTCATAATGTTTGGTCGTCAAATACATTTTCATAACGACCAGCCGGTTCATCCTGATTCTGCATCAGCCGATGATACGCCTTTAGATCCCGTAGCTAAGTCGCTGGCGCTGGAGAAGGTATTCAGCGATGTTCAAAAGCGACTGCTTCAAGCGTGCGAAAAAAGTAAACGCGTATACGATTTGCGGCGACGCGACGAAAAATTTCAACTGCGGCAAAAAGTTTGGAAGCGAAATTACACGCTTTCGGATGCCTCTAAGCATTTTACTTCCAAGCTGGCGCCTAGGTTTGTCGGACCCTACACGATTGCAAAAGTTTTGTCACCCTGGTCGTATGAATTGGTCGACAACGACGGCCGAAACCTTGGGGTATGGCATGCCAAGGACCTCAAAGCCCATCCTCCAGATGACTCATCCTGAACATTGCCTTACTTGTAAATATCCCTTGTACATATACCCCCCAGAACAAATAATAATATTAAAAGTTAATTTGCAGTTATTGTTCATCTAGAGATATTTGATTGTTCTTGGCTGAACATATTGAAGATTATGTACAGATGCAGTAATCCTGCTTAACCTATGGTAATTTTTTTTTAGGTGCGGCATATAGTATTATGTTTTTGTAAATATACATTTAGTAGTTTTAAGATCTGTATAGAAAAATTTTTCTCTGAGGAAAAAAATTTTTCTCCGAGGAAGGGGAGGCGTGTTACGGTCTTATTTTTCCCACCCTGTAATTTTGTAAAATATTAATTTAAAACTTACCAGCTGCGGTTTGCTATTGCTTAATTAATAATAAAAGTACCAATTTCCTATTTCGATCTTTATTTTCTGATATAAATCAATGGTAAAATTCAGTAACTGTAATACATCAAACAGAAACATCTAGTAGTCACATAAATCTCCCAAGTACTTACAGCCATCTTCGGTACACCTAAAAATAAGAAAATACAGCATTAGTTCATAGTCACCGATTGACTAAAAGTTGGTCCTAGAAGTTGAGGTTATAAAAATTGTAGATAGTCATTTCTCCAATTTATATAATAAATGGGGGTTGTTTTTGGACAGGTTGGTTATCTGAATTTGTTTGGGACCTGATATTTGTTTAATGAATATTTGGTCCCAAACAAATTCAGATAACCAACCTGTCCAAAAACAACCCCCATTTATTATATAAATTGGAGAAATGACTATCTACAATTTTTATAACCTCAACTTCTAGGACCAACTTTTAGTCAATCGGTGACTATGAACTAATGCTGTATTTTCTTATTTTTAGGTGTACCGAAGATGGCTGTAAGTACTTGGGAGATTTATGTGACTACTAGATGTTTCTGTTTGATGTATTACAGTTACTGAATTTTACCATTGATTTATATCAGAAAATAAAGATCGAAATAGGAAATTGGTACTTTTATTATTAATTAAGCAATAGCAAACCGCAGCTGGTAAGTTTTAAATTAATATTTTACAAAATTACAGGGTGGGAAAAATAAGACCGTAACAAGTTATACCAGTCACAACACTCACTCCCACAAGCAAACACTATACAATACATCAATTTCCAGAAAACACAATTAGCACCAGTTACCCACACTTGTTTTCATAAAAAGTGTGGGTTACTAGTCATACATGGTATGAATGCATCACAACACCCAACACAATACACACCAGTAATTTCTGACCTGACTCCTAACCTCACCCCAACTTTCAGAAAACACAAGTAGCACCAATTACCCACACTTGTTTTTATAAAAAGTGTGGGTTACTGATCATACATTGTATAAATACATCACAACACCTAACACAACACGCACCAGTAATTTCTCTGACCTGACTCCGAACCTCTTCCTTCCAGAGCCACTCCCCCTTGTATATATTGTATATAGTAGCTTTAAGTTCAAACATAATATCTCTTCGTTGTGGTTTTTTGCTAAACTTTTTCCACAACTGAAACGATACTAACAAACAATACTGTTGATGATTTTTACCGAATAGACATTTACCACCTCGGTGAGCATCTGCTCAGTGCTTTACTCTCATGTCTTGCAAGAGCCCACTCGCTCGGACAATGACCCCTGTACAATCTCCTACGTTTACCTGCGGTGCCCCCAGAGTCGCCATCAGCTCGCCGGCTGCGCCGGTTCTCCCCCGCTGTGAGGCAAGCGCCATCTAGACGCGGACTCCAGTGTGAACTTTTACTTTTTATTTTTATATACAATGTGCACCCTATAAATAGTCTTTAAGATGTTGAATTAATATATTTCTTTTAAAGTTTTAAAGTAAAGTAGTTCTCGTCCTTCCAGCGATCAATAATTCTAAACCTTAATATTAATAAACTCCCAACAACGCTCTTCAAGCCTCACAGCAAAAAGATCTTACTGACTCTGCAAGCTACCGCGGAAAGAGTCGTTCCTCCTCATTTGCACGTCGTTGAGTAACCAAGGGTTAACACCAACCCCGGCTGTGTTGTCGCGCTGGACTTCCCTGTATAGGGGTCGTAGCGTCGACTTCTGTAAATGCGTGCGCATTAGATGCGCACGCATTAATTAAGTTACTAGGTGACGTTATATGTTTTATTATTAAGTAATAAATATGTTTCAAAAGTTCTCGTCCATTCGCGCTCCGACCTTCGTTCCGATCGGTCGATGCGTGCTTTGCTTACTGCGAGTAGTTACGAAGTTAGCCGAGAGTGCTCGAGCGAGTGTTAGTGTCTGTGCGGGAGTTAGTCGACTGGCTGCTTCCCGTCGCAGACTTGGTTATAGTAGTATTTATAGTGGGCGGGGCCTATTCCAGGTCCCATCACAAGCCACTCCTTTTTTCGTTTTTCCGGCTCCTTTCCTAGTGATTGGGGCATAAATTTCTCTCTTATATTCAAGTCGATAGACAATCGACCACATTCTTGTCCTGTATCTCGTAAGAGATGACCACCCCCGGGGGTGCCTCGGGCACCCCAGATAATTCTGAAAAGGAAGACAACGCCGCATCAACCCCTGCAAATCAGGATTTCTTCGAAATTGATGATGATAGCTCAAGCGTCAACAGTGAAAAGTTAGCAGTGTCAATAGGCAAAACGTTCTTCAAGAGTAGAACTATCAGGAATGCAAATAAAGACCTCCAAAAAATGCTAGAAACTTACAAGTCTTACTGCCAGACTTGTAACAAATATTTTAAAAGATGCCAATCAAAAGTGGAACGAAATAAACTGCGTGAAGAAGTCACCGCACATCTCAAAGAAAAGCACGCGATGAAGGGGAACCCTGCAAAAACACCCCCGGTACGCCCATCCACGTCCAGCCAGGACGAATTTAAGAGTGGATATGAACAAGCAATCCCTATTAAAAATAAACTAACCTATGCTGAGCAAGTTGAAAGAGATAAGAAACTGCAGGAAGAATATGAAAAACAAAGAAAAGAAGAAGAAGAGGCTTTTGATAGGGAAATGAAAAATGCTCTGGAAAAACGAGAGGCTGCAAGAGTACAAAGAATAGGAGAACAACAAATTATTGACTCTAAACAAAAAATGACCAGCGATCGAAGATCTGAAGTTGAGGCACTAGAAGCGAAAAAGAAAAAAGACGAACAAGAAAAGTAACAGAAAATGGAAAATCAACAAATATTAATAGAAAAAGAAACACCCCCAAAAAACTTGAAAGGCAAGGCCTACAGAAAAACCTAAGTCCAGAGCAACTAGCAGAAATAAGAGTAGCGGAGCTGGGGCTTAGAATAGTGGAGCAACAAAGACTAACAAGAATGAAGGAGAACCAAGAAAGAGAAGAGAAAGCTAAACAGGAAGAAATCAAGAAACAAAAACAAGCACAAATAGAAGCTAAAACCAAAAGGAAAGCAGAAGAACAAGAAAAAATCACCTTTCAGCAGATGAAAGAAACAGAAGACGCACGAAATCAGAAGAAAACTGCTGAAAAACGGCCAAGATCTAGCCCAGAAGCACAACAAAGTCCGGGAAATACAGCAAAATATGCTAGATTTTTCGCAGAAGCGCGCCCAATAGTACTTAGAAACAGGTTCCAAGTACTGAGTGACGATTCAGAAGATGAAGAAGACATAGAAGAAAGAGCAAGCACCAGTAGCCAAAATATACAACCAAGTATGTCTCAAAATAAGCAACAATCACAACAACCACCACAACAACAAGCGCAAAAACAAACACAACAAAAACAAAACGCCAAAAAACCGCCTCCAATTATAATGAAGGGAGTAGTCCTCAATAGAGCAACATACACAGACTTTTTAAAAGAATTGGACACACACATACATAAAGGAGTAACGTAAAATTCACAAAAAGAAACACAATTATAGAAATCAACGATTTAGAAGAATATAAAGCATACAAAAACTTCATTACAGGAATCCAAAATTTAGAGTGGCACACATATTCTACAGAATCTGAAAAAACGCATGCCTTTGTGGTTAGAGGCCTAGACCACATGCCAGATATAGAAGAGATAAAAAGCGAACTTGAAACGACTCACAAAATTCCAGTTAAAAACATATACGTTATGAAAACACAGTACAGACCACTACACTTAATAGTATCATCAAGCGAATATAAACTGACGCACATGGAAAAAATCCGTTATCTAAATAGAGCAAGGGTCACATGGGAGCGAAGACGCCAGCAAACGGATGTAATCCAATGTAAAAGATGCTGTCAATGGGGACACGCCACTACAAATTGTCATAGGGCCCCAAGATGTGCAAATTGTGGGGATCACCATTTAACAACAGCATGTCCAGGAAATGTCCCTATTAAATGTGCCAATTGCGAGAAGGACCACAAGGCAAACAACACAACATGTTTGAACAACAGAATTGAACAACTGAATAAAAATAAAACAAACAAACAGAAATTTATCCCAGCACCACAACCCGCAACTAACGCCTGGAAGGCCAGGGCAAGTGGCCCAACGGTGGCCGTTGGAAGAGGCCCAAAGAGAAACCAACCAGAAGCCCAAGAAGTCCAACAGGAAGAAGAATTCCCACCGCTCCCGGGACGGCGCAGGCAGGCCCATGGACCTCAACAAAGTCAAAACGTCCCAGAAAATACCCAGGTGAGTGATCTTTTGGGTGCGATGAACAGATTTAACAAAGCCGTAAACTTGGGAGAGCTTGTTCGCTTTCTTAACGATTTTTCAAATGAAATGGGAAAGCACAGAGACCAAATGGCCAAAGCTATTGCTGTGGTCCAATTTATACAAAATTCTGCAGGTAAATACACAATATAAAAGAAAAAGAAATACAAATCGTTATGTGGAACGCGAACAAGCTCCTCAATAAAACAGGTGAAATGATTCACTTTTTACACAACCACAAAATTGACATACTAATAATCACAGAGACAAAACTGACAAACAACGACAAATTAAAAATAAGAAATTACAACGTTTACAGACAGGACAGGAATGTGCGTGGAGGAGGCGTGGCTATATTAGTCAAGCAATCTCTTGCGCATATTCCAGTCCCTCATACAAATAGCATAATTGAGCATGTGGCTATAAAATTAACTAATGTTGTAATAATAGTAGGTGCTTATGCAAGACCTCTACTTAGATTCACTAATAACGATTTTGATGAGTTATTCAATCTTTCAAATAAAGTTCTTGTACTAGGTGACCTGAACGCCAGACACGTCTATTGGGGAAATCGGAGAAAAGCCGGAATGGTAACTTCATCCGAGATTACTCAATGGACAATGACGTTCAGGTCAAGAGGACTGTAAAACCATCCCATTACCCGGTAAACGGGATGACGCCCTCCTTCATAGATTTATTATTAAATAAAAATGTCCTAAATTTGCCAGATTTACTTGTAATCGATGATCTGTCATCAGACCATCTGCCAGTCTTGCTGAGTTGGAAAACCAGCATCAAGAAAGATGAAGACACTCCTTCTTCATGGTTCTATGGGAATGCAGACTGGAGACTCTTCAGAAATATTATGAACCAAAACACCACTATAAATAACAACATAAACACAATTAATGACTTAGAAAAAGAGGTAAATAATATGACGGAGAGTCTCCAGACTGCAAGGAACCGTATAGCCACAAAAATTCAAACTAAACCAGCAGAAGACAGACTGCCGGATGAAATTGTACAGCTCATCGATTTCAAGAACAAAATAAGGAAAAGGTGGCAAAGACTGAGACGCCCGCAAGATCGAATAAGGCTACGAGAACTTCAAAATACAGTGCGCAGCAGAATCAACGATCATAAAAACAAAACCTGGAGGGACGTTGTGGGGGTCTGTCCACAACGGACAACTCTCTGTGGCGCCTCTCCAGACGATTACGAAACAAGCTCAATAAAATTCCCTCGCTAGACGCCACGACACCACAGACAAATACAGAAAAAGCCGACACGTTGGCCGTGCATCTAGCAAATGTTTGTAGAGGCACGCCCAACGTGTCGCAAGAACAGAACGAAATAACAAATGTTGTAAACAAAACCATTCATAAGAAATATCCCATACTACCTACCATGCTACACAAACTATACACGACGCCACAAGAACTAACAACAATAATGAGACAATTACCAAACAACAAGGCGCCTGGCGAGGATGAAATTGCATACAGAAGTATGCCTAGAAAAACAGTAGTACAATTAGTGTACATAATAAACTCCATGATTCTGCTGCAGCACTTCCCACAACAGTGGAAAAGGGCAATTGTCATCCCGTTGCTAAAGCCGGGTAAAAACCCAGCTTTGGCGGAATCGCCGGTGGCGCTCCTAAGTGCACTCTCAAAAGTGGCAGAGAAAACAATACTTAGGAAAATGGAGAATTTGAACCTAGAAGCCGGAATTCCTGTCGGACAGTTTGGTTTCAGGAGGAAGCACAGTAACCCTGGCCAGGTACCCTGGCCACCAGTAACGTTGACTGGTGGCCAGGGTAGTCCAGGACGCCCTGGACAAAATCAACAATCGCCAAAATACTGTGCTTCTTGCCTTAGACATGAAACAAGCGTTCGACAGTGTCTGGCATAATGGCTTAATATATAAACTCATAAAAACACATAATTTTACATTATATCTGACAACTCTAATACACTCCTATTTGAGTAATAGAACCTTTCGTGTAAGAGTGGAAGGTTCCTACTCAATGCCACAGAGAGTGCATGCGGGAGTGCCACAGGAGACGGTTCTGTCACCGACATTATTCAACCTCTACACAGCAGACATCCCACACTTCCCATCCACAAAGTTAGCCATGTTTGCGGACGACGTGCTGGTTTACGCCAGCTCGTATTACGCAAATGTGGCTAAATCCCATATAAATAACCATTTAGGCTCCTTAATCCCATGGTATTTAAAGTGGAAGCTTGAAATCAATGAATCCAAATGTGAATGTTTGATAATAACCAAAAAGTTCACAAATAACAAAATAAATATTCCTATAAACATAAATAACACCCAGATATTACCGTCTAAAAAACTAAAATATCTGGGTGTTGTTATTGATGCACGATTACGTTTCCACAACCACACTTCCTATACCATCCAAAAATCCTTTGTCGCCATGCAAAATTTGTATTCCATTCTTGGTCCACGTTCCCCGCTCTCTCCTCGAAATAAATTAATAATATACAACCAAATTATTAAGCCGGTCATGACGCATGCCGCTCCGATATGGTGCAGCATGTCGGAAACGCAGATGGCCCGGCTACAGCGTGTACAAAATAAAATTCTAAGATGCCTAACCTCGTCACCGAGGAGGACAGTGGTTGGAGACTTGCACCGGATCGCCAATACTCCGTTATTTGGAGATTACGTGTGCGAAACATCCAACAAATTTTACAAGAACAAGACAGACGCCTCAATACTGACAGAAAACTTGACAGACTAGACACGGGGACGCGGTTACGCATAAACCGTTATATAATAAACTACCCATATATTTCGAGGAGAGAAATCCTTAAAATCACTCCCTTCAATCCGAATCCATTCATTTCCAAATACAAACTGATTCAAGCTTCCACAGAATAATCCAAAAAATCCTATCCTTTCAACTCCCTTAGCAAGACCCGCACATGAAAATGGGCGGGGCTTGTTATTCGACCAAATCCTGCATAAAGACTGTGTAGTAGGTTGAATGGCAGCAAACACCCTGCCATCATGCAATCTTACCACAGGGCTAACACCAGCCCCAGCCATGGCCTGGCTGCGTTGTCGCAGTGGATAGATATTTAATATATATTGTACTGTGAAATACATAAATTAAGTCACTGTAAGACGTATTGTAAATTGTTAAATATGAATTGAATAAAGATGTTTGAAATGACCAAATAGCAATCAATTAACCAACCAGCTTTATACAACAAACAACTCTTAAGCAACTAGCAATGGCAATTCTTTTACACTTTGTATGAACTCACCGAACAAAAGTCAACAAACCGACCAACGATCATTTTGCCCCCCTTAGAGCTAACACCGCTCACAGCATCTCCTGGAAAATTCGTAGGTAGGGATGCTCCTAGCAACAAGCCAACGAACACTATAATTATTCCACACTGTGTATATATTAGGCTAGGTTCCTGTATGTGCACATGTGTGCCATGGGAACAACATGACATGTAAACTTATATAATGTGAATAAATGTTTTAAAAAGAAAGAAAGTTCTCGTCCGATCACTGAAGTTAACCTACGTCGGGCGCGGTTAGAACTTGGATGGGTGACCGCTTGGGAATACCGCGCCCTGTTGCCTTTTTTGCATAATGACTTCACTTGAACAAAAATCGGGATTTCACCTCTAACAAGAAACCTAACACGCATTAGGCAAGAAGACGCTGTAACACACAAGCCCATATACTGTAGACTACCAATTTATGCTGAAAACTACATTCCTAATCCCTAAAACATTGTTCGTGAAATTCCATCTTCTACTTCTCTGACCAAATCCCAAATCCAACTAAAACCCAATCGGAAATCGGAAAGGTCGGGAAATCGGAAAGGTACCACCTGTAAGGCTACCCCAGGACTGACTGGTCCTCGAGTACCCCCATAGGCTTGCCAACCACCCCTCACTCGCACCATGTCTGAGTGAGTCCTCTCCGCACGCTTTGCCCTGCGGGCTTGGCATGGTTTTTGTGGGGGATACCGTGCTTTTGGCTTGGACTGAAAGGGAGTCCTGGCCCTTGAAAGGAGTTTTTTGGGCTGAAAAGTCAATGGCCCTCCCGCGGGTCAAGGACGATTCGGGTGGGGCTGGGGGGGCATTTGTGACGGGAAAAGATCATGACCCTTCAGCGGGTTATGAACGATTCCGGTTAATCCTCGATTTGGATTTTTGGACGTTTATGTGGGCGTTGGAGGGCTGGGTCATAGTCTGACGCAGCCCGGATTACAGGGTTTGGATGATTTTCGGCTATGAGGTAGAGTTTTTTGGCTCTATCTTTGATGTGAGATTGGAGCGAGGTGATTTGGAATTCTCTCTGGATTTGGTTATTACGAACAAACCAAGGGGCATTAACCGCAGTTCGGATGATGCGGTTTTCGAAGGATTGGAGGGTTTTTATATATGAATTGGCAGAGTAGCCCCAGGCTACAGAGGCATAGGTCATCATGGGTCTGATTGTGGAGTTAATGAGAAGGAGCTTGGATTTGATGGCTAGTGGACTGCGACGCCCTAGGAGGGTTATGAGAGATTTGTAGGCAACTTGGCCTTTTTGTCGGGCTTTTTGGATGTGGGGTTTCCATATCAGGGATTTGTCAAGGGAAACCCCGAGGTATTTGACTTCGTCTGTCCAGGGAATGTCATGGTTGTTGAGGTTGATGTGGCCATCAGGGTGGAGACGTCTGCGAGTTATGAAGATGGCTTGGGATTTTTGGGCATTCAGTTTGATCTTCCAAGAGTTGCAGTACTCTTGGAGATCATCTGTGGCTTCTTGGAGTCTGCGGGTGATTAGGGTGGGATTTCTGGATTGGGCAATTAATGCCGTGTCATCTGCATATAGGGCAATGTGAGTGTTGTTGGAGGTGGGAATGTCATGAGTGAAGACATTAAATAACTGGGGAGCAAGGACTGATCCTTGGGGTACTCCAGCTTCAAGGGCTCTAGGTGTGGATAGGGTGGCATTTACTCTGACTTTGATCCTTCTGTGTGAAAGGAAGGATCGAATGACTTTGATGATGTACGTGGGGTATCCTAGGGTGAACAGCTTATGAAGCAGGCCGTTATGCCATACTCTATCAAACGCTTGTTCAATATCGAATAGCACCATGCCCGTAGCTTCACGCCTGTTCAACCATTCGGTTGTTATTTCAGCAAGTCTTAGCACTTGCTGTTCGGCACTGTGCTGCGCACGAAAGCCAAATTGGTGATTTGGGGTGACTTGGAGGGAATCCGTATGGGTTTTGAAGCGGGCTAGGATTAGTCTTTCGACTACTTTGGCTACTGAGCTTGTTAGGCTGATAGGGCGGTGATTTTGAGGAAAAACAGGATTTTTCCCCGCTTTAGGAATCATGATCACGGTGGCCATTTTCCACCTTGATGGAAAATGACCAGTGCGGAGAATTGCATTGGCTAAGTTGGTGATTGCAACTAGGCCTTTGCGGGGCATGACTTTGAGGACTTTGTTTGATATCTTGTCGGGGCCTGGGGCTGATCGTCCTTTGAGACGTCTTATTATTGTATGGGTTTCGATAGGTGAAGCTGGAGTGAAGGGAAGGTCAAGGTTTTGGTTACGATTTAGGATTCTGTTGATCCTGTCAACGTCCTCCTCATGGTCCACATCAATGTCGTGGGATACATGGAGGCGGGAGTTAGTCTCATAAGAATCCGCAAAAGCTTCAGCTTTTGCTTCATCTGAGAAGACCAAGCCCGTGATGGAGTGGATTGGAGTAGTGGGTTGTCTGGGGTTTCTGAGCGCTTTGGACATTTTCCAGAGCGAACAGTCACCCGGGTTTAGGGATTCGACTTTGTCGTTCCATTTTTGTTGGTGGAAGTCACGTACAAGGTTTTGTGTTTCTCTGTTAAGTCTGTTGTATTCCCGTTTGTGTGGTGGGTATCGTGTTTGTTGATAGAGCCGTTTGGCTCTGTTTCTAGTGTTTATGGAGCGTCTGATGTGTGCTGGGTACTGCATGTGGGTTGGTGGTGTAGGTCTTGGTGTGATTGTGGTTGTGCAGGTTTCGATTGATGCGCGTATCTCATCCTCAAGGCGAGATACTGCATCATCGATGTCCTGCGCTGTTGTGATGTTTGCTGTGATGGTTATGTTGTGTTTTAGTGTGTTGGGAAGAGTGCTGAAGTTTAATTTGTGTTTTGGTTGTGGAGCGTCTGTTGTTTGTTTTTGCGATGTGAGTGTGAGTAGTATTGGGTTGTGTGCTTTTGGACCTTCGTTCAGTGTTATGATGTTACTGTGTAGGGTGATGTTGTGTAGGACTGCAAGGTCAATGATATCTGGTCTTTGTTCGGGATTGTCAGGGTAGTGAGTTGGTGTGTTGGGTGCTATGACAGTGGCTCCAACGTCCAGTGTGGCCTGGTTCAGCTTTCTGCCTGCTGCATTTGTCAGGCGGCTGTTCCAGATCACATTTTTGGCGTTAAAGTCACCGATCAGTATTGTGTTGTCTTGAGCTGGAAGGAGCGTTTGAACGTCATTGTCTAGTATTTGTGTGTTAGGTGGATGGTAAACACAACGTACTGTGATGGTACCGTTGTGCTTTGTGATAATGGCTGCGCCAGTGTTGTGTAAGTTTTGTGCGTCCAGGGATAGTAATGTATGGGCTTGTATGTTCTTGTGTATCAGGAGTGCAGTCGAGTGGTGAATGTTGGGTTTGTCATTGCGTATGACGTTGTAGTGCTGGAAGGAGAGCCTGTGGTTTGGGGAGAGATTTGTTTCTTGGATGGCGGCTATGTCTATGTCATGACCTGAGAGGATATCCTCTAGTTCATGTTTAGAGGATGAGATACCGTTGATATTCCAGGAGAGGATGCGGAGATTTGTTGGTTTTATTTTGTGATACATTAAGATTTGCCGAGAGAAATGGCAGGAAATATGGGGCTATTTAGAATAAGTCAGGGTATTTTTGTCGAAGGGATTCGACAAAAGCCGCCATCTTCTTGAAATCATCTTTGAGGGTATCTGGGGATTCAGGGGTATTTGGCACTTTTGGGGTGGAGGTGGTGTTTCCTTTGAGTCTTTGGGCAAAGGAAATGCCCGGTTGGAATTTAGAGTTATTTGGGAGGGCTTGGGGCTTTCGAAGAGTGGGGAATGCTTTGCACCCTCTGTAGTTGGCCGGATGGCTCAACTGACAGTTGGCGCAAGTGGCATCGGTTTCTTTAGGTTTTTTGCACTCAGTAGAGGCATGGTCTTGGCCGCATTTCACGCAGCGTGTTGCACCTTTACAGTAATTTTTTGTATGCCAGAAACCTTGACACTTATGGCATTGAGGCACGATGGCCTTTTTGTGTAGGGGCTCAGCCTTGAGATCAAGGCCATTTAGGAATTTTTTGGTCTCGTAGATGCGAGACTCGCTTGGAGGAAAACGGGCCTGGATGATGGGGATGGGAGCCTTGGTTTTGGCGGAGATCATCCGCTTGACTCCCTCGGGATGGAATCCAAGGTTTTTGAGGTCATTGGCAATTTCCTCATCGGTTATGTCGATAGGGATGCCACGCAGGGCAACTTGGAGGGATTTATTTTCCTCCGAGCAGAAGGAATGATAGTGGAGTTGCCTAGATTCCAAGTAAGCCGTGGCTCGCTTGAAATCGTCGGCAGAGTTGGGGGTTACTCTTATGCCTTGTCTGGTGAGGGTGGCTTTGGAGAAGTTGATCTTGGAGTTTGTCAGGTCTTTGGATATTGCTATCCATCCCCCTGTGTTGTGGATGATGATGGGTGTTGGTGTGTATGCTACAGGCTCTCCTCCTTTGCTAGTGAGGGGGGGGCTTGTAGTGGTAGTCGTTTCATTTTTGGTCGGGGCTGTGACTGGGGTGGCTTTGGAAGTGTTAAGGGTAGCTTTGGGGGTGCCTTTTTTGGATTTTTTGGAGTGGGTCACGATGGAGAAACCATCGTGCTCCATGGAGGGTTCGTCGGCATCTGTCTGCCTTTTCTTTAGGCGGGGGTCTTTAGGGTTTTTGGGGGGTATGGCAGGTGCCACTGGGGGCAAGTTTGGGTGTGTGCCTTTCTGGATTGAGGCAGGCTGAGTTGGAGGGGCATTTTGCAATTGCTTGCGGAGGTCATCAATGACCTTGGTGAGGTGGGCTATTTGCTCATTTTGAGCTTTAGCTTGAGCTTTGGCTTGCTCTGTTTGGGATTTTATCTGCTCTAGGAGAGCAGCATTTTGGGTCCTTAGCATTTCGATGATGCTAGTGGGGTCAAAATTGATGTCTGAGAGGGCTTGTACTTCCATGTTGGCTAGAGGTGCCGACATGGAGGGAATAGCACGGTATTTGGGGCAACTTAAGTGGGTTACTGCTGGGCTCGGGCACGAGACTGACTCCAAACACAGAAGCCCTGTAAAGTGGGCACCACGGTTAAGGGTTGAACCTTGCCGTGCCTTGCTTTCTGTGTAAGGAGACAAAGAATGGCCTAACTGCACTGGAACTATCTGAAATAAATACCTGCTGCTCTTTTCCAACTTGCGTTGGAATTTACAGACCAGGTGGTTAGTAAATAAATAGTCGGCCTTGTTCTGAGAAGAACATAAAACCAACTATAAAGTTACACTATTTCTTTTTTATTACTGGTATGTTGTTTGAAAACAAACAACACACCCGGCTGGGATTTCTACCTGACGGCTGACTACCTGACGGCTGACGACTGTTCGCTTCGAAGGCACGAACCTGAATCGACGAATGAATTTTAAACCCAAATACCTGAGCTTAGCCTTTATACCCAATTTCGACTCCCTTCACAAGCTCCGCCCACTTCACCCTCCCATCAGCCACCTGATAGGATAGCCAATCAGACACCTGATTGGCTATCCAAACTAATATATTATATTGACTGACTATGCCCTAGAAATCCCAGCCGGGTGTGTTGTTTGTTTTCAAACAACATACCAGTAATAAAAAAGAAATAGTGTAACTTTATAGTTGGTTTTATGTTCTTCTCAGAACAAGGCCGACTATTTATTTACTAACCACCTGGTCTGTAAATTCCAACGCAAGTTGGAAAAGAGCAGCAGGTATTTATTTCAGATAGTTCCAGTGCAGTTAGGCCATTCTTTGTCTCCTTACACAGAAAGCAAGGCACGGCAAGGTTCAACCCTTAACCTTGGTGCCCACTTTACAGGGCTTCTGTGTTTGGAGTCAGTCTCGTGCCCGAGCCCAGCAGTAACCCACGTAAGTTGCCCCAAATACCGTGCTATTCCCTCCATGTCGGCACCTCTAGCCAACATGGAAGTACAAGCCCTCTCAGACATTAATTTTGACCCCACTAGCATCATCGAAATGCTAAGGACCCAAAATGCTGCTCTCCTAGAGCAGATAAAATCCCAATCAGAGCAGCTAAAATCCCAAGCAGAGCAATCCAAAGCTCAAGCTAAAGCCCAAAATGAGCAAATAGTCCACCTCACCAAGGTCATTGATGACCTCCGCAAGCAATTGCAAAATGCCCCTCCATCTCAGCCTGCCTCAATCCAGAAAGGCACACACCCAAATTTGCCCCCAGTGGCACCTGCCATACCCCCCAAAAACCCTAAAGACCCCCGCCTAAAGAAAAGGCAGACAGATGCCGACGAACCCTCCATGGAGCACGATGGTTTCTCCATCGTGACCCACTCCAAAAAATCCAAAAAAGGCACCCCCAAAGCTACCCTTAACACTTCCAAAGCCACCCCAGTCACAGCCCCGACCAAAAATGAAACGACTACCACTACAAGCCCCCCCTTCACTAGCAAAGGAGGAGAGCCTGTAGCATACAAACCAACACCCATCATCATCCACAACGCAGGGGGATGGATAGCAATATCCAAAGACCTGACAAACTCCAAGATCAACTTCTCCAAAGCCACCCTCACCAGACAAGGCATAAGAGTAACCCCCAACTCTGCCGACGATTTCAAGCGAGCCACGGCTTACTTGGAATCTAGGCAACTCCACTATCATTCCTTCTGCTCGGAGGAAAATAAATCCCTCCAAGTTGCCCTGCGTGGCATCCCTATTGACATAACCGATGAGGAAATTGCCAATGACCTCATAAACCTTGGATTCCATCCCGAGGGAGTCAAGCGGATGATCTCCGCCAAAACCAAGGCTCCCATCCCCATCATCCAGGCCCGTTTTCCTCCAAGCGAGTCTCGCATCTACGAGACCAAAAAATTCCTAAATGGCCTTGATCTCAAGGCTGAGCCCCTACACAAAAAGGCCATCGTGCCTCAATGCCATAAGTGTCAAGGATTCTGGCATACTAAAAATTACTGTAAAGGTGCAACACGCTGCGTGAAATGCGGCCAAGACCATGCCTCTACTGAGTGCAAAAAACCCAAAGAAACCGATGCCACTTGCGCCAACTGTCAGTTGAGCCATCCGGCCAACTACAGAGGGTGCAAAGCATTCCCCACTCTTCGAAAGCCCCAAGCCCTCCCAAATAACTCTAAATTCCAACCGGGCATTTCCTTTGCCCAAAAACTCAAAGGAAACACCACCTCCACTCCAAAAGTGCCAAATACCCCAGAATCCCCAGATACCCTCAAAGATGATTTCAAGAAGATGGCGGTTTTTGTCGAATCCCTTCGACAAAAATACCCTGACTTATTCTAAATAGCCCCATATTTCCTGCCATTTCTCTCGGCAAATTTTAATGTATAACAAAATAAAACCAACAAATCTCCGCATCCTCTCCTGGAATATCAACGGTATCTCATCCTCTAAACATGAACTAGAGGATATCCTCTCACGTCATGACATAGACATAGCCGCCATCCAAGAAACAAATCTCTCCCCAAACCACAGGCTCTCCTTCCAGCACTACAACGTCATACGCAATGACAAACCCAACATTCACCACTCGACTGCACTCCTGATACACAAGAACATACAAGCCCATACATTACTATCCCTGGACGCACAAAACTTACACAACACTGGCGCAGCCATTATCACAAAGCACAACGGTACCATCACAGTACGTTGTGTTTACCATCCACCTAACACACAAATACTAGACAATGACGTTCAAACGCTCCTTCCAGCTCAAGACAACACAATACTGATCGGTGACTTTAACGCCAAAAATGTGATCTGGAACAGCCGCCTGACAAATGCAGCAGGCAGAAAGCTGAACCAGGCCACACTGGACGTTGGAGCCACTGTCATAGCACCCAACACACCAACTCACTACCCTGACAATCCCGAACAAAGACCAGATATCATTGACCTTGCAGTCCTACACAACATCACCCTACACAGTAACATCATAACACTGAACGAAGGTCCAAAAGCACACAACCCAATACTACTCACACTCACATCGCAAAACCAAACAACAGACACTCCACAAACAAAGCACAAATTAAACTTCAGCACTCTTCCCAACACACTAAAACACAACATAACCATCACAGCAAACATCACAACAGCGCAGGACATCGATGATGCAGTATCTCGCCTTGAGGATGAGATACGCGCATCAATCGAAACCTGCACAACCACAATCACACCAAGACCTACACCACCAACACACATGCAGTACCCAGCACACATCAGACGCTCCATAAACACTAGAAACAGAGCCAAACGGCTCTATCAACAAACACGATACCCACCACACAAACGTGAATACAACAGACTTAACAGAGAAACACAAAACCTTGTACGTGACTTCCACCAACAAAAATGGAACGACAAAGTCGAATCCCTAAACCCGGGTGACTGTTCGCTCTGGAAAATGTCCAAAAGTCCTCAAAGTCATGCCCCGCAAAGGCCTAGTTGCAATCACCAACTTAGCCAATGCAATTCTCCGCACTGGTCACTTTCCATCAAGGTGGAAAATGGCCACCGTGATCATGATTCCTAAAGCGGGGAAAAATCCTGTTTTTCCTCAAAATCACCGCCCTATCAGCCTAACAAGCTCAGTTGCCAAAGTAGTCGAAAGACTAATCCTAGCCCGCTTCAAAACCCATACGGATTCCCTCCAAGTCACCCCAAATCACCAATTTGGCTTTCGTGCGCAGCACAGTGTCGAACAGCAAGTGCTAAGACTTGCTGAAATAACAACCGAAGGGTTGAACAGGCGTGAAGCTACGGGCATGGTGCTATTCGATATTGAACAAGCGTTTGATAGAGTATGGCATAACGGCCTTCTTCATAAGCTGTTCACCTTAGGATACCCCACGTACATCATCAAAGTCATTCGATCCTTCCTTTCACACAGAAGGATCAAAGTCAGAGTAAATGCCACCCTATCCACACCTAGAGCCCTTGAAGCTGGAGTACCCCAAGGATCAGTCCTTGCTCCCCAGTTATTTAATGTCTTCACTCATGACATTCCCACCTCCAACAACACTCACATTGCCCTATATGCAGATGACACGGCATTAATTGCCCAATCCAGAAATCCCACCCTAATCACCCGCAGACTCCAAGAAGCCACAGATGATCTCCAAGAGTACTGCAACTCTTGGAAGATCAAACTGAATGCCCAAAAATCCCAAGCCATCTTCATAACTCGCAGACGTCTCCACCCTGATGGCCACATCAACCTCAACAACCATGACATTCCCTGGACAGACGAAGTCAAATACCTCGGGGTTTCCCTTGACAAATCCCTGATATGGAAACCCCACATCCAAAAAGCCCGACAAAAAGGCCAAGTTGCCTACAAATCTGTCATAACCCTCCTAGGGCGTCGCAGTCCACTTGCCATCAAATCCAAGCTCCTTCTCATTAACTCCACAATCAGACCCATGATGACCTATGCCTCTGTAGCCTGGGGCTACTCTGCCAATTCATATATAAAAACCCTCCAATCCTTCGAAAACCGCATCATCCGAACTGCGGTTAATGCCCCTTGGTTTGTTCGTAATAACCAAATCCAGAGAGAATTCCAAATCACCTCGCTCCAATCTCACATCAAAGATAGAGCCAAAAAACTCTACCTCATAGCCGAAAATCATCCAAACCCTGTAATCCGGGCTGCGTCAGACTATGACCCAGCCCTCCAACGCCCACATAAACGTCCAAAAATCCAAATCGAGGATTAACCGGAATCGTTCATAACCCGCTGAAGGGTCATGATCTTTTCCCGTCACAAATGCCCCCCCAGCCCCACCCGAATCGTCCTTGACCCGCGGGAGGGCCATTGACTTTTCAGCCCAAAAAACTCCTTTCAAGGGCCAGGACTCCCTTTCAGTCCAAGCCAAAAGCACGGTATCCCCCACAAAAACCATGCCAAGCCCGCAGGGCAAAGCGTGCGGAGAGGACTCACTGAGACATGGTGCGAGTGAGGGGTGGTTGGCAAGCCTATGGGGGTACTCGAGGACCAGTCAGTCCTGGGGTAGCCTTACAGGTGGGACCTTTCCGATTTCCCGAGGGATCATTATCTGTAGTGTTAGGTATTTTATACCAGTTATTATTTAATTGTAAAAATACAGGTATTAGATGATTGTAAAAGGTTATCAATCGATGTGAATAAAATGTCTGTACAAAATATATGTTTTATGTGCTTTTGCTAACTTTACATGGTGTCAGGTGTAGCAAAATTTTAATAAATATGGCCAATGAAGAGAAAAATGAAGGTTTAAGTGAAGCTGCTAGTGTTTCGTATCAAGTAAAACTACCTGAGCCTTTTAACTTTCAATGTCCAGCAGAATGGCAAAAATGGATACGAAGATTTGAACGCTTCCGTGTTACATCACAACTGGACCGGAAAGATGAAGTCAGTCAAGTAAACATGTTGCTCTATTGTTTGGGAGACGAAGGTGATGATCTGTTTGATTCTTTTCATTTGACGAGTGAAGAAATGAAATCTTATCAAAAGGTTAAAGAAAAATTTGAAATATACTTGGGTCTAAAGAAAAATATAGTTTATGAACGTTCTAAATTTTTGAAAAGACGGCAGCTAGAAGGTGAGCCAATAGATATATTTATTAATGACTTACATAAATTGGCAGAAAGCTGTGAATTTGGAAATTTAAAAGAAGAATTAATAAGAGATTTGATTGTAATTGGAGTGTTTGAGGAAAAATTATCTGAAAAATTACAAATGGATGATACTCTGACGTTAAGTAAGGCAATTCTTAAGGCTAGGCAAGATGAATCTATAAAACTGCAGCAGAAAGTTATAAGAGATAAATCAGTATCAATTTTCAATGACGTTGAGGCTGTTTCAACACATCATGTTCAAAGAAAAGGCTTGAATAAAATATATAAATGTAGCAGATGTGGCTTTACTTACAATGAAACATATTGTCCAGCAAATAATGCTTCTTGTTTCACAAGTGGAAATAGGGGTCATTTTAGTAAGTGTTGTAGAAGTAAACGAGCAGTAAATGAAATTATTCCTAGAGAAGAAAGATGTCGACAAGAGGGTGAGAAGAATCTTGGTGAATTTTCAATAATGGAATTAGGCGCTGACAATAGTTGGAAAGTGAGGTTGAACGTAAATGGTAGAGATGTGTTATTTAAAATGGATTCCGGGGCTGATGTAACTGTTATTGGATTACAATTATGTGAGTTGTTACAATTAAAAATAAAAAGTACAACAAAACACTTTTATGGGCCCGGCAAGACTAAACTACGAGTATTGGGAGTAATAAATGTCAAGCTGTCATATGAAGAATCCTCCGTTTTTGAAGATGTGTATGTAATACAAGAACAATCTATTCCGTTGTTAAGGAGACAAGCTTTAATGAACTTGGGACTTGTAACGTTGAACGTTCATGCAGTCGAGTTAGATAATATATTAGTACAATATTTTTTTTTATTTTGAGGGTATGGGATGCCTAAAATATACTTATACAATAAGATTAGACCACAAAGCCGTACCATTTGCTATTGCAGCTCCTCAAAGAGTGTCTTTAGTACTCAGAGATAAAGTTAAAGCAGAATTAGACAAGACGTGTGCGAACGGAATCATTGAATCTGTAGAAGAACACACAGAATGGTGTGCTCCAATTGTTGCTGTTCCTAGAAAAGACGGTCGAGTAAGATTATGTGTAGATTATACAGAGTTAAATAAATTTGTGTTAAGAGAGCAGTTAGTACTACCATCTGTAGAAGAGTCATTGGCTAAAATAGAAGGTGCTAAGTTTTTCTCCCTTTTAGATGCTTCGAACGGGTTTTGGCAACTACCTTTGAGCCCAGAAAGTTTCAAAGTTTCTACTTTTATCACTCCTTTTGGCAGATACTATTTTAAGAGGTTACCTTTTGGTATAAAGTCTGGACCAGAAGTTTATCAAATAAATATTAGTCAAATTCTTAATGGTATCGATGGTATTGTTAATCAAGCAGATGATATTTTAATAACAGGGCAGACACGTGAAGAACATGACATCAGGTTAAAGAAAGTTTTGAAACGATTAGAAGAGCAGGGTGTAAGCCTAAATGTTAAAAACTGTAAATTTGGCGTCAAAAGTGTTAAATTTTTGGGACATTTAATAGAAGATGGATATATTCGACCAGATCCCGATAAAACAACTGCAATTAAGAATTTAGAAAGCCCGACAAATATTTCAGAACTTAAATCATTTCTTGGGATGGTTAATTATTTAATGAAATTTGTACCAAACCTTGTTACTTTAACAGCTCCTCTGAGAATTTTATTAAAGAAAGAATATGAATGGATTTGGTCACAAGATCAACAAAAGGCATTTGAAGACATTAAGAATACTCTTACGAATTTACCTGTTTTAGCAAGTTTTAAAAGAGATGCATTAACACGAGTAACAGCAGATGCTTCGACTTTAGGATTGGGTGCAACAATAGAGCAGTTACAAGAAAATATCTGGAAGCCAGTGATGTATGCGTTAAGAAGTATTACTGCAACGGAAACTAGATACGCACAGGTGGAGAAAGAAGCACTAGCATTGACTTGGGCTTGTGAAAAATTTTCCAATTTTTTAATAGGAAGAAAGTTTTTACTTGTAACAGATCATAAACCGTTAATATCACTTTTAAGTCAAAAACCAATTTCTGAATTATCAGCAAGACTTCAGAGATTCAGAATGAGACTTTTATGTTTTGACTTTAAATTTTATATCTGCCTGGAAAGCAAATGTTCACTACAGATTTTTTGTCCAGAAATCCTATTAATAATACATGTCCAAATGAAAATGATGTTTTAGAAGAAACCATGTTTATACAGAGTATTATTGAAGCACTCCCATGCACTAATAAAAGACTTCAAGAAATAAAGTTAGCCCAAGAAAGAGATGTAGAAAGTAATGTAATTAAAGAATGTTTACTAAATGGAACATGAAATAAAAATAGTAACTTCTGGAGATTTAAAGATGAATTTAATATTTGCGAAAATCTTTTATTAAAAGGAAATCGTATTTTTGTGCCAAAAAATTTACGAGGTGAAATGTTGAGAAAAATTCATGAAGGACATATGGGAATTGTTAAATGTAGAAGAAGAGCTCAAGAATCAGTTTGGTGGCCTACAGTTAATGAAGATGTAAAAAGTTTTGTTGGAAAATGTCACATTTGTATTGAACACCGAACTAATCGGGCAGAGCCTATGATCATATCAGATCTTCCTAACCAACCTTGGGAAATAGTTGGTGTTGATTTATTTAAATGTCAGCAAAAATGGTACTTAGTAGTACAAGATTTTTATTCTAGATTTCTAGAGGTAGTCTATATAGATAGACTGACATCACAATGTATCATAGGAAGATTAAAAAATATTTTTGGAAGACATGGTGTTCCTTGCTTGATACGATCAGATGGGGGTACCCAGTTTACGTCTGACGAATTTAAAATTTTTTCACAACAGTATGGGTTTGAACATGCCGTATCCAGCCCACACTTTCCACAATCTAATGGAGAAGCTGAAAAAGCAGTAGATATTGCAAAAAGAATTTTGCTTAAATGCAACGATCCGAACTTAGGACTTTTAGAATACAGAAATACTCCTTTAGAATCAGGTTTATCACCAGCTCAGTTGCTGTATGGTAGAAAGTTAAAATCCATTTTACCATCTTTAAATGAATATGAAAAAACTACTGATGAAGCGATTAAAAATTTTCAAGAAAAAGACAGAGAAATTCGAGAAAGAAATAAACGCAATTTTGATAGAAGAAGAGGCGCAAGAAATTTGCCAGAGCTTAATTCAGAAAATAAAGTATGGATTCCTGATCTTAGAAGACATGGTAAAGTAATAACAAAAATGGAACAGTACCCAAGATCATATACCGGGTGCCCACGAGTTTAGTGGCCAGCTCGTTATTTTGTTAAGAAATAATATTTCGATTTGAAATTTTGGGAATTCGTATGGTTGCATTAGATGCAGATTTTGAGTGCTCGAACATCTGACTATCGTTTCCGGTTCAACCGGAAATACAGTCAACTTTGTTATTTTAAACGAAACACCCTGTTTATTTTTTAAAAGTTGGATTCTACGTAAAATTCTAATTATAAAACATGTATCATATCCCATACCTATCTTTAACAGTTTTCAAGAAAATGGCGTTTGAAAATGTCGGAAGAGCCGCAAACTATACTGTTTTAACATAAAACAAATGAATATGCGAAAAGTTTAATATATTATTCTTACTTCATTTTAGGGGCCTTGTATGCTTGTGTCATGACAATCTCACTTCCGGTGCAACCGGAAGTGCTACAAAATGTGACATTCAGGCACAAATTACTTCAATAATTTCAATTGAACGACCTACTTTAAACTGTAAATTCTAATTTATCTGACTTTTCTTTATAATTTTTGTATACACCATCCCAGGTCTAAAGTTGATAGTTCTTGAGATATGGACAGCTAAAAATTTAGAGCATTCCAAATTGCAATCTTTCTAATTTTATCTAGGCGGCTATGGAGACCATTTGCATTAAGAAAATGTAGAAAGGATACACATAATTAATAATATCAGAGTAGTGCTTGAAGAATAATTTTATTAGGTTTTCATTATAAAAAATAAGAAATTAGTCATAAATTAAGTGTTCGAATTGTTGACCGTTTTCTCTCAGACGAACTCTTTGAAATTCCCTGAGCACGTTGTTCATTTGTTTTGGGGGTGATATTATTAACAGAAAATATGACAAGTGTCTTGTATTCATAGCCATCTTGATTAAATAATTGGGAATTGACATGGTTATGATCATGAAGCAGTTCAAGCGACAAATGATCTCCATAGCCGCCTAGATGAAATTAGAAAGATTGAAATTTGGAATGCATCTAAATTTCTAGCTGTCCATATCTCAAGAACTATTTAGACCTGGGATTGTGTATACAACAATTATAGAGAAGAGTCAGATAAATTAGAATTTAGAGTGTAAAGTAGGTCGCTCAATTGAAATTATTGAAGTAATTTGTGCCTGAATGTCATATTTTGTAGCACTTCCGGTTGCACGGGAAGTTAGATTGTCATGACACAGTCATACAAGGCCCCTAAAAAGAAGTAAGAATAATATATTAAACTTTTCGCATATTCATTTGTTTTATGTTAAAACAGCATAGTTTGTGGCTCTTTCGATATTTTCAAAAGTCATTTTCTTGAAAACTGTTAAAGATAGGTATGGGGTATGATACATATTTTATAAATAGAATTTTACGTAGAATCCAAATTTTAAAAAATATACAGGGGGTTTCGTTTAAAATAACAAAGTTGACTGTATTTCCGGTCGAACCGGAAACGATAGTCAGATGTTCGAGCACTCAAAATCTGCATCTAAAGCAACCATACGAGTTCCCAAAATTTCAAATCGAAATATTATTTCCTAACAAAATAACAAGCTGGCCAGTAAACTCGTGGGCACCCGGTATTGCAGAAACTAGAGAAGGAGAGATAAGAAGAAATAGAAGACATTTGATACGTGACGAGAGTGAACCAGAGCAGCACAATAATACTATTAGTGGAGAAACTCACGAAGAGGAGCCAGAACTAATAAATAGGACAGTTGACCGGTCTCACTTAAGAAGGAATATTTTAAAACCATTAAAGTATCAATAAGCTTTTATTTATTAAAGAAAGGAAGATGTAGTGTTAGGTATTTTATACCAGTTATTATTTAATTGTAAAAATACAGGTATTAGATGATTGTAAAAGGTTGTCAATCGATGTGAATAAAACGTCTGTACAAAATATATGTTTTATGTGCTTATGCTAACTTTACATTATCAGTCAAAACTCCGAGCTCAAACATTGTATATAATGTAAATTCTATAAATATTGTAAATACTTGGTATGAGTGCAGTGTGTATATACAAGAATGAATGGAACATGTACATAAGAATGAATGCTGTGGCATACTTTTAGGGGAAAACTTAGTTTTCCTCAGAAAGGTACCCACTTGCGTACGGCAGCTCTTCGTCGGTAGAACAGATGGTCATCGGCTAGGAACACTTACGCTTTTTAAAGGCGCCACTCAGTTTTTCATTCAAATGATTAGTTTTCAGAGCTTCTGAACTGAGAAACCAAGCTCTTTTAATCTAAGTTGGTAATAAATAAATAGACTACCTGAGATTAGCTTCAATCAATTTAATTAGCGAATTGTGCCAAAGGAGGAACAAAAAAATATGTTTATAAATACCAAATAACATAGTTTAGAAATGCATTTGTTCTGATAAAAATAAATATAATGCAGTGAAGCCAAAATTCCCGAGTTATAGTAATACATACATAACCCCTATCTTTGGCCAAAGATTACCCCAATGTTATGTACATTTATGTACAAAAATATACTTAAAAGTAGCATGTGAATTTAATTTTAAAATAATCAGAAGGCTAGCTTACACAGGTAATATTGTAAGAATGAGTTTAAGAAATTATGAGAATATCAAGAAAGTTATAGTATAAAAAGTAAATATGAAAGTATTGGATTAAAAAATGACGAAATTAAGGGAAAATGGAATAGACTGGCCTTAGGTCCTGGTGGGAGCTTCTAGTGTCCCATGCGTCCTGTGAAACAGACACTTGTTGGTGGCTAAATGTTAGGCCGCCAATCCTGGTTACTACGGACAGCTACTTCCCTGATAGTTTATAAGAAAAGTGGAGGAAAACGTGCTGTGAAACGTAGACACCTCTCTAGCGCCTCTCTAACACCCTATCTAACGCCTCTCTAAAACCCTGTAAATAATATTTACAATAAACAAAACGTTCGAAATCATTAAAGAAATTTAACAGCTTACCTCTAGGTTGAGGGGATTCGTCTTACTATGCACATGGCGAATTAGAAATTAAAACGGGACTTCTCCCAGGAAGAATAATCATGAATCGGCAAAAAGACATAATAATATGTATGTAAGTAATCAGACACTACTTCACATTACAATAATTGGTGCATAAAATAGCACTATAAAGGCAAAAAAACTTCAGTCAGAAAAATCATGACTCCTCACACGATTAGCAAAATCGGAGGGTCTCGAAAAACGCTGGTACGTCGACCTACGAGTACCACGCATGGGTACTAGACGACATCTCGTCTGCTTGGATGCAACCGGTAAAGATGTTTTGGAAGTTGGCGAATGCGCTGGATCATGGAAATTTACAAAAATATTAAGAACTAATAAGGGTAGTAGTGGTTAAAGATTTAACCGCTACACTGCCCCTCTCCAAAAGGAAAAAATTAAAGACTACAAAGTGGACTTTACATTTTTTAACATTCATATGCCATAATATGATATGTGAGGTAAATATTAACAGTTTACGATAATCTAATAATAAAAAATATAAGTAACCTTAGAACTTACGAAAAAATATACAAAAACTGCAGTGCACAAAATAGTGTTGTCAAAATTTTAGTATTGATAACTCTCGCGTATCACTCGCCCCCAGGGGAGATTACAGTCGGTAGGTCACTATCGGTAGGTCACAAATCAGGTAAGGTCACTAAATTGGTAAGTCCACTAACATCTGACAACTATTTGGATAGCACTATTACTACCAATACTCACTAATAATTACATATCCGTAAATTCAATCTATTTACAGCCTATAAGAAAGTAGCAACCTCACTTATAGTAGGAAAATCATCGGTTATAAGCATAGAGGGGAAATTTGGATGCCGTAACGGAATCAGACTGCTTGCGAAACGCATGGTATTTGTCATAACCGTCTTATATTGTGTAAAATCTACAGTTTAGTATACAGAAAAAATATTGGTATTATAATATTATTAGAAATAGCTTTTTTCCTGTGAGCAAGTCTATTATTGCATCCAGATTCCGCTCACTGGTTATAAGAAACTGAATAACCTAAAAGGCTTTAGTGTTTTACATCAAAATTTCTCACGGTATATAAACCAAACTATTTAAGTTAATTACTAGAAAAATAGTACCGATAATTTTTAAGTGTCAAGCAGGGTCTAATGAAACTGAAGTTGCGGCAAGGTGCCCGCGTGCCTCAGCCCATTACACTTGCACAAAATTTTGACACTGAACCACGCCAAGGCGAGGTGAGTTACGCTAAGGTATGCTTAGCGGAGTTTTGCCCTAGGCAAATACCTAAGCCAAAACGCAAAAGAAAAAAGGTAAGGTAAGTAAATTGAAGATAAGGCACAGTAATTTTGACCAAGTTATAACTTCAATCAAAATTTACTTTAGAAAATTTTAGGTATAAAATAAAGGTAAGAACTTATGAGGAAAGAGATCTTTGGGTATCTTCTATATCCTCAGAATGTCCATGGTAAGGCAATAAATCTTTAACGTGCCACTTGCCTACTTTAGAACCGTCTAGGTTTTTCAATTCATAGACCAACGGAGATAATTTTTTAGAGACAAGAGATAAGATATGTTTAGGACTAAGTTTTGCAGCAAATTTGTTCGCAGCATTAGATAACATCTTGTTCGGACGCCATACTTTTTCACCTACATTAAAACAGACATCCCGTTTCCGGAGATTATAGGACTTAGAATTCCTTTCAAATGCAGAATGCAGTTTCTGACGTATTTCTGCGAACAGATTACGAAACTCAGTTAAATTTTCGGCGTAGGTATTCCTATCACCAGGCAATATTTCGGAAGATTGGTCTTGGGGAGGATGATCATAATAATCACCAGATAAAGGAACATGTCGCCCAAACATTAAATATGAAGGAGGAAAACCAGTTACTTCGTGAACTGCAGTATTAATAGCCTGCCAAATTTCGGCAATATGTAGATCCCAATCTTCATGTTTATCCACGTAACATCTGATAGCAGTAGTTATAGTTTTGTTGTTTCTTTCCACAAAATTGCATTGTGGTGAGTAAAACGGAGTAAACCACTGTTTGACGTGATATTTTTCACAGAGATTTTTAAGGTTATTACTAGAAAAATTGGTTGCGTTGTCACAGATAAGGATCTGAGGCACACCAAATATGAGAAAAATCTGATTTTCTAAGAGATCTACAATAAGATTAGACTTAGAATGTTTAAGAGGAAAAGTAAAAGTGTATGTCGAAAACCAATCAGCAGCTACTAGCAACCATTTATTGCCTCTTTTTGAGCGTGGAAAGGGACCAATAAAATCTAAAGAAATAATCTGACCAGGTAAGTCAACAATTTTTTCCTTCCCCATGGTACCAATCTTAGGTAAGTTTGAATGTTTCTGCGCACCGCACACCAAACATTTACCAATAAACTTTAAAATTTGCGACCTCATCTGAGGCCAATAGTACAATTCTTGAACACGAAACAAAGTCTTCCGAAAACCAAAATGTCCACTGGTTGGAGGATTATGACAATTTTCGATGACCTTATCCCTCTGAGGTTTTGGAATCAAGAGTTTCCATTCCTGTTTATTAAAAGAATAAGAGGAACGACAAGGAATAAATTTTTGGACTAAGTCACCTTCAATCCGCCATTGAGGATACTTTTCAGGACTTTTACGAATATTGTCACGAAGAGAGATATACCAGGGATCAATAGATGAGAAATCAACAGATAAGGAAGATACTTGTAGAGGCAGTGTTTGTGAGGTAGATGGACTGTCCATGTCCATATTATCTGGGAGAGAATAAGGTATACGACTTAAGGCATCTGGAACAATGTGCATTGAGCATTTTCTATGCTGTAAATCAAAAGTGTGCTGCCTTAATCTAAGCAACCAGCGACTAAGTTTACCAGAGGGAGTTTTAAGATTATTAAGCCAAAGCAAACTGAAATGATCGGTCATTACGGTAAAACGCGTACCTTCTACCCAAGGTCTACATTTTTCTATGCAGAATATAATTGCCAAACATTCCCGTTCGGTCACCGAATAATTTCTTTCTGCTCTGGACAAAGAACGGCTTGCATAAGCTATGACTTTTTCTTCTCCGTCTATAAACTGAGTCAACATTCCTCCAATACCAACATCGGAAGCGTCTGACTGAACATAGAATTTTTGACTGAAATCTGGTTGAGCTAGAATAGGTGCACTTACTAATTTTTGCTTGATACACAAAAACGCGGCTTCAGCTTCGTCGTTCCAACTGATAACTTCTTTTTTCTTTTTGCCTTTAAGAAGTGAATTTAAGGGACTTACAAGGGACGAGAAATCTTTGATAAACCTGCGATACCATGAACACATTCCTATGAAACGCTTAACTTCAGTCGAAGTGCGGGGACGTGGATAATTCAACATACAATCAACCTTACAAGGGTCAGTAGCTAAAGAATTGTTTCCAACAATAAAACCTAGTTACTTTAAAGATGTCTTAAAAAATTGACATTATTCAAGGTTAATAGTAAGGCCTGCATCCTTTAGTAAATTTTTTGCAGTTGTCAGTAACTCAATATGGTGTTCCCAAGTAGGAGAACAAAGTAAAATATCGTCTAGATAAGAGAATATATACGGTTCGTACTTAGGTCCAAAAATTGAATCTACCAACCTTTGTTGAGTTTGCGCAGCATTGCACAAGCCAAAAGGAACTACCCTAAATTGAAAGTGTCCGCGACCAATTATAGAAAAAGCAGTTTTTTCTTTAGATGCGTCATCCAAAGGAATTTGCCAAAATGCTTTTCGCAGATCTATAGAGGAAATAAACTTGGCATTACGCAAGTTATTTAAGATACGATCTACGTGAGCCAAAGGAAAACTATCATGTTTAGTCAAGTTATTCAAAAAACGTCCATCAAAACAGAATCTATATTCACCGTTTGGGTTTTTAACTAATAAGGTTGGAGAACTCCAAGGACTTTGAGATTCTTCAACTACACCTAATTTAATCATAGAGTCTAACTCTTTGTTTAGAATTTCTTGCATGTACGGAGAAAGTAGATAAGGTTTCTTTTTAAAAGGGGGGTTATCACCGGTATCTATATTTAGTTTAATTTTATTTGTTCTCCCTAACTTATCGTTACTATCAATTTCTTTAAAGGAATCTAAAACTTTTTGAGCTTCTATTTTTTGAGTAGGAGATAAATCATCTACAGTGCAAAGTTTAGGAATACAAAATTTATTTGTTATTGTAGAAGTAGTACTTATTTCTATTTCATTACTATGAATAAACCAACTATTATTTTTGAAATCCATTACTAAATTAAACTGTTTTGCAAAATCAATCCCAAAAATAAATGCATGCGTTACAGAAGGTACAATTAAAACTTTGATTATTTTACAACAATCATTAATAAAAATAGGCAAATCAGAGACACCAACAACTTTTTGCTGTGTACCGTCTGCTGTGCGAACATTAGAATCTACCACTGAATGAATGTTAATCTTTAATTTTTCCACAATTTTTATTCCACTTGATCCAACAATAGAAGAGTTAGCTCCAGAATCTAATAAAACTGTGATAACTTCATCATAAAGACGAACTGAGATATAAGGTCTGTTGTCATTATCTTTGTTAATAAATAGAGGTAGTATTTCGTTACTTGTTTTAGGTGTTTTGAAAAAATTAGAGACATATATAAGCCATTTGTACCAATCAGATTTATCAAAATAGGACTTTGTGGTTAACTTTCCATCAAAGTACCGACCACGGGCAGTGCTTGATGGACTATTTAGTTTTTTGAACAATTTTTACAAGAATTAGTCTTGACATTGGGCTCGCCGCAGCAATAACAAAATATTTTTCTTTTTTCCGTACACGAATTATAGATATGATTAGGTAACCGACAATTGAAACAAATAATTTTATTTTTAGATATAGATTGAGATTCCTTGTTATCCAAATCATCAGAAGGTTTATCTACATTTTCTGATTTCTTAAATTTCCTATCAGCATTAGAGGTATTTTGGTTATCAAAACGAGAAGATTTTTTATTACAATTTTTATAGTTACTTCGAGTGTCACGTTGTCGTGAACCACTTTGTTGATCCGAATCCGATAAATAAAATAATTGAGGTAATTTTTTAGTAGTCTTGGAAGTTTCTTCCAATCTTTTACACAAAATAGATAATTCATTGACAGTATGAATTGAATGTAAGGCAAGTTGATTGATATATTCAGGTAATAAATTTTTTCGAATATATTTCACCTTAGTGACCTCCGCTGGAGACGTAGATAAGCGACAAAATAAGTTTTCTAAATGCGCCATAAAAATAGTTACTGATTCATTTCTCTTCTGTTTTCTCTGCCTTATTTGTTCCCAGACATCGTCGTCTGCATAAGGAGGTAAAAAATCTTTCTTTAAACGAGATACTAAAGAAGGCCAATCTGTAATACTAGATTTAATGCTACGGTACCATATGAACGCATCACCAACAAAAAATTCAACAGCTGAGTTAATTAATTCATTTTCTGAAACATCACGAGCCTGAGCAAGATCAGAAACTCTTTCTAAGAAGTAGAAAACACTTTTTGTATCCCCATTAAATTTAATTCCCCAAGAAGATATTGGTTGTTTACTGGCTGTACATGTGACAACAGGATTAACATTAACTATCGGTGGAGAGGTAAGAGTAAGATTATTTAAATTAGGCTTTGATGAGGGCGACTTCTCTGAAACTTTTTCACCTAAATCTGACTCTACTTTAAGACACGTTGTATAAGATTCGTTACGAAATTTAATTGCATCGCCATCATCGGCTTCCGGAATTTTGATTCTTTTTATTCGGCCGCATAAATGAGCTAGTCTTGACTTAATGCGAAGGTAAGTACTATCGGTAGCACTTCCTTCAAAATCTGAAATAACATTTTCAATAGATGCATTACTTTTGTTTATTTCTGCTCGTTCGGTTCTAAAATCGGGTATATACGCTTCCATACAAATCTGACTTCCAGGTATCTGAATTTCTTTTTTTAAAAGTCTAGACAAAATTTTTCTTTTTTCTGTCACGTTACGGTCGGTATAAACAGACCTAATATTTAGTTCATAGTCGAGTTCATAATCTAAAAGGTGATTAATTTGAAATTTATCAACTGTGGCAGCCATATTTAAAAATTTTTCTTTTCAGATAAGTATTCCAAAAAACTTCTTAAAATTTTTTAATTAACGTTAGGAATTAAATAATTGAAGTATTTGTTATAAAAGACTACAAAAAACAAATTAAAAATATTTGGACAACCGGTATATAATTTTTAAAGCCAACCTGTATAGTTGCTTATGTAAAGATCACGTTTGAGACAACCTGTACGTAAATTAAAATTTGGTCAGGCAAAAGCAAGTTTTTTTTCCTTAGGTAACAATTGAAATTTGAAATAACCGGTAACTGCTTAAAACTTTTTAATTATAAATCTTAAGTACTGGTTTTAATTTTGAAATACTGTTTTATTATATTCAAAAAAGATGCATTCGGTAAATAATATAAAATATTATTTTACTACAATGTTCGTCAAGACGTATGTATACATTTCCAACAAATATGCTTTTTTGTATCGGTAAAGGAATGCAAGAAAAAATGGTGTAGCCAAACAACTCAAGGACGCGACGCGACGTTCGCAGTTATCAATTCAGCAAATATCTAATTTTATTTGAAAATTAGGGGAATCAAAATTTTTATTAATAAATAATTGGCCAAAATATTAATCAATATTAAAACCTCTATAATTAATAAATGATATACACCATTGTTTGTGTGTAGGTATGAGTATTTTTATAAGACAGAAAAAGACGGAAATAGAAACAGTAAAAATACATATTGCGAATAGTCAGTTTTTGGGGAAATATAAAAATTTATGGATAAACAAGCCTGAAAGAAAATTTGAAAATTAAGAAAAAATGTTATGGGGTTTTGAAACTAATCTCAGTAGAAAAAATACAAAAAATAAAATCAAAGCGTAAGCACTCAAGCCCCACGCCTATGGGCGCTATTTTATGTGGCTTACTTTTAGGGGAAAACTTAGTTTTCCTCAGAAAGGTACTCACTTGCGTACGGCAGATCTTCGTCGGTAGAACACTTACGCTTTTTAAAGGCGCCACTCAGTTTTTCATTTAAATGATTAGTTTTCAGAGCTTCTGAAGTGAGAAACCAAGCTCTTTTAATCTAAGTTGGTAATAAATAAATAGACTACCTGAGATTGGCTTCAATCAATTTAATTAGCGAATTGTGCCAAAGGAGGAACAAAAAAATATGTTTATAAATACCAAATAACATAGTTTAAAAATGCATTTGTTCTGATAAAAATAAATATAATGCAGTGAAGCCAAAATTCCCGAGTTATAGTAATACATACATAACCCCTATCTTTGGCCAAAGATTACCCCAATGTTATGTACATTTATGTACAAAAATATACTTAAAAGTAGCATGTGAATTTAATTTTAAAATAATCAGAAGGCTAGCTTACACAGGTAATAATGTAAGAATGAATTTAAGAAATTATGAGACTATCAAGAAAGTTATAGTATAAAAAATAAATATTAAAGTATTGGATTAAAAAATGACGAAATTAAGGGAAAATGGAATAGACTGGCCTTAGGTCCTGGTGGGAGCTTCTAGTGTCCCATGCGTCCTGTGAAACAGATACTTGTTGGTGGCTAAATGTTAGGCCGCCAATCCTGGTTACTACGGACAGCTACCTCCCTGATAGTTTATAAGAAAAGTGGAGGAAAACGTGCTGTGAAACGTAGACACCTCTCTAGCGCCTCTCTAACACCCTATCTAACGCCTCTCTAAAACCCTGTAAATAATATTTACAATAACCAAAACGTCCGAAATCATTAAAGAAATTTAACAGCTTACCTCTAGGTTGAGGGGATTCGTCTTACTATGCACATGGCGAATAAGAAATTAAAACGGGACTTCTCCCGGGAAGAATAATCATGAATCGGCAAAAAGACATAATAATATGTATGTAAGTAATCAGACCCTACTTCACATTACAATAATTGGTGCATAAAATAGCACTATAAAGGCAAAAAGACTTCAGTCAGAAAAATCATGACTCCTCACACGATTAGCAAAATCGGAGTGTCTCGAAAAACGCTGGTACGTCGATCTACGAGTACCACGCATGGGTACTAGACGACATCTCGTCAGCTTGGATGCAACCGGTAGAAATTTTTTGGAAGTTGGCGAATGCGCTGGATCATGGAAATTTACAAAAATATTAAGAACTAATAAGGGTAGAAGTGGTTAAAGATTTAACCGCTACACTGCAAGAATAAATGGATGAATGAATGGCTGTAAATAAAAAATGTAAATAAACAACGGATCGGTCACGATCATTTATGTAAATATGTATATAAACAAAAAACTCTCAAGCTGGATTTTTCTGCTGTCTTTTTCCAGCGAACATTAATTTTAATTCTTAGTATAAATAAACTTACAACAACGCTCTTCAAGCTCAGCAAAATAGCTCTCACTGACTCTGCAAGCTATCGCGGAAAGAGTCCGTCCTCCTCATTTGCACGTCTTTGGGCAACCAAGGGTTAACACCAACCCCGGCCGCACCCTGGCTGTGTTGTCGCACTGGACTTCCCTGAATAGGGGTCGTAGTGCCGATTTCTGTGAATGTGCACGTATTAGATATGTGCACATTAGTTAAGTTGTCAGGTGACGTTATATGTGTATTATTAAGTAATAAATATGTTTGAAAGTAGTTCTCGTCCGAGTTCGCTCCGTGCCGTCGAAGGCAACGGACGTGTGTTTTGCAGGAGCTTTTAATCCGATTTATAAGCTATTTCCTATTTTTTCATCAAGTTTTTAAATAAATTTCCTAAAAGCTCTCCGAGTAGGTAGCACAAAGTTAGAATAAATTTCGCACGTCACTAAAATAACTTTACGGTAACCGTAAAAACCGAAAAGTTAATTAGTGTAAAACAGTGTAAATAGTTATTTAAATAGTGTTAAGTGTAAATAAAAACATCGGACTGTGCCGTGCCCGTAACACGGCACATATAAAAGGTGTTTAAATTGTAAATTAGTGTAAATAACCCTAAAAATTAGTGTAGTTCGCATAGTTTCTTAACCATGGCCACCAGTGGGGGTGCCTCGGGCACCCCAAATGACTCTATTACTGACGACGACAATAGCAGCGTCATGAGCGACAACACAAACAAGCCCAAGCTGAAAATGAAAACGGCAAAAGGCAAAGACCTAATGAAATATTTGGAAACTTACAAGGCTTATTGTGCTGAATGTAATAAATATTATAAACGTTGCACCAATAAAGCAGAAAGAAACTCCCTTCGCAGTGAAGTGACTGAACATTTAAAAACAAAGCACGCTCTTAAAAGAGAACCAGCCAAAACCCCGCCAGCTGACAAAAAAACCATCGATTTCCAGAGCAAGTATGAACTTCCCTCAACATCACAGTCAGACAACGAAGAAATCCTGAGACAGCATAAACAAAAAATTGCAGAAGAGCAAGAACAAAAAAGAAAAGCTGAAGCAGAAAAAGAAGCAGCAAGCCACAAAGCAACCAAAGAAGATGTAGAAAGAAGGAAAGCCGAACAAGAAGCAAGAATGGCTGAACAATACAAGATAGACCAAGAGAGAAGAATAGCGGCCAAGAAGAAGACAGAAGAAGCCCTGAAAGAAAAATACGCAGAGGAAGAAAGAAGGAAAATTGAAGCGGATAAAGTGAATGCTGAAAAGAGGAGAAGCCCGACTGACGATGAAAAAACCTCAAAATACGCCTGCTTTGAAACACGGAATTACATTACCCTCAGGAATAGATTCCAAGTGCTAAGTGACAACTCTGACGAAGAAGACATGGACTACGAGGAGGGTAACGTACAAAACAACACAAACAGTAGAGTACAAATACAAAATAAAACAATACAAACATTACATAAAGCACCCACACAAAGTCAAGTACATCTAACACAAAAAACGCATCAAACACAAAATACACAGCAAACACAAAGCCAGCAAACACATAACATGCAGCAAAACACGCAACAAACACAACCAGAACAAAAACCTAACAAAACCCCACCGATCATTATGAATGGGGTGATTTTAGACAACAATAAATACCAAGTATTTATTAGAGAACTAAAAGGAAATGTCAAAAAAGGTTACAAAATCCGGTTTATAAAAAGAAACACTATAATACAAATACACGACATAGACGAATACCACAAATACAAGGGGACGTTACAAAAGATCAACGAAATACAATGGCACACTTACTGTACAACAGAAGAGAAGACCCACGCTTTTGTTATCAAAGGTCTCGATCATGTACCGGACCCTGAAGAAATAAAAGCTGAACTTGAACAAGATTACAAAATAAATGTAAAATCTGTATACAAAATGAATACACAATTCAGGCCGATGTACATGATCGTGACCTCATCGACCCACAAATTGACAAGCCTCCAAAAAATACGTCACCTAAGCGATGTCCACATAGCTTGGGAGCGTAGGAGGGCAAATAAAGAAATCATTCAGTGCAGAAGGTGTTGCCAGTGGGGACACGCGACTAGCAACTGTTACAGGGCTTTTCGTTGCGTGGACTGCGCCGGCAGCCATCGCTCTGCACAATGCCCTGGAGGTTTGTCAAATAAGTGTGCCAATTGTGGCAAAGACCATCGGGCAAACGACATCAACTGCGACATTTACATATACAAGACCAACGCGTTACATCAACAACAATTACAACAAACAAACAGAACTCAGTATAAGGCAGCTCCTCCTCCAGCTACAACCGCATGGTCGCAAAAACCACCAAATAGACAATTATCGCAATCACAAAATAGAGAACAAAATATCAACGATTTTCCACCACTGCCAACGCGGCAACGCCCACAGAGTGCGGCCCGCCCACAGCGTGAGGATGAGGGAAATAGAAATGTAAGTAGCTTTAATAATATTATAGAGTCAGCGAGAGACTTCCGTAATCTAGTAAACACCGCCGAGGTCAATCGCTTCATAAACGATTTTATGAGCATCTCCCCGTACCGTACTTCTGAAATGATTTATATGACGTCAAAATATCGTGAAAAATCAATATATTGGAGTTTGCGTATCTGTTCTTTGGCAGAAATTTGGTCGTTTAGGTAAATATGCATATACAATGTAATTTTTGAATGCTATCCTTTTTTACCTTGGAATAAATCAACATCAAGGTACTATTTCAGAGTGTTCTGAGCGGAATGTTCAGAACGACTTCTTTCCTGTTGCTAAGAAGGCCACTTCCTGCAAGTCCGTGTGTGGAGTGAGGTATTTTACACACGTGAACCATTCCTAAACCCAATTTGGGCTTTTGTATCTTAAGTTTCCTATTATAGAATGGTTCTTTAATGTCTTAAGGGCTTATATTACCTAATTAACAGTTTTTTGGACACTGTGCTAATGCTGAATGATGAAGATTGTATATTAGTCGTATTCCTCCATGCCTTCATTCTTCATTCAGGTATGTTAATTATAATCCAGTTTTTTTATGATCATATTTTGAAAATTCGTTTCTTATTTCAGTTCATTCATTAGAATATACCTTTATCTACCTTCAAGTTCCTGTATTTTCGACAAGAAATGCCTATTTTGATTCAAAAACTCTCAAAAATATTTTGAGGTAAGATACCTTCAACAACGTGTAATATGCCATTACTTATTGTTTTTTATTGTTATTCTAGAGTTTTTTTTTGGGGTACACACCAGTGTACAATATTCAAGTACGTCTTTCCTCCTACCTACTTACGTTTCCTGCCTGGATAACACGTATTTCATGGTTAGTTCCTGAGAAATTCCGAACAAACTTTTGTGGATCATTTCCTGCCAAAGAAATATGCTGATAGCAAAGGCCAGTATATTCCATGTATTTGCATAATTTAACATCAGTCTAATATGATCTGCAATGCGTTAAATATTTATTTTTATGGTTTTTATGCGTATTAATACCTAATTTAAAATGATATTAATTTCATAACTTTCGCTTATGTAAAACTTTTCTGATTTGTTAGTGTTATATTTTTTTGTGCGTGTCAATTTGATTGATCAATCAACCATTCGAATGCGTTAATGCGTAATTAAGTTGGGGTGGGGGTATTTGGGAATTTATTTTCTGCAATCAGAAATGTTATTTTTTTAATTATTGAGCAATAACTTATTTTTTTAATTAAAATAAGTATTAATATACTGTTAGATAATAGGTGTACCAGTTACAGCTTGGAAAAGAAGTCGGCGAGAAAATATGGTTGTGAGGGATATGCATGATGGGGGGATGAGAGTTTGTTTTTGGAGAATAAACAGATCTTGGTAGAAGCAAGAGTTTCTCTTCAGTTATACATGATAAATACTTAACAGTTGGCGACGAGGATTTTGAAGAACCATTCAAGGAACTGAAGAAATGCCGAATACAGAAGTTACACCAAAAGCTACGGTACAAGTACAAACAACTTTTTACATTGAACCTTTTAATCCAAAAACAATGAACTGGAATCGATGGTTACAACGATTAGAAGGTGCGTTTAAAATTTTTCAAATTGAAGACAAATTACGGGTTCCATATTTATTGCATTACATTGGCAATGAATCTTTTGAAATTATATCAGATAAAATTGCTCCTGAAGATCCGTACGACAAGAAATTTACGGAACTTACAGAAAAATTGGATCAATTTTATTCTCCAGCGCCGTTAGAAATTGCAGAAAATTTTCGTTTTCATCAACGGAAACAGAAAGATGAGGAAACGTTACAAGAATTTATTGTAGCACTACAGAAGCTTTCAATACACTGTAATTTTAGTACCTACCTAAAGACGGCATTGAGGAATCAATTTGTTTTTGGGATTTCAAATAGAAGAATCCAGTCCAGGTTGTTGGGAACGTCAGAGCTTGACTTTGACAAAGCGGTAAAAATAGCCACCAGCATGGAGTTGTCAGAAAAAGACGTAAATCAATTACAAGGTGGAAGAAATACAAATAGAAGTAATTTGGAGAACGTAAATGCAATCGTTTCGAAAAATAAGAAGAAACAAGAAAATACAAGAATTACAAGTCATATAAATACTACGCAGAAGAATAATTCTCATTATTTATATAATAAAGTTTCAAATAATAATACAAATTTTAAATGTTTCAGGTGTGGTGGTGGACATCTTGCTTCGAAATGCCGATTAGATAGAAAGGTTAAATGTAGGGGATGTGGAAACAGCGGACATCTGCAGAAGGTCTGTTTTAAAACATCTGCTCAAACTCATCAAGTGGAGGAAATTTTACAGGTGGAGCATGGGGAGTACAGAGATAAATTTTTCGAAAAAGTTAAAGTAAACACTAAAATTTTAACTTTTGAAATAGACAGTGGTGCAGCGGTTACTTTAATGGGTAAGGATGATTTTATGTCTATTTTTCCCCATTTTTCCATCAGCAGTACAGAGTTAAAACTAATAAGTTATTGTAAAAATTTAGTAAAAATTGTAGGTTTTGTTGAAGTTAGGGTAGAATATAAGAATTTGATAAAAAATTGAATATCTACCTAACGGAAAATAATCGTTCACCTTTATTAGGAAGAGAATGGATACGCCAATTAAATATTCAGTTACATTTTATAAATACAGTATCTACAACAGTTCAGGAAAAATTAGATTTACTTTTACAGAAATACAACCAAATTTTTGAACCTCGTGTTTCTAAAATTACAGGGATTAAAGCTAAACTAACATTAAAGCCAAATGCTAAACCTGTATTTTTGAAAGCAAGAAATTTACCTTTCAAGTTAATACCACTTGTCAATAAAGAAATTGATAATTTAGTCGAAGCTGGTGTTCTTGAAAAGGTAAATACATCTGAATGGGCAACACCAGTTGTTCCTGTTTTAAAAAGTAATAATACAGTACGATTATGTGGTGATTTTTCCGTGACGGTTAATCCTCACCTGGTTGTTGATGATCATCCGTTACCAACTGTAGACGAACTGTTCTCGTCTATGGCTGGAGGAAAATTTTTTTCAAAAATAGATTTGCGTCAAGCGTACTTACAAATGGAAGTATATCCTGAGGATAAGCACTTGCTTACAATAAATACACACAGGGGTTTATATCGTTGCAATAGACTTTTATATGGAATTGCATCAGCACCAACAATTTGGCAGAGGGAAATTGAAAATATTTTAAAAGATATACAGGGTGTTTCAGTTTTCCTAGACGATATAAAAATTTCAGCGCCAACAGATGAAATTCATTTACAAAGACTTGAAACTGTTTTCAGTAGGTTACTACAGTACAATATTACAGTAAATGCTGAAAAATGTGAATTTTTAAAAGATAAAATAAACTATTGTGGTTATGTCATAGACAAAGTCGGAATACATAAGTCACCTGAAAAAATTAAGGCAATTAGTAGCATGCCTAGACCTACAAATATAACTGAATTATGAGCTTTTATAGGTATGATTAATTATTACGGAAGATTTATAAAAAATTTGAGTTCAATTCTTTTCCCTCTCAACAGACTTTTACGTAAAAATATTCAATTTATTTGGTCAAAAGAGTGTGAAACTGCATTTTTAAAAGCAAAAGAAGCTTTTCAAAGCAAAAATTTCTTAGTACATTTCGATACAAAGTTACCATTGGTGGTTGCAACTGATGCAAGTTCATATGGAGTTGGGGCGGTTTTATCGCACATCTACCCAGATGGTTCAGAAAGGGTGATTCAATATGCATCACAAACACTTTCTGAAACACAAAGGAAGTACGCACAAATAGATAAAGAAGCTTACAGTATTATTTTTGCTTTAAAAAAATTTCACCAGTATTTGTATGGAAATAAATTTACATTGGTTACAGATCATCGACCTCTGGTACAAATATTCTCTCCAAATAAAAGTTTGCCAGTATTTTCGGCCATGAGAATGCAACATTATGCTTTATTTTTACGAAGTTTCAATTACGATATCAAGTATAAAAATACAAAATTACATGCAAGTGCAGACTGTTTGTCTAGATTACCTATTCGAAGTGAAAATAATACTGATTTTTCGGACGTAGTAGATGTTTTTGAAATTAGTGTGATTGATAGTTTGCCAGTAACTGCACGAATGTTAGCGGAAGCTACTAAATCAGATTTAGAGTTAAGTAAACTTTTCAATGCTTTAAATACGGGAAAAACGATAAAAGACGCTGATCGATTCCGCATCGATCAGACTGAGTTTAGTTTGCAGCAAGGGGTTATTATGCGTGGTCACAGGGCTGTTATTCCCAAAGTTTTTCGAAACAAAATTTTAGCTGAGTTACACACAGGTCATTTTGGTATTGTAAAAATGAAAGGCTTAGCTAGAGGCTATTGTTGGTGGCCTGGCATCGATAAAAGTATTGAATCATTAGTTAAAGATTGTGCACAGTGTAACCAGGTAAAAAACAATCCGGCTAAAGTTGAGTCACATTTTTGGGAACCTTCAACAGAACCTTTTCAAAGGGTACAGATTTTGCAGGTCCTTTCATGGGGCATTATTTTTTTATTTTAGTTGATTCTTTTAGTAAATGGCCAGAAGTACATATTATGAAAGATATTACAGCTCAAAGTACAATAAAAATATGTAGAGAAATTTTTGCTAGGTTTGGAATAGCAACTTATTTCGTTACAGATAATGGGCCTAGTTTTTGTTCTAAAGAATTTCAAAATTTTTTGAAAATGAATGGGATTATTCATAAAGTAACTGCTCCTTATAATCCATCTACAAATGGCCAAGCTGAACGATTTGTACAAACTCTTAAAAAGTCATTGAAATCGTTACAGTACGATAATAAAAATTTGGATATACATCATTCTTTACAAAAACTATTATTACAGTACAGAATAATGCCACATGCATTGACTGATACATCACCTTCAAAACTTATGTTTGGAAGGCAAATTAAAAGTAGAATAGATTTAGTATTACCTGGTAACACTGAAACGCACACAAATATAAACGATTTTAAAAGGTGTAGATTTTGCAGAGAGGGACAAAGAGTAGCGTGTAGAAATTATATTGGTTCGAAAAAGTGGATTTTTGGTCGAGTCAAAAAGCGTTTAGGTAAGTTACATTATTCTATACATACAGATGATGGAAAGGTGTGGAAAAGACATGTAAATCAGGTTAGATCCATAGGTGAAAATACTAGAAATTCAACTCAACATAACGAGATGAATTTTGACTATTTTGTACCACCTGAAGATCAAATCGGATTGTCTATTTCAAAGGCAGTCTCGGATGAAATTTGTATAAACCATGATACACCTGTAAATCATGGAATACCTTCAGAATTACCTTCGACATCTGCAGGTGTTCCTGATGCATACGCGGTCCCCGAAGCGTTCGATGTTCCGGTTGAGGATCGGCATTCCGAGGTGACTAATGATAGTACAGGGCGTACAAGAAAGCCACCTGCACATTTGAAAGATTTTTATGTTTATTAGCATAGTTATGTACATATTTCTTTTATAAGGGAGAGAGGTGTTAGATAATAGGTGTACCAGTTACAGCTTGGAAAAGAAGTCGGCGAGAAGATATGGTTGTGAGGGATATGCATGATGGGGGGATGAGAGTTTGTTTTTGGAGAATAAACAGATCTTGGTAGAAGCAAGAGTTTCTCTTCAGTTATACATGATAAATACTTAACATATACTTGTTAAATTTAGTCAGTGGTAATCTGCTTTTTATTTTAACATCTTCTTTTCTAAGAATTCATCTCCCAGTCTGGGGGTTCTTTTTCACTTAAAGCAAATTATACAGACTGGGTGGCGCCTTGTTAGAAAAGTGAACCACACTACTAACTCATAACCTAGTGCTCACCGATGAACAGCTGCCGTCGCTGGAACGTTCAGGAATATTATATATTGTATATTACTATACAATATATTTTATTTTTGTGAAAAATAACGTGACAGGGTACACAGATGAAGAGCTCTGGAACACAATAATAGACGAGAATGAGGATATAGACAAAACATACGGACAGGGATTACACGCGCGGACAAAGATAGTCGCGCGCAAAGAATGCCGAAACCCACAGAAGGAAAACATAGTAGTTGAAACGGACACTGATGTGTTTAAATACTTTGTAAAAAAGACAAGGATTTACCTGGATATGGTGACGGTTTTTGTAACAGAGGCCATCAGCGTGTCTTTGTGTTACAATTGTCACAAATACGGGCACGTGGCAAAATACTGCAGTGACACACCTGTGTGTCACATATGCGGTCAAGGTCACAGAGGGGACGCATGTAAGGAGACCGAAGCGGACTGTCCGAACTGCAGGACAGCACGATACCAGAAATACCTAAGGCAACACACAGCAAGGGATAGACGCTGTCCAATTTATATTAAGAAGGAACAACAAATGAGGCAAAATATAGACTACGGCCGGCAAGCACAATTGTCCTAATGGGCCTACAGATTTTACAAATCAACATAGACAGGGGAAGAGGGGCAACATTGCTTAATTCAAGAACCATATAAAAAAGGGATAGATACGCGAAACTATACAATACACACAAACGGGCCACAGGCAAAAGTACAAATATGGTCGAAGGCTTCGATTAGAAATATTATTACCCGGAAAGATCTAACCAACGATAATATGGCCACTATCGAAATAAGAGACAAAAAAAACGAAAACACAAAAATCCTTATAACGTCTATCTATGATGAACCAGGGGGTAGCAATAATAATAGGCTGGAGGAAAATTCCTATAAAATAACAAACATAAAAGAGAAACACATACTCGCCGGGGACCTCAATGCACATCACGAAGGAAAGGGGAATTGCTATTTTTCAATTCCTCACCGAAAAAATTTATGATTACAACATTTAACCGCCTAAAGATAATATTATGGAACGCGAATGGGCTCGGCAATAAACTGGGTGAAACCATTCACTTTTTATATAAAAACAAAATTGACATTATGATCGTGACAGAAACAAAGTTAGTTGCAAACAATAAAACCAACATTAGAAATTATAAGATTTATAGGAAAGACCGTAACAACCGCGGGGGGGGGGGGGGTGGGGGTGCGTGGCTCTCATTGTTAAAAACACCATTCCTCACACATTACTACCTGACACAGGCTCAGAACTGGAAAATATTTCCATAAAACTGAGGAATGGTGTCATAATCAATGGCAGCTACGCCCGCCCAATTGTACGCTTAACTAACAATGATTTTGACGTCATTTTTAGACAGGGTAGGCAAGTGATGATTCTAGGAGATATGAATGCAAGGCATACCATGTGGCGTAATCGCGGATGTAACCGTAACGGTATATTCATCTGCGATTACGTCGCAAATAATAATATTCAGCTTTTAAGCACGGCCACACCCTCGCACTACCCTGCAAATGGCACAACGCCATCCTATATAGACTTAGTTCTAAACCAAAACATACTAGATCTTCCTGACCTTATTGTTCTAAACGAGTTGTCCTCAGACCACCAGCCATTACTGCTGGAATGGAGGACTGACGAGACCTAAATCCTGGCTGTATAAAGGAGCAAATTGGAGATTCTTTAGACAGATTGTCAACGGAAAGATTGAAATAAACAATAACATAAATAACATCGAACAACTTGAGGAAGAAGTTGACAAGTTGACTTCGAATCTCCAGTTTGCTCGAAATAAAATAGCAAGAAAAGTCAGTACTAAACCAGCAGAGGATCATCTTCCAGACGACGTAATAAATTTAATTAAATTTAAGAATAGGGTCAGGAAGATGTGGCAGCAACACCGGAGGCCTCAGGATGGTGCGAGGGTGAGGCTCTTACAAAACACAATACGAGCAAAAATAAATAAACACAAAAATGACGCCTGGGCCAGGACTCTGAGTGGACTGTCCGTCATGGACAATTCACTCTGGAGACTGACCCGAAGGCTCAAGAACAAATTTGCCAAAATCCCAACACTAGACTCGACACAATCGCAAACCAATGCAGAGAAAGCTGAAGTGCTAGCAGAGCACTTAGCCGGTATCTGCAGAGGCAAGCCCAACACAACAAACGAACAGAACGACATAACAGAGACAGTAAACAAGACAATCCACCGAAAATATCCCATCCCGCCTCCTATGCTTCCAAAACTACTGGCAACACCTGGTGATTTGAAGAAAATCATCAGAATGTTGCCAAATAATAAAGCCCCGGGAGAGGACGGAACCATACAGGATCATCAAAAACTTGCCGAGAAAGGCTGTAGTGCAGCTGATGTACATAATAAACGCAGTGGTTGTGCTGCAGCATTTCCCGGCAAGCTGGAAAAAAGCACTAATTGTTCCTATCTTGAAACCTGGAAAAGACCCAGCAAAAGCTGAGTCTTATAGGCCAATCGCATTGCTTAGCGGATTGTCCAAGGTCACAGAGAAAGTTCTCCAAAAAATCAACAAATTAGATCTGGACCGAACAGTGCCGAGTGAACAGTTTGGCTTCCGGGGTGGGCATAGCACCACCTTGCTAATTGCTAAGGTGGTGCAAGATGCACTCAATAAAATAAACATTCATCAAAACACCGTGTTATTAGCCCTGGACGTCAGAAGGGCGTTCGACACTGTTTGGTTTAACGGTCTATTGTACAAGTTGATAAAAACGCACAACTTTCCGTTATATCTTGTAACGTTGATCCACTCATACATCAGTGGAAGAACTTTCAAAGTGAAGGTGGAAAACTGGCTTTCTTCCGCTAAGCAAATACAAGCGGGGGTCCCGCAGGGTACCGTCCTCTCCCCGAAACTGTTTAATTTATATACTTCAGACATTCCCCATTATCCTTCAACCAACTTGGCCATGTTTGCCGACGACGTGCTGGTTTACGCCAGCTCGTTCTACGCAGACGTGGCCAAGTCTCACATTAAATATCATCTCCAACGTCTCATCCCCTGGTATGAGAAGTGGAAGATGGAGATCAACGAAGCCAAATGTGAGTGCTTAGTACTCACAAGGAAATACACAAACAACGTAATCCATGTCCCCATTCAGATAAACAACGCCTCGATACTGCCAGCTAAAAAACTCAAGTATCTGGGCGTTGTTATTGACGAAAAACTCCGTTTTGTTGACCACATCTCCTAGGTACTCCAAAAATCCTTCCTTACAATGCAAGGCCTCTACTCCATTTTATCACCCAAGTCCTCTCTATCCCAACAAAACAAATTGGTAGTTTACAATCAGATTGTTAAACCAGTCCTAACTTATGCTGCGTCAGTTTGGTGTAGCATATCTGATTTTCAATTGGGAAGGTTACAGCGTTTCCAAAATGTCGCACTAAGATGCGCTACATCTGCCAGACGCGCCACGGTGATCGGCGAACTTCACCGGCTCGCTGGCACCGTTATGCTAAGAGAGCAAATATGTAGCGCATCGGACAAGTTTTATAGATCAAAAATCGATGCCTCGCCTCTTACCAGAGATCTAACGCGAGTTAGGCAAGGAGACGCTGTGACCCATAAACCCATATACCATAGGCTACCGATTTATACCGAAAATTACGCTCCTAATCCCTAAAATACGTTGTTTGTGATGATGGTATCTTCTACTTCTCCGATCAAATCCTGAAACCAACTAAATCCTAAACATCCTAGCTTAGCCTTTATACCAAATCCAAGTCCACTAACAAGTCCCGCCCACTTCCCATACAGACATACGATTGGTTGTCCAATTCCCTATATAAGAATAAAATCCTCCTAGAATCACCACATTGCGGTAGGAAAGCAAACAGTCAATACTGCAAATATGTAAATATTGTAAATACTAATTTTGAATGAATGTAGTGTACATAAAGAATAAATGCGAATGAATGAATAAATGAACGAAAACACTGTAAATATCTAAGCATGACTGAAATGTACATAAGAACGAAAGGATAAGAATGAATAGATGAGTAAATTTAAACTGTAAAATAAACTGTATATATTGTAAATAGAACTGTAAATAGCAACTCCGGATCGTCACGATCATATGTATATATGTACATAAACAAAAATCTTTCAAGCTGGTTTTTTCATTGCTTTTTCCAGCAATCTTACCCCCCCCCCCCTCCCCAAACCTTATCATCATAATTATTTTACCAATGTTCTTCAAGCTCTAGTAGCATATCAACTCTCACTGACTCTGTAAGCTATTTGCGGAAAGAGTCCTCTATTCCCCTCATCTCCACGTCGCTGTGGCTACCAAGGGTTACCATCAGCCCCGGCCGCACCCTGGTCGCGTTGCCGCGTTGGACTTCCCTTGAATGGGGATCGTAATGTGTGCCATGTAAATGTGTACATGTTAGACATGTACACATTAATTAAGTAACCAGGTGACATGTGACCTTATTATTAGAATAATAAAAATCTTTCAAAGTAGTTCTCGTCCGTCCCCGTCCGTCAGACGAATTTGATAGAAGTGTCAGAAATCGCTCCTTTTTAAAACTTAAATAAAATCGGCAAAAATAATCATAAAAACAAACGGTTTGCGGGAATCGACTAATAAAAATACCGGGATTCCGAATCCGTAAGCGGGTTTTCGCTAAGTACCCGTCTGCCCGCGGGGGCAGACCCAGACTTTTAAGCCATAAAACAGACGATATCCGTGTGTAAATAGTGCCCCAAAACACTCAGAGAAGTGTAAATAAACCCTGAAAACCTATAACTTCAAAATTATAGTGCCTGTGAATGTCTACAACTGAAGAAAAATTAGACAATAATTGTGATACTGACACTGAATCAAATGACAGCAATGTAAGTACTAATAACTTCAAAAAGCACAAACATTTACTAAATCTATACAGAAAAAACTGTATTAAGTGCGAATTATTTTACGGACTACTGCCCCTATCAGACACAAACGCTAAAAAAGCAGTGATGCATATAAAAACTAAACATAAAATAAAAAAGCCATCAGACAGAATGAACCCAACAAAAACACCAAACGAAAAAATGAACTTTGAATCCAAAAATACAGAAAAGCAGGACACCGGCTCATACACTGCACAAAACATACCCCCCCACCTAGACGCACGCCCTGCATTCACACAGCAATTGGGGCAAAAAAGAAACAGCCAAAGCCCTCCACCTGAACAAGAGCCCCCTAAAAGCTTCAAATTCAACAACGTTTTGAAACACCGCACATACACCAAAATTGAAATAAGCAACCGCTTCTCGCCATTAGCTGTTGAAGAAGAAAAAGACGAAGAGATGGAGACCGAACAACCAGACTCAATAAATAACGAAAATAATGTAAATATTGTAAATAATGTAAAGAACCCCACACAAAACTCTAAGAATCCCGAAGCTAAAGCAAATAGTGCAAAGCAAACTGCACAAACACTGCCAAAGAAAAGCAAAGATATACCCCCGCCAATTATCCTAGATGGTACGCTAGGTACTAATAATGACTTTAAAATCCTAAAAACAAACCTAGACAAAGAAATTAAACTGGGTTATAGACTGAAGTTTGCAAAGCAATCAACCATTCTTCAAATACTTGACATCACTGAATATGGAAATTTTTTAAGAAAACTTCAAACTGATCCAGATAGCGAATAGCACACATACGCTACCAAAAATGAAAAAACTCACGCATTTGCAATCAGGGGACTAGATCACAGGCCAAACCCAGAAGATATCAAGCTAGAACTCCGACAACAACATAAAATGCAAATTAAAGAAGTCTACGCCATGTCGACAAAATTCAGACCCTTATACAATGACATGGTAGTAACATACAGAATATCAAGCTAACACAACTCCAAACAAAAATACGTTACCTAAGCGATGTCAGAGTAAATTGGGAGCGTCGAAAACAAACAAAAGACATAATACAGTGCCGCCGGTGCCAAAAATGGGGACATGCAACAACTTTCTGTCATAGCGCACCGAAGTGCATGAAATGCGCCGATAATCACTTAACAAACACCTGCACCGATAATCCTGAACCGAAATGCATCAATTGTGGGAACAACCACATGGCCAACAGTACTAGCTGCCCAGTATATGAATTTAAAGATAATCAAATTCAAATGCGCAGCCAGAATTCACAGCAGTATATGCCAGCTCCACCTCCGAAATACAACGCCTGGAACCCGCCAGCCGTCAGGACAAGTGACGAATCCGCCAGGACAAGTGGCGGCAACTGTAGCCCCCCCCCCCCCCTGTCCAACAGCCACAACAGCGCCCCCAGCCCAGCTATGACGTAGCATTCCCGCCACTGAGGAGGTCCCAGCCACCAGACAAGCGCCCAGACTTCGCCGAAACGCAAAACCAGGTGGGTGAACTTGTACAAAATATTAGAGCGCTGCAAAATTTTAATCTATCTGAACTCAACAGATTGCTCGGTAATTTAGTAAATATACTTAACACACCCAACAAGGAGAAACGATTTACAGATATAATAACTTTCGTACAGACATTCGACAATTATGACATATAAAAATTTAAAAATCATCAACTGGAATGCTAACAGCGTCAAACAAAAAATTGGCGAATTAATTCATTTTTTAAACTGCCATAAAGTAGATATTATGGCAATCACAGAGACAAAACTTGTCCCTGAAATAAAATTTAAAATAAGAAACTACCTGATTTACAGGTCTGACCGTAACAGAAGGGGAGGAGGTGTGGCCCTCCTGATAAAACACTCCATCCCTCACAGAAAGCTGGACAATTTTCAATTCCAGATTGAAAATGTCGCCGTTCAGCTGAGGAATGGAGTGGTTATCTGCGCGGGCTACGCACGCCCGAACCTTCGACTTACTAATGCAGACCTTGACCCCTTCTTTCTAAGACACCCGCAGATACTGCTAATAGGTGACCTAAATGCTAGGCACCAAATGTGGCGAAACAATCTACACAACAGAACTGGTACCCTACTGTTTGACTACACCACACAAAATTTATTGCAAATTCATTCAACAGACAGACCGACGCACTACCCGATAAGCAACATGAGACCGTCATACATCGACTTGACAATCAGCAAAAACATAAATAACCTCTCAAATACAGTTGTCTTGGATGAGCTATCGTCGGACCACCTTCCGGTGAAATTATCTGGGAAACCAGGATTCAGCTGGAGAGTGACCGGACGACAATTCTGTTTAAAAATGCAAATTGGCCCCGCTATAGAAATCATCTCAACCAAAGCATAACAGTAAATAACGACATACAAACAACGGACCAGCTGGAGCTAGAAATAGACAAACTTACGCACAATATACAAAACGCGCGAGACATTATCGGGCAAAAAATAAAACTGCAACACAAAGAAGACCAACTACCAGACGAAATACTTAACTTAATTAAATTCAAAAATAATGTGAGAAGGAAATGGCAACGCTTTCGACGGCCACAAGACAGAGACCGACTCAGACACCTACAACAAACAATAAGACAAAAAATTAATGACCATAAAAATGAAGCTTGGCATACAATCCTAAGAGGGTTGTCCACGCAGGACAACTCTCTATGGAGACTAACAAAAAGACTTAAAAACAAATTCGCCAAAATTCCTTCTCTTTCGGCAAACCACACACAAACAAATAAAGAAAAGGCGGATACAATATCACTTGTACTATCACAAACATGTCGAAGTATGCCAGACACTACCAACGAACAAAGACAAATCTCAGAACAAATAGACAATATCACCGACAAAAAATACCCAATACCGCCGCCAGTATTCTCAAAATTATTTATTAAACCAAAAGAACTTTTCCAAATTATTAAAACAACACAAAACAACAAAGCTCCAGGACCGGACAACATTTCAAACATATTACTCAAAAATTTACCAAAAAAAGCACTAACCCAACTTACTTACATCACTAACGCTATAATACTACTGCAGCACTTCCCCAGACAATGGAAAGAGGCAGTAGTAGTACCAGTCCTCAAACCAGGGACAGCTCCAACATCCCCTGAATCCTATCAAGCAATAGCGCTTCTTGACACCATGTCAAAAGTGGTGGAAAGAGCGCTATTGACTAAAATAAAATCCCACCGATTAGACAACAAAATTCCTGAGCAACAGTTCGGCTTCCGAGAGGGTCATAGTACGACCCTGCTCGTCAGCAGTGTTGCTCAGGATATCCTAAACAAATTTAATATGCAGCAGAACACCGTGCTGCTACTTCTTGACGTTAAAAGTGCCTTCGACACAGTATGGCACGGTGGTCTGCTGCATAAACTATTCTATCATAATTTCCCCCTATCAAATCAACAGCCGCTAACTGCGGGTGTCCCACAAGGCACCGTATTGTCACCCCTGCTATACAACTTGTACACAGCTGACACGCCACAGCATCCCACTACAAAACTAGCACAGTACGCAGACGATGCTCTAGTATATGCCCAATCATACTACGCTGAAGCAGCGAAGAGGCAAATACTAGGTCATCTTCAACGACTGACAGACTACTACAAAAAATGGAAAATCAAAATTAACCCAACCAAAACTGAATGCGCAATTATGACAAAAAAATACACAAACAACAAAATTTTCATACCACTTACAATTGACAACACCAACATTCAACCTGAACGAAAAGTTAAATACTTAGGAGTGATCTTGGATGAAAGAATATCATTCATGCCCCACGTATCTGCCACCTTACAAAAAGCATATAGAGCTATGCAAAGCTTGTATGCCATTCTTTCTCCAAAATCACACCTATCACCGACTAACAAACTAATTATCTACAAACAAATAATAAGACCTATTCTTACATACGGTGCGCCCGTCTGGTGTTCCGCGTCTAAAGCGCAGTTTGACAGACTGCAAAGAATGCAGAACTGCCTACTCAGATGCATAACATCGGCCAGACGACGCACCAAATTCACTGACCTACATGCAATGACAAACATACAAACAATACGCGACTATGTAACAGAAATAAGTGAGAAATTCTACCGTACTAAAATTCATAACTCCAGACTGAAAACAAACCTAACAGACATACGTTACGACCCAGAGACATCACAAAAACACGGACCACTGTACAAAAAACTCCCCATTTATTTTGAAGACCTACAATAAACACGCAAAACACATTTACAACACTAACTATAGATACATCACAACACTATAAATCAGGTAGTTTCAACTCAAATCTAATGCACATACCTAATATGTGCAAGTGCATTGTAAATACTGTATATATCTTGTAAATAAACAAACCCTGTAAATATGTACATAACTAGGTTAAGTTGTAAATAGCATACACAAATAACACTGGCATCCGCCATTAATAACTGCAAATAAACAGCCCACCCCATTCGCTGCAGCACAAACCAACTACATTCACGCTCAATCGACGCGACCGTGGCCCTGCTGGCTGGCGTGGCGTCTGCCATAACGCTGCCGGGCCGGTCGGCGCGGCTCGGGCCGCGTTGGTCAGCGTAATCACCACCCTCCACCTAGCCGTCATGGCTGCACAGCACTAACCCTGAGACATTCAGGAAAAATCGTTCCTAATAATATCAAGGTGGTTTTTTATATTCCTTTTTCCACTCAAAAACCTACATGCACTTCTAAAAATCCACAAAGTAACTCATCCACAAATTACTCCTTTCCAAGCAAATTCACTTTGCAGCTAAAAAGATCTAATGCTTTGTAAGGGTCCACCCGGACACTAGCCAAAAAACAAATGTTCCTACATTGCGCAGATGTCCCTTGAGCTTACATCAGCTCCCGGCTTGACGGTATTTGCCGCGCCAATAGAGTGTTTACACTTATGTCTTGGCGTGTGTTTCTCAATTTAAATTATATATATATATATATATATATATATATATATATATATATATATATATATATATATATATATATATATATATATATATATATACTTTATATAATAACTTGTACACCAGCGCAATATGTAAACTCTTAGAAATAATAAAAATGTTTTAAAGTAAAGTAAGTTCTCGTCCGATCACTGAAGTTAACCTACGTCGGGCGCGGTTAGAACTTGGATGGGTGACCGCTTGAGAATACCGCGTGCTGTTCCCTTTTTTGCATAATGACTTCACTTGACGCGACTTTATTTGGGGGCGAGGGGTTTAAATCTGTCAGGGGATGAGGGTGGTATTCAGGGAGGGGATGATATGGATGTTCATTTGCTTGGGGGTTTTCCGGTTTTTGAGGGGGTTGGTGTCGAGGGTGATGAGGCCGAGGAATATCGGCGCCCGAGGGTCGATGCTATAATGCACGAAGTCCTAGCATCTCCGCCAAGGGCTGGAAACCCTGGAATGCCAGACCCGATTGACCAGGGGAGGCTCCCGACGCCTATTCCAGACTGCGGGACTACCTTCGTGCGATAGCCAACAACACCGCGTACGTTCTTGATGAGGATGATCTGGCCCTTATCAATATTGCCCAAACCAACAACCGCGCCCTCCAAATGGATCCTGCTATGTTGTTGATCGGGGCATATATTTCAAAAATTGCTCCCCCAATCCTGGAGGGAACAACAGGAACGCCAACAACCGGAGAGGCGCTAATATGGGAGAAGAACCGGTAACCTCGCGCGTCCAGCGAACTGGTCCCAGAAGCGCGCCTTTCTGTTCAAAAGGGCCCAGAACTTATATCGTCGGAACAAGAAGTGGGTGGCCGAGCATATTTTGGAGGATGTCCCGTAGGAGGACGGAGGAGCGGAGGGTCCCTGTTGTTGATCCACTACCATCGGATGACTCTATTGCTGAGCCAAGTAGCGTTGAGGAGATAGTAGTGATGGGTAGCCGGGAAATTTCCCCGGGGAATTTCCACTGGGAAGGGGAAAATTCCCGGGAATTTCCCCAAATCCTAATTCCCGGGAAAAAAACGGGAATTTTGCTAGAAATAACAAAATTCATACAATTACGTAATATTATTTACAATTTGTTAAATCTGACAACATTGTTGACTGTTACTGTTTGTTTACACCTTTAGACATGTCAGGACTTGTAGTCTGGCGTCTAGCTGACTCTCTTAGCTCAGTTCGTATTATGAGATTGTCGGTGTTAGTTGTGCTTGTCGCTGTGCATTATTGTCTCTAAAATGAGCGACCGAAAGAAATTATTAAACAGAGTTATGGACAATTTTACTCCATTACATAAAGGGACTAAAACGAGTTTTAAATGCAATCATTGCAATTTGTTGTATACGGTGAAAAATATAACAAAAATGACTAAGCACATTTTAAATAAATGTAGTAAATGTCCGGGTGAAATTAAGAGCGGTTTAAAGAAGGGGCTTAATAAATCTGATAGTGCCAAAATTGCTACTGTAGTCCATATCAGTCCGGTTACATCAACCCCTACTGCAACAACATCAGATGTTTCAAATACCATATGTACTACCACAACTACCGTTGCGACATCCCCTACATCATCTAAATCAAGCTGGTCAAGGTCAAGAGACATTTCAACATTTTTTGATCATACGAGTGCTTCTGAAAAGGTAAGTTATTTTACTAAAATGACAATCGTTTGGTTGTAGTTGTGTTTTGTCTTGTATAGCATAGCATATCTTCATACTTAAAATCGACATTGGGACAAGTAGTCAAGGGGTTCTTTATTTTAATTATGCCACTGAAAATAAACATTATCAAGATTTTATTTACTTTATGGTATGGAATGAGACTAAAATGCATTGGCGTCTGAGGAAAATATTTTTAATTAATAAAATATTTTTCTTTGCAGGCCAAAGCTAACAACCTACTAGCAAAAGCAATATTTGCATCAGCAAGCCCTCTCTCTATGGTAGAGCATCAATTTTGGAAAGATTTTTTCCATTTCTTACGCCCCTCTTATGCTCTCGCTCTTCCAACAAGGAAAACATTGTCAACTACATTACTGGATTCTCATTATGAAGAAGTCAAGAGTGATGTAGAAATGGCTATTGCTGAGTCTGACCATTTAGCTTTGCAGCTAGATGGATGGTCGAATATAAGATCAGAAGGCATTATTAATTTTGTTGTAACAACAGCAGAGCAAAAACCTTTTTACATCAAAAGTTTAGAAACAAAAGAAAATCGCCATACTTCAGAATATATTGCTACAGAAATTGTGAACGTAATCAATCAGTATAATTCTAATAAGTTTATAGCAATCATTACTCATAATGCAGCTAATATGAAAAAGGCTACAGCTTCTGTCAGCGAGATGTTCCCACATATTTCAAGCATTGGCTGTTTGGCACATACATTGCACCTGATTATTATGGATTTATTAAAATTTCCAACGATGACTTCCTTCATAAGTAAAGTCAAAGATATAATTAAATGTATAAAACATTCCCAGGTGTTAAATGCTATTTTTGATGGAATTAGAAAAGCAAAAAACTGCACGAAGAATTTGGTTTTACCAGTTACTACCCGCTGGGGTTCACACTTATTTTGCTTACAATCGATGTCTATTTGCAAAGAAAGTTTGCAAACTTTAGCTGTGAATGAAGAGGCTGGCAATATATTAGGCCGCGATAAAAAACAAACGCTTTTGGATGACGAAGTTTTCTGGGTGCGTATAAAAAGTACCAAAGCTCTTTTGGAACCAGTAGTCAACTGGATTTTAACGTTAGAAAGCAACGAAGATACTATACATCTTTGTTTCAAAGCATTCAGTGAAATTCAGGAAAGCTTAATGAAAAACTTACCGCTCTCAATGTTACAGAAAAATGAGGAGAAACATTTTATGGATAAATATTTGGAAAGGAAAGCTTATGCACTTACATCTATCCATAAAGCATCTTGTCTATTAGATCCAAAGGCGCAAGGTTGCTACTTAAGTGCTGAAGAACAACTCGATGCCATTGAACACATAGTTAGCTTCGCAAGAAGTTTATATTTCTCTGACGATACCATTTCTCCAGTAATTGATCACGAACAGCTGCTTGTTGAAATAGCCAATTATAGAGCGCATGAAGGTATGTGGGCAAAAGATTTCATTTGGACTGCTTCACAGAATGTAACACCTGTCGTTTGGTGGAAGGGGATCATTGGCCAGAACAATCAGCTATCAAAAGTCGCAGTAAAAATTCTTTCTGTTCCTGCTACTTCAGCTTCGACTGAGCGAACTTTTTCTACGTTTTCTGCAGTTCACACAAAGAGAAGAAACAAGTTAACAACTCCGCGTGCAATAAAATTAACGTACATCGCCCATTACTGGCGAACGCGTAACAAAACAAAGACAGCTGTACGGGATGTACCACTTGACAAAAAGAAGTGTCCCTCCATTTCCGATGTGACTGAAGTAACTGAAAGTGATCAGCAATATAAGATGATAGTTTCGGAAGCAGAGATACCTGGGCCTTCAGGCCTTTCAAAATCACCAATACATTTAGAGCCAGAGACAGAGACGGACACAGAAACTTCTTCGGAAGATGAAGAAATTGTTTATCAGGACTCTGATTCTGATGAGGAAGACGTGAGGGATGAGGTTAATAGCTCAGAATCTGAGGTTTAGATTTGTTAATATCACATACGCTCATTATACTCATCAGTTTAATATTCTAAGCAAAGATTTTGTGTAGTTTTAGTTAAAAGATAAATCTGTTTAATTTGTTATCAAAGAAAATGTGTTTTTTAAACAAAAAATGGATATTTCAATTTAATTTTTTATTTCTGTTGTTTTAGTTAAAAGATGTATTTTTTTAATTTGTTACCAAAGAAAATGTGTTTTCTTTTTTAAATAAAAAAATGGATATATTATTTTAATTTTTGTCCTGATTGCGTCTTGCCTGTCATGAATAAATTTAATGGAAAATAAGCTAAAATTTACAAAAATGTATCGGGAATTCTAGGGGAAATTCCCGGAGAAATTCCCGGGAAAATGTACCGGGAATTTCCCGAAGACTTCGTTCCCGGAAATTTACCCATCACTAGGAGATAGGCAGAGCGCTGGTGAAAGTCAGGTCCAATGCGGTTGGGCCTGATGGGATTAAACCCAGCCATCTCAAGAGGGTGGCGCCTTCTCTTCAACGTTATGGTGCTCTTCGGGATAATTCCCGACACCTTAGAGCGGAACAGGACCATTCTCATCCCCAAGGGTTGCGACCCCCAGCTCGTGGGTAATTGGCGTCCGATCGCCATCTCGAGCGCGATTATCAGACTGGTGCATCGAATCCTCGCTGAGCGACTGTTGCCTCTCGTCTTGTGCAGGAACAAACGCGGGTTCCGCAAGGTGGTTCCGGAGGTGTTGAACAACCTGACACTACAGGACCTGGTCAAGTCCAAGCGCGACAACCGCCAGCCATACAAAATCTTATCGCTGGATCTCCGCAAGGCCTTCGACACGGTGTCCCACGACTCTGTGTCGAGGGCATTGCGGAGGTTCGGAGTCGATGGTATGATCTCCAAGTTCGTCATGGAAGGGTTCAGTGGCTTCAGTGATCCATACTGGGGGTGGTACCACCGCGGCTTTTCCCTTCCCACCACTGGGTGAGGCAGGGTGAGCCACTCTCGCCGATCCTCTACAATATGATCATTGACGAGCTCCTGGTCAACCTAGAGGAGTCAGGGAAGGGAATCCCGATAAATGAGGGGGTGGGGATGGCGGCACTGGGGTACGCGGACGACCTTATTCTGGCGTCGGATACCGCGAAGAAGGCGCAGAAGCTCCTGACATGTTCTGTCGACTTCTTTGCGAGGAGGGGGATGTTCTTGAACGCCAATAAGAGCGTGGCTTTGTCAGTTAACGTGAATCGCGGAAATAAACATATTTACACCATTTCTAGGCCGCTGTTCTATGCTGGTGGTGAGCCCTTGAAACAATGTCAGCCCGATCAGCTGTTCAAATATCTGGGGAGGCGGTACGGCGCGATGGGGCAAGCCGACATCAGCATAGGAGAGACCAAAGCCATGCTTGATAGGATTAGGAGGGCACCACTTCGACCTCATCAAAGATTAGAAATAATAAAAGTCTACCTGATCCCGCGGCTTGTCGATTCCCTCCAGGGCCTGAAGGTAACCCTGAGAGTCCTAAAAAAAACCGACAAGCTAGTGCAAAATGCGGTCAGGGAGATGTTACATCTAAACAGGTCCTGCCAGGATGCCTATATCCACGCCGCGGTGGCAGACCAGGGTGTGCCGTCGAATCCGCCGGAGGAACGCCTGTGTCGGGCAGGATGTGGGAGAGTCGAAAGCCTCTCCCACATCCTGAAACGGTGCTGGGCGGCTAAGTCTCCTAGGCCGAAGCGGCATGACTCTCTAGTGGGGCATCTCGGTAAGATCGGTCGGGCTAGGGGGTGGGGAGTGGTCAAGGAGCCAAGGATTAGGGCTGGGAATGGTCTCCTTAGAATCCCTGATTTAATCCTTAACAAGGATAATAAGGTGGTAATCGTCGATGTGGCGGTTTCGTGGGAGGGTCCGGACCCATTACGTCATGCCGGTAACAACAAGACCGCTATATACTCGGAACCTAACTTCCTCCAGGCTGTCGAGCGCCTGTATCCGGGTAAGGCGATCTCGGTAGCGCCCTTGATCGTTGGGGCCCGTGGCATCTGGGATGCGAGAACAAACGCCCCAATATCCAACGCGCTTGCTCTAAGTAACCGGGAGAAGCGAGAACTTATATGTAAGACAGTGATGGGGAGTCTCATTACCAACAACCATTTCATGAGATCCGCGTAGGTTAGCGCGCGCCAAAGACCTTTTTAATCTGGTGTAAAATCGGTGTGTACAAGTATTTTAAACTGTTGTCTTGTCCACTTGCGCTGCCTGTCTCTCGTTCCAGTTCGCGTCCTTATACAACTACACGTCACAGGACCTGGTCAAGTCCAAGCGCGACAACCGCCAGCCATACAAAATCTTATCGCTGGATCTCCGCAAGGCCTTCGACACGGTGTCCCACGACTCTGTGTCGAGGGCATTGCGGAGGTTCGGAGTCGATGGTATGATCTCCAAGTTCGTCATGGAAGGGTTCAGTGGCTTCAGTGATCCAAACTGGGGGTGGTACCACCGCGGCTTTTCCCTTCCCACCACTGGGTGAGGCAGGGTGAGCCACTCTCGCCGATCCTCTACAATATGATCATTGACGAGCTCCTGGTCAACCTAGAGGAGTCAGGGAAGGGAATCCCGATAAATGAGGGGGTGGGGATGGCGGCACTGGGGTACGCGGACGACCTTATTCTGGCGTCGGATACCGCGAAGAAGGCGCAGAAGCTCCTGACATGTTCTGTCGACTTCTTTGCGAGGAGGGGGATGTTCTTGAACGCCAATAAGAGCGTGGCTTTGTCAGTTAACGTGAATCGCGGAAATAAACATATTTACACCATTTCTAGGCCGCTGTTCTATGCTGGTGGTGAGCCCTTGAAACAATGTCAGCCCGATCAGCTGTTCAAATATCTGGGGAGGCGGTACGGCGCGATGGGGCAAGCCGACATCAGCATAGGAGAGACCAAAGCCATGCTTGATAGGATTAGGAGGGCACCACTTCGACCTCATCAAAGATTAGAAATAATAAAAGTCTACCTGATCCCGCGGCTTGTCGATTCCCTCCAGGGCCTGAAGGTAACCCTGAGAGTCCTAAAAAAAACCGACAAGCTAGTGCAAAATGCGGTCAGGGAGATGTTACATCTAAACAGGTCCTGCCAGGATGCCTATATCCACGCCGCGGTGGCAGACCAGGGTGTGCCGTCGAATCCGCCGGAGGAGCGCCTGTGTCGGGCAGGATGTGGGAGAGTCGAAAGCCTCTCCCACATCCTGAAACGGTGCTGGGCGGCTAAGTCTCCTAGGCCGAAGCGGCATGACTCTCTAGTGGGGCATCTCGGTAAGATCGGTCGGGCCAGGGGGTGGGGAGTGGTCAAGGAGCCAAGGATTAGGGCTGGGAATGGTCTCCTTAGAATCCCTGATTTAATCCTTAACAAGGATAATAAGGTGGTAATCGTCGATGTGGCGGTTTCGTGGGAGGGTCCGGACCCATTACGTCATGCCGGTAACAACAAGACCGCTATATACTCGGAACCTAACTTCCTCCAGGCTGTCGAGCGCCTGTATCCGGGTAAGGCGATCTCGGTAGCGCCCTTGATCGTTGGGGCCCGTGGCATCTGGGATGCGAGAACAAACGCCCCAATATCCAACGCGCTTGCTCTAAGTAACCGGGAGAAGCGAGAACTTATATGTAAGACAGTGATGGGGAGTCTCATTACCAACAACCATTTCATGAGATCCGCGTAGGTTAGCGCGCGCCAAAGACCTTTTTAATCTGGTGTAAAATCGGTGTGTACAAGTATTTTAAACTGTTGTCTTGTCCACTTGCGCTGCCTGTCTCTCGTTCCAGTTCGCGTCCTTATACAACTACACGTCACAATTTTATCTCTTTAAATGTTAAATGTTGTATATTTTGGCTAAGTGCTTAACCCGTTTTTGAACTCTTGCAACAGCAACGCTCAACGCCTTCCACCAGAGGCTTCACCTCTTAAAAAGTAACTCCACTGTAAGGGGATTTCACGGGGGGGGGGGCCGTCCCCGGAGTTGTGACATTCGCGATGGTGGTGGGGGCTTAAGGTCACCAACCTATTATAATATTTCCCTTAACGGTTGGGTAATCTCGTTAAACCGTACATACGCCCCATAAGATTTGATGAGCCGGGTTATTAATGATGATAAGGCGAGTTTCTCTTATAAACCAGGGCCACACTGAAATAGCTCTTAAGTTGACTCTCGTTAAGCAGGTCGAAAAACATGCCAGCAAGAAGGGTTGGCCGGTCTCTGTTGAGCCCAGGATCCGCTGCCCGAGTGGCCTCAGAATTCCCGATATAATCGCGGAAAAAGATAACAACGTTGTCGTCTGTGATGTAACTATTTCATGGGAGGGCCCTGACGCGCCTTTGGTGGCGTCTGCAAATAAGACTGCGATCTATCGAGACCCAGAATTTACCAGGGGGGTCGAAAGACTACCCTGGTAAAACAATCACTGTTGCACCTCTTGTAATAGGTGCGAGAGGAATATGGGACGGGCGCGGGCGGGTCAATGCGGCCGTCAGCAATCTCTTCAATTTTGGAAAAATGGAGCAGAGAGATTTTGTGTGCCGGGTTATCATCGGCAGCTTGGCGGTTCACCGGTCTTTTAATAGGAATTGACCCGGGGTCGGCCAAGGATGGGACAATTGCTGTATTTGTGTCGTCGGGTGTCATTTGACTTAGTGCTTTTCACTTTAGTTCCTTTCTTTATGTTTTATATTTTATATTATTGATAATGTCTTTTATATATAAGTGTATCATTCGCAGGCTATATTTTAACATATATATTCTACCTATTTTTAAAAAAATACTCTGTTCTGGCCACTTGCAAATTCTATGTGAAGCCCGTCAGGCTGTTCTTTTATTATGAACAAAAATTAAAATAAACACCGCACGACGCTTGGCATTGAATTATTTAATTGGAATAAATAAAATCCATCTCTTACATTCTAATACAGGAATAATAAAACTTAAAATATTCCTAAATAAATAAAAATCTCTAAAATAAATAACAACTCCAATGCATAATAAAATTAAAATTATAAATACTTATATTATCGAGCACTTTTTAGTGCTCTTTTAATGCCATTTTGCCCGTTGGCGCTTCAGCTGAGTGGTTTTCAGCTCCCTGAAACTTCCTTCTTAACGGTGGGATTCCGTCTTACACCGTACATGCGCCCTGCTTTGTTGACGTCGTGCGGTCTACATGATGACACGACGGCTCCTTCAAGCAACGTTGAATAAGGGCCCGATCTGATAGCCAAATGCCTCGTCATCTAATTAGTGACGCGCATGAATGGATTAACGAGATTCCCACTGTCCCTATCCACATCCACTTGCTGTTCTGCTTTCGAACAGAACGGGCGTGTGTTTGAGTAGTAGGCATTTGATTGAACTTGGAAAACCGACGATTGGACGCTGGCAAAGTCTTAAGGATAACGGAATTTGGACTCTTTGGAGGAATAAGACGACCTGGATTGGATAGGAAATACGACGACTTAGGCTTTTGAAATAGGGACACGCGATTTATGTATGCCGTTATAGAAAGGTGGCCAGCTGTTAGGGACTCTTTTTTGGCGAAGGTATAACTTTCTTTTTGTTTTAAAAAGGAACTCTTTGAATAAAAGAAAGACTAGGTGTGTGAGTACGAGAGAGACAAGCAACAGCGGTAATAGTGACTAAAGACAGGTGCAACTTGGCGGGAATGTGTAGAGAGACAAGCAACAGCGGTAATAGTGACTAAAGGCAGGTGCAACTTGGCGGGAATGTGTGTAAAAGTGCTCGCTGTTCTGCTTTCGTACAGAACAGACGTGTATTTGAATAGTAGACATTGAATTTGGAAAACCGACGTTTGGACACAGGCAAAGTTTTAAGGACAACGAAATTTGGAATATTTGGAGGATTAAGACGACCGGGATTGGACAGGAATTACGACGACTTAGGCTTTTGAAATAGGGACACGTGTTTTATGTATGCCGTTATAGAAAGGTGGGCGTAGGAGAAAGTTAGGAACCTGGGCCCTGAAGCAGGGATCCCAGGGAGGGGGCCGGCTGCCCAGCTGTTAGGGACTTTTTTGCGAGGGTAGAACTTTCTATTTCTATAAAAAAGGGGCTCTTCGAATAAAAGAAATACTAGGTGTGTGAGTGCGAGAGAGACAAATAGCAGTGGTAAATAGCGATTAAAGACGGGTACAACTTGGCAAGAACGTATGAAAAAGGGGCCTAAAAACATAGGAATGTGACCAAACGACGGGGAGAGCGCTCTTTTGGTCAAAATATAGACTTATTTAGCGTATTGTTACCAGGAGCACAGCAGTTTGCGGAAGTGTTAAGGTTAGGACATATAAGAGGGATATTGCTAAAACTCTCCGGAGACTTGCGGCATTTAAATTTGAGAAATAAATTAATCATGCCCTATTAATTTAAGATATATATCGCGTATGCCTCTGGGTATTGAGAAATAAATTCCTCATGCCCGGTGGGAAATAGCGTTAGCGGGACAAAGCGACACGGTAACGCTAAAGTCGGAAAATCGCGAATAAGAGCGAAACTAGGGACAAAACAGGTCAGGCGGGAAGTGTTCGGGCCGAAATAGACTATACATGAACGACTGGGATAGGTAGCTACCCCGGGAGAAGTTCCCATCCAGGAGAAAATTGTTTTTAACTAAGTGGGCGCCAAAAAGTTACAATAAGGAAATCTGGACGGAAATAGTGTACAAGCAATATGGATGACATGGATGTGGAACAAGCATGGAGAAAAATAGAAGAGGAAGCAAAGAAGACGGGGGCTATACCAAGGAGGCAATCGCTTTCGAGGTCTCCCCCGATAGGAGACCCACGCAAGCGAAAAAGCTCCTGTACGGCAAGGGCGGGCGTCACGGAGGTGGAAGACCTAGACAAATCAATATGTGAAGTAGAGGGTGAAATCATAGCGCTGGAGCAGGAAGCAAAGAAAATCAGATCATGGAAATGGTCATCGGAAAAAAATCGGAAGAAGAAAAAGATAAAGAAAAGGGGAAAGTTACAAGAGGTAAAGAAATTGAAATTGTAATTGTGGATCTATATTCGGAACAAAATGAGGAAATAGGTTGTAACAGACAAACAGACGAAGCAAAAAACAATTAAAACGATTCAAACAGACAAACAGACAACGAAAAAAACAATGAAAATGACACAGACAAAGGGGACTCGGATGGCGTCGAGGACGGGCCCGACCGTAAAAATGAGATAAACGCGGAAGAAATAATAGCAACAATTAATGACGCGAGGGAACAAATCTTTAAAGCTACAACGAGACGCTCTGGGGGGAAAGTTCAATTTTACTTGGAGGAGCAACAAACGGTAAGTGAGCAAACATACATAATTACAAAACAGGATATAATTATGGCATACCACTTATGAAAAAAAAACAGGACAAGGGCAAAGCGAACATAGTGGGCAAACACATAATACAAAGTTAGAACAACTATTACAAAAACAAACAGAACAAATAAAACTGCTAAAAAATGAAGTCGAATCCGTTAAATTGGCGGTAAAGAACATTGGGGAGAAAAGACAAGAACAGAGCCGAGAACGAAAAAAGAGGGAAGAACGGAAAAAAAGAGAAGAAAGGACAGAGAACACGCCAACGGAAACGGATGTAGAAAACACAGACGGGGGCGGAAATACAGACAGACGATTAGACGAAGATACAGACACACAAACAGACTGGACAGGGGTACAAAGAAGGAGATCGCGGAAAAGACAACAGCAACAAAAAACATATGCACAAGTGGCGGTACAGTTGCAGGGGGGCTGGAAAACGCCAGAACATAAAGAAAGGCTGCAGTCAACGATTTCCATACCGAACCTTACTGACCCAAAAATGGTAATACAAAAAGTCAAAAACATTATAAAACCGGACATACAAGGGGGAATAAAAAATGTAATACCGCTAAAGGATGGCAAAGTCATACTCCAGTACAAGGATGAACTGCAAAAAAAAACTGTAGTGGACAGACTAAGCGCAACAAAAGACCTAACAATAAGGACAAATGACATGATCAAACCTAAAATGACACTAACGGGGATTACAAAGGGGTTGTAGCGTTTCGCTACAACGTTACGTAAATTTAATTATAAAGTAGCATATTAATTTAAACATTTAATTTTAAGTTAATATTTGGGTACTATTGAGTTATCTAGCGCATTCGCCAGATATATATAAGTTAGTACCGTACTTCTGAAATGATTTATATGACGTCAAAATATCGTGAAAAATCAATATATTGGAGTTTGCGTATCTGTTCTTTGGCAGAAATTTGGTCGTTTAGGTAAATATGCATATACAATGTAGTTTTTGAATGCTATCCTTTTTTAACTTGGAATAGATCAACATCAAGGTACTATTTCAGAGTGTTCTGAGCGGGATGTTCAGAAAGACTTCTTTCCTGTTGCTAAGAAGGACACTTCCTGCAAGTCCGTGTGTGGAGTGAGGTACTTTACACACGTGAACCATTCCTTAACCCAATTTGGGCTTTTGTATCTTAAGTTTCCTATTATAGAATGGTTCTTTAATATCTTAAGGGTTTATATTACCTAATTAACAGTTTTTTGGACACTGTGCTAATGCTGAATGATGAAGATTGTATATTAGTCGTATTCCTCCATGCCTTCATTCTTCATTCAGGTATGTTAATTATAATCCAGTTTTTTCATGATCATCTTTTGAAAATTCGTTTCTTACTTCAGTTCATTCATTAGAATATACCTTTATCTACCTTCAAGTTCCTGTATTTTCGACAAGAAATGCCTATTTTGATTCAAAAACTCTCAAAAATATTTTGAGGTAAGATACCTTCAACAACGTGTAATATGCCATTACTTATTGTTTTTTATTGTTATTCTAGAGTTTTTTTTGGGGTACACGCCAGTGTACAATATTCAAGTACGTCTTTCCTCCTACCTACTTACGTTTCCTGCCTGGATAACACGTATTTCATGGTTAGTTCCTGAGAAATTCCGAACAAACTTTTGTGGATCATTTCCTGCCAAAGAAATATGCTGATAGCAAAGGCCAGTATATATTAGAGATTTAAGTAACCGGATGGAGTACTACTATAAAATCGCGCGAATGAAAACGGAACAGCAAAAGGAAAAAGCAAAAATTAGATTCGACCGATCTGTCTCAGACAAAATTCCCGATTATAAACCCGGAGACAAAGTATACATTAAGGAATCCCAGATAAAAGATAAGGCACAAAATAAATTTAACGGTCCTTTCGAAATCTTAGAAGTTTTCAAAACATCAGCTACCGTGCAAAATCCCCAGACTCAGCAAAAATGCAAAATTAACTTTGATAGATTAAAGCCATACTACGAATAGTCTCCTTCTTTTCAGACTCTTCGGGCTGCTATCAGTCACTACATCTCAGTACACCGTAACGTCGATAAATAACACCATAGGACTCTTTTTCCATGAAGAAAGCACCATTAAAATATCAAACGATAAATGGACACTGCTTGTCTACAAAGAACTCCAGCCCATCAAAGAAGCCATTTCCAATAACGACAAAATTCTTTCTAATCTGATAACCGTCTTTCAGGCCCCCAAAATGTTAGCCTTTAAAGCCGAAATTCAAACCCATATCAGCCTCTTGAAGCAAATTGCTGACTCAGTAAACCTAAAATACAAGGAGGTTATGACTGATACGAAACATTACAATTTTCGAACAAAACGCGGCGTATTTAATGGCATAGGTACTGTTTGGAAATCAATAACCGGTAACTTAGACGCATCGGATGGCGAATATTTCAACGAGTGCATAGAAAAAGTGACTCACGACGAACGACAAATCGAAAATCTATTAAAAAATCAAATTTCGGTAACGACGTCTGTTATTAAAAACTTTAATTCAGCCCTTCAGAAACTTCAAATAGACGAAGAAACCTTTAATAATGACATAGTAAAAATTCGCGAAGCTATTTTTAACATTTCTGATGTTATGGTCTTTTATGAAGGTCAATTACAAATAGTAAACCTGTGTGAATCATTAATGGAAAGTTATGTATTCTTGGAAGACTCTTTTAACGATATACTAGATGCGATAACTTTTGCTCGTTTAAAAATTCTACATAGTTCAATTATCACCCCTAGAGATCTTGTAGCCTCTTTGCAGGAAATTTCTCGTTCCTTAGTAAAAAATAATTTACCACTACCCACGTATGGATCTAATATTGCAGAATATCTAGAAATTATACAATTAGAAGCATACCAATCAGACTCAAAAATAATTTTTGTTTTAAAAATTCCTCTAACTGATCATGAAACCTATACCTTGTACCATCTGTATCCAATTCCAATTTTAGATAATCGAACAGGTCTTCATCATATTTTACCTACAACTCAAAAATATATTGCGCGTGATGATGATTCATTGCTCTACACATCTTTTCAAAATCTGGATAACTGTATGCAACTAGGAACCAACACCAAGATCTGCTCCGACGTGCTTCCGTATCCCATTGATAGCGATGCCATGTGTGAAGCACAACTGCTCAAACACCTCAGTAAACTGCCAAAAACCTGCCAGACTTCACTCCTTTTTGCCAAAGAGTACAATGTTCAGGAACTAAGCCAAAACTACTGGTTAATCACCGTTTCTGACCCTTTGCCTGTCACAATCAAATGTGAAAGTAAGAACGTCGTCACCAAGTTACTGAACACCAACTCCTTACTGAAGCTGCAACCAGGTTGTAACGCCCTTATTGGAAACACAAGGGTGCATGCTAAATATCCCGTTGACAAGTACAAAAACGTTACTTATCAAAATCACCCGGTAATCATACCTTATGATTGCTGTAGTCACCTACCCGAAAAACCACACATTCCTGAGCTAAAGCCACTGAAGCTAAACAAAATTGATGTAGATGATTTGAACATTGCCCAGCATAAGCTTAATCATTACTCCGACGAATTGGACAGACTGATTAACGAACCCTTCGTGACCAAGCATCTCCATTGGTTCACAATACTCACCATCACATTAATTGCCATCCTGTCTACCCTCTACGTCCTCTACAAATGTAGGCGCAGAAAACCCCGCAGAATAGGAATGGCCATCACGAACGACGACCATCCACAACCACCTCCAATGCCCAGATCCAGAGAACTAGTCCATCAGAAGCTACGTAACCTACTTCCAAAGAGAAGACCAAGTGCCCGCTCTTCTAGTGAAGCTCTAGAAGAAGAAGTTGAACTCCAAATTAATGAACATTGAAAAGCTGCTGCAAAGCACCATCTTTTTTTTTAAAGGGGGAGTTGTTATATGCGCTCTTCACCACGTGCCGTGGTTGACCTTCAGTCTCACGAGTTATTGCGGTCATATTGCAACACCTCTAAGAATGCATTGTAATCAGTATCCTCGTTTCGCAATGTTCACGAGTCGAAGGTACTGAATCAGCACTAAATTGTATATAAAAACCCATGTTTGCTTTTATCAATAGTTCATACTCATTTTAGACCGTTACTATGTCCATTTGAAATTCGATATTTAAAGTAAAATAAAAAGTTATAAATTGTTTGATGTAACGAAGAAATAAAGTTTTTTAAAAAGAAGTTTTATGAAAAAGTGATTTAACATATATATATATATATATATATATATATATATATATATATATATATATATATATATATATATATATATATACATATATATATATATATATATATATATATATATATATATATATATATATATATATAAAGTTAGTACCGTACTTCTGAAATGATTTATATGACGTCAAAATATCGTGAAAAATCAATATATTGGAGCTTGCGTATCTGTTCTTTGGCAGAAATTGGGTCGTTTAGGTAAATATGCATATACAATGTAGTTTTTGAATGCTATCCTTTTTTAACTTGGAATAAATCAACATCAAGGTACTATTTCAGAGTGTTCTGAGCGGAATGTTCAGAAAGACTTCTTTCCTGTTGCTAAGAAGGAGACTTCCTGCAAGTCCGTGTGTGGAGTGATGTATTTTACACACGTGAACCATTCCTTAACCCAATTTGGGCTTTTGTATCTTAAGTTTCCTATTATAGAATGGTTCTTTAATGTCTTAAGGGTTTATATTACCTAATTAACAGTTTTTTGGACACTGTGCTAATGCTGAATGATGAAGATTGTATATTAGTCGTATTCCTCCATGCCTTCATTCTTCATTCAGGTATGTTAATTATAATCCAGTTTTTTCATGATCATATTTTGAAAATTCGTTTCTTATTTCAGTTCATTCATTAGAATATACCTTTATCTACCTTCAAGTTCCTGTATTTTCGACAAGAAATGCCTATTTTGATTCAAAAACTCCCAAAAATATTTTGAGGTAAGATACCTTCAACAACGCGTAATATGCCATTACTTATTGTTTTTTATTGTTATTCTAGAGTTTTTTTTTTGGGGTACACACCAGTGTACAATATTCAAGTACGTCTTTCCTCCTACCTACTTACGTTTCCTGCCTGGATAACACGTATTTCATGGTTAGTTCCTGAGAAATTCCGAACAAACTTTTGTGGATCATTTCCTGCCAAAGAAATATGCTGATAGCAAAGGCCAGTATATTCCATGTATTTGCATAATTTAACATCAGTCTAATATGATCTGCAATGCGTTAAATATTTATTTTTATGGTTTTTATGCGTATTAATACCTAATTTAAAATGATATTAATTTCATAACTTTCTCTTATGTAAAACTTTTCTGATTTGTTAGTGTTATATTTTTACAATTGTCACAAATACGGGCACGTGGCAAAATACTGCAGTGACACACCGGTGTGTCACATATGCGGTCAAGGTCACAGAGGGGACGCATGTAAGGAGACCGAAGCGGACTGTCCGAACTGCAGGACAGCATGATACCAGAAATACCTAAGGCAACACACAGCAAGGGATGGACGCTGTCCAATTTATATTAAGAAGGAACAACAAATGAGGCAAAATATAGACTACGGCCGGCAAGCACAATTGTCCTAATGGGCCTACAGATTTTACAAATCAACATAGACAGGGGAAGAGAGGCAACATTGCTATTGGAAAAAATGATAGAGGAAAAAAAAAGTGACATAATCTTAATTCAAGAACCATATAGAAAAGGGATAGATACGCGAAACTATACAATACACACAAACGGGCCACAGGCAAAAGTACAAATATGGTCGAAGGCTTCGATTAGAAATATTATTACCCGGAAAGATCTAACCAACGATAATATGGCCACTATCGAAATAAGAGACAAAAAAAACGAAAACACAAAAATCCTTATAACGTCTATCTATGATGAACCAGGGGGTAGCAATAATAATAGGCTGGAGGAAAATTCCTATAAAATAACAAACATAAAAGAGAAACACATACTCGCCGGGGACCTCAATGCACATCACGAAGCATGGGGGGGGGGGACGACAACGGACGAAAGGGGAAATAAGCTACTAGACTGGGCGCTAACAAACGGATATGACATAAACAATGACGCGACACAATCACCAACCTTTCAAGGACCAAGGGGAAACAGTTACATAAACGTCACACTTACAAAAGGCGTCCACATAGAAAATTGGCAGGTGTTAGAAGACGAAACACTAAGCTTGCACAAGTACATAACATACAGCGTACAAATAGAAAAAACGGAGACAAAAAGGACAAGGGTGTACGACTTCGCGAACACAGATTGGGAGGGATTTAAGAGGGAACTGAGAGCTCGACTTCTAGAGCACACATGGGACATACAGACAGATGGACAGGTGGAACAAAAGGCCGAACTGCTACAAAAAACTTGCAGCGAAATATGCAAAACAAAAATAGGGCATAAATACGAGGGGGAAAGGGATCAAGAATGGTGGACAAATGCGCTTCAGAAACTAAGGCAAGCAGTTCGGCGACGCAGACGTGATGCGCAATAGAGAGAGAGCCGGCCGAGAAGGAAAGAAAAGTACAATTATTCAAACAAAAAAGGCATGAATATAAAACAGAAATTAAACAAATAAAAACGCAATACGTTCAAGAAAAAATAATGGAACTCTCGCAGGAGGAGCCATGGTACAGGGTGTGGCAATTTCTTGGGAAAAAGAAAATAAATATTGCACAAACAAATATACAAAAAGAAGACGGGAGCTTTACAACAAATGAGATAGACACAAATAGATATCTGCTGGATAAATACTTCCCTGAGGATGAAGAAGATCAGGACACGGCGGAAATGAGAACGCTTAGACTAAAAGAGAGACAATATCAAATAGAAACAGATCCCGAAATAAACACAATGGAAGTGCAGGACATTATTACTAACTTAAAAACCCGAAAAGCAACCGGAATAGACAAAATCCCCAACGAAGCTATACCACACATATTCGAAATAGCGAAAGAGATCATGACAGGCATTTATAAAGCGTGTCTGGAAAAAGGGGTCTTCCCTCGGATCTGGAAGGGGGCTCGGGTGGTGTGGATCCCTAAAAAGGACGGCACGCCTAGACCGATTAGCCTCCTCCCGACAATGGGGAAGATACTCGATAAGATTGCAAACAAGAGACTGCAGGCCCATTTGGAAAGGACGAGTGCTATGGACAGAAGACAGTTTGGCTTCAGGGAAGGAATTGGGACTGTCACCGCCCTGGACGCTCTCACAAAGCAAATAGAACGGAACAGACAGCAAGGGTGGCATCAATTGATTGTAGGACTAGACCTCAAGAACGCATTTAACAGCGCATGGGAGCCCAGCATCAGTCAAGAATTGGAAAAGGCGGGTACCGGAAATAACCTCCGACGACTATGCGAGGACTTCTGGCATAACAGGAAAATAACATTGGGTGAAGTGACGAAATCAATGAACAGGGGGTGTCCACAGGGGTCTAGCTTGGGGCCGACCTTGTGGTTAATGGTCATGCAGGGTTGGTTTCGGGAAATGGACAAGGCATCCAGAGAGTGGACAACAAATGAAATGAATATGCGGCAAATAGACGAAGAACATGCGGGTAGGCTAACCGAAATTCAGGCATACGCGGACGATCAAATACTTATAATAACGGGGAGATCGTCCAAGGAAATTGAAAAAAAAATGGGAGAAAGTATGGGAAGGATGTAAGCAATGAGAGAAAACAACAGGAGTGAAATACAATCAGGCTAAAACAGAAATAATGTTTATACCTAAAGCAGGAAACATTAGACCGCCATTTATAAAAATAGAAGGAAAGACCATTGCAAACAAGGACACAATAAAATGTTTGGGGGTAACGATAGATAAAAAGCTGACATACTTAGAGCACATTAAAAATACTAGAATAAAAGTAGCACAAGTAGCAACCAAATTCGTAGGACAAATATCATGGGTATTTGGCCATGATAAAGATGTGCTTAAAGCGGTGGTAGAAAGAGTCATTAAGCCAGCAGCACTCTATGCGAGTGAAATATGGGGGCATAGAGGGAACAATTCGCTAATAAAAAGACATCTAGACGCAGCAATAAGACCACTACTATTACTAATAAGCAGGGCATACAGAACAATTTCAAATGCAACCCTACAAACAATGGCCGCCATACCTCCTTTGTGGCTGGAGGCACAAGAGCGAAACAGCGACTGGGCCAATAAAGGAACAGACATAAAGTATGCCTCAGTGAAGACAATAGACAAACCACACCCTACTCTCAGGGGCAGATGGCAGGAGCGACACATGGAGGCAGCAGTGGACATCTATGTCGATGCCAGCGTAGGCCTGGACCGAAGAACGGGGATAGGCATATTTATACAGAACGAAAGACAAAATAACGAGTTAAAGTTGCGTCTCAGGGATAACTTCTCGACGCATATGGCAGAACTGGCAGCTATTTTCATAGGAATACACACGGGGAACAGTAAGGGATGGAAAGGCATTAGCATAATCACAGACAGACAGACAGCAGTTAAACAGATAAAAGAAGGTAAAATAAAAATTCCAATAGTTGGACACATACTAAAGCTCGTTGAAGAAAGACTAAGTACAAACAGGACAACTAATATTACATGGGAAAGGGGACATGACCGAAACAATCAGGGAAATCAACGAGCACACAGACTAGCAACTGACGCAAGGAAAAACGAAAACATACAGACAGACATGGACAAGGATAACTATGAAAATAGAACCTTAAGGAGACGAAGTAGAATCGCCAGGCTGCTGGGAAAGTGGCAAGAGCACTGGGACGGTACGACCAAAGGCAGGGAGTTTTACAAACACTGCAGGGAGGTCGGGCTTGATAGGTTGCAGTTAGATTTCAGGACATGGGAACATCAAAGAGTACCTGAGCAGGTTTGGGTTGACTGACTTGCCTCCAATATGCGACTGCAATAACGAAGATACGGAAAACATAGTGCACGTTAGACAAACATGTTCACTAGAATATAGGCAAACAATAAGACAACAAATAATTAGGGAATACGGTGACTTAGAACTAAGACTGCGCATAAATAACAAAGCTAACAGAACAGACATACTTAAAGCAATAGAGTGGGCCAATGGGGCGTTACAGGCAGAAAACGCATAACACATAACTGGACAATACCAGACAATACAAACGACCCAATTTTGTTCCAATATGACACAAGTGTCTAAGGCTAAAAGAACAAAAGACCAGTTAAAGGCTGTGAACGGGTAGAGCCAATAAGGAACGGAACACGAATTGTAAAATAAATAAGATAGCGTCGGTTTTATGAATAAAATTGTAAATAAAATATGTAAATAAACTCTTGTATTTGTAATATGGCACATAGTAAATAAGTAATACTAGGGTAAGGGTTTCGCAGATGGTGGGTACGATGTGCTCGATATGGACATTAGATTTATACCGTAAGGTGGGAAATCATTTCATTCTTCCTGTCCCTATCCACATCCACTTGCTGTTCTGCTTTCGAACAGAACGGACGTGTGTTTGAGTAGTAGGCATTTGATTGAACTTGGAAAACCGACGATTGGACGCTAGCAAAGTTTCAAGGATAACGGAATTTGGACTCTTTGGAGGAATAAGACGACCTGGATTGGATAGGAAATACGACGACTTAGGCTTTTGAAACAGGAACACGCGATGTACAAATACACTTAGAAAACCTACCTGTGGACTATCTCTCGGTCTGCAAAATCACGCCGCTTTGGTGTAAAATGGCGGCTTTCAGTTGAGACGAATATTCCTCCCGAACACAACGGCTGTGTTTTCTCACACGAAACTAAACTTCAGGTTGGCTTGAACCAATTCAACACAACCACCCAACTATAAGAAAACACTGGTAAAACTAGAACTTTAACTCCCACGAACAAAGTGAATTACTAGAAATTTGTTTTGTCTTAGCTTTACAATCGTCTCACTTGGAAAGAATCTGTCGAAAAATCTCGAAAATTTGCAAGAGAGCTTCCGTCAAGTAGATGTCGTAACGTTAACGTTATCTGATCAACCACACAAATTATTTAACCCTATTCTTTTAAAACCGATAACCTTACTGATACTATCAATGACTGCTTGCCTACAACCACCTGTTGTAGTCAATTCAACCATTTATCCTATATTTAACGTCCCTAAACTTAACCCTACAAAAATCTCCCAAGTCAACCCGTTATTCAGCGTGGTTGCTAGAGAACCCTAATTTTCTAGATGCAGGCAGGCAACTCAACCAAAATGAAACCTTCTAGACACCCTTGCCAATTAGTGCAACTTTTACCAACGATACTGACGTCATCAGTCCATCTCCCTTTTGTACCCAAACAATTACCACCTTACCAAAACATACATAACCCAAAATTTGCAAAACAGCTCGGGTAGATTACAAAATAATCGTCCCTCTCGCATCTTTCCTTTCAAAACCCCGGTATTCCCAAGTTAAAATGTCCAACGCCACACGGAAAACACTTCCGCGATATCAGACCCGTAAACTTGGCAACATGTAGTCTGACCGCCGATCTTCGTGCGCACATCTGCAGAGTGCGAAGTCTCGCATGACGAACTGACAGCAACCTAGAAAATGGCCACCCAAAACACCGGTATTGCTAGTTTCAATGAAAGTTACCAAACTTTGCAGTGTCTGTCCAACTCAATGTAACCAAACTTAGAGGACTACAAACTTCCAACATTAATTCAAGTGTAGACAGTGTCTGTGAATCGAAAAATCAAAGGATGCTGCCGAATAAATGTTGACACCTATTAGTGGTCATGTCAACAAGATTTTAATTGATATTTTTGGGGCTTTTCCAATACTTTTCGGTGAGTAAAGTTTAAAATACAAGAGAGTACCATTGTCTAAGTTGAGTTGCTGTTATGAATTCACTCAAAATAACAAGAAAACCCATTAGTAAAATTAGGTTTGTTTATTTACACTAACATTGCCTTACCCTCTATTGTCTTAAACGATATTTATCATTGTAACGACGAACCAGAACGTTACAAATTCCACCCTAACCTCCCAAAGAAAATTTCATAAATTTTCATCCATACTACACTCACAGCTTACTTATCCTATACTTTAAAACTGTGTAGTATCTAACTACTACATTGAACATGTTACATGAACTCTTACACATCAAATATAAATACAAGTACATTCCAAAAATTCGTAATAATGTCCCCAATCTACCGAAAGATCCCAAAACAAATGGTTGACAACTTGTAGCTCACTGCACTGGTCAAAAGTCCAGTGTTTATAGGTTTAATTCAACTTGAGTTCAAACATGAGTATCCAACTTGAGTGATAACTACGGGTAATTTCAATCGGAATAGCCCAGTCACAAACGGGACTGCAACTAGACCAATTAACGGAAGAAACGTGTCTTGCCTTCATGCGCGAGGATGACCCAACAACCACTACGTATCGATATCCACGCACGATTTCAATCTCTTCGGGTGCCACACCCCGCAATTTTTCCCATTCAAATCCTGTAACTCATACATCCATGGTGAGAGTCTTTTCTTAACCACAAACGGACCAATAAATTTATCCGCCAATTTGGCCGAAAAAAATTTAGCCGCATCCGACAATACAAAGTTTTTCCTATAAACTCTAGTGCCAACATCATAGGTAACATCACGTCTGCGCAAATAATAAAAACGTTTATTGCGCATGGCTGCCCTTTCCAAATTCTTCCGAACAACCGCATGGAGTCTACCAAAAGCTTCCGCTCGGTTCCGCAGTAAATTATTCTCTCGTGGTAACGATTCCCATTCCTGCGAACCATCTCTCGACAAACCCAAGTTATTCGGCATTTCGCGACCAACCACAATGAAATAGGGACTATGCTTAGTCGGTTCGTGTGTCTGTGTACGAATGGCACAAGCAAGTTTCAAAAGATGACGATCCCAATCACGGTGATTCTCCGTGACGTAACATCGAATCATGGTCCCTAGGGTTGTATTCACTCTTTCGGTAGGGTTGGCTTGAGGGTGGTTATTAGCCGTAAATGATATTTGAATTCCGTACGAGGACATCAATCCTCGAAACTCCTTCCCTCGAAATTGTACGCCATTATCACAAATAATACGTTTTGGTTGCCCAAATATTAGAAGCCAATTGTCTTCAATGGCCCTGCAACAAAAACTTGCCGTCGAGTTTCTCAAAGGAACAGTCACGGTGAATTTACTAAAACGATCCATGATCACCATAATAAATTTGTACCCACGAGTAGACCGTGGTAAAGGTCCAATCAAATCACATGTAATTACTTCGAAAGGTCCACTTGCGACCTGATGTGGTTGCATAAGCCCAGCAGGATTTCTCTGTTCTGGCTTATTTCTCAAACATACTGTGCACTTCTGTACATACCGGGTAATATCAGCTTTCATCTTAGGCCAATAGAATTTTTGACTTACTCTATGAAACGTTTTTAGAACTCCCGGTTGACCGGCACATGGATCGTCATGACACGTAAGATTTCAGCTCTCTCTGTTTTAGGAACCACCTGCTTCCAGTAATCACCGTCGCTGGAAAGATCAGGAAATATACCAGTCTTACTATACTTATACAAAATCGAACCCACTACTCGCCAAGTTGAGAACTTTAGCGGGTTTTTGTTGACCTTACAGATCATACCACGATACCATTTATCCGTGACACTACAGGATTCATCTTCATTATTTTCCTGAAATTTATTATCAGATACCAAGGTATCCAACCAAGTGAAGAAAATCTAAAGTGGGTACCGAACGAGATAACATATCAGGGACATGATGGTCTGCGCCCTTCCTATGTACTATGTCAAAGCTATACTGTTGCAGTTTTACCGACCAACGAGCCAATCGTCCATTGGGCTCTTTCAAGCTAGACAACCATTTCAAACTCCAATGATCAGTAATGACCGTAAAATGTGATCCCTCAAGATAGCACTCACGTTCCGTGGTACAATACTGTCTCTCAGCCTTGGTCAGGGACCTGCTCAAATAACACACCACCTTTTCGCCGTCCAGATGCTGCTGACTCAACACTGCGCCTATGCCAAAACCACTTGCATCCGTCTGCACGCAAAATGGCAGGCTAAAATCAGGACACGACAAGACTGGAGCTGATATGAGATGTTCCTTGATAACACGAAAGGCCTCCTCCTGTCTCTCACTCCGGTGAAATTTTACCTTCTTCTTCGTCAATTCCGTCAACGGCGCAACTATGGAAGAAAAATTCGGTATAAATCGACGATACCATGAGGCAGTACCTACGACGCTTCGCACCTCGGACACCTTTTTAGGGGTAGGAATCTGCAAAATCGCGTTCACCTTCTCGGGGTCTATATGCAAACCATTCTTGTTAACCACGTAGCCCAAATACCGTAACTCCGTCCGACAAAATTGACACTTTTCTTCATTCAAAGTCAACCCCGCAGCAATTAAGCGTTTAAATACCTCGGACAACACCTCGACGTGTTTTTCGAAAGTTTGGGTAACAATAATAACATCATCCACGTAAACGAACAAATAGGGTTCTAAGTCCATCCCCAACACTCCGTCTATAAGACGTAGCCACGTTGCTGGAGCATTGTGAAGGCCGAAAGGCATCCTTTTAAATTGGTATAAGCCTCGAGACGGTACGGTAAATGCAGTTTTCTGCCTAGATCCCTCCTCCAAAGGAACTTGAAAATACGCAGACTTATGATGCCTTTATTCAACATATCTTTGACTTCAGCGTCAATATGCTGCATTATCGCTGGTAAAACAGGGTAATACCTCTGCTTTATTGGCTCAGAATCAGTGATAATTCGGTGTTCCACTAGGGTGGTACAACCCAATGAATTGCCCATTCTGTTAAAGCCATCCTTGACCAGCTTGTCCAAGACTACTGCCTCCTGAGGGGTTAAAGAACTACGCGACTTTAAAACCTCAACCGCAGCTATATTAACATTGTCACCATCCGAAAATTGCCATTCTCCCGAACGCAAGTCCGGAACAATTCCCATTCTACGCCAAAAATCAATTCCTAAAATTACAGTATGGGGCAGATCAGGAACAACTAAAATATGCACAAGTTTCTCCCTACTTCCTAACCGAATAGGAACATGCAGAATACCTAAACAATGACACTTCTGTCCATTCGCCACAGTTACCTGTAAGGAACTCTTTTCCAAAGAAATTAAACCAATACTCTTTAATAAATCCCATCCTTTACCTCCAAGTAAAGTACTGTTGCTACCGGAATCTAAAAGACCTAAAACATTCACACCAAAAATGGAAATATTTACATATGGCCTCTCATCACCATAGGCATGTGACAGAACAAAATCTAAAGCACGACGATACGAAACAGTCTCACTATCGGCCACATTAGGCGCACTAGGCAACAGTTGGCCGCTTCCTATTGCCTTGCAGCTCCTGCAATTTATTACATTGGGGACAGGTGCGAACAGTCACCTCAGAATATCGACATCGATAACAATAACGTTTTTGGCGCTCGGTACAACCAGAAGCATAATGACCGCTGCCATTACAGTTCCAACACCTCAGACTAGACGGGCAAGGCTTTCCTGATGCCATCAATACCTGCGGTGCGGTCTTACGATTAGGTAGCTTCCCATAGGAAGTTTCTGGTCTATCTCCTGATGAGTTCGTGCCACTGGAACGGGAAGTAGACGCTGTACTAGACGTCTCCGCATACGCCAAATCAGGTTCTAAACATTTGCTTCTCCTAGGCGGCGGTACATACGACTCAACCAGAAGCCGTTTCGCGTCAAGCCTGCGGCACAGCGTCAACAAATCCATTACCAACGTTATGTCTTTACAGCTAGATGGGGTTGATAATAAGGGGCTATATTATCTAATAAAATCTTTAATTTAGCCTCATTCGGAATTGGCTGCTGAAGACGGGAAAACAACCCATTCATTGCTGCAATATAGCTACCGATACTCTCATTTTCGCCTCGAGTGCGATGCTTGATCCCCTCAAACAGTCTCTTATCATAGTCCGGACCTTGGAATTCCTCTCGCATAGCCGCAACTAGGGAGTCCCAATCAGTCACCCAATCTTTGATCAGATTAAACCACTTTTTGGCCTCTCCATCAAAGAGATCTCCAGCCTCTTCGAATAACATTTGACGAGAGACATGCCTGGAACGCTTCAACTCATTCCCCCGCTCCAAGAAGTAACTAAAAGTTAAGCCCTTATCAGACTTATCACCAGTAAATTTCAATCCCCAATCGCGTAATGGGACCGGTTTTATCCTATTCCTACTAGCATTCGCGTTATCATCGTCAGAATCTGACTCACCACTGCTCGATGAGGAAGGGTTTGAGGGCGCAGTACTATTCATAACATCTAAATTAAGCAATGTCACGTTTTTATTCTTCTTATCAGGTTTTATGCTAGACCTATAAGTATCATAGGCTAATAAAAGCTTAAAACACAGTTTGGATTTTGCCTCTTTTTCTTGATCGTCCTTAGGGACCGCATTCCTTAATCTTCCCAGAGCATACGCGAGTTTCGAAGAAATCTTTTTGCTAGCTTTTTGATCAATACCATAAAAGTGATCCGTCAGATCCTCAAACTCAGCCAGGGCATCGTTCAATGCCGCCAAATCAGCTGCGAAAGTATATGGATATATGGGCTTCTTCTCTGCAAGAGCGGACTTATCTAGCCTCAAGGACTTCCTCAAGACTTTACGCAAATCATCGATACTCGTATCGTCTGGGTGTGTAACACCTCTAACAGTTAGCTCATATAAAATTTCTGGCTTTGAGAGTCTATTTACCTCCAGTTTCAAATTTTCAGCCATAATTTTTGTTTTGAAGAAACGAGTATATATATACAAAAAAAAATATCCGTTAATGCTTCAAGCGAATTTTTCTACAAAGCTACTTTACAACTAAAATAAATATTCCTAGTTACCTAAATCAGTACCCAAATAAAAATGGAAATTTTCACGAGGAATCTCCCCAAAATCAAACACTTATAAAAACTTACACCGTCAAATGTCAGTTTCCCTACTCCGGTTCCTATTTAGTGTCTCCCAAAGCAACAAAAAGGGGCCCCACGAGGATAATTATATAGAGAGGTATCTCGTTAGTTCTCGGTTGCAAGATTTTCGAATGCTTATGTACTGTATGGATGCCGCCAGCCTTTAAACAGTGGAGAAGGGCTAGGTTCCTAAAAAGATTTATAGAGGGCGCCACATGATTTTATTTAATCCACCAGTACCAAGCCCCACGTTGGACGCCAAATTTCTGTGACCACCCTTACTTCTCTTAGCACGCCACGAGGATAATTATATTGCAGTGTAAGAACAATATATATATATATATATATATATATATATATATATATATATATATATATATATATATATATATATATATATATATGTATATATATATATATATATATATATATATATATATATATATATATATATATATATATATATTAGCTCCTTGTAGTAGGCGTACACCCCGTATAACTTATTATTAAACCCAATATGTAGACTAAGGTAATTAAGGTTATTGATTATATGTAATTATTATAAGAAAGATAAGCACTTTTGAATTGGTACATTTATGAATATGGAAAAATAGATATGATTAAGACTTAAAGAAGAGAGTTTGATTTGCCAAATAAAAGGGGCATAGAAACCCCTAATCCCTTCATTACATGGCGATCCTGTCTGCGAAGCAATGTTGAGCATTTGAATATCGACGAAATGGGCAAGACAGAGCAAAGAAGAAATAATAATAGCGCAAGCAGGGAATAGCGGTGGTCAAACTAACAGCCCTAGTACCCATGGTTTCGGCTCTATCCAAGATATCCTAAGTATAAGTATTATTGTATTGTTGGCAATTTTCTTTGGTTGGTGCATATATAGAAGAGTTGCAAAGGCGGTGGTTCAGAGAATGCGTGCAGAAGTTCGGCAAGAAATCGGGACAAGTCGAGTAACAGTCTAAAGTAAGAAGAGGAACATTTTAGGTTTTTAGGTTACAATAAAAATAGGGGGTCTGAGATTAAAGGAAAATGGTAAATTTAGTGCATAAAAAATGGAATGTCGGTACCTACTGAATTCATATATTTACTAGATGAAATCAAAGTATTGAAGAGGAATTTAGTGAAGGACAATACGGAAATACGGCAAAAAGAGAAATATAATTTACGTAAGCTAATTAAATTTAAAAAGTATACATTAGAATTAAGAACTATTAGGGAAACATTTAATGAAAAATCAAAGAGCCTAGGGTAATAAATAAAGTTAGGGAATATATACAGCAGATAGAACAATATTTAAAAGCTAGTCAAGATATTTTACAATCTAGGTTAGGGGATATCAAGGTAGCGGGGATAGAAAGCGAAATTTTGGTTTCCTCTGACTCAGATTCGGAACATTTTGACAAAGTTACAGCAAAAATGGCTCAAAAATTCGATCCCAAAACTGCATCAGGCCTTCTACCAGTTATGGATGGTTCTGAAACCGTAACTTTACAATTAATTAATGGCATTGAGTGGTATGATGCACTTTTGGATGACGCAGGTAAACGATTGTTAACCACATATGTACTAAAAACGCGTTTATCAGGAAATGCAAATATTAGGCTAAAATCGTCCTATGCGTCAAACCAATTATTAGTTACAGATCTTAGGCGCCATTTTATCACAAAAAATCCGCGACCGCTTTATCGTCGCAGCTAAATAACATAAAACAGGGGTCACAGTCTGTAGAAGAGTTTGGGAAAGCGATTGAAGAACTAATGGTCGACCTAACTATATCTCAGTCGGGGGAGACTCTGGAGTGATGGATATTTGGAGGCCGGTCAATGAGAAAATCGCTATAAGCTCTTTTGCTAACGGTCTTCAAAATTTCAGTTTGCGAACCATAGTGAAAGCGCGAAATTACGATACCCTTAGTGAGGCAATTGGTGGTGCGAAAGATGAATATCTAGGCGAAACAAATTCAAAACCCTTATTTCATATGCGAGGCAAAGGCAATAATTGCTCACACCATTATCATAATAATAGACACGGACAAAATAGAAAGTTCCGGAATAATAGGGGTGCAAATAATTTTGGAGCGACCAGTAACAATTGTAGAGGGCATTTTTCGCGGGGTCAGCAAGGTAATAATAATTTCAGAGGGAGAGGTTCTCGCCCTAATTATTCACCACGGTAATAGTTCAAATCAAAGAGGATTTTATATGAATTCGGAAGAAGTGGATAATACCAACTGTAATAAGAGCGAAACATTTTTTCGAGGCCCATCTAAATAAAAATACAAACTTTCCTGACCCATTCATATTTAATACGAACGGACTAAATTTTATTTATGTGAAATATAAAAATAAAAATTTAAAAATTTTACTTGATACCGGAGCTTCAATAAGCGTCATTTTTAAAAACGTCATAGACAAAACAGAAAAAGTTAATTGTTTAAAGAAAACAAAAATTAACGGGGTCTCTGGGACAATAATTTCGCAAGGTTCGACAAATTTATGTTTAGATATAAATGGCGCAAAAGTGTGTCACGAGTTTTTGCTGATTGACAGTTTTGAGGACAATGTGAATGGTTTAATGGGAACAGATTTTTTTATGCGATACTTGGCAAAGCTAGACTACGAAAACTTTCGGTTATCATTTAATGTAAATAATAAACGAATATTAACGTCTATTCACTCGAAATATGAGAATTATACTTGCATACCGGCTAGACATGAGGTAATAAAATATTTTCATACCAACACAAAGGACGAATGCGTTGTAATACCGGATGAAATTTGTGAAGGTGTATTTGTTGCGGGAATCTTGGTGAAATCAATTTCTAATCGTATTCCGGTACGAATTCTTAATACACGCGATCAAGACGTGAACATAAAAAATTTTGCTCCAAAAATTGTGCCATTATACCATTATGATATATGTCAGTATAACCCGGCCCACAAAACTGTAAACAGAATAGATAAATTGTTAGGCACCGTAAAATTAGACCATCTTGAAAAATCAGAAAAATGGTCTTTACAAAAAATTTGCTCTAAATATTCAGATGTTTTTCACTTAAAAGGGGAAACTTTAACTACGACAAAAATTTACAAACAAAAAATTCACTTACAGCCTAACACAAATCCTGTTTATGTTAAGCCTTACCGTTTACCTTATTCTCAGAAAACGGAACTTAACAAACAAATTGATAAAATCCTCCGTGAAAAAACAATTGAAGAAGCTTCTTCTCCATGGTCGGCACCAATTCTATTAGTACCTAAAAAAGCCGATGAGCAAGGAAATAAAACGTGGAGAATGGTAATAGATTATAGAAAAACTTTAAATTCAAATATACAGGATGATAAATATCCATTACCGTGTATATCCGAAATTTTAGATTCGTTGTCCGGGCAATATATTTTTCACATTTAGATTTATCACAAGGATATTACCAGATTGAGCTAGAAAAAGAAAGTAGGCCTTGTACCGCATTTGTAACTGACCAAGGACAGTTTCAAATGACTAGACTGCCAATGGGGCTTAAGATAAGTCCTAGTTCTTTCTCTCGAGCTATGTCAATTGCTTTATCGGGATTAACTTATTCGTCGTGTTTTGTTTACCTAGACAACTTAATTATTTTCGGCAATACCTTAGAAACTCATAACAGCAACTTAATAAAAGACTACAAAGATTACGCGACGTTAATCTGAAACTAAATCCTGAAAAATGTGACTTTTTGAAAAAAGAACTCTTATATCTCGGACACGTCATTTCAGCAGACGGTGTTTGTCCCGATCCTCAAAAGGTTCAGGCTATACAAAACTACCCTGTAACAAAGGACGAGAAGGAAGTCAAGAGGTTTGTGGCCGCAGCAAATTTCTATAGGAAAAGCATAAAACATTTTGCACAAATAGTTGCTCCATTAAATTTTTTAACGCGTAAAGGTGTACAATTCCAATGGACACCAGAATGTCAAAAGGCTTTTGAAACCCTAAAGCAAGCACTAGTGAACCCACCAGTGTTACAATTTCCAAATTTTTCCGAGACTAATACTTTTATAGTGACATCAGACGCTTCCAATAAAGCTTTAGGAGCTACTCTTTCGAACGGAGATGGTTCGCCAGTGTCATATATTTCCAGACAGTTAAATAAGGCAGAGGTGAACTATCCCGTCATTGACAAAGAACTTTTGGGAATTGTTTTTGCAGTAAAGAGTTTCAGAAATTACCTATTTGGGAGAAAATTTATCATTTATACTGATCATAGGCCTCTTGTTTACCTTTTCGGAATGAACAATCCATCTAGCAGACTTACCAAATTTCGATTATTGTTAGAAGAGTATGATTTTGACGTAAGATATGTAAAAGGTAGTAATAATGTAGTAGCAGACGCACTATCTAGAATCGAAACTACATCGGAAGAACTGAAACAAATGTCAAACAGCGTGTGCAACACAATGTTTGTTATGACCAGGCAACAAGCTACGAAAGAATTAAATAAGCAAAGTTTTGACAGTTCCGTACACGAACGGCTTGATCAGCCAGGAATGGTGGAACTTTTAAAACCGCAGAAAAATTCTTGCGAAGCTTATTGCATTTCAACACTAGAATTTAATAATTTAGCAAAAAATAAAAAATATGATTATTGTACAAGCTATATAATTTTTTCAGAAAAAGAAAAGGCTTTAAAAATTAAGAATTCTCGATCGACGTTCGCATGCAATGCCTCGTTGAGAGAACTTAAGAATATTTGCATAAAATATAAGGTACCAGAAATATATATTTTAAAAAATATTAATAATGCGCAATTAATAAATATTATAAGTAGGGATCCCTCCGAATTAAAAATGGCTAATATAAAAATTTCAATTATAAAAGATGTACAAAAAATATCGAATATAGAAATGCGGCAAATAATATTAAATGATTTCCACATTCTACCGAGCGGCGGTCATACAGGCATTAACAGAATGTATAATAACATAAAAAAGTACTATTTTTGGCCAAGTTTGCATACAGATGTTCGCGATTTTGTAAAGCGTTGTGATCAGTGTCAAAGGTTCAAACATTCTAGGCCTAATACTGAGCCGATGTCAATAACCACAACTGCTTCGTCAGCTTTTCAAAAATTATTTTTAGACCTGGTAGGACCCTTGCCGGAAGACATATATGGAAATAAATATATATTAACGTTACAGTGCGAATTATCAAAATTTGTCGAAGGATACCCGATCCAAAACAAAGAAGCAAAAACTATTGCAAAATCTCTTGTGGATAACTTTATCCTAAGATATGGAATACCTGAGACAATTGTGTCAGATCAACGAACAGAATTAATAGCTACAACTCTGAAGGAAGCTTGCAAAATTTTGCAGATTAAACAACTTGCATCAACAGCTTATCACCACCAAACACTAGGGTCGTTGGAAAATATACACAAAATTCTAGGCGTTTATTTGCGAGTGCAAACAGCAGCACACCCTGACAGTTGGAGTTCATGGGTTCAGTTCTGGTGTTTTGCATTCAACAATACTATTCACACTAGCACAAAATACACTCCATATGAACTTGTGTTTGGTAAGCAATGCAAAATCCCTTCAAATATCGACACAGGTACTGAACCATTGTACAATTTCGATAACTACCCACTAGAACTAACATATAGACTACAGAAAGCTTGGGAGGATGCCAAAAATAACCTCATTCAGTCAAAAATTCAACGGAAAAAAAGTCACGATTCTAAAGTTAACGCGAAAACATATAAAAAAGGCGACCAGGTTTTAGTAAAAATCGAAACCGGGAATAAACTCGAAGAAATTTTTATCGGTCCATATGTGGTAGTAGAAAATAAGTCGCCAAATATTGTTATTTTAGTAGGGAATAGAATCAAAGAAATTCACAAAAATAGAGCTAAATTGTACAATAGTAATAACCAGAGTTGTCATAAGAGTTTATACAGATAGATACGCTAAACCTTTTTTTTTGTATTTTTTTGTTTTCCGTAGGAGGTGTAGTGTAAGAACAATATATATATATATATATATATATATATATATATATATATATATATATATATATATATATATATATATATATATATATATATATATATATACAGGGTGTTTCATAATTGAATGCTGATCCTTAAGGGTGATAATCCTTGGATGATTTTAAGAAAAATTCTTTATATGAACATAGGTCCGCAACCGCTTTATTTCTGAGATACAGGGTGTTGAAATTTAAGAAAAAAATCAGTTTTTCTTCAATATCTCTAAAACCGCTTTGTATTTTTTTTTAAATTTTGGTAGGTGCAAAGTACGCTTAAAAATACATTTTCTTCAGGATAAAGGTTTTTTTAATTGTCATACTGCATATACTGCAATACTTTTAATCAAAAAAATGATACGCCACTGTTTTTTTTTTAAATAAATATTATTTTTATAATTGCCTTCTATCTTCTCATAAAAACTGTCTCTTGACTTTTTTTCATCCAGCGTACGGTTTTCGAAATAAAATGCATTAATTTGCTTATCCCTATGTGAGTTTTTCTTGTAGTCTCAATTTCACAATTTGTGGTAACCAAAGCATCTATGCTAGATTTGTATATTTTATAGTAACTATTATCAAAGAAAATAATAGCTACGCATGCGTAGCTATTATTTTCTTTGCTATTATTTAGTTCTAGTAATAAGCACGCATAAAAATACATTTTTTATTTTTAAAAACTTAACTATTTTGAACAAAATATACCAAAATTAAATTAAATGCTGAAAATGTCCGCCTCCTGCGAGTATGCACGCTTCAGTCCTCCTTCTCATTGACTCGCGTACTCCTTGGAGAATTCCTGGAGTATTTCTTATAGTTTCACAGGAAACTATTACGCGGTTTCGCAATTCTTCCTCAGTTTGAATCGGTTGACTGTAAACCAAGGTCTTAAGATGTCCCCAAATAAAATAATCCAGACTGTTTAGGTCTGGGGATCTAGCTGGCCATGACTGTGTTCCACCACGACCTATCCAGCGATTATTAAAGTTTTGGTCTAAATATTCGCGTGCCAGGGCACTAAAATGCGCAGGGGCACCGTCGTGCATAAACCACAAGCGATTTCGCATTAAAATAGGAATATCTTCCAACAGAATTGGTAAATTATCTTCAAGAAATCGGCGATAATTATGTCCATTTAATCTGCGTGGTAGAAAAGAAGGTCCAATTAAATAATCTCCAATAATTCCAGCCCACACATTTAATGAGAACTGCTCCTGGTAATGAGATTCCACGATTGCATGCGGATTTTCCTCGGCCCAAAAATGATTATTATGAAAATTTCTGATAGCGTTTTTCGTAAAACTAGCTTCGTCCGTAAATAAAATTTCCGTGTCAAATAAAGGATTTTCGGCAACTTTTTGGAGAAACCATAGGCAGAAATTCACGCGTAATGGAAAGTCTCGAGGGAGTAGAGCCTGAACCCGTTGAATGTGATAGGGATATAATAAATAATCATGAAGAATCCTCCATACTAGAATATGGGCGATATTTAAATTATTGGCAACTTTCCTCGTACTTATTTCGAGGTTTTCCTCAACTGAATTTAAAACAGCTACCTCAATTGCTGGAGTTCTTGCAGTCCGAGGTGCTCCTTTTAAGTGATTATTTGGCTCAAAGCTTCCTGTTTCACATAACCTTCTGTGGGTGCTTGAAATCGTTCGAGCATCAGGAACCATTCTATTTGGGAAGCGCTCTTGATACAGTCGCCTGGCTTCATATGCGTTCCCGTCAGCAAGCCCATACAAGTAATGCATGTCTGCTGATTCGGTATTTGTAAAATTTACCATGTTTTTTTTAAATAAACAAGTTTTTGTAACTGAAATAATGTCAGAAGACGAGTATCTAGATAAAGAAGTGTCAAAATTGTTTACGTTTATAAAACAACGAAATGAGTTGTTAGCATAGATGTTTCTAGCCTACAAGATAATCCTACTCTTTAACGGCTTTAATTAGTAGAACTAAATAATAGTTACTATAAAATATAAAAATCTAGCCTAGATGCTTTGGTTACCACAAATTGTGAAATTGAGACTACAAGAAAAACTCACATAGGGATAAGCAAATTAATGCATTTTATTTCGAAAACCGTACGCTGGATGAAAAAAAGTCAAGAGACAATTTTTATGAGAAGATAGAAGGCAATTATAAAAATAATATTTATTTAAAAAAAAAACAGTGGCGTATCATTTTTTTGATTAAAAGTATTGCAGGGTATGTTAACAGGGACGCCACTGATGAAAATTAAAAAAACCTTAATCCTGAAGAAAATGTATTTTTAAGCGTACTTTGCACCTACCAAAATTTAAAAAAAAATACAAAGCGGTTTTAGAGATATTGAAGAAAAACTGATTTTTTTCTTAAATTTCAACACCCTGTATCTCAGAAATAAAGCTGTTGCGGACCTATGTTCATATAAAGAATTTTTCTTAAAATCATCCAAGGATTATCACCCTTAAGGATCAGCATTCAATTATGAAACACCCTGTATATATATATATATATATATATATATATATATATATATATATATATATATATATATATATATATATATATATATATATATATATTAGCTCCTTGTAGCAGGCGTACACCCCGTATAACTTATTATTAAACCCAATATGTAGACTAAGGTAATTAAGGTTATTGATTATATGTAATTATTATAAGAAACATAAGCACTTTTGAATTGGTACATTTTTGAATATGGCAAAATAGATATGATTAAAACTTAAAGAAGAGAGTTTGATTTACCAAATAAAAGTGGCATAGAAACCCCTAATCCCTTCATTACAATATAGAGAGGTATCTCGCTAGTTCTCGGTTTCAAGATTTTCGAATGCTTATGTACTGTTTGGATGCCGCCAGCCTTTAAACAGTGGAGAAGGTCTAGGTTCCTAAAAAGATGTATAGAGGGCGCCACATGATTTTATTTAATCCACCAGTACCAACCTACCTACCTATCAACCAAAACCATGAAAATGATAATCTCTTCCTCGTAACTCCCAACGGAAACTCTGAAGTAGCGAGGGACGCTCCCTCAACTAAGCCACCTAGATTGATCGTCCTACAATAATTTACATTCCATTCTTTTTTTTTTCCTTTTTGACACCAAAAAGGAGTCCGGGTAATAAGAAGCGTTTTTCTTTGAAAATATGAAGTATATTAAATAATGATTAAGATTTTGGGTAACACCCTGAAGATTAATTTAATTTAATTAGTGATTAGAAATTATCAAGTATAACAATTATTAAGATTTTAGGTAACACCCTAAAGATTAATTTAATTAGTGATTATTAATACTGCCTATTTATAATAATGGTCCGTAGGCTTATATTTAACTTTTGGTTTATTTTTTTCCGAACCAAAATTACATGAGGACGGTAAGACAATACCTAGCAATTAAACTACACATCATAAACCCGTAAACCATAGCACACTCGTGAAAGTATTACTTAGGTACCCAACAAAAAAATATTTACACGAAAATAAAACGACATAGTGTTATCAGGCGAAATAAGTCACCGTCCGCAGCTTACGTAAGCGTAGTGGAGGGGGAGAGAATTTTATTTACTAACGTATGGCATTTAAAATTTGATTTACCGAGTATTGTTCGTGAATAGATCACCTCCACGCTAGGCTATTTACAGAATTTCAGGTTCTGTTGGTTATTATCATTATTATTTTTGTTTTATGAATGTACAAAGATCTAAGAGAGAACCAATTTTTGTTTTATGAATATAAAAAGATAAAAAAAAGAACCAACTTTTGTTTTATGACTATAAAAAGGTATAAAAGAGAACCATGACAGTCGTAAGTAGTTAATCCCCTCAAACGCGAGGAAAATCTTCGCCACACAACCGTGGGACGGTGTAGAGATCGGAATTTTAACCCAGGATTGTCACTTATCCCAGGATTGACACTTAACCCAGGATTGACACTTAACCCAGGATTGACACTTAACCCAGGATTGACACCCTGAAATATTAAAAAAAAATAAATGGAACGGACTTAGTCAATCACTCTAATTCACACCTCCTTAGATTAGTTGAGGGCTCCTAGGATCAATTGTTGATAGCGCCATGATAACATCCAGATAGCAAAGAAAATGACCGGTACCATAGAATCCCTTAAAAGAACAAAATACCCAATAAATTCCATAAAATTCCATAGGGGAGAAATATTTACATTACCAAACCAATGTACAAATACACTTAGAAAACCTACCTGTGGACTATCTCTCGGTCTGCAAAATCACGCCGATTTGGTGTAAAATGGCGGCTCTCAGTTGAGACGAATATTTCTCCCGAAGACAACGACTGTGTTTTCTCACACGAAACTAACCTTCAGGTTGGCTTGAACCAATTCAACACAACCACCCAACTATAAGAAAACACTGGTAAAACTAGAACTTTAACTCCCACGAAAAAAGTGAATTACTAGAAAATTGTTTTGTCTTAGCTTTACAATCGTCTCACTTGGAAAGAACCTTCTCAGATCCGGAAAAAGGAACCAAACCCTCCGGCAAGAAATCTGTCGAAAAATCTCGAAAATTTGCAAGAGAGCTTCCGTCAAGTAGATGTCGTAACGTTAACGTTATATGATCAACCACACAAATTATTTAACCCTATTCTTTTAAAACCGATAACCTTACTGATACTATCAATGACTGCTTGCCTACAACCACCTTTTGTAGTCAATTCAACCATTTATCCTATATTTCTGGGGGTGCAGAGCTAGTTCGCCTCCTCGTGGTGCACCCTGGGTAACGCTAAATGAACTAGCACATACTGGCAGTCAGACAATCCTAGGATCTCCTGACTATCAGACACATTCTCACGACAAGAAAGATCAGATATGAGACCACATAAAGCAAACGGTTCTTCTCAGAACCCTTTGACCAGAAAGCTCGGACCCACGGTCCGAATTTGCCATATAAACATAGAAAACATAAGCTACGCAAAAAGCCAGTATCTATCGAAAATTTTAAAGAATGACAACATCGACCTAGTTGCCATACAGGAAACACACTGTGAAAGTGTAGAACAACTTCAAAAAAGGGGCAAAGTTCCGGGCTATGAACTGTTAGGTGCAACATACCACCGCACGTACGGCGTCGCCACATATTGTCGCGCTAGGGGTCGTCAGGGTTGATAAAATAGGCTGCGGTTTAACAAAACACTTATATTGATATCAGGTACAAGCACAATAATACACTTACGTAACTAAGTTGGGTAGCGTAGGGGGCAGCTTCTAGCCGAGTACTTTGTCAGCCTAAAGGGCTGGCGCTATTCGTACTATGCGTACTATTCGTGCGGCACCACAGTGACGCCTCCCCCGTCGGGACACGACGCCCTCCTTTGCATCTCGCTGGTACGCTTTTTATATGAACCCCTCAAGAACAGTTTATACAAACAGTACAACTGGTCAGGGTTCATAAAATAAAGGCGAGGCCAGCGATATGCAATCGCAGCACGTAGAGTGGTTTCCGAAATGTTAAATAAATAATATGAAAAATGTATAGAAATTTGGAAAAAATGATGAATATCTGGGGAAATATGACATTTCCCCCGCGCCTGTAAAAGCTAGCCCCTAGCTTTAAAAATTTACACAATACATATATACAAAATATCACATATTTACAAAATACAAATATACAAAACGGAGATAAACAAAATATACAATAAACAAACATAGAAACAATATTACAAACACAAACAATTGGAGCTCGCAGGCTCGGTACACTCCGTATTTATTTGGGTGAAATGAGGAATGGTAAAACTAGCTTAAAAAATGAAGAATAAAAATGGTTACTGTCCTGGTAGTCTGGTTCACATTTACACACTTTCTTTACAAAGTTCTATTATTAGGGAGTTCCAACACGTTACTGATCGAATAGCCTACACACCGACAAAACCCGACACATCTTAGGCGTTGAGGCTCCTTGTCATCTGCTTCTTGCTCAGACGCAGCGGTCACGGTTCCTGTGTCCTGGCGGTGGGATCGGCTAGTTTTGTTGCCGACTCCCAGTGCAGCAGGGGTCTCCCTCCTCCAAAGAGTTCGGCCACCCGGACTTTGGGTGCCGTTGAGTGCCGTTACTAAGCCGTGATTGACGGGAACTTTGAAGGGCTAATCCTAAGGGTAGTTGTGATCAACCAGTGTCGTCACGGCTCGTTGTGCAGAAGTTCGGCGTTTGTGAGGGAAGACCAGGCTGGCGAGCCATGGTGGACCGTGCGTGGCTGATGCATGACGCTGGCTCTGTGGATGCGAGCGGCGACTGGCCTTTGGGTTTTTGGTGTGTTTTGTGGCTCTCGATCCAGGTCGTGTGGTCTCCCAATGGTACATGGAAAAAAAAAGACTACCGGCAGTTAAAAGGAAAAAACAGTTTATAAATAATGAAAAATAATGGAAACCTACATGATACTATGATGTTTAAGTAAAAGTAGACAGGCTAAGAACATTCACCCGGTTTTTACATAGAACTTTTATTGGTGTCTAAGTATTACTCTTTTGGAGACAGAGAGACATCGGTCTCTAATTCATCAGGGAAAAACAAAATTATACACATTATTATTTACATAACAATTTAAAACCCAAATATAGCGTAATCACATCATCAAATATTTACCATATTTACCATCCTATTTGTTCATCAATAAAGTCACATAAACTTCAAATACAACTTGCATATAACTCTTAATATTTCACATAAGTCACATAAACTTCAAATACTACTTGCATAAAACTCTTAATATTTCGCATAGGCAGACATTCAACCCTATATGAAGGTCATCTTCCATGTCTCCCTATACTCACATAATGACTCTTAGTCATTTAAAAAACGGTATACATACCACCATCGGGTAGGCGAACATTCAACTCTATATGAAGGTCCTCTTCCATGTCTCCCTATACTCACATAATGACTCTTAGCCATTTAAATAACGGTATACATACCACCATCGAGTAGGCGAACATTCAGCTCTATGCTCAGGGCCATCTTCCATGTTCCCCTACTCGGAAAACATATTATGACTTTTAGTCATAAATAAAATAAATAATCATATACATAACACATATCACCATCAAATAGGCGGACATTCAACTCCGTGTTCAAAGTCATCCTCCATGTCCCCCTATTTGGAAAACATATGACTTTCAGTCATATAAACAAATAAACACCCGATTACAAAATGCATATGGTAATCATTATTGTACGCTATATTTAAATTTACTTAATAATAATAATATTCGACTTAAAAGTATAAAAGAAGTTGGATTTATAAAAAAATTCTGACCCTGATTTATTTTTCAATGTCTCAGTCATAAAATATACCCTTGTTTTTGTTTAACTTATTTTCATTAGACACCGTATATTACAATTTAATAAAACTACCTAGGTGAATGGTATCTTTAATATTAAATATCAATTGTTTACTTTTCTGCTGATTAAATAAAATAATGAACTGTCTACCTTTACCTTCATGGTTTATTTATAATATTTCTACCTGCTAATTTGTTTGTTTATTAAAAACGCAAAACATTAAATAAAATAAAATAAATGGTATTCTAAATGATTGCACTGACAATCTAAAATTTACTACCGTAATTCATAAATAAGCATATAGTACAAATATGTAAAATATTCTTAAAATTTCCCAAGCGTAAGACATTCAAACAAACACATTTTGGGTATACCCTCTTTCATACTAACACACAATGGCACAACACAAAACACACATTTAAATACTAAATATTTGCTTTTACCTAATTATAAAAACAAATTTGAAAACTTTATAATTATAATTTTTAAAATTGAATTCATAAAAAAAATTGAAAAAATAAAATTCAGTCAAGAATAGCTTGTTCTTTCTTACCATCTTACCATACATCGATTCCCAAAATTCTTTTATCCAGTTGAGCTCCCTTATATATTTTTGAAATTAAATAGATTATTCTTGTTCTTAATTCTCAAGTACCTTTTTAAAAGAAAAAGTACCTTACATTTAGCCCAGATTGTATGAATAAAGACCATGTATAAAATACTAAGTATCCCTTTCTTAGATTTCCCAAAAGGGTACTAGTTCCATTTTTTCCACAGCTTTTAAAACTTTTTGAAAAAAAAATCCATTATTTTATTTTTTGGAAGGTCGTCCTATAAAATAAAAAAGAGATTAGTCAGAAAATAAAAAGTAAAAAATGAACATGCTCCTAAAAACAGGTATAAAGTTTTGTATTTGCTGCTACGGGACCTCGTTACCGGCAATGGCGGCTGCTCATTAAACATCAGAGGCGAAATATACATATGTACTGTTATTATATTAAGTATCAAACGGCACCTCCACCAAATGTCGCGCTAGGGGTCGTCAGGGTTGATAAAATAGGCTGCGGTTTAACAAAACACTTATATTGATATCAGGTACAAGCACAATAATACACTTACGTAACTAAGTTGGGTAGCATAGGGGGCAGCTTCTAGCCGAGTACTTTGTCAGCCTAAAGGGCTGGCGCTATTCGTACTATGCGTACTATTCGTGCGGCACCACAGTGACGCCTCCCCCGTCGGGACACGACGCCCTCCTTTGCATCTCGCTGGTACGCTTTTTATATGAACCCCTCAAGAACAGTTTATACAAACAGTACAACTGGTCAGGGTTCATAAAATAAAGGCGAGGCCAGCGATATGCAATCGCAGCACGTAGAGTGGTTTCCGAAATGTTAAATAAATAATATGAAAAATGTATAGAAATTTGGAAAAAATGATGAATATCTGGGGAAATATGGATATTGAGAACGCCTCCCTTATTTCAACTTCTTCTGATAACAACATACACAGCGTCACCATAAAAATCGGAAACATCACCGTTATCAACACTTATAAACCGCCTGCTATATCATGGCCTGCCCAAGCAGTGGAAACACATCCCCACCCAGCGGTGTACGTTGGAGATTATAATAGCCACCACGAGCAGTGGAAATACAGAACAAATGATGCTAACGGTGACGCGTTGGTAAAATGGGCTGAAGATGAACAACTACACCTTGTCTTCGATGCCAAGGATCGACCTACATTCAGATCGGCGGCCTGGAGACAGGAGTACAATCCTGACCTGTGCTTCGCCTCTACTGATAACGAAGGCCGGCCACTAACAGTTGCAATGAGGGTTCTTCCCGACTTTCCACACAGCCAACATCGCCCAGTTATCATAGAAGTGGGAACACAAATTCCTCTAATCACTTCACTACCTCGACCAAGATGGAACTTCAAACGGGCTGACTGGACCAGGTTTTCCACAGACCTTGATAAATGCCTAGGGTGGATACCGCCCACCAGCAGAAACTATGGAAGATTTGTTGGCGCGGTAATAAGCACCGCTAAAAAATGCATACCCAGAGGGTACCGCAAAGAGTATATCCCTGGATGGTCTCAAAACAGTGAGGCCCTATCCTTGAAACTGGCGACCAGGAAATAGCGGACGAACTAATTCACAGCCTAAATGCGACGCGCCAACAAAAGTGGACTGAAACTGTCGAAAGCCTTAACTTTCAAACATCGAGCAGGCAAGCATGGTCACTGCTGAGGAAATTGGGAGGCGGAGCACCAAAGCAACGACAACCAATAGCCGTAAGTCCAAACACAGTAGCTTCACACATAGTAGCAACATCTAAAGCACCAAAAAACAAAGCTCACACCATACAGGTAAAAAGATAACTTAAAGCCCTAAAAGCCGAAGCTACTGAAACGGAACACTCTCGCCCCTTTACCATCGAGGAAGTATCAAAGGCCCTTAATGAGGTCACGGCAGGAAAAGCTCCAGGATTCGACAATATCCACCCTGAGTTCCTGATCAATTGTGGCAAGTACACCAAAGACTGGTTGGCTAAGTTTTCCACCGATATTATGCAGTCTGGTAACGTCCCATTGGAATTTAAACGGTCTAAGGTAATAGCCATACTAAAACCAGGTAAACCCGCCGACGGCCCAAAAAGCTACAGGCCAATCGCTCTACTGTCCGTGACCTACAAACTACTGGAGAGACTTGTTTATAACAGAATCGGTCCAGAGCTGCTGGGGGTAATACCAGTCGAGCAGGCAGGCTTCCGGCCAGAACGATGCTGCGCAGATCAGGTGTTATCACTTACAACATACATAGAAGCAGGATTCCAGAGAAACCTTAAAACTTCAGCTGCATTTATTGACCTCTCGGCAGCTTACGACACCGTATGGAAAGACGGAATGTTGTACAAGTTCCTCCGCAAAATCCCCTGCAAACCAACAGCTCGCCTGATAGCCAACATGCTCAGCGATCGGGTGTTTCAGGTAATCATGGGCACCGACATTAGCTCCCTAAAGAAACTTAACAATGGCCTGCCCTAGGGATCAGTGCTCGCTCCGCTCCTCTTCAGCTTATACATAGCGGACATGCCGGAAACACGGTCAAACAAGTTCGGGTACGCCGACGACTGGGTGCTCGCAACAAGATGTAGCTCAATCAAAACATCTGAAGAAATCCTAACAGCAGACTTGGAGACAGTGAGTGAATACTTTCGTAAATGGAGACTCCAACCAAATGCCTCCAAAACAGAGGTTACCTGCTTTCACCTGAACAACAAACTCGCTGGAGAGAAGCTTAATATACGGTTTGAAGGTACCATACTGAACCACAACAAAACACCGAAATACCTGGGCGTAACCCTTGATAGAACACTATCCTTTAAAGAACACCTAACAAAAACTGCTGAGAAGTTGAAAACAAGAAACAACATTATTCAGAAACTGTGTGGTACCACCTGGGGAGCATCTTCTTCCACACTACGCTCTTCTGCTTTAGGGCTTGTTTTTTCGGCAGCTGAATACTGTGCCCCAGTCTGGCTTAACAGCCCACATGCAAAGAAGGTAGACGCTCAACTAAATAATACCATGAGAATGATCGCTGGTGTCATCAAATCGACCCCCCACGCAATGGCTCCCAGTATTAAGCCATATTCCACCTCCACACCTGCGACGGATAAATGCCCTGACACGCGAGTACAAAAAGATCATGGAAAATGCAAATCTGCCAATACACCAAGATATTGAGGACGCTAACCGCAATCGCCTCCGCTCTAGAAATCCACCAACTAAAACGGCAAGGGCAGCAATGCAAGAAGAGTTCAACCTCACCAATGTATGGACTCAAGAATGGACCACTCAGCAAGGTAACAACATGCCTTGCATTACCCAAAAGCCCCCAGGGTTTGACCTACCACGCAAAACCTGGTCCACACTCAACAGAATCAGAACTCAACATGGCAGATGCGCATACCTTCTGCACAAAATGGGGTAAACAGCCATCACCCCACTGCGACTGCGGAGAAAACCAAACGATCAAACACATTATTGAGGAGTGCCCCATAAGATCCTATAATGGCAGTCCCGAAGACTTCCTGATGGCAACTGCGGGGTCGATAGCTTATATTAATGAACTTGATGTTTGTCTATAAACCTTTAACGTTTGTTTTATTAGTGAATCTATGTAAATTATTTTTAAGTTTTGTGTCTAAATTGCCATACGATAAATAAATAAATCCTACATTTAACATCCCTAAAATTAACCATACAAAAATCTCCCACGTCAACCCGTTATTCAGCGTGATTGCTAGAGAACCCTAATTTTCTAGATGCAGGCAGGCAACTCAACCAAAATGAAACCTTCTAGGCACCCTTGCCAATTAGTGCAACTTTTACCAACGATACTGACGTCATCAGTCCATCTCCCCTTTGTACCCAAACAATTACCACCTTACCAAAACATACATAACCCAAAATTTGCAAAACAGCTCGGGTAGATTACAAAATAATCGTTCCTCTGGCATCTTTCCTTTCAAAACCCCGGTATTCCCAAGTTAAAATGTCCAACGCCACACGGAAAACACTTCCGCGATATCAGACCCGTAAACTTGGCAACATGTAGTCTGACCGCCGATCTTCGTGCGCACATCTGCAGAGTGCGACGTCTCGCATGACGAACTGACAGCAACCTAGAAAATGGCCACCCAAAACACCGGTATTGCTAGTTTCAATGAAAGTTACCAAACTTTGCAGTGTCTGTCCAACTCAATGTAACCAAACTTAGAGGACTACAAACTTCCAACATTAATTCAAGTGTAGACAGTGTCTGTGACTCGAAAAATCAAAGGATGCTGCCGAATAAATGTTGACAGCTAGTAGTGGTCATGTCAACAAGATTTTAATTGATATTTTTGGGGCTTTTCCAATACTTTTCGGTGAGTAAAGTTTAAAATACAAGAGAGTACCGTTGTCTAAGTTGAGTTGCTGTTATGAATTCACTCAAAATAACAAGAAAACCCATTAGTAAAATTAGGTTTGTTTATTTACACTAACATTGCCTTACCGTCTATTGTCTTAAACGATATTTATCATTGTAACGACGAACCAGAACGTTACAAACAGCGGTAATAGTGACTAAAGACAGGTACAACTTGGCAGGAATGTGTGTAAAAGTGTTAAAAATGGGGCCCTATAAACATAGGAATGAGGCCAAACGACTGGGAGAGCGCCCTTTTGGTCAAAATATTGACTTGTTAGCGTATCGCAACCAGGAGCACAGCAGTTTGCGGAAGTGTTAAGGTAGCGACAGGTAGGAGGGACTTTGCTAAAACTCTCCGTGGATTTGCGGCATTTAAATTTGAGATATATATTAATCATGCCCATTTAATCTAAGATATATATCGCGTATGCCTCTGGGTATTGAGAAATAAATTCCTCATGCCCGGCGGGAAATAGCGTTAACGTTGTGAGCTATAGCGGGCCGCAAAAGGACATAGAATATTTTTGAAGTGCACAAACCCAGACTATGTCAATAGGGGTGTAAGGGGCAACGACTGGCAAAAAGTGAAAGTGGACAATAATTGGCCAGAGGGCCGATCACGGCACGACGGCGACGCTGGGCGTCGAAGTTCGGCTATTAGTGCGATTAGATTGCGCGTGTACGAAATCGTGCTCTTGCGAGGGGCTTAGGGTTCCACGGCGTCCCGACGCCCGTTGGGGACGTTCGGAACACAGAAAAACAAGTGTAGTGCAGAGTGCGTGTAGAAATAAGCGGAGTCGAAAAAACGACGCAGGGCGTCGGTGTGCATTTTCGCCCGAACAGTAAGGCGTCTGAGGAAAAAAGTTCAGGATCGTGTGTAGTACGGGAACGTTGACGAAACGGGTGCAAAAGACGGTACCGACGCTGGTATTTTTCCGGCGGCGCGACGCCAAAACGGACCTAGTGGGTGGCGTCTCTGAGTGGGTAGTCGTAAGACAGTTAGGTAAAGGTGAGTGGGTGCGAAATACCAAAAAAGTGTACCGACGCCGAACAATTTCGGCGTCGCGACGCCAATAGGGAGCAAACGGGCTGATATTTCGCGCTCGGAGCAGTGCGGTAGGTTAGGGGGACAGCTTACGAGAGGGAAGTACTAGACAGAACGCGGCGACACCGGGCGTCCTGAGCGACGAGAGGGTCACGTGAGTGGAGCGGACATTCTTTTCTTCTTCGCGGTTTTTTTTTTGTGGTCTGGGGACAGTCTGGATTTTCATATGGCCCCCCCATGAGCCAGTAAAGAGAAACAGGGAAGGGGAGGAAGTGGAAGCTTTGATAGATGACTTGGACGAGTATTACAAGAAGTATGGCAAGATTCCCGCCTCACACAGGCTCAGTAGATCGCCGACTAGGTCACAGGGCGAGGGACGGGATGCATATGGAAAAAAGAAAGCCCGAACGGAAAGTGAGCTGGTGGTGAATCTAACCAAGGAAGTTATGGGAAAGGTTGGTGACGCCATTGCCATCATCATCAATGAAAGTATTGAGAAGGAAGTGTCGAGGATCAGAGAAGAAGAGGAAGAAGATGCGAGTAGTAGTGAAGAGGAAGAAAAAAACGAGGACAAGGAGAGAAGACAGGAAATCAGTGAACTAGAGAAATCAGGAAAGGAAATAGGGCTGCACAGTAGCATTCTTATAACCGAGGATTACAGGAAGGGAACAATGCTGGAAATCTCAAAATCAGTGGAGTTTATCAGGGAAAAAGCTAAGGAAATTGATAAAGCAACAAGTAAGTTTTCGGGGGGTAGAATACAGTTTAATAAGGAACAGCAACAGTGTGTGAGGAGAGGTATGGATGCAATATTGGGTGAATTGATGAACTGGACGAGGATGATTACAGAGGAAAGAATGAGATTTTTTAATGAAAGAGAGAGAGTGTTGTTTATGGAAGAACGTTTAAGAAAAGCGGAAGAGAATGCAAAAAATATGGAGAAAATGGAAGTCAATTTTGAGAGTATGAAGGATGAAATGAAAAGAATGAACGGGGTCCTGGAAAGAATGCAGGCGAGCGTGAGAGTGAAAGAGGCGGCACGGGTGAATATGGAGGCAACTCCGGCACAGAGGATTTTTAAAAAAGTGGCGAAGGCGCAGGACAGGCCTGCGATAAACACTGCCGCGGAAACGGACAACGCACTGGCGATGCCGATGGCATGGAAACAGAGACGGAAGGAGGAGAGGGCTGGCAAGAAACAAAGGTAAGGTTAAAGCGGATCAAAAAAAGGACATATGCAGACGATGCGGAGGCAAAACCAAAAGAGAGACCGGGATGGAAAACAAAATAAAGAGCTCAAAGATGAGTTAAATGATGAGGACAGGCAAAGTATGAAAGTGCTAACCTAGAGAGAATGTAGGAAGAATAAATGGAGAGAAAATTGGGTGGTTGAGATGAATGCTAGAGTTTTTCGCAAACTTATAAAAATGGAAAAGGTGTATCTGGACCTGGTGTGCATTTACGCGGAGGAGCATGCTAGTGTGGCAGTGTGCTACAGATGTTGTCACTTTGGGCACACTGCCAACAACTGTAAGGAGGAACCAGCGTGTAATAAATGTGGAGGGAAGCATGAGGGAAAAGAATGTGATGGAAGACCACCTCTCATTGCATAAACTGCAAGAGAGTGGGCGTGATTGGTAAAAGGGGACACACAGCATTGGATAAAAAGTGTCCCGTGTATGTAAGGAGAGTGGAAATGCAGCGAAGGAGAACACAGTATGTTTAAGGTAATTCAGGTAAACACTGGGAGGGGTACAGCAGCGAGTGACCCAGTCAGGAAAAGAGCGGAACAACTTGGGGCACACATCGTCTGTCTACAAGAGCCCTATATAAAAGAAGGCGCATGGAATGGATGGGTAAAGTATGACTGTGGTGGATTAGCAAAGGTACGAGTGTGGGTGAGTGAGGGGGTGCGCTGCATTTCCCGCAAGGATGTTGGGAGTGCAAATGCGGCTGCGATTGTGGTTGGGGATGAAAGTAGTGGAGTGTTAGTAATGAGTCTGTATGACGAACCGGGTGGAAGAATGAACGCAAGGTGGGAGCAAGTGAAGGACAAATTCGATGGATGGAGAGGCAGAAAGATCCTACTAGGGGATCTAAATGCCAAGAATGTAGCATGGGGGGGAAATGTGACGGATGAAAGAGAGGAGGAACTTCTCGGCTGGATAGCTGAGAAGGGATACCAGTTAGTGAATGAGAGTGGTAGTATCGCCACCTACTCCAGCAATCGTGGGGAGAGCTAGGTGGACATAACTATCTGCTCTGGAGTGGTTGTGGACGGATGGATGGTAAGGGATGAAGAGACGCTAGTAGTTATCTTTCACAAATACGAAATCAATCCAAATCCAAAATCATTCCCAAAGGAGCTTCCCAAATGAGCTTTCAAAACCATTCCCAATCCCCCCACTCCCTACCAAATCCCCCCACTCCCCACCAAATCTGTTATCTTTCACAAATACGAAATCAATCCAAATCCAAAATCATTCCCAAAGGAGCTTCCCAAATGAGCTTTCAAAACCATTCCCAATCCCCCCACTCCCTACCAAATCCCCCCACTCCCCACCAAATCTGTTATCTTTCACAAATACGAAATCAATCCAAATCCAAAATCATTCCCAAAGGAGCTTCCCAAATGAGCTTTCAAAACCATTCCCAATCCCCCCACTCCCTACCAAATCCCCCTACTCCCCACCAAATCCCCCTATGCCTTGCCCAACAGCAAAAAAGATTTAGTTAAATAGATTCTGTATTATTTATATCTAGGTGGCAGTTATGAAAAAAACGACACATTTGTAAAAAATCATCATCATAATAAAAAATGTATATTATATTTTCTGTTTTATTTTCATACCTAACATTTGCCAACCCCGTATATAAAAATTGATTTTTAAATAAAAATTATATTGTAATAGAAAACTAAGCTGTCTTCTTTAAAACGACATTAATTTAAAAATTATAGACAGCAGGTACGGGTATCGCTTCGATCATTAAATTTAAATTACCTTTGAATAATTTCCTGAAGTACTGTATTCATTTTATACGGGTACAATTATGGAGCAATGAGTAATTATTATTTGTAGGGGATTCTTGCTATGAATTGAGTAAAAGATGTGCTTAGGAAATTAACCTGCATTATAAAAAAATGACCAGATAGACGTGCCTAGTTCCATACATTTTTGCACTCTGCTTTATGCGGGATATTTTTAACAGACTTAGATACTGCCATTACTAGAAAATTATCAGCAGATGCAGGAATTTTTATTTTATAAAGGAAATTACCCTGCATTATAAAAATGATCAGATGGACGTGCCTATTTCCATACATTTTTGCAGTCTGCCCTATGCGGGATATTTTTAACAGACTTAGATACTGTCATAACTAGAAAAGTATCAGCAGATGCAGGAATTTTTATTTTACAAAGGCAATTACCCTGCATTATAAAAATTTCCGTACATTTTTGCAATCTGCTCTATGAGGGACATTTTTAAGAGACTGTAATAAATGACTTAAGCGGGTCTGTCGTAACTAGAAATTATAATTAGATATAGAAATTGTTATTTTAAAGGTGGCTATAAAAGCGAAACCTATCGGCTCCAACTTCAGTACAGCTTATAAACTCAAATTATTATTATCGACTCAACATCCATTATTTTATTTCTATCTACAAATAACCAAGTCAAATCAAGTCTACGTAACCTAAACAAATCAAAATGTATTCAAAACCAACTGTTGCTACAATGGCTAGGTTAGCTGGACGCGTACACGTTTTAGAAGATATAGTGCTTGTTCCAGCTAGACAAGAGGTTGACGAAGTGGAAGAAGCGGTAAATAACTTAATTAATGGAGAACTTCCAAACGAAGAAGAAGTGGAAGCCCTCCTGGACGATGTCATTGAAACATCCATAAACGACGAGGAACTTGCAGTCTTGGAGAATCCTGCTGTAGGTGATGAGGTTCCCGAGCAAGTACCCATTGTTGAACATGCTGTCATTGGAGCATTCAGAAACGAAGAGGAGCTTGCAGTCTTGGAGAATCCTGCTGTAGCTGATGATGTTCCCGAGCAAGCTCCCATTGTTGAACAGGCCCCCATTCTAATAATGAACGATGTAGAAATGCATGAACAACAGGATTTAGATGAAGAAGCATTGTTAAACATTGATAGGGACATTAGTTTGGAAGAAATAAGGACCACACGTGTATCAATACAACAAAGATTAGATCATTTTATGGAAATGGCCAATCACTGTCATAGTTTGTTGGATATATTGAGGACTAGGGAACAAGCAGTTATTACACAGTTTGAAGCCATGAGTAAACAAAGACGACTGCTTCAATTTCTCAACAGAAAGTGATTTTTACGTTGTATTATTTAGAGATAAAATTTACAGCATGAAAGCCTTATCACATCATTCAAAAATAATTAAGAACTTTATATGTATTTCATATAATCAAAACTTTACTATAGATGTTTAACTTTTACGATAATAAATATGTATAAAATTTGGTTTTTTACCTTTTCTCTATGTAGATAGAAATACAAGAATAAATGTTGAGTCGATAATAATCATTTGCTTATATTAGTTCGGAGAAAAAGATCCTAAAAATCACAACACTTATTATTCAATTATATTATTCATGATATAAAATACAGTAGTTAGGACTTACAGCTTTATAATGAATTTTAACTTTGAAAACACTACAATTTTCCACAATAAATCTAAGTCACTTTAGCATTAGCACGTTGCAAGGGTTTTCTCACATTTAAACTGTATTTTAAAATCAATTTAGGAAACTACGTTCTTTACACGGTTTTATAATATATCGGCTCGTAACTGAACTTCACGCTCGGAGTCTAAAAATACTTTATGAAGGCATGTGAATCCGACTGTGGAAGCAAGAACGAAGAAGTGGTTCTCTCGCATCGAACCAGTTAAGAAATAATTATAGCCCAGATTTAGACAGGTTGTTGCGAGAAAAGAATATAATTATGGTTTAATATTAAATTCTCAGACGGAATAATAAAAGATTGTTACCGTTATTTTATTTCACAGAATAAGGAATTTAATATTAATAATTAGTAATTATAAGGAATGAGACAAAGGAGCGGAAATAAGGAAATCTCTTCCTGCACGATCAGAAATATACTGCTGTCACAACTAATTTTAGTAAGCCGGAAAACCGTTTTTACACTAAATCTAAACGTTTTAACTCTAATTTACTCTAATAAGTTAACTCTTTCCGCTAATGTGAGATTTATAAAAATAAAATTTTAAAACATGACAGTAGTAGAGTAGTTGTACGACTAGTATACCGTGGCTCCCACTCATAACATTGACCTTGAGTAACTTTTAATAGTAGAAGCACTAGTATGTGGAGCTGACTCCCCTCCCTCCCCCACCCTCCCCATCCCCCACCCTCCCCTAATATATAAAAGGAGGGAAGAAAGCTTGTGATTTTAGAGAAGCACTATGAAGAAGGTTACATTTAACGAAAATATGAATAAAATCCATATATTGGTTGCATGGCAGTTTGCTTACAAAAAATCACGTGAGAGTGATTATGAGCAGTATGTATTGGATCGCTACCGCTTTCAAAATAGACTTCAATATGCTGAAAAGCTCCTAAAGGATGTCTTAGGGGAAAACCATAGAAATAAAATATACAATGAACGTTTTAAATAATTTTTGAGTACGACCAATTCAACGTCATATCCTCCCACCTCACCCATGGGGCTTGACTTGAGTGGGGAATATCTATAAATTTATACGCACACGGTTTCTGAAACATTAGTTGCTAGAAATATGATTCAAAACGAAAGCTGGTTGGTGGCAGAAAATCGGTGAAAAAACTTAAACAAGAAGACAGAAGCAGATGCCCTGTTTGTTTACATTCCATGAGAAGAGAAGAAATTTGCACACCAAATTCGTGCACACACAAATTTTGTATAAAGTGTTTAACAGAGTGGTCGAAAACCAACGCGCATTGTCCTCTTTGCAGAAGATTCTATTTCTCAATTGTTTTAAAAGAGTCTAAGGAAAATATTCTTGTGAAGAAAAATGACAGTACTGATCAAGCTCTAGTGATATTGTTGTACATAAGTGACATGATGAGAAGTAAATAAAACCATGTTGTTAAATATAAAGTTTTTTATTTTATTATATTACATCTTTTTTTAATATCCAAGAATTGTGTGATTTGTCCATTCCCAACCATTTAACATAAACTTTATTTCCCTTTCTTCTTAGCACCTTTTCCACGAGATACACGTTTGAATGTTTGACTTTCTGCAACTCCGGTTCATAAAAACTACCTAAAATTAGTTCATTTTTGTCATCTGTCAGCAGATATGTTCTTGGATTGGTTAATTTAATTTCTTTAATTTGAAAAATTTCATTTGACCAATTTGGTGTATATCCCTTTTGGAAAGCCTCCCTGTATTTACTTATTCGAACAAAATCCCCTTGTTTAAATTGTGATTTTCTGGGGTCAATTGTCTTTATATTATTATAAGTTGATTTTAGAACATATTTTTCATTTTCTTCATTTATATCTATAGGTTTTAATCCTGTTGTTCTATGTTTAGTTGTATTATACTTAAAAACAATATTATTTAAGATATCTAACCATTTATAATTTCCTTGCAAGCTAAACTGTTTCCACATGAGAGTTTTTAAAGTTCTGTTGACCCTTTCAACAATACTTGCTTTGACTGTGGAAAATGTACTGTAGTGATTAATGTTATATTTTTCCATTAATTTATTAAAGTTTTTGTTGAAAAATTCTCTTCCTTGATCCGTATGTATGTTAGTTGGAGGAGTTTTCGCAAGCTTTAAAATTTTTTCCATAGCTAAAGTCACTTCCTCAGCAGTTTTCCTTTTAACAGGTTGAAGCCAAACATATTTGGAAAATGTGTTTATAACAACTAAAATATATATATGCATAAGGTATCATTTCCACCAAATCCGCTTGCCATAAATCGTTTAAATTTTTAATAATAACATGACGACGTTTATAATTTTTTCTAGCAGGTTTATGTAACTCGTTGACTAGATCTTCCTTGATGTTAGGTTGTGCAGACATGATAATTAAATGTTTAGTTTGTTACTTCTACATTACATTTTATTAACAATTCGCCATAAAAATCTTCTAAATGACTACCGTCAGGACGATGAAAAGAAAGAACATCTCCTTTCTTTAACCGAATACCTACAGGATCGGTGATCTTTTTTCCATTAATTTTTAAGAAAACATATTTTTTTGGATACTCTGCCCCAATTATTGTAGCAGATTCCATAGGAAAAATATATTTAATTCTTTTGTCTTGTAAAAGTTGGTAAACTCTATCGGAGAGAGAGTAGATTCCCATAAAAGGTAATACCAAATTATAACAAAGTTTAACTGCACTAAGGTCAACAAGTTTTATAATGTTATGTTCTTTATTATCCTTGCCAAAGATGTGGGAACCAAACTTGTCAATAGACATGGTTGTTGCCAGCGGTAGAATAAGGAATAAACATGTGAGACTTAGTATTTATTTAATTATTTTTGCTTCTCTTAGTTCTTCTAAAATCGATATTATTTCATTTTGATGACCAGTATGTCCAGCCATTTGCGATGACATCAACAATTTTAGTCTATCAATTATCTCATTTATATCGTCATAATATACATAATCTAATTTCTTTTTTGATAAATTTAACATAGCTCCCCCCTTTCCACTTTTTGTAGACAGATTTCTTGTAGAACGCGGTCTTTGTGGAGGTAACAAACGCGAAGTGGTTGGTAGAACTGCACGATAACCTGTCTCTGTTGTGCTTCCACGCTTTAATATACCTTTTTGTAATAAGTAAGGTTTAACTATTGTCAAGTATTTAATGTCGGTTGAACCTTGAATTTGACTATCAGGATCAAAATTTCGTCTATATGCATTTGTCCTATTCAAAACATCCATATAATTTTCCATATCATTTGATGTATAACCAACAGGTTCTTTTTTAAAAAGAAGCTCATACAATCCAGGTGTTCCCTCATACCTAACTCCTTCAACTTTAAAATCTTTTCCTATGAAATCCACCACAGAATTAGCAATCTTATATTTATCTGCATCAACATCATGTCTAAAACCATATTTGTTATCAAATTTGCCTTCCGTGTCTTTTATTAGCCCATCCACGAATGGTCTTAGAAGTGAATGATATGCTTCCAAATATTCTTCATAAGCAGGTGTTCTTGTTAATTCTAAAACATCTTGTCGCAACTCACCTATAGTTGGTTCAATTGTTGTTTCAGGGCTTGATTCTCCTGACTGTTGCAAATCTTCAAAAAACACTTCTTCATCTCCTAAAAGTGAGGGCATGTGTGTTGGAAGATATTTACTATATGCATTTGATTTCCTTTGATTGATCTCTGGCGTAGGAAATTGAAATTTTGGGGTCGAAACTAATTGTGGTGAATATACTTCTTTTTTAATGAACGGTTCTGTTTTAATTGTATGAATTAACTCATGCAAAGGTTGAGTTATTGGTTTAAATTCTTTTTCCATACGAATTTCTTTATCAGATAAATCTGATTTTAAAGCTTTATACTTTTGTCTAACGGCTTGTCTAGTTTTTACCAACTCTTTCGCTGTTTTTTCATCCATCTTTACAAAAGGTAGGTTGTATACTAGAAAATTATCGTTTTGTCAGAGAGTTATATAGTGGAAATAAAATTATCAAATCCTTTTCTATAGCGACCACCATTAAATTGGCAGTCTTTATCAATAACGACAAAGTCATATTTATGTTTCCAACACATTGAACACAAGTTTTTAAACTCTTGAAAGCTCATGTCACCATTTACATGATCATCATATATATGTTTCAAGTTTGTAGCATCCTGTTGAAAAATTACTAAGAGGTTGGCATTATCACGTATAAGTTGTTTAGGGATTGATGAATATGTTTGACACAAATAAAAACAATCTGTATTTTTATGACGTCCAAAACAAAAATAATCCCTCATAAGACTTTGATCAGTGCATACTATATCATCAAATATAATCAGTGAGTTTGGTTTTATTTCAGTGGGTGAAACAATATCCTCAGCGTTCGATGATTCAAAATAACCAATAAACTTTAGTGGGGCAAAAAGCCTTTTTAGATATTCATATTTTGATTGATATAAGGATTTTGAGTACACATATATATTTTCAAATCTTAATCCATTAGCGTGTGTTATAAGAGAAATCATAACATTTGTCTTCCCACAACCCGATGGTCCTACTATTAAACATCTTTTACAGTTTCCACCAAATAATTGTCCATGTTTTCGATAATTATCATGATATAAATCAAAATTTTTTATCGGTAAAGAAAAATCTTGTTTCTTGATCTTCATTGTTTGAACATCGCTATTTAAGTAAGGCTATTTGCGTTTTTAAATCATTTATATATAATGATTAGACATAATAATGTCATTCACTGCGTGGAAGGACAGAGAAAAGGTAGTGGTTTATTAAATACTCTTATTAATAAATTACCAGTAGAGCTCCATATTCCTTCATATAACTTTTGCGGACCTGGTACAAAGTTAAACAAAAGGCTTGCCAGAGGTGATAAGGGAATTAATTTATTAGACGAAGCTTGCAAAGAGCACGATATAGCATATTCGGAATATTCCGATTTAAAAAACAGAAACGAGGTAGATAAAGTATTAGCTAAAAAGGCATTTAATAGATTCAAAGCTTCAGATTCAAATCTAGGCGAAAAACTGTCATCCTTGGCTGTGGCCGGAATCATGAAAGCAAAAACAAAACTCGGCATGGGAATAAGAAAAAGAAGTCATAAACGCAAGAAAGGAGGTCAAATATCCTTTAACCAAGTCGTAAGAAAAGCACGTAAAGAGCTAGCTGGGAAAAAATTTGCTAATATAAGAACCGCTGTCGGCACTGCTTTGTCATCAATTAAAAAATTAAAAATAAAAGAACCTAAACAAAGAATTATTCCAATTCCAAAAACTGGTGGAATTTTACCTTTAATACCTATTTTTGCTGGTTTATCTGCTCTAGGAGCCCTAAGCGGGGGCGCTGCTGGCATTGCCCAAGCAGTAAATTCCGCCAAAAATGCACAAAAGAAGTTAGAAGAACAAACAAGACACAACAAAGAAATGGAAAAAATATCAATTGGAAAAGGTCTTTATTTAAAACCATATAAGAAAGGGTGTGGTCTATATTTAAAACCATATTTAAAAAACTGTTAAATTTGCTACCTCGTCGACCTTTGACAAATATAGATTTATTAAAGTATGTCAAATTATTAGAGGTGTCTTTATGAGAAATAAGTTACCCAAAAAAATAAAAAAATATGAAACAGGTATTATAAATTTAGATGACGATATGGGGGAAGGCACTCACTGGACAGCGTATGTTAAAAATAATAATAACATAACTTACTTTGATAGTTTTGGAAATCTACGACCACCAAATGAAGTTATAACTTATTTCTATAGCGATGGTAGCAACAACAATATTAAATATAACTATGATAAATATCAATCTTTTAATACCTCAACTTGTGGACAGTTATCCTTACAGTTTATTTATAATAATACGTAATTGTGTTTCCATTTTATTAATATTACGACCATCATGTCGTTTACTATAGCTCTTTCCGCAACTTCAGCTATACTTCAAGCAGACTTTCATCCACCTATTTACTTAGATCCTAACACTTCCTATGTCGTCGGACTCACCAACTTTGAAACTTTTAATGCAATACGAAATATTGATAAAAGTAATAATAAAGTATATTTTGGAAAAAATAATGAATTTTTAACAATTCCTACGGGAAGTTATGAAATGGACGATGTTAATAAATATTTACAGAGTGAATTCCAAAAAAGAAATATTTCGTTTCACCTCTATGCAAATAACAACACATTAAAATCAACAATAAAGTCTACTACAGATATTATTTTTAAAGATGGAACAGTAGGAAAACTTTTGGGTTTTAATAAGGGCATTGTATCTGGTGATGGAGTTCCAAGAACATCGCAAAATCCAGCAGAGATTATAAAAGTTAATTCTTTATGCATAGACTGCAGTATCGCAGAAGGTTCCTATCTGAACGGAAAGCCAGTACACATTATTCATCAGTTTTTCCCTAATGTTAGCCCTGGATTTAAAATAATAGAAAGTCCCCAAAATATTATTTATTTTCCTGTTACAGTAAAAGTAATAGATAAAATAACAGTAAAGGTAATAGACCAAGATTTAAATATTGTTGATTTTCGAAACGAAACTGTAACAATAAGGTTGCATATAAAAGAAGTATAATGGTTATCCTTTATAATAGAAAAACCTCCAATTTACCCACAAAAATTAATAAAAACTATAAGAAGACTAAACACCGTAAACCAAAGATTAGTAGAAAGAGAAACACACAAGGGATAACACCTGAAAATATAAGCTTTTTGAAATCTCTAGGTTTAAAGGTTTTAGTATAATGGATATCCTTAACGTAGCAGAAGGCCTTTTCATAGATAATTCAATTGTGCATTCCGAAGTTCATGGTTATGAACCATACCTACCTACTAAATTGGGAAATAATGATGAAATTATAATACCTGTTCATGAAGTAGACAAGTATACTCTTCCTTCCGAAAGCTTTCTTTACATAGAGGGTAAACTAACAAAAGACAATAATACCATCTCAAATACATTAAAATTGATAAACAATGGTATTCCATTCCTTTTTAAAGAAATGCGTTATCAACTAAACGGCGTTACAATAGATTCAGTTAGAGATGTTGGGTTAACTTCAACAATAAAGGGATACTTGTCATATAATAAAAATGAGTGTAATAAACTTAAAAACGCAGGCTGGTTTCCTATGGAATCTTCACAAGTTGTTGATGCAACAACAGGATTATTCAATGTTTGCATTCCGCTTAAATTCTTAATGGGTTTTTTTGAAGACTACAAAAAAATTATTTTAAATGCCAAACAAGAACTTATTTTAGTACGCGATACTTCCGACAAAAATGCAACAATTAATACTGCAGACGAAAATCCAAAAATTGAGCTTACAAAGCTAACTTGTAATATACCTCACATTTCAGTAGCTATTCCTCAAGAATTGGCATTATCTAAAATAATTAATAAGAATACTGATATAATAATCGCTTTCCGGAGTTGGGAACTGATTGAATACCCAGAATTATTAAAAACTAATCGTCATAACTGGCCTGTCAAAACATCTACGAAAGTTAATACCCCACGTCATGTAGCAATTGCTTTTCAAAAAGACTTAAGGGATAAATCAACTACTGATATGTCTCTATTTTCCAACGTTAAATTACGAAACATCAAAGTATTTTTAAACTCTGGGAGATATCCCTACAACGATCTATATTTAGACTTTGCTAAAAATAAATTTGCATCATTATACGAAATGTTTTCACAATTTCAAAAATCTTACTATGGAATAACACCTGAACCCATTTTTTCTCCAAAGGAATTTAATACTTATGCTCCTATCGTATATATCGATTGTTCACATCAGAAAGAAACAATTAAATCCGGACCTATTGTTATGAGAGTTGAGTTTGAATTACATGATGATCTTAAAGACAAAATATCTGCCTATTGTCTCATTATGCACGACAAAGTATTTAGCTACAATCCATTAACCAAAAATGTTAGACAACTTTAAAGCGCATGTCTGACTATATAAAATCAATGCTCTACTATTCCTTCCTACCATTATGGGTGAAGAACTGGAACTTCGAGTATCCTACTTTTTAGAAGAGCTGAAAAAATTAAAACAACAACTACTAGAATATTCTGACAAGAAATCTATGATTAAACAATTCTCGCTTATTAAATTATATATATTGCCAAGATGTCATCAAGTTCGGATAGTGGTTATTCCAGTGACGACGAGCAGGCAGTTGCACCAAATGCGCAACATAGGAGTGTACGCAGACTGCGTAGGTTGAGATATTGCATCGTGCAATCCTACGTAAAATGTTGGTCGTTCAGCTTGTGTATGCACTGCTATTGTCTTATTATGCATGAGAGAGTATTTAGCTACAATCCATTAACCAAAAATGTTAGACAACTTTAAAGCGCATGTCTGACTATATAAAATCAATGCTCTACTATTCCTACCTACCATTATGGGTGAAGAACTGGAACTTCGAGTATCCTACTTTTTACAAGAGCTGAAAAAATTAAAACAACAACTACAAGAATATTCTGACAAGAAATCTATGATTAAACAATTCTCATTTTTGAAATTATGAGGTTATTAATTGTCGATGTGCAAGGATCTAACATAGAAAATAAGAAGTTTATTCCCAAAGAGTTGGCTGCCTATGATGGAAGCAAGACTTGTCACTATGTTTTTAAAGCACCATTTGATCTAAAATACCTGCCACCTGACTTACACAAACAAGCTGTGTGGTTAATGAAAAATCATCACTGTATCCCATGGAATGAAGGATATACACCAATTCACAAGTTTTCTGTTATAATCAAGAATTTAACAGAGAAAGTAGATCATGTTTATGTGAAAGGGAGAGAGAAATCCGAATACATTCGAAAATATTCATTAAAACCAGTCATAGAACTTGACGAAAATCCACAATTACAGGAAGAAGAAGCTCATTGTTTTTATCATTCTAAATCACCATGTATATGCGCACTTACTAATGTATACAATTTATATAATAATTATTTAATGATTGAATAAAACACATAAATGAAATAAAGTTTTTTATTTTAAAAAATTAGGTTGAATTCTTGAATAATTTCAGGTGACAAAAACTTCTTTACTTCATCCAAATGCTCCTCAAATCCCATTTCCTTTATGGTTTGCAGAAATGTTCTTATATCAGAAGTATGTAAATATATGTTACAGGCTTCTGCAGCTTTTTCATACTTTCTTGCCAATTCCATACATTCCTCATAGGTACAAAATCTTTCGAATCCATACTCGGCTTCATGCTCAGCATCAAATTCTAAACTACTAAAGTGTTGCGATAGATTCTCTATAGCACTTGTTAGGTTATATGCTACTCGTTGAGATGTATATGCTAACCACATCTTGTATGAGTATGTGAGACTTAAAGTAAGTTCAGAGCTTTAAATATTAATTTAGGAGGTGGGAGGAATAAAAGAGAAAAATATGTTTATAAATTTTTATTTTCAATACAACTTTTTACAAATTCATTACATGCAAATATTTCTACATCCTCCACAACACAATCTGAGTAAAAGTTTAATAATTCTAAAACACAGCAAAAATGAACAAAGTATTGTTAACGAATGCTGATAGAAATAGAACTCCTACTGGTAGCAGAGCCATTTTGAAAATAAAATATTTTTCCAGGGTTCTTATGTTTTATATTCATCATGGACTAAATCTTTTAGAATATCAATTACATTATTAACCATCTCATCATCAGTCTTGGATTTCTCTTCCAAAATACTTATATGTTTGTGTCCCCAACCTAAAGTTCTAAAAGAATCTGGAATTATATAGCGTTTATCATCTTTTGGAGACAAAGCAACCTTATTTTTTAATTGTGTGAACATATCATTTAAAATTGAATGAAAAATATTCATTTTTCTAAATTTGATCTCAGAATTTTCAACTACGTCTTTATAATCTTGTTTAGTAATGGAATTTTCTATAACATATTTTTTAACTCCTTTCGCCTTTTTTTCAGATTTATTCTCTAAATTAACACAGTAAGCTTTAGCTCCCGTCCCATAAAAACTTGAAATTGGTTGACCTGCAAACTCATCCTTCATACGTCCTAATACCGATTTATTCTTAGTTATGTTATGTATATTGTTTTCGCTGTAATTAGAAGTATCAAATTTATCAAAATTTTGCTGCATATCCTGATAAAAATTTTCCGTTTCAATGTGTAAAATCAAACTGCCTGTATCAGTATATAATAAAATTGCTTTGTCTCCATACTTGGTTTTAATGTAATCATAATAGAAATCATACAATACGGTTTTTGATAATTCCAAGACTGTGAAGCCAAGATAAACAGGTTTATTATAGGCTATTTTTACTCTTTCCATTTGTATAGCGACTAAGTTTTCATTAAAAACTAGTCGATCTTTAAAATTTGGTTTAGCAATCAATGTCTGCGCTCCTTGCTTTTTACCAATGTTCTCCCAGTGTGTGATTACTCTAATGTCAACTCGCTTGTCAATGTTTTCTAGAGATTTACCATAAATGGCGTTGTTAAATAATTTATAAGTATCCTTTTCCAACTTATTTTTAGATTTGTTCCTCATTTCGGTATTTAAATCGATGTACTGTTTAAGAAATGCAGCTTGTTTAAATTTAATAACTCTATGAATTTTGGTTAATTTTAATCCATTTTGAAGCACCTGTTTAATATTTCGGTAATGAATTACATACTTTTCTTTGTTATTTAAATTACAAATTAATTTCTTTTGTTTCGAACCAGGTGCACAAATATTTTCAGCCAAAAAAGGTAGTTCGTTGTGTTCGTCATGTAAACGTTGGGGATAATTTAAATTTACTTCCAAAACATACCCGTATTCAGCATCGTCAGGTATAGACATCACATCTAACGTCTCAATTTCATCTATAGTCATCCAAGAAAAGTCACTTACTGGGAGATATTGACTCATACTATGTCCATACAAGTTAGTGGCATCCAAATACATTATAAATGAATTTGGTTTGCTTGGATCATAATTTTCCAAGAATGGATTATTAGCTTCTGTTTTTCGAATGCTGCAATGACATACACCACCTCTTATATTATTTTTAAAAAAATGTATCATATCTATATCCGTTAATAATTCTAATTTAACATCAGTGATTTTTAACATTGAATCCCAACTTAAACCTGGTAATGTATAATACTGGGCCGGATCTAGCTTAAAGTTACTTAAAGATACATTTCGAAAAGCTTCAAAAAAATCTGTTAAGGTGAGAACATCAGACAATAAATAAATTTTGGTATAATCCATAAGATTTTGACAATTAAATAAATTCCAAATAGTAATTGCTCTATTGTAATCTGATGGACACATAGGTTCATCTTTAAGTTTATCATATAAATGTTCAATACTTGGAAGTTGATTTTCCTGTAATTTTTCGAAAGAATCAACATAAGAATAAGGATAGACACCTTTTTTTCGAATTTCATTAAACTGGTCAGGATCTTCAAATTGTTTTGTAATCTCAATGCACTGATTTGATTCCAAGCTTTCACCAAGCTTTTCCGAAGAGGAACCAACGAAACGGAATGAATCTAAAAATCTCATTTTAATAAATATGTTTTTTTCTTTTTTGTCTTTATCTTTTACTTTGTCAACTAATATGGATTTTGAAAATGAAATATATTTTTCTTTAGTTTGTGCAAGTACATCAATATTATCTTCTTCACAACACAGTTGTTTAACAAATAAATGACTATCATAACCAGTTAAATTATGAAAAAAGATGGGTATAAAATTTGGAATTTGAAAGTTTAGGTTGCAAATACTGTGAGCCGCATTTCGAAATTTACCAGTGAAATGATCATGATCCCTTACTTTTTCATTTTCTTCAACTTTTTTATTACATATATGACAAATTGTGCTATTTTTATAAGCTACTTCTTCCTCATCTGTTAAAGGAAGCATTTTCACTACCGGTTTAAGATGAACATTATAAATTCTATGCACATGTTGTTCAATTCGTTTACAAAATTCATCAGCCGCGTCCATACCAAAATAGTAGTCTAATACGGACAAAGAATCATCATATGAACATTTAATGAAATAGCGAAATGCATATGGTTCATGTTTAAATGTATTTAAAGTATAAGAATTCTGTTCGTTCCCTGGTTCTTGATACTGCAAAGGTTTTAAAAAGCATTCAAAGTCTGCATATATAACAAATGGAACTTTCAACTGTTTCTGAAAATTTTCAAACTGTAGAATATTTTCTGGTATGTGTTGACCATACTTATTTATCTTAATATTATTGGTGGGAACTTTTGTATACAAATGATTACAATCATGTAACTGATGCTCTTGAAGTCTTTTTAATGATGTAAAGTATATTAAACATCCATCACAAAAATATTTTTTAAAACCAGTTTTATTAATCTGAGATGAAACTAACCTAGACATGTTCTTAATCCAACAATAATGATTATTTTCACCTTCACTTATCAACAACAAGTTTACATGTACTGGAAGTTTTTTACTGGTGTAATGAAGAGGACCAACCACTTCATATTTTAATTTATTATCCTCATAAACACTCTCCAAACCGTAAACATTTATAGATATTTGATTAAGCGATTCAAATTTATGTATATCTTTCAACTTTACAGGAAACTCTATTCCTTCAAAATTTAAAAAATCAAAAGGATTTGGATATGAAGTTGTTCGATCACCATTTGTTTCAGCAGGAAACAGTGCACTTATGACACTCCATGCAAAACAGTGTGAATCATTATTTTTAATGTTAATAACAGCTTTTTTATTTGCAATTTGTTTTGGTAAAGGAATATACGATGACGCTCTGATTGGATTATACTTGTTTATGTTAAGCTTCAAATGTAATATTTTTTCCAATGCCCAACCTGAACCATTTTCTGCGAATATTGAAACCTCTTCTTTTATTTCCGACAAAAACTTCTTATAAATATCAGATAAATCTGTTGTTGAAGTTATGATCTTATTTTTTGTGTTAAACGATTTAGTTTCGATTGTCTCTTTTGTTTGTAAGAGATATTGACCAAATAGTTCTACATTAATCTTAACACACCTATGCTTAGCTAACTGTTCAGAAATTAAACTAATAAACTTTCGTTTCACTTCTTCAAAAAAATCATCGACATCTACATACTTTTTCGATGGAAGCAGCATGTAGGACACAATCCTGTTTTTAAACGCGGAAGTTAAAATTTGCACTTCATTGTCACTTTTCACAAGTTTACTTTTATGTAAGTTTGAACGTAAATGTGCACCAAGTTTATTTTTCACATACCAAGTATCACAGTCTTTACATCGCGATAGAGTAAGTTTCGGTACTGGGGGTCTATCTTCTGTAATATCTTCTATTTTAAGTTTTTTTGAAGACACATCACATATTTGAGTCTTGGATTTTCTTTTCTCGCGCGAACAAGACGGTCTCATGGGACACGATTCTCTTTTATGTCTATACACGTTTGATTGTTGAGTAAAACTCTTGTTGCAATTACTGCATGAAAACATGATGAGAACTAAACAAAAAAGCACGGGAAACATACTTATTCTTCCGCAATCAGATTTCTTCCTCTCATTGCGGTAAACCATTCATATAAATCTAAACCTAAACTTATAAGACTTATATGGTCATTAAAATGTTTTGATTTTATAGATCCTGCAAGAACATTGTTACATAACGCTACACCTTCCTCAAGCAACGTAAAGAGTTCATCATCACTACAGTCTAATTCTAAAAGTTCATAGCGCGTGTCCACAAAACACTTTTTTAAATTTTTTACTTTTATTTGATGTTTATGTTTTAACATCTTCAGCTTTCACAACTCTTTTATTCAACACATTCTTGCGATATTTTCACCGGTCTCAATTGGGCACACTTTGAACAATACTGACTATAAGGTTTCTGCAAACTAAACAACGACATCGGGATATTATAGAAAAGCTTAGTATAGCAATTCTAAACCATGGAGGATACATAACTAACAAGGAATCATTCGGTATTGATTTAAATAAGGATTTTTAGCGGAGGGAGAGGAGTGGGGATGAGAGAGGGGAGAGGAGTGGGGGGATTTGGTGGGGTGAAGAGTGGGGGGATTTGGTGGGGTGAAGAGTGGGGGGATGCTTTAAAGTGAATCCATAGATTAATGAATAATACTTCTAATTATTTGTTTGACATTTATAAAAAATACATTTACTAAAACTAAAATACATTTATTAAAATACAAGTTTATTTTTGAAAAAATAACAATATCTACATTAGTCTACTTGAGATGTGGTACATATGTTTCTATTGCAAACGAAACATGCTTTCTGGGATGTGGGAGGTCCATCGAAATGTGTGCTCCAGTCAGGACGATTGTAATGAAAAAAACATGGTAAGTTAATTTGAAGATTAAAACTTGATTTATAAGACATTGGTAATTTCCCCCATACATCCAAGAGCTCCAAAGGGTCTGCATAATTAATTAGATATTCCAATGGTAACATTTTTAGTTCTTCTGTAGTAAAATCTTGCAAGGTTTTCTTTCCACTTACATGACTAAACATTACATTTGCTGTTGGGCAAGACATAGTTTTTCTTTCTTTTCCTTTTCTGCTTCCAATTCTTGAATCCTTTGACGCTCTGTTTCTCGAAATTTCTTTTTTCCTTTTTTGGAGAGATTAGGTGGAGGTTTTCGTAAAATTAAATTATTTTTTATATATTCTTGTGGATTATAGCTTTCGCAATGTTCTGTGTCCCATGAATAATCAATTGGTACTACCAAAGACATCGTTGTGAATTTTGTTTTATTATAACTTTAATTTATATAAGGTAGTGTGAAGAGTGGTAGGATTTGGTAGGGAGTGGGGGGATTTGGTGGGGAGTGGGGGGATTTGGTAGGGAGTGGGGGGATTGGGAATGGTTTTGAAAGCTCATTTGGGAATGATTTTGGATTTGGATTGATTTCGTATTTGTGAAAGATAACTACTGACGCTGAGTGGCCATAGGATGATTGAGTTCACTATACAGAATGGACCCAGAGGGCGAAAGAGAAGGGTGAGGAACTTGGGCCGGGCCGACTGGGAGGGACTGAGGCGAGAGGTCTCGACCTTCAGGGCCGGCGAAATTCTCACCGTGCAAGATCTGGATAGGGAGGCAGAGAGAATGCAGAAGATTATGTAAGAAGCGTGCAAGAGATTCATTCCCTCGAGGGAGGTTAATGAACAACTAGAGAATGAATGGTGGAACGAAGGACTTGAACGACAAAGAACGAAAGTAAACAGGCTTAGGAGATGCTTAAAGAATGAAAGAGAGGATGAACAAAGAAGGGCAAAAAGGGAAGAGTATAAAAGGGAAAGGAATGAATACAAGAGGATGATAGGTGAAAGGAGAATTGGATGGGTTAGAGAAAGAATGGAAAGGATCCAAAGGGATAACCCCTGGGATAGAGTAAATAGGTTCCTAAGCCAAGACAGCGCGAGGGAAATGAAAAAAGACGTTGATCAGAGAACTACCGAACGTAAGGTGGGGGGATAACCAGCCTGAGTTTACTCTGGGTGAGGTGGAGGACACTATTGACATGTTAGAAAACGGAAAGGCCGCGGCGCAGGACAGAATCCCAAATGAGGTTCTGAAATGCGTCGCTGCCTACGTAAGTCGCGAAATGGTTGCTCTATTCAACGAGTGTCTAAGGTGAAGGCATTTTCCAGGAGTGTGGAAGAAAGTAAAGGTCGTATGGATTCCGAAGAAGGATGGAAACCCCAGGCCGATCAGCTTGCTGCCGGCAATGGGGCGGATATTGGACAGGCTTCTCAATGGAAGGATACAATCTTGGAGTGAAAGGAATGATAAGTTATCATCCAACCAATATGGTTTCAGGATGGGAATGGACACAGCTACGGCAGTAGAGAAAATGGTAGAGCGAGTGAAACAGAACACATGGGAAGGATGGCATAGCTTGTTGATTGCGCTGGACCTGTCGAAAGCATTCAACACCCCATGGATACCGGCGATTGGTAGAATGATGAGGCAATTCCTGAGAATATCGGAGCAATGTGCATGAGTTTCATAGGGAACAGAGAGGTTGTTAGTGGGAGAGTCGCCGAAGTGGTGAACAGGGGATGTCCGCAAGGATCGAGCCTGGGACCCACTCTGTGGCTACTCGTAATGGAAGGGTGGTTTAGCAGAATGAAGGAAGCGAATGAAGTGGAAGATGCTAGAGTGAATGAAGATACACCCTATGACGCAAGAATCAGGGCTGGTCTCGCATGGTGCCAAGCATATGCTGATGACCAGCTAGTGATAGTGGAGGGTCCTTCTGTTAGAGAACTAAAGAGAAAGTGAAACTGGTATGGCAAGAATGCGAAGAATGGGAGGAAGAAATGAACGTGAGGTATAATGAAAGGAAAACGGAATGCATGTTAATACCAGCGAGAAGACTGGAGAGAGGACCGGCAGTGAGAATGAGAGGAGAGGCTGTAGAAGTACCTCGGGATAGTGGCTGATAGGGGGCTACTCTTCATCGACAACTTAAAAGAGGTACGGTAAGATTGCAGGTAAGCTAAGGAGATGGACGGGAAGAAACATGAATGTGAGGAGAGAATGTATTAGAATGATCTATGAGAGAGTGATTAAACCGGCAATCCTATATGGAGTGCAGGTCTGGGGGATACGAGCGAATGATGGTAGAGTGAAAAAGCAGCTGAGTGCCATGCAGAGGCCGTTCCTGCTGGCATCGAGTGGTGCCTACAGGACGACACCAATTGAGGCACTTTGCGTGATATGTGGACTTGCTCCTCTACATGTGGAGGCGCAAACCAGATATAAGGAATGGAAGAATAATGGAGTAGCTAAGCTGAATCGGAAAATTAGGGTGAATGACAAGATATCCCCATGGATGAAAGGTATGCTATGGGAGAGCGTGGAAGGGATGACTGAGGTGTATGTGGACGCTGGGATCAGAGAGGATGGTAATATGGGCATTGGATGGGCATACCAGGTAGAGAATGAATGGGTGGTGGGTCAGGAGAGAGTGAATGAAATCAGTAGTGTGAATGAAGCCGAATTAACAGCCATAGAGAGGGTGATTGGTATGGAAGTTGAAGGTGAAGGTGAAGAATGATTGAGGAACAGAAGGGTCGGGGTAGGAAAGCTAGCATTGAATGGAGAAGAGGGCATGATGAAGAGAATGAGGGAAACAGGAGGGCACATGAGCGGGCGAGAGTAGGGATGAACTTGGAAGAAGTTGCGTAGAACACACCAGTGAACCACAATAAGAAGCATTAAAGAGGAAGGACCAGGGAGACTATTATGAGAGTATGGCAGGATGAATGGAATAGGAGTGAAAAGGGAAGGCAGACATACAGGCTCTGCAGGGAGATTGGGACAGATATGATTCCGCTGTCAAGGAGAGCAGTCCAGCTGGCAACGGGGCACGGAAATTTCCAGGGCTATCTCGCCAGATTTGGCCTTGGACCTGATGTGCCCTGTCCGTGTGGTGCGGGAGGCTCGGAGACAGCGGATCATATCATGAATGAATGCATGCAAGCTAAAAGGATTGACTGGAGGAGACGAAAACAAGAGCGGACGAATGAACTGGGCGAATTGAGGCTGAGAGTAAATGGTAGAGTGAATAGAGATTGGGTAGTATGGATGAATGAGTGGGCGAATGAGGTTGTTGCTGAGGAAACCGTCTAAAGGAGGGGAGTAACCCAGCATTGTTACCTTAGGTGTAGCGTATTAGTTTAAGTAGAAACGGCCCGTACCCGGGTCGTTATATCGGGCAAATTTTGCAAGATCTATAAAGAAAAATGAATATTCTGAAATATAAAAAATTCTAATAATATTCATACATAAAAACCTCTGTTTATAAAATAGTCTAAAAACATCGAAAACGGCAAAAGTGTGCATATTAAAGGGTCTCCAGGTCAAATTCTTGAGATTATGGGAAACCAGATGGCCCAGCCAAGCAGCCAAGCCACGCTTAATCCGCCCCGCAGGGAGGCTTCCCCTCGCGCGAGTACTTAAGCGCTCGACGCCACCGCACGGAGGCATTCAGATTGAGATTCACAGTCGACTCGCATTCAAATGTCAGATAGACATTCAAATTTTCCTCATTTTAAAAAGCTAAGTCGTTACGATGTCAGTGGGTTCTCTGTTAGTAAATTTTCTGTGTTGAAACACTGCCAGTAAGTCCTTTGCTCTTTATCCAAAGTACAATTACGTTAATTTGTTTTTGTATTATTAAGCAAGTAGTTAAATTGGATTCCTTTTACTTACTGAGGTACCTTGTACGCCGATTTCAGCTGCCGGTGGATTATGCCGAGGCTGATCTAACTGGTGGATATAGGTGTCTTTGGTAACGAAATTAAATCCATGAAACTGCTTTAAAATATAGTTTTATCTCATTAATAATTCTATATAAAATTGGATTTCTTTTTACTTAGTGAGGTACCTTGTACGCCGATTTCAGCTGCCGGTGGATTACGCCGAGGCTGATCTAACTGATGAATATAGGTATCTTTGGTAACGAAATAAAATCTTTTACTGTAATTTAATGCAATATATTATGTTAATCCGAATACATCACAGTTAATCTTATAAACAATATAAAGTAATCTGTTTAAAAAAATATTAATCTAAATCTTAAAAATGGGACAACATTTGGGGGAGAACTTAAAATGAAAGAATAAAATAAGATTATCAAATATTAGTTTACATAAATTATGACTGGAAGAGAGATCTAATTTCTAACGGTACCAGATGATGGTGTCAATAAGCTTTTGCTTTCGAGATTTGGGTCAGTATGGTAGGGTAAAGGCAAAAGCACCTTTCTTGTAAATACAGATGGCCAGTTTGTCTTCCTGGGTTTAATTGGCGTAACAAAGAAAAAACAAAGGTCAGTAAACCTACAGGGTAGATAAAAAATAAAAGGGGTAGTTTATTAAATGAAGGTAATCGTAATCTGCATTAGCAGCGAATAATAATAAAAAAGGGTTGGGTTGAAGCAAATATGAATAATCGAGGTTTGACCAACGTATTATCAAGCTTGGCAATGATAAAAATAAAGCATGGGTGTAGATATTGACATGATGCTACCTGTAGAACGTTAACAGATAATAGGTATATATAAATCGGTGTGATGGGTTTTCTTGAGAAAGGATAATAACCGGCGATGGTGCGCTGTCGAGGTTTCCGGTACCTAAGTAACATGAAAGCAACATCTGCTCGAGACGAAAAGTGACACATGCGTATGGGCGGATGGACTCCTAACTTTTATTGCACCTTTATATGTTATACGTTGAGGTGTCCGATATTTGTTTGGGTATTGTGCTGATTGTATCGGCTAATTACAGTAAATTAATTTAACAGTGGGCTCCACTGTTCAGGCTTTCGGTGCCTCACGGACTGTCCGACAGTGGGGTTCCACTGAAGGGCTTTCCACTAGTGATGTAAGGATACGTATCCAAAAATCCGTTGGATCCGAATATTAAAAGAATCCGGATTATCCGGAACCGGCCGAGGACTTGAATACGGATTCGGAATCAAAATAAATTCGCATCGGGTGGTTACTAATGCAAAGTGCAAAGAGAAAACGGAATCGGAATCGAGTGTAAGCGAACAACACGGTCTGCGATTTGGCATATTTGATATTGTGCTTTCTCTTTCTAATGACATTTCCTAAAAAAAGATGGCATAGTTATCGGGGTAACGGGGATCATATGAGATGAGACCCATTGGTTAAACCAGTCCCGCCTCACCCGAACCGAATTCAAACGAGGACGGCGCGACGCGGTGCCTTCTTATCCCTAAACTTCTACTTCGAATGGTATGATACCGATACCGCATCGACCTACCTAGCCGTGTATCCGGATAGAAAATGTTTTAGTCTGTTGCATGCATACGTATACATGATCTGTAACCGCTTTCGCGCGGGTCAAGAAATGGATTCGTATTCGGATAATGGATACGGATATTAGCTGATTCCGATTCCGTATGATTCGGATATCTAATGAATACGGATATTTACAACACTACTTTCCACCCTACGTAATAGCATTATGCCAAGCGTGTATGTAATTTGGGGTGATACTGAGTGTTAAAAAGGTAGTTAAAGAATAAATGAAAATTATACGCACACGTCAGAGGGGCGATACCAATAATAAAATGCAGGTTACCGGGTTAAGCAGAAAAGGGGTGCTATATAAAAAGGGACGAAGTGATAAAGTGCATGCAGAGGTTCGCTGCAGACGCACAGTAACAGGTATAGGGGTTTTGGTAAAACAACATGTAAAACAACATATAAAGAAATACTTCACGCGGATCACCATCAGTGTCGCAGACATTAGATATGTGGGCTATGAGTGGGTAAGGCGCAGCCAAGAAAATCACCGGGAAAGTGTAGACAAGAAAATCACCTGTAGTGTCGCAGACATAAACAGGTTACAAAAAAAAAGGGTACAAATTACTGGGGACATAGAAAGGCCTATGCTAATATATTGAATTGTTAACTGTTATAAATATTTTATTGTTATTTTGAATATATTTTATTGATATTTTGAATGTGAAATTGATAACGAACAGTTGTACAAATAAATAAATGATTAAAACAGATTAATTCTTTGATTTCTTATGTCTATAATGCGACAGACTAAAAAGGGGAAAATATAATTACAAACTATCAAAATCTGATATAAAATTTACTGTTGTACCAAACTTTAAAAGAACCTGAAATAAACACAACGTAGGAAAATAAGGTAATACGTCCAGACGATTACAGCCAACGTGATTGACTTTGTCATGTGATGAATACACTGGGGGTAGAGACATTTCAAAGTCTAGATAAGTTTTTGTGTTGTATATATTTATAAATTAAAATTGTAATCTTGTGTTAGAAATAAAAGGCATAACTTTCTCCGCTAATGCTCCGTACGCCTCGGTCCATGGTTTGCCAGACGACTGAGGGGCGCTGTGAGGTTGTAGGGGTTCTCTTGAGAGTGGTTTTGTTAGGTAGCAGGTTTTTTTCCAGATTCGTGTGAGTAGCTTTATGGCTTCGGCTAGGTAAGCTAAGGAACTTTCATCTTCAATGTCCCTACCCACAGAGGGAAACAATAAGACATACAATAATCAGGGAATATGGGGACTTAGAGATATGGTTAAGCATTAAATAACAAAAAAAATAGAGTAAATATAAATAAAACGATAGAATGGGCAAACGAAGGCACAGGAAGAATACATAACGCGTAACACATAATTAGGCAATTTCAAATTTTGTTCCCAAAATATACAAATATACAAATATGCCTCATTGTAAAAACCGATTTGAAGGTCGTAAACAGGCAGATAATATACGTAGGTAAGATAAATGAAATATGTAAAGAATGTGGGATGAATAAAGCTAAGGTTTTTTGTAAATAGGTAAATAAATAAAAAACTAATGATATAAATAAATAAATAATAGACAAGGGAATAATGTAAATATACGAATAATGTAAATAATAAAATGCGGAAAGCAGGGTGCACGGGCGTGCAGGCGCATGCATGATCGTAGGGGCAAGCGTATATAGAAGCGATAACCTAGGGGTGACTTAAAGTTGACTGCTCATACATAACAACGATAACTTAGGGGTGACTTAAAGTTGACTGTTCAGACAGAACAGCTCGGCGCACCGTGCGAATGAGATAATTAAACTGAATCACTCGAAACGGCGACTTAGGGGCATCTTGGAGGTAACTTAACGGTGCTTATCTGGAGATGCCCTCGTGGTAACATTACGACATGCCGGTAAAAGGCAGCATGGATGAAAGTGGCGCGGAACAAGCAAGGTAAATGAACTGATAAGTGAGGCAAATCTTTTATGTGAATATAAATTAGATATTATGAATATACACTGTAAAAAGACATTGTATTGCCATTGTACGACAAATAAATAAATATGGTAAATAAATAAATGGCGCATAATTAAATATTGTAAATAAACAACGGAGGACGGAGGGCTGGGGGTCCTTTCGATGAGGAAGCATGTCCCCATGATCTTGCTTCACAGGATTTATGGTCTTAGACGCGAAGGAACCCGGCTCTCTGAGGCAATCTTGGGTACGGCATATGCGATAAAGCTTGAGAGGAACCTGGTTAGATGGTGCGGGGAGAATGGGAATTCAGGCCGAGGTATCCGAAGGGGTTGGGCCGAGGAACTCGATAGTGGTTATAGCGGCACCGGACTCAGGCAGGGGTCTGAATGCGCCGTGAATGGTTCTTGGGTTCTGGCCCCTCCTCCCTTCTGGTCTGGCCGGGACTACTGTAGAGCAGTTCAGCTGCGTGCAAATCTACTGCCCTTCAGGGGTGTGCCGTCGAATCCGCCGGAGGAACGCCTGTGTCGGGCAGGATGTGGGAGAGTCGAAAGCCTCTCCCACATCCTGCAACGGTGCTGGGCGGCTAAGTCTCCTAGGCTGAACCGGCATGACTCTCTGGTGGGGCATCTCGGTAAGATCGGTCGGGCCAGGGGGTGGGGAGTGGTCCAGGAGCCAAGGATTAGGGCTGGGAATGGTCTCCTTAGAATCCCTGATTTAATCCTTAACAAGGATAATAAGGTGGTAATCGTCGATGTGGCGGTTTCGTGGGAGGGTCCGGACCCATTACGTCATGCCGGTAACAACAAGACCGCTATATATTCGGAACCTAACTTCCTCCAGGCTGTCGAGCGCCTGTATCCGGGTAAGGCGATCTCGGTAGCGCCCTTGATCGTTGGGGCCCGCGGCATCTGGGATGCGAGAAAAACGCCCCAATATCCAACGCGCTTGCTCTAAGTAACCGGGAGAAGCGAGAACTTATATGTAAGACAGCGATGGGGAGTCTTATTACCTACAACCGTTTCATGAGATCCGCGTAGGTTAGCGCGCGCCAAAGACCTTTTTAATCTGGTGTAAAATCGGTGTGTACAAGTATTTTAAACTGTTGTCTTGTCCACTTGCGCTGCCTGTCTCTCGTTCCAGTTCGCGTCCTTATACAACTACACGTCACAATTTTATCTCTTTAAATGTTAAATGTTGTATATTTTGGCTAAGGGCTTAACCCGTTTTTGAACTCTTGCAACAGCAACGCTCAACGCCTTCCACCAGAGGCTTCACCTCCAAAACCAGAGGCTTCACCTCTTAAAAAGTAACTCCTCTGTAAGGGGATTTCACGGGGGGCCCGTCCTCGGAGTTGTGACATTCGCGATGGTGGTGGGGGCTTAAGGTCACCAACCAAGTATAATATTTCCCTTAACGGTTGGGTAATCTCGTTAAATCGTACATACGCCCTATAAGATTTGATGAGCCGGGTTATTAATGATGATAAGGCGAGTTTCTCTTACAAACCAGGGCCACACTGAAAAGCTCTTAAGTTGACTCTCGTTAAGCGGGTCGAAAAACATGCCAGCAAGAAGGGTTGGCGGGTCTCTGTTGAGCCCAGGATCCGCTGCCCGAGTGGCCTCCTCAGAATTCCCGATATAATCGCGGAAAAAGATAACAACGTTGTCGTCTGTGATGTAACTACTTCATGGGAGGGTCCTGACGCGCTGTTGGTAGCGTCTGCAAATAAGACTGCGATCTATCGAGACCCAGAATTTACCAGGGGGGGGGGGGTCGAAAGGCTTTACCCTGGTAAAACAATCACTGTTGCTCCTCTTGTAATAGGTGCGAGAGGAATATGGGACGGGCGGGTCAATGCGGCCGTCAGCAATCTCTTCAATTTTGGAAAAAAGGAGCAGAGAGATTTTGTGTGCCGGGTTATCATCGGCAGCTTGGCGGTTCACCGGTCTTTTAATAGGAATTGACCCGGGGTCGGCCAAGGATGGGCCAATTGCTGTATTTGTAATTGTGTCGTCGGGTGTCGTTTGACTTAGTGCTTTTCACTTTAGTTCCTTTCTTTATGTTTTATATTTTATATTATTGATAATATCTTTTATGTATAAGTGTATCATTCACAGGCTATATTCTACCTATTTAAAAAAAATACTCTGTTCTGGCCACTAGCAAATTCTATGTGAAGCCCTTCAGGCTGTTCTTCCATTATGAACAAATCGAGCACTTTTTAGTGCTCTTTTATGCCATTTTGCCCGTTGGCGCTTCAGCTGAGTAGTTTTCAGCTCCCTGAAACTTCCTTCTTAACGGTGGGATTCCGTCTTACACCGTACATGCGCCCTGCTTAGTTGACGTCGTGCGGTCTACATGATGACACGACGGCTCCTTCAACCAACGTTGGATAAGGGCCCGATCTGATAGCCAAATGCCTCGTCATCTAATTAGTGACGCGCATGAATGGATTAACGAGATTCCCACTGTCTCTATCCAGTGAAACAAATAAAGTACTTTGGAGAGTGTTTGGACGCTACAAGTCACAGGGGTGACCTAACAGGGTGTATATATACGTTAGGGGTGATAAACAGTAGTTACCCACACTTTGGTGCATTGATTGGGATCGAAAGTAACGGTAACCATAGATTAGGGTTTGCTAGGGTGAATAGATTGGACACTGACGTGTAAACGAATAGACCAACATGTTCGTGCTACTTTAGCGCCACCTCTTGAGTTGGTGTGAGATGATGCTCTGGCTTTAGATGTAGATCTCTGCTTTATGCAAATAGAGCGAATTTCGGCTATTGCCCACTAGATGGCAATCGACAGTTATGGTGGAGGAATTTAAAAAAGGGTTTTAGTGTTTATAATTTTTGACTTTTCCATTAAATTTTTTATTATTAAAGATGTATTCAGAAATTTCCCACTAAATTTTATAAATATGCATACATTTTTTATTGCAATATCTATAATTTAGTAAGGAATTTATGAATCCTTTAAAAATAAAAATTTGTATGGAAAATTAAAAAGTTACTCTAACACCTGTAATAAAAAAGGGAAATGTACTTCTTTTTGAGTATGTAGGTACACTCATGATTTTATTATAATAAAAAAACACGTTAATTACTTTCTAATTATTAATGTAATTAATATACTACAAATTCTAATATAACAAATACAGTAAGTAGAAAAAAAGTATTTACAAACTGGAGAAAAAAGCTATAAAAAGTATCATTTACCATAACACTAGCGAATAAAACAGAAAACAAAACAAATAACAATTTTTCTTTATTTTTTAAAAATATTTGCCCTTCTTATTTTACCTACATTTAGGTAGACTTTTTTGGCTTTAATGAATATTTTTGGGGCATTTGTTGGAATACGTCTCTGGTCTGCACCTTTTAAAACTCGATTTATTTGTTTGGTGTAGTGAAATACATTAATTTTAATAAAATATTTAAATACTTGATTTTTTATTGTAGTATCGTGAAACAACAATCCGTAAGGGATATTCTGCTACATAAAATTTTTAGGATGTATTCGACTATGCCAAATTTGTGTAAATCTCGTTGTAAAATATATTTTATAATGGCAAGAGCTGTTGTAAGTTTGTTTAAAAAATTGGTGCTTACATATTTAAGATGTAGGACTTTGGGGTTGTATTTTTTCCTTCTCAAAAAGTCTTCATCATATTCGTCTCTATACTCTTCTTTTTACAAAACGCCTCTCTGCAACTGCATGGCTGCTTCCCAATTTTTTTAACCAAGTTGCCGGCAACATACCTTAAAGCCCTACTTTCCACAGGTTTAAGAGAATCGTCCAGTGAATCAGGAACAGTGCAAAAGGTCTCTTGTTGTGCCTGGTCATCATCTTTCTCCGGTAGTCCCTATAAAAGTAAAAATAAACCATTTAAAAAAAATAAAAGTTGGCTTTGAACACTGCATTAAATTTGTTGATAACATTGTTAAACTAACCTGTGAAACAAGCCTTTGGAGGATCACGAAGATCTCCGAGTTATCATCTTCACAACTGGCTCCTAATGACTTTAGATGTCATTTGATTTACCAATAAACTTTTGTGGTATGCATTCAAATCTGTTGGTGTAGGATTAATGTTTCTGTGTCCTCTCTGGCAGATTTTGCCAAAAAAGTTTTCTAGAGGGTCTGATTAAAAGTCCTAGGCATCAGGTATGCACATCCCAAGCTGGTTAACGCATTAAAAAGTTCAATGAACTTCCTAATGGTTTTTATAAGATTTTTAAAGCTTGGGGGGAGGAAGGCTTTGCCATTATTCATAATAAAATGAATGTGCCTTAATTTATAAAGTGATTTTTTCCAAAAATATGTTTTGACCCTTTGGTTACTGCAATTCGAAGTTCCCTCCCTGGTGCTATTTTGAATGTACTACCATTCAGGCTGTCAAACAGTTGATCTAAGAATTCTAGAAGGCTTGCCGTGTCAGCTGCACGCTTTTCTAGATGAAGAAGTTCTTCTTCAGTTTTGACCGTTGTCCCTAATAAAGGGGAGTATTTTAATTATGCATAACAGAACCTATTGCTTTTTTAAACATAAATTATATCAGAAAACTTGCTTAAGGCAATAAATTTGAAGAAACAAATTTAATTTTAAAAAATCATGTGCATAACATGAGAAACAAAAAATAAATCAGAAAGGAGAAAGCATGGATCAACGTTAGATTTGTACACTGAATATTTCATATCACATATTAAAACATACCTGGTAAATTCAACGAGGGTATAACTCCTTTTTTTAGTTTTCTATTAAACGTAAAATCGTCTTCCTGGAAATATGGAGTGAACAAACCCTAAAGCTGTTATAAATTTTTACACTTTCGTCAGGTCCATAATCTTTAGTTAAACGTTCATTTCCACAAAACATTACCCACTGATCAAAAAGAGGCTTTTGATTTTCTGGAGTGGGAAAGCGATACTTGACTTCACCATTATGGAAGCAACTTGGTACAGGGTAACTCACTTTCTAAAAGTTACATAAATAATTATGAGTATATTAATATTTTTACATTATTGTGTATTAAAAACAACTAGCAATTAAAAACAAAGCACCTGGTAAAAATCAAGTTTATTACAGTTTGTTCAAATTTTAAGTAAAAACAGACTAAGGGTAGGGCATCGAGGTAGAATAAAATGGGGTAGGGCAATTGGAACGATGGTAAAAGCAATTAATGAATTTAAATAAAATATGCCTAAATAGACTATAAATAATCGTATAAATATATCTTTCACTAATAAAATTGTTTTGGTCGGTAGGTACTTACTTTTAAACTTTTAATAATTTTTCAAAGCGAGTACAAGATTCACTCTTTAAACAAAGGCTGCAACTTGAAATTCTAAAGCCTTAACTATTTTCCTACTACAACACTAAAAATAAAGGCAATTTAACTCAAACACGAAAACCAATTGCACTAATGGCGGACGGTAAACGGAAAAACATAAGTTAGCAACGTAAGTTAGGTTAGCCGCTATCGTAAACAGGAACAGGACCACGTGCTTTTGGCTCCGCCTCCCGCTCCAAAAATAATCGATGGTGGCGACGCTGGTGGCTCGGTGTGAAGCTTTAGCGGGCCGCGCGCATAATTTAAAGTACGCAGGGCATGACGGTAACTGAACAAAAATTGCAAAAGTGGTCAAGAATTAAAACTTACGGTAACTAAGAGCTGCGGCATGACAAATGGTAGTTACACATACTTTGTTGGAGCAATTCGAGTGAGATACGGCAGTTACCCACACTTTGTTTTGTGGACATTAAAAGTAAGGGTGACTGGGCAAAACTTTTAAAAGTGAGCGGGAATCAAAAGTTAGGATAACTGAAAGTGTGGCGTAATGAACAGTAGTTACCCACACTTTTTTTATTGACATTAAAAGTAATGGTAACTGGACGAAAATTGTAAAAGTGAGCGGGAATTAAAAGTTAGGGTGGCTGAAAGTGTGGCGTGATAAACAATAGTTGCCCACACTTTTTTGGACTCGGTGAAAATTCGTAAAAGTTGGAAGTAACGGAACACAGAGGGGTTAGTGACGAAATGGCGAGCAACAAACGATTAAGACAGCCTGACTTAACAGGAGATGAATTGAGAGAGATAGAGGAAGAGTATAGGCGGATGGGAACTATAACAACCAGAGCGTCGATCGGCAGATCGCCGCCCCAAGTAGAATATGAACAAAGAATTAAGAAGGTAAAAATAGATTTGATGGGAAAATTGAAACAGGTGGTAACTGGAGAAGGAAGCCAGGATGTTCTAGACAATATGGAGGAAATACTCAATGATAGCATTCAAGACTTGGACGAGGTGTTCCAGGAGAGAAATGAGAAAAAGGAGAACGAAGATGAACGTGGAGACAGCTCAGATTCTGATGTGGAAGCGGAAAAGAATGAAGAAATAGAAGAGGGAGGTGATGTGACGAAGATAAGAGGAGAAAAAGAAAAGGAAGAAGAAAAGAAAAAAAACGAAAAGAAGAAGAGTCGGAAAGGAAGAAGAATGAAATAGAGGCAAAACGGGCGGAGGATAAACGAAGAGCGGAAGAAATAAGAAAAAAATGGTAGAGATGGAAAGGAGTAGAATTGAGAACGATGAAAGACCAAGTACATGAAGGCAGTCTGGACAAGAGCGACAAGAGCAAGACATGGTGTTACTACATGAGATGGTGACAAGACTGCGGAAGTACACGGAACGTATAGATAAGGCCACGTCGAAACACTCGGGAGGGAAATTGCGCTTCGTAAAGGAGGACCAGGATATAGTGAAAGCTAACCTGGGTGCGATGATGGGAGATTTCTTAGAATGGACGGCGATAGTGACAGAGGAGAGAATGAGATGTTTGAATGCGACTGAAAGGGTAAAATTCATGGAAGAACGTATGAGGGAAACAGAGATGAGAGCAAAAGAGGTGGAGAGATTGGAGTTAGTAATGGACCGGATGCAAGAAGAAATGGGAAGAATGAGGAAAAGAATCGAGATCATTGATGAAAAAGGAAAGGTAACTGGTGGAAGTAGGAATGAAAAAGAGAGAATGATAAGTCTAAATGAAGCAGAACGAGTGATGGTAAAGGAGGATGGACGGCCTGAGCACTTAGGGAAAAGGCGGGAAACTGTGAAGAAGGTGATGGGAGACGCGAGAAGGGCACCGGAGCGACTGATTGCGGCATCGGAAGCGACGACTGGGCCGGAAACAGAAACAGGCAAAGAAAGCGACGCGGAGGGGTGGAGTGAGGTGGGAAAAAGGAGTAAAAGAACAAAACGGAGAACATACGCAAGCATTTCGGCAGCCAACAGACTAGAGAGACAAGGGTGGAAGACGCTAAAACAGGTCAATGAAGTCATAATACAGGTACAAGGGGTTAATACGGCAGCGGCAGGGGCAAGGAAAATTAGGGACTGTTTGGTGAATAGCGGAATTAAAGATGATATGGTAGGAGTGAGAAGGCTTAGGAATGGAGAGATTGTTGTAGAAGGGAATGACAAGAAAGTGAAAGAACAGGTACTGGATGTTTTAGGTAGAGAGAGCGAGATGGAAATTAAAACGAGAGGGGTAAAACCGACGTTGCTGTTTACTGGAGTGGAGAAGGGATATAAAGAGGATGAGTTGGTGAAAGACATATTGAGACAGAATGAGAGGTTCACAGAAGGCCTAGAACAAGAGGACATTGAAAGCACGAGGGTGTTGGCAAAGAGGGCATGCAGGAACTGCTGGAAAGAGAATTGGATAGTGGAAGTTAATGCGAAGATATTTAGGAAACTGATGGGAATGAGAACGGTGTACCTGGACCCGGTAAGTATCTACGTAGAAGAGCATGTGAGTGTGGCAGTGTGTTATAGGTGTTGCCATTATGGGCACGTCGCCAAGAACTGTCGAGAGAAGGCTGCGTGTAGTAAGTGTGGGGGAGCGCATGAAGGGAAGAACTGCGACGTGCAGAAGAATCCAATAAAGTGTGTGAATTGTATGAGAGTGGGGTTGAAAGAAAACAGACACACGGCCCTGGACCCTAGATGCCCGGTATTAGTGAGACGAATAGAGCTGCAGAAACGACGTGTCATTTATGGCTAAGTTTCTGCAGTTGAATCTTGGAAGAGGGATGAATGCGGCGGCGCTCCTCCGGAAACGGGCGGAGGAGATAGGAGCTACGATTGTTTGCATGCAGGAACCACCAAGGAAGGAAGGAGCATGGAAGGGTGTAACGATCTGGTTCGTCGTTACAAGGATAAATATCGTTTAAGACAATAGAGGGTAAGGCAATGTTCGTGTAAATAAACAACATAATTTTACTAATGGGTTTTCTTTTTTTTTTTTAGTGAATTCATAAAAGCAACTCAAATTAGACAACGGTATTCTCTTATATTTTAAACTTTACTCGCCGACAAGTATTGGAAATACCCCAAAAATATCAATTAAAACTTTGTTGACATGACCACTACCAGGTGTAAGCATTTATTTGGCAGCAACCTTTAAAACTTCGAGTCACAAATACCGTCTACACTTGAAGTAATGTTGGAAGGTTATAATCGTCTGAGTTTTGTTACATTAAGTTGGACAGCCACTGCAAAATTTAATAACTTTCATGGAAACTATCAGTATTATTGTTTTGGTGAGCCATTTTCGAGGTTATGTCATTGTCATTTCTCCCTGCTATACATTGCGCTCTACAGGTGTGCGCACGAAGGTCGGCAGTCAGACCACTGCCTTGCCAATTAGTTGCACTAATTGGCAAGGGTGGCTGAAAGGCTCATTTTGTTGAGTTGCCTGCCTGCATCTAGAATTAGGGTTCTTGAGCAACCACGCTGAATAACGGGTTCACGCGGGAGATTTTTAAAGGGTTAATTTTAGGGGTGTTAGCTATAGGATAAATGGTTGAATTGACTACAACAGGTGGTTGTAGGCAAGCAGTCGTTGATAGTATCAGTAAGGTTATCGGTTTTAAAAGAATATGGTTAAATACTTTGTGTGGTTGATCATATAACGTTAACGTTACGACATCTACTTGGCGGAAGCTCTCTTGTGATCTTTCGAGAGAATTCTTACCGGAGGTTTGGTTCCTTGTCCGGATCTGAGGATGGTTCTTTTTCAAGTGAGACGAAGTAAAGCTAAGACAAAACGATTTTCTAGTAATCCACTTTGTTTATGGGAGTTAAAGTTTTAGTTTTACCAGTGTTTTCTTAAAGTTGGGTAGTTGGGTTGAAGTGGTTCAATCCAACCTGAGATTTAGTTTCGTGTGAGAAAATACAGCCATGTGTCAGGGATAAATATTCGTCTCAACTGAGAGTCGCCATTTTACACTAAATCGGCGTGATTTTACAGATCGAGAGATAGTCCACAGGTAGGTTTTCTAAGTGTATTTGTCCATTAGTTTAGCAATGTAAATATTCCCTCCCTATGGAATTTAATGGAATTTATTGGGTATTTTGTTCTTTTAAGGGATTCTCTGGTACCGGTTATTTTCTTTGTTGTCTGGATGTTATCATGGCGATATCAACGATTGATCCTAGGAGCCCTCAACTAATCTAAGGAGGTGTGAATTAGAGTGATTGAGTAAGTCCGTTCCTTTTATCTTATTTTTTTTTTAATATTTCAGGGTGCCAATTCTGGGTTAAAATTCCGATCTCTACACCGTCCTGCGGTTGTGTGGCGAAGATTATCCTCGCGTTTGAGGGGATTAACCACTTACGACTGTCATGGTTCTCTTTTATACCTTTTTATATTCATAAAACAAAATTTGATTCTCTTTTATATCTTTTTATATTCATAGAACAAAAATAATAACGATAATCAACAAAACCTGAGGCATGTAAATAGCCTAGCGTGAAGGTGATCTATTCTCGAACAATAACTCGGTTAATCAAATTTTAAATGCCATACGTTAGTAAAGAAAGTTTTCTCCCCCTCCACTACGCTTACGTAATTGGCAGTAGTCGGAAAATGGGAAGTAATAAATTATAAGGACCGATTTGTTTTGTTTTATAAAATGCACTTTTTCCTAATTTATTTGGTTTTTTGACCGTTTTTTTTTTCGGTAACAGGACTGCTTGAATATTCGGTAAAACACCACCTTGAGCTATGGTAAACCCCGGAAAGAAGCTTATTCAATTCTTCGTCATTTTCGATGGCCAGCTGTAGATGCCTCGGAATAATACGAGCCTTTTTATTATCTCGTAAAAAAATTCAAACTTTCTACTAACACACTTTTTTTCTCTCCAAATTTCAAATCTGTCGACAAAATGATGTAAAATTTGTTTAGAAAAAATAATAAATAAAATTCCTAGACGTGTTCATTTTCTTCTTAGGAGGGGCACACCAAAAATTCAACTTTTTTTCGCAAATTACAAAATGATTTTTTTCTTTACCAAAACATTCTGTGGACTCACTATTAGAACCCCTAAATTTGGTTAGGGTCCTGTAAGTAGGAACAGAGATATACAACTTCGAAATTTCACCAGCCGCCACTGCAAAAGAGACCTATCATATTCCGTACTCACCAAAATCGTCTGGTGCCCTAAAGAAAGCCGCAAAAGGGAAGTTATGGACCAGATTACAAATGTGAGAAGTGTATTGAAGACGGCAGAAAGTTCATTAAAAAAGGTAGAAGAGGCTGCATCATCGCCAGCAAAAGGTATACTTGCTTGTATTCAATATTATTGGGTATTTAACTTAAAATTAGCTTAGCATTAAAAAATTACATTACAAAATTTGATGATTTTCTGTACTTATTGTTCGAAGTACAGTTAATAAAATCGTGCTACTCATTAACAATATAAATGTGTCTTGAATAGGAAACTGGCCCTTAGGCTGAGTATTAGATGTACGATGTTTTTGTCCACTGCTGTGCATTAAATAATATAAACTGTGTTGATTCTGCAGTAGGTTCTTTATGAAACATTTTTTAAATATTTAGTAATAAAGCAAAAGTGTTTTAATTAAAAAAATAAATATCACCTCTTTGTCACATGTCACCTTGTTTTTTTTTAAACAAAATTCACTCACAGACTGATATATCTCAGCTACCTTTATATTTTCCGTCTCTAAAGCTAATAAATTATTTTAAAAAATCTGTCTAGAAAGCAGTTTAAAACTAAAACTATGATAAAGTTGTGATGTTAATAAGTACAGTCGAAGGTCTACCACCATTATTAACCCAGTTTTGTATTAGTTTGTGGACTTCCAACTGCACTTAATAAATATTGTTGCCTTCACACACTATAGAATCTTTAAATTACAGATTACCCAAAAAAAAGATGCTGAACTAGAATTACTCAGTAACATAATTGAACCCATAGAGAGGGTTTTGGCTCTGTGGAAAGATACGCTTCAACAAGGACGACTTGTTCTAAGAGCATCTTCATTAACGGTACAATAATTATTGCTAGACCGGTATGCCGCCCTTTCCACCAATATTGGACCTGATTTGGTACCAATAATATAATGTGATGTTAGTTTTCTAATTAATTTTTTAACAAATTGTAATGTGTAACACTGTCATTTTTGTTAATTTTTGATTATTTATTAACAATTTGGAATCCAAAGCGTGCAGTAAAACAATACTTACTAGGTGCGTAGCTTATAAATGAAAAAATTGTGTCCAGTAATTAATAAAATGTACTTCTTAGGCTGAAAGTGACTTTAATGTGAAGTATAGTGACAAGGCGGTTGTCATTTACAAGAAACTGCCGATATTATCAAATTCCATCCTAGCAGAGGCCAAAGCACGAAAAATTTGCGTAATCCCAGAATAAAATATTGGTAAGCATAAATTTTTGTATTTTCAAATGGGAGATTAATGCTAAAAAATTTGTTTTAAAATTTTATTATTATTGGATTAAAAATAAACAAATTGACGTTTAAGAGGCAATGGAAAATTTTTTTAAAAATAAATAAAAAATACAGGGTGTTCAAAAACTTTTTGAATTACATGAGGGGAGGTTTTTATTAAAGAAATAAAAAACACAAGCTTGCTCGCTTGCTCCCACAGACATCAACAATTAGTCAGAACTAATAAAACTACTGGAAATCGGTCGGCAGACAATCACGTTGCCGAATATATCAAAATTGATTGGCGCTGACAGGTTTGTTATTTCTATGGGAACAAAGCATGTTTTATCAATGTGGCTTCACAAATTTAAGATTCAGGTAAAAAATGGGTCTCCTAAGTGTTAAAGCATTTTAGGAGAGGTGATCAAAAAGGGCAACAGAAATGTTTCTTGATAGAGATTAATATAAATATCACTAATTACTCAACAAACTTTTAATAGTATTGTTAATAAGATGAATGTATATTTTTTGTTCATTATATTTGCCTTATTTTTAGGACCCCGTCTTAAAAGCATTATTAACTCTATCGTATCTTTTTACTACAATTACATTGAAAAGAAAAAGTGTAAATTCGCGACCCTCACGAAGTGAAATTTCAGAGAATTTTATTCTTCATATTGATAATAAATAACTTTTGTAAAACTCGGCTGTAGAGAAAAAATGTCTATATATTTCAAAGACCCTAAACTCCCAGGGGAACTTAATTGATAAAACCAGCACTACTTTTAAACACTTGTTGTTATGTATATATATATATATATATATATATATATATATATATATATATATATATATATATATATATATATATATATATATATATATATATATATTTCCAATTTCTATAAGGTAATTTATAAACGTTGGTGGAAACCAAAATCGCATCTTATCCTAAGTTATTCTTTCCCTAGCGTTAGGGAGCCCCTAAACGTGTTGGTGGAAATGGGCATACGACCCAGGTGCCTAAGTAATTTATGTAAAACTGTACAATATTAAATACTGAGTACTTGGTTTTTATTATACCCCTCAAAAAGCCCATATATTTAGGTTTCTCTGTATTTTAGAGGGATTAAATGTAATAAATAAAAACACTACTTTAAGCATCTATTACACCGGGCGAGATTAGTAGCCCGTCGCTGGCGAATAACGAGCGTAAACTACACAGGGCTAGTCAAATCGTTTACTCGCAGAGTGTTTGATTGTCGGTGGGTGGTGATTGATATAAATTAAGATGTCTGTTAAATGGAGCAGTAATGAAATTATACAGTTTTTAAAAATTTATGAACAATTCCCAGTATTGTGGAATATCAAACACAATGATTATCTTAATATTAAATTTAAGGATGTTTCATTCAAGCAAATGTGTGAACAACCGGATAACGAAAGACTTCTAAAAGGAATGGACGAAAAACAATTAAAAAATAAAATCAAAAATTTGAAAGATGTTTTTCGTCAAGAACTAGCTAAAATAGAACGAAGTAAAAAAAGTGGCAGCGGAACAGAAGACATATACACACCAAAGTTAGTATGGTTTGAGGCTGCCAGTTTTTTTGCCGAAGTTTTGTCAACAAGGCAAAGTAATTCAAATTTGGTAAGTAATTTTTTAAGATATTTATTGTATGTTTCTTATATGTATAGGTATAATTTAAAAATTATTTAAGTCAACTCCCACATTTTGCCATAGACATGGTAAAGGGTTTTCTTCTATAAAATATTTAGCGTATGAGCGTCTTACTTCTTCTGCGGAGGTCTTGTAATTATTATTACCCAAATGACTAACCGATGGCAGATTATCTTCGTGCTTCCTCCATTGTCCAAAAGTAATATTTCCTGTGTTTAGATCTTCTGTATCGACAGCACTTTCAGGAAAATAAGTATTTGGACTGCTCTTTCTCAACCAGTTGTGAAGACTACATGCAGCCAAAATAACAGTATCAATTGTAGTTAGTTTCAATTGAATTGGTCTTGAAAATATTCTAAAGCGCCAAACAAGAATGCCAAATGCATTTTCTGAAACCCTTCTTGCGCGAGAGAGTCGGTAGTTAAATATCCTTTCAGAATTATTAAGCTGTGACTTACTGCAAGGTTTCATTAAGTTTGTTCTTAATGGAAAGGCATCGTCCCCAACGATGACCGAATTTTCAGGCATATCAAGAGCGTTATTTTCCATCGAGATGTTTAAAGTACTATCTTTAAATATTGCACTGTCACTAGCTCGGCCGTTTGCGCCAATATCAATGTAAGTAAAGCAATAATCTGCGTCCACCATTGCAAACAACAGAACACTAAAGGTTTTTTTGTAATTAAAGTATACTGAACCAGACCTGGGAGGTTTTTTAATTAAAACGTTCTTGCCATCAATCGCTCCACAACATCTGGGGAAATTCCAACGAAAGAAGAAAGTGTCTTGGATTTTTTTCCATTCATTTGTTGTTGTGGGCACCTGAAACAACAAAAAATAAGTTAGTAAATTTATTTATTTTATAGATTGCGCAAAAGATAAAATAATTTCTTTACAGATTACTTTTTTTCCAGAGTCTACCCAGCTCACAAACCATATCTGAGGAAGTTAACTTTGAAACTGATCAGCCCGATGAACAACCCGATGAACAGCCCAAGCAACAAAATGTAAAACCCTCACAAGTAATGGGACCCCCTAAACCTACAAAAAGAGTTAGAAAACAGGCAGATCCAGAAATTAGTGATGCAATTAGTCAGTTGAATAGAATTGCTGAAAATGTATCAGAAAAAAAAACTGTATGACGAATTTGGGAAGTATGTAGCTGCAGAGCTCCGCCAATTGCCGCAACGGGTTATTTTATTGCAGCAGGAAATACAAAATTCTATTATACGAGTGAAGCTAGAGTGTTTAGGAAATAATGTACAGCCACCTAACTGCAGAGAGCCCCTTTATATACAACTTTCTCCATCTTTATCCTCCTAAAGTTGACCCAGTACACCTGCCTCAGCTACTTATGAAGAAAATATAGAAAATAACAAAGTTAACATTTATGCTGTTAACGATGTTCTTCAGAAAGCACTTGTAAATTCATTCTCGGGAGTATAGGCCCTTTAAATAGTTTGTTAATGAAGTAAATATTTTTCGTAAATAAATCACTTGTTTCATTAGCATTGTGTAAAAAATTAATTAAATACTAAACCTATGCCTACCTTTATATATGGCCTTAGGACCTGACCGATTGCTGCAAGTACTTCGTGTACAAACAATGAAATTGTACATTCAGGCACTCGAAATAAATATTCTAGTGATTTGAACGAATCACCAGTTGCCAAAAACCGTAGGGTTATTTCTAGTTTTGTAGCAGTTGGAATTGCCATCCTCATTTTAGTGTCTCTCTTGCGTGTCATTTCGTCAATCATTTGTAATAAAATATTAAACTGTTCATTGCCGATTCTCAAAATATTCTTGTACGCCAACGGATCTTCATCTTTTAACTGTCTCATTAAAATATTTGAAGCCCCATATATGTCTCGTTTTGAAATCCAATTCCTAACCCATATCCTCCTTGCTTTCCTCTTTTTCATTTTTAACCGTTCTTGAAGCTTTTTTTGAATAAAACGGCTGACAACAGCAATTCCTGCGCGCACTATCTCTGCCATTTTGCCTAACTATGAGCTCCGATTTATTACACACAGCGATTTCACTCGCCAGAGACTAAAATCGCGAGCTAGTAGCGATAAAAGTAGCCCGGTGCTCAACTTTACTCGCTGGGGAAAGGCGATCAGCGAGTTTACTATCAGTTACGATTACATTTGGCGACTTTTATAGCAGCTAGTAAATTCCCTGGCGAGTAGCTACTAATCTCGCCCGGTGTAATAGATGCTTAAGTAGGTGTTCGACAAGCTCTTTAATGCAGTGTTTGTCTCAGTAGATTCAACATCATAAATTATAATAATAATATATTTTTGCTTATTGGGGGGACTTACCCCCTAAAATAGACTTAAAAAGAGGTTGCATTAGTCTTTGCAGGGCTCAAGCTCAAGCAGAAGTACATGGATTTTTTTATTGTTTTTACGTTAAGTACCTCTGTTGACAACCCATTGACCTGCCATTTTGTAACTATAAATATAATAAACAGTAATAAAATAACACATTAATTGATAAGCTCTTTTATTTGCTTTAATATGTTTTAAAGAAATTCAAAACCTTATCTTATCACACCATATTTCAATTATATGACCACACCATTTTTTATTAAGTAATCAGTACCCCTAATAAGAATCAAACTTGGTTCATCTTTTCCATTTTTTTTTGTACTTTGCTTCGTTTACAATGACAACTTATTTCTTAAAAGGTTGAGCATAAGAATATGTATTTTGTTAAATAATCGGTAATGATATATACAAAATATTAAAAAATGCAAGACTAGACATATTCTAAATAAAAAATAAATTTTCAGATTAAGTGAATAAATAATTTTAAAACATATTCCTATGAAATTTTTTCGAATTAGTCTAAAAATAACTCATCAAATTATTTATGGTACATTTAGGAACACCTTACTTATATATTCTCAGAGGATTTAAAAACAAATAAGAAGAAAATTTTATGCCCAGGGATTTTTCTAAAATTTTTATTGGGTAATGTCTTAATTTTTAGAGGAAGGAATTGATGCGGAATCCCTTGAGCTGTTAGATAAGGAAACAGTTGCAATACTTTTTCCCAAAGCAGGGCCATGATTGATATTTCAAAAAAATATGCTGTAGACAAAGAAAGGAAAATATTATCTACGGTAAATAATTCAGTCAGGCATACAGATGCCAGGGCAAGGTACAAATTAATATTAATTTTTAGTTCTTCTAACATATTTTTAGTGTTCCGTCAAACGGAACACTTATTCAATCACTTCGGTGTCCGTTCATCTGTCACAGGCGATTTTCTCTAAAACTATTCGACGTAAAAATTTGAAATTTGGCCCAAAGATAGAGTGTGGTGTGGCCCAATTATAGACTTGAAGTATAAAAAGTTAAATTTTGATTCTGGGGGTAAATTGGGCAATGGAAAAAAATTTAAAGGGCATTGTGTAGGGTGTCAAATGTACGCTTATTGAAGCACCAATTCGACGATATACAGTGTGGTCCATTAAGTGTGCAACAAATGGGAAATTTTTTTATTAGTTACACAACCGAAATATAAATACCGCCAAAAGTTGGAGCATGTCCGATAACCATATCAGGTGCACTTAGAATGGCTTCAAGTAAAACAGTATACAGGGCAGGCCAAAAAATATAAAAATCGTTCACGAGTAAAGTACCCTTATTTTGAAAAATACAGAAAAACGTAAACAAGAAAAGTTGTTTAGAATTAAAAGACATGTCCAAATACAAAGTCATAGCCTTCTATTTAAAAAATATGTATTTTTTTGAAAATTTTAAATAACCCCTGTATAATGATTTTTTTGTATTCAGCTGTAAAACATTTTCAAATTAACAACAATCAAATCACTTCTGCATAACTTTTATTAAATTGAAGCAAATTTGTAAAATTTACTTAGATTTATATATTTTTTTAAGTAACCAAAAACTTCGTGTCTGTGCAACGATATTACACACAAGTTTCGAATTTCGCAAATATTCTTTAAAATAAGGCAGATACTTTTCTAATTATACTGTGCATGGTTAAAAACTAATGACCATAGGAGTCGATGCCACGTGGAATAAAAAAAATTTAAATTTTCCAAACAAATTTTTCAATAGAAGACTATGAATGCATTTGGACATATCTTTTAATTCTTAACAACTTTTCTTAATAACGTTTTTCTGTATTTTTCGAAATAAGGGTACTTTACTCTTGAACGATTTTTATATTTTTTGGCCTGCCCTGTATGCTGTTTGACTTGAAGCCATTCTAGGTACACCTGGAATGGTTATCGGACATGCACCAACTTTTGGCGGTATTTATATTTGAGCTGCGCAACTAACAAAAAAATTTCACTTTATATGACGTATTTTTTATTGCATTTTTTAAAACATTTTTTGGGAAAAACGCTTAAAAATTGCTGTCCCCAGTCACCAGAAGGATCGCTCAGAAAAATCTGAAAAAAATCATGAATATTAAGAATTAGGTGTAGATTAAGCGAAAATTGTCAGGATTGAGAAATTTTAACGCGGTCTATTGTTATAAACAATTTAATTGATTATTTCCTTATAATGCTGAACCATTGGTTTTAGAAAAAGTTTTTCAACAAAAAATATTTCTCACGGTGTAAGGAACAACTTGCACGTTTTTCAAAATTTGTAATTTGGCCCACTCAGCTCCGCGCATAAGCAATGTTGTACGGTGTTGGTGCCGTCGGCGTCGGCGCGGGTCGCGCGGCAGATGGACGGAGATCGGGCGGCCGAGGCTTGCTCAGGTTAAGTGGGGGCTGATAGCACGGAACACTAATTTTGCAAGTATAGATTGCACCTGACTGATTTTTTTTTAGTTTTTGGTTGGTTTGTAATTATAGTTTTTTTATTAGGTGCATTTGTCTTGTGAATTACTCAGGGGTTAGAGATCTATGTCTTATTAAATTTTGGTGTGAGCTAGTATCTCATTTTTTGACACAGTGTTACTTCCTTGTTTTTATTTATCTCTAGTGTATAATATGCGTGGATAATACTAATTTATATAATAGGTCACTTTTTTGTTTTGTTCGTATTTTGTTAAACTTGTATAGGTACATTAAATTGAATCTCATTAACTTCTACGAGCCCTAACACCTAAATGTTCGGACGGGCTATTTTATATATAATTAAAATTGTTTTTGAGTACCACACCAGAATTTTAAAAATCCACATAAACATAATTATTAAATAAAATGTTTTAAACAATATATTATTCCATATTTTGATAATTAACAATCCGATGGTTTACAAAATAATTTTAATGATTAGTTAACAAAATTCGCTGACAAATTAATGTTCGGACGAGATTCTTTTTATTCATTAGACACAAGCAAGCTTTGAAAATCAACTGCCAACTGTCACTATGCATGAGTTAATGCATTTTATGACATTAGCAACACCATATTTTATTAACATAATGGCTCGCGGAGTTCCAACCGATAAAAAAGTGCGCGAAATTATAGTTCGACAATATGCTTGCGGTAAATCAATGGAAAAAATAGCAAATGATCTCAATATGTCAAAATCGACAATTGGAGATATAATAAACATATATGGAGAAACGGGAAACATCAATGTCCGTGGTAAAACTTCTGGGCGACCAATGATTGTGACAGAAAGAAAAAGAGAATTCTCGTTAAAATCTGCAAGCAAAAAAGAAGAAGTATTTTACGAGATGTTAGGGCACAATGGAACCAAGAAGCAGATACAAATGTGTCTACGGAATGTTGCCGACCATAGATACACAAGTCTGGTTATGGATTTTACAAGGTAAATATGATTTATGACCAACAAACAAAAATGATAAAAATCATTATTATTATTATCGTCAAGCGTAATCTAAAACAATTTTTATTTTTAGTCGAAAGAAAAGCCACTGCTCACTGACGCCCAAAAGAAGAATCGCCTTATCTGGGCAAAATCCTAAGTAAATTGGACCGAAAAAGACTGGGCCAAAGTAATTTTTAGCGATGAATCCAAATTTGATGTTTGTGTTGGTGATTTTCGGAAACCAGTCATTAGAACAAAATCTGAAGCATTCCATAAAGACTGTATTAAGCGCACTGTAAAATTTCCACAGGGAGTCATGATTTGGGGTTGTATGTCAAGTAATGGTCTAGGCAGGCTTGAGTTTGTGGATGGTAAATGCGAAAAAATATCAAGATATCTTGGAAAGAAACTTAGTACCAAGTGCGATGGAGCTTTATGAAAATGGAAATTTTATCTTTCATCGGGATGGTACGTCATGCCACACGGCCAAAACTACCAAAAAAATGGTTTGGGGACGATCAAATTCGCGTCTTGTCGTGGCCCTCGAGCAGCCCCGACTTAAATGTCATAGAAACGCTGTGGCATCTCATGAAAGGGTCCTTGAGAAATAGCCCCAAGCGAACGATTCCAGCACGCAAGGCCAAACTCCAAGAGATTTGGAATTCATTTACACCAAACTACTGCAAATCGTTAGTGGACACTATGCCAAAAAGGATAAAGGCAGTAATAGCTGACAAAGGTGACGTTACGTCATATTAATTTCCCTACATAAGTTCATTCATTAATTTTGTCCGAATATTTACTTGTCGTTATATTTTGTAGTCTCTTATTAAATATTTATATAAATAAGTGATTTTAAAATAAAATTTATTCTAAAAAGACTATTTTAGTTTGTTTATGAAAATAATCATAATATGTTTGAGCTGAAAAATCCTAAAACAAAAATCTAAAAAGGTAAATAATATATTTGAACATATAAGGGGTCGTCCGAACAATTAGTTGTTAGGGCTCGTATAATGCTACGTGACAAAAAAAATGTTGAAGTGCTTTTTTTATATTTCTAGTTCCTTTTACTAAAAATACGGGTTTTTTAAAATTATTGACCAATCATATTTTTCGTGGTTAAATATTTTGAAAACTGAAAACTCGCATTTTCATTTTTTTGCATAATTCACAATGTTAGATAGCTATAGAATTTTTTTGTTTTATTATGTCTTAGACCATTTCGATTTTATAAAGCAGTTTCACGGATCTATCGCTAGAAGGGGTGTTAAAACCTATTATTTCTGAACCAGTGACCAGATTTGGACTACTTTTTGTGAATTTACAACATTTTTAACAAAAATCAAAGCAATTGTTGGGCTCCCTGTTTTGAATTTTAAAATGATTTTCGGACTGTTTTATTTTTAAAGAAGAATTCTAAGTAATTACAAAAAGTAGAAAATGTAGAAAATTGTATTTATCATTTAAATGAACATATCGCTATTTTTATACTATATGTACATATACCGTTTTATCAAAATCAATAAAAAAAGGTACTTAATCATTATTTAAAAATTTGTCCCACAGTCTAATGTATACGGCATTTAAAGTTAATGAAAGCATATTTTCAGGCACACCTCATTAACATTCCCTCTCCTTCTTACGTCTTCTGATACACTAACTGTAAATAGTGGTGACTCTATTGAAATAGAAATTGATGATACATTTGAAAAAAAATTTGATTGCGATGATAACTTACCCATTGAGCAGGATGATGATACTATGTGTTTAGCACCCAAAAGACAAAAGATTTATGATATTGCTGATATATTTGATGGCGTAAGTTTTATTTTTTTAAAGTTTGATTTTGGTTTTTAAAGTTTATTTTTAGGGTTTGAAAAATGTCCTAAATAAAACTATCGAGGGTAAAATCGTCCTGATGAGAAAAAACAATCTTAATATCGCCAGACAGCGACTGGTAAAAGAAATAATAAACTTTTTGATTGTAAAACTGGGGGTCGAGGGGTATGTAAAAACCAACATTCAAATTTTTTACAAAAATATTTTAAAAGTTATTGGTCGTTTTTTAAAATTTTAACAAATATGCGCTTAGAAAAGTCTTGTTAGTTTATTTTGTAAAAAACGCATTTTTTTATCACATTATCTAATATGTTATAATTTTAGTGTAAGAACATTTATGCTTGAATACGCTGCTGAAGAAATTTCTAAAATTTTCCCAAATGAAACAAAAGAGACATATTTTATGCCATAAAGTAAAGTAAAGTAAAGTATATATTCGCTTTTCAGAATATGACAACAATACAAAGTATGATTAAAACATTACAACAAGCACGTCAATATTTGTAAATACACAACATAGAAATATATCACATAAATATAACGTCACCCGTCATTCACAATCTAAAATCTGCTGACAATAATAAACAAATACATGTACAATAGACGGATCACACGTGTACCTTAATTAAAGAATTCACCCGCCGAATAAAAACATTTATCTATAAAGAATAAAGAATGTTCTGACCTTGCTTAAATGTCGGCCTAGGCTTAGTTCGTGCTCCTTTTTAATACAAAGTATCAGAGACACAGTCTCAATCAACACGCTAAAACTCATATATTACGGGTTATTCCAGTCGGTGATGCCGTACAATGCTACCAGGTCTCACGATTTATCGTTAGATCTCACGATATTGCCTTTAATCTCACGATCCCACGATATGATGAATAATTCTCACGATTGTTAGGTTTTCCTAAAAAAAAAATGATAATAAATAATATTATAATTTGTAATTGACATTTTTATAAAGTGTACATTAATTGTACTGGTTACTGTTCAATTAGCCTCCAGAAATTAACCCTGACAGACATTCGACGATCGGACCGGCCTGCGCGTCGGCGTAAATTAGGCTTGGCCGGGCCGGGGAATCCCAGTATTTTACAGACCAGATAATACCGTGACAATTTCAAATAATACGATCTTCTGGTTTCTGGTAGGCAATTGCTTATTCCTTCTGATTTATTGTAAGCATTGTATAAATAAATACAAATATTATTTGAGTTTTTTTTTACTACAAACAAACTGTTAAGATATCTGGTAGTGACAGCGATGATAAAAGTGATTTGGATGCACCGTCAACTTCAACAAAGAAGAGAAAATATTTACCAAACAATCAAAAATACAAAGAAGAATGGGAAAAGGATATGAAGTGGATATCAAAAAGTAAAAGAGGCCCACTTTTCGCATGGTAAGTAATTTCTTAATTATTGAGAAATACTAGTTTATATTGTGTTAATTTTTAAGGTGTAAAGCATGTCATTGTGACCTTAAAATTATTCATGGCAAAAATGATATAACAAAACATGGTGAAAGAGACAAACACCAAAAGGCGATTAAAGCAGTTGCTTCACAACCAACTGTTTCATCATTTTTTGTAAAAGAATCTGCAGAAAAAGATATAGAATTAAAGGCCAAAGAAGGTGAAATTAGACTAGCGGCATTTGTTGCAGAACATAATTTATCCATGAGAGTAATGGAACATCTCCCCGGGTTATTACGTGCAGTTTGTAGTGATTCGACTATAGCAAAAAAAATTAAATGTGGACGAACCAAAGTGAAATCCATAATTACAAACGTAACAGGTCAAAGCGAGAGGGAAAGAATAATTACCCTAATGAAACTCAATAAATTTAGTATCATTGCAGATGAGTCCACTGACAAGTCCTGCACGAAAATTTTTTGTTTGGTCGTACGTCTCAAAGAAGGGGATGACAGTATTAAAGATCATTTATTGGCCTTGATTCCCAGTAGTGTGTTATGTCACTTTGTAAATACAAGGAAGCTCCCAATCCTACCACTTTTCACCATTCCAAATCCCCCCACTCCCTACCAAATCCACCCACTCCCTACCAAATCCACCCACTCTTCACCCTACCAAATCCTACCACTCTGATATCCATTCCAGCTTCCAAAACCATTCCTCCCCCCACTCTTCACCATGCCAAATCCCCCCACTCTTCTCCATACCAAATCCTACCACTCTAGCAAATCCAGCTCCAAATGAGCTTCCAAAGCCATTCCCAATCCACCCACTACCTACCAAATCCACCCACTCTTCACCCTACCAAATCCCCCCACCCCCTACCAAATCCCCCCACCCCCTACCAAATCCACCCACTCTTCACCCTACCTTATATAAATTCCTTAAAGCTATAATAAAACAAAATTCACAACAATGTCTTTGGCAGTACCTATTGATTATTCATGGGACACAGAACAGTGCGAAAGCTATAATCCACAATAGTACATAGAAAAGAATTTAATTTTAAGAAAACCTCCACCTAATCTCTCCAAAAAAGGAAAAAAGAAATTTCGAGAAGCAGAGCGTAAAAGGATTCAAGAATTGGAAGCAGAAAATTATGTCTTGCCCAACAGCAAATGTAATGTTTAGTCATGTAAGCGGAAAGAAAACCTTGGAAGATTTTACGACAGATGAACTAAAAGTGTTACCTTTGGATTATCTAATTAATTATACAGACCCTTTGGAGCTCTTGGATGTATGGGGAAAATTACCAATGTCTTATAAATCAAGTTTTAATCTTCGAAGTAAATTGCCATGTTTTTTTCATTATAATCGTCCTGACTGGAACACACACTTCGATGGCCCCCCTGTATCCCAGGAATCATGTTTCATGTGCAATAGAAACATAAAGTAGACTAATGTAGATAAACATTTACTTGTATTTTGATAAATCTATTTTTATAAATACCAAACAAATTTCATTGGATTCAGTGATTCACTTTAAAGCATCCCACCACTCTTCACCCCATCACTCCCCCTTCTCTCCCCACCATTTTACCCCTCTTCTCTCCCCACCACTTTCTCCTCTCCATATCCCACCGCTTCCCTCCACTCCATATTTAAAGCAATACCGAATGATTCCTTGTTAGTTATGTATCCTCAGTGGTTAGTTGACTTAGCTTTGGTATTATATTAAGGTATCATTGTTTAGTTTGCAAAATCCTAATTTTTAAGAGTAATAGCGCTTGTATACAGTATTGTGCAAAGTGTTGGGAGCTGAGACCAGTTAAAATATCCCAAGAATTTTTATAAAAGAATTGTTGAATAAGTATCAGTGTTTTCTGCTTTTTTGTTCAGTTCTCAAGATGTATCAGTGCAGTGATTGTAACAAAACTTTTACTCAGAAATCAAATGTGTATAGACATAAAAGAGAATCATGTCAATATAGGCCATCTTGTTCTCGTGAAAAAAGAAAGGCTAATACCCAGGTATGTGATGTGTAATATTGAAGAATTTTTTGAAGAAGTGAAACAAAAGTTTATTAGTTTTGATTTTCAGAACAGTTAGCTAAGCATAGGTGTGTTAAGATTAATGTAGAACTATTTGATCAATATCTCCTACAAACAAAAGAGACAATCGAAACTAAATCGTTTAACACAAAAAATAAGATCATAACTTCAACAACAGATTTATCTGATATTTATAAGAAGTTTTTGTCTGAAATTAAAAAGAAGGTAGCAATATTCACAGAAAATGGATCAGGTTGGGCGTTGGAAAAAATATTACATTTGGAGCTTAACATAAACAAGTATAATCCAATCAGAGCGTCATCGTATATCCCTTTACCAAAACAAATTGCAAATAAAAAAGCTGTTATTAACATTAAAAATAATGATTTATATTGTTTCGGATGGAGTGTGATAAGTGCATTATTTCCAGCTGAAATTAATGTAGATATAATAAGTTCATATCCAAATCCTTTTGATTTTTTAAATTTTGAAGGAATAGAGCTTCCTGTAAAATTGAAAGATATACATAAATTTGAATCGCTTAATCAAATATCTATAAATGTTTACGGTTTGGAGAGTGTTTATGAGGATAATAAATTTAAATATGAAGTAGTAGGTCCTCTACATTATACGAGTATAAAACTTCCAATATATGTTAACTTGTTGATTATAAATGATGGGGAAAACAATCATTATTGTTGGATTAAGAACATGTCTAGATTAGTATCATCTCAGATTAAAGGTAGACATTTAAAAAAATATTTTTGTGATGGATGTTTAATTTATTTTACCTCGATGGAAAAATTAAAACAACATCAATCACATGATTGTAATCATTTGTTTACAAAAATTCCTACCAATGATATCAAAATTAATAAGTATGGTCAGCATATACCAGAAAATATTCTACAGTTTGAAAATTTTCAAAAACAACTAAAAGTTCCATTTGTTATATATGCAGACTTTGAATGTTTTTTAAAACCTTTGGAGTTTGATCAACCAGATAATGAAGAGGATTCATATACTTTAAATACATTTAAACATGAACCTTATGCTTTTTGTTATTTAATTAAATGTTCATATGATGATTCTTTGTCCGTATTAGACTACTATTTTGGTATGGACGCTGCTGATGAATTTTGTAAACGAATTGACGGTCATGTACATAGAATTTATAATGAACATCTTAAACCTGTAGTGAAAATGCTTCCTTTATCAGATGAGGAAGAAGTAGCTTATAAAAACAGCACAATTTGTCATATATGTAACGAAAAACTTGAAGAAAATGAAAAAGTAAGGGATCACGATCATTTAACTGGTAAATTTAGAAATGCAGCTCACAGTATCTGCAATCTAAATTTTAAAATTCCAAATTTTATACCCATCTTTTTTCATAATTTAACTGGTTATGATAGTCATTTATTTGTTAAACAACTGTGTTGTGAAGAAGATAATATTGATGTACTTGCACAAACTAAAGAAAAATATATTTCATTTTCAAAATCCATATTTGTTGACAAAGTAAAAGATAAAGACAATAAAGAAAGAAATATTTTTATAAAAATGAGATTTTTAGATTCATTCCGTTTCGTTGGTTCCTCTTTGGAAAAGCTTGGTGAAAGCTTGGAACCAAATCAGTGTATTGAGATTAAAAAACATTTTGAAGATCCTAACCACTTCAATGAAATTCGGAAAAAAGGTGCCTATCCTTATTCTTATGTCGATTCTGTCGAAAAATTACAGGAAAATCAACTTCCAAGTATTGAACATTTTTATGATAAACTTAAAGATGAACCTATGTGTCCATCAGATTACAATAGAGCAATTAATATTTGGAAATTGTTTAATTGTCAAAATCTTATGGATTATACCAAAATTTATTTATTGTCAGATGTTCTCATACTGACAGATTTTTTTGAAGCATTTCGAAATGTATCTCTGAATAATTTTAAGCTAGATCCTGCACAGTATTATACATTACCAGGTTTAAGGTGGGATTCAATGTTAAAAATGACTAATGTTAAATTAGAATTATTAACGGATATAGATATGATACATTTTTTTAAAAATAATATAAGAGGTGGTGTCTGTCATTGCAGCGTTCGAAAAGCTGAAGCTAATAATCCATTCTTGAAAAATTATGATCCAAGCAAACCAAATTCATTTATAATGTATTTAGACGCAACTAACTTGTATGGACATAGTATGAGACAATGTCTCCCCGTAAGTGATTTTTCTTGGTTGAACGATGAAGAAACTGAAAAACTTGATATGATGTCTATATCTGATGATGCTGAATTCGGGTTCGTTCTTGAAGTAGATTTAAAGTATCCACAACGTTTACATCAAGAACACAATGAACTACCCTTTTTGGCTGAAAATATTTGTGCGCCAGGTTCAAAACAAAAGAAATTAATATGCAATTTAAACCATAAAGAAAAATATGTTATTCATTATCGTAATCTTAAACAGGTGCTTAAAAACGGATTAAAACTAACTAAAATTCATAGGGTTATTAAATTTAAACAAGCTGCATTTCTTAAACCATACATCGATTTAAATACCGAAATGAGGAACAAATCTAAAAATAAGTTGGAAAAGGATACTTATAAATTATTTAATAATGCCATTTATGGTAAATCTTTCGAAAACATTGACAAACGAGTTGATATTAGATTAATCACACACTGGGAGAACATTGGTAAAAAGCAAGGAGCGCAATTTTAAAGATCGGTTAGTTTTTAATGAAAACTTTGTCGCAATACAAATGGAGAGAGTAAAGATAACTTACAACAAACCGGTTTATGTTGGTTTCACAGTCTTGGAATTATCAAAAACCGTTTTATATGATTTTTATTATGATTATATTAAAAGCAAGTATGGAGACGAAGCAATTTTGTTATATACGGATACAGATAGATTAATTTTAAACGTAAAAACGGAAAATTTTTATAAAGATATGCAAGACAATTTAGATAAGTTTGATACTTCTAATTATATTGAAAATAATATACATAATATAACTAGGAACAATTCTGTATTAGGGCGAATGAAAGATGAGTTTGCGGGTAAACCAATTTTAAGTTTTTATGGGACGGGAGCTAAAGCCTACTGTGTAAATTTAGGAGAGAAATCTGAAAAAAAGGCGAAAGGAGTTAAAAAATATGTTATAGGAAATTCCATTACTAAACAAGATTATAAAGATGTAGTTGAAAATTCTGAGATCAAATTTAGAAAAATGAATATTTTTCATTCAATTTTACATGACATGTTTACACAATTAAAAAATAAGGTTGCTTTGTCTCCAAAAGATGATAAACGCTATATAATTCCAGATTCTTTTAGAACTTTAGCTTGGGGACACAAGCATATAAGTATTTTGGAAGAGAAATCCAAGACTGATGATGACCAAGTTAATAATGTAATTGATATTCTAAAAGATTTAGTCCATGATGAATATAAAACATAAGAACCCTGGAAAAATATTTTATTTTGAAAAGGGCTCTGCTACCAGTAGGAGTTCTATTTCTATCAGCATTCGTTAACAATACTTTGTTCATACAAGTTGATCCTAATGTTCGAGAAGCATTTATTTGCCTATCTGTTAATAATGTAAATAATGACAGTTGGCCTTCAACATGGAAAAGAATGAATATAAATAATGGTTTATTTACCTACAAAATAGATGATAATATTATAAATGATTCTACCATTGTACAGTATAAGTTAAGATTATATTATTTCAATAAAACTTCAATAGTGACACAGGAATGGAATCAGTTGTATAGAACATCTTGTATAGAAGAATGCAATGTAAATGTGTGTGTAGCATTATTGAGTATATTGTTAGTAGTGTTTATATGTACTATGGGATATATATTATTCAAAGTATATTTCTATTATAAATAAAATTCTGGAGTCAATAAAAAAAGGTTTTTATTCATAACAATGTCTATAATTATATAACAATTTTACGTTTGCTAATGCACAATGCCATGGATTAACATTTTTGTGAAAATAACATTCTGGAATTTTCTTAAATCTACTTAATTTTGGTTCTTGACCAATGGGAATAGCGTATATCAAATCTTCATCCAAAAACTTTTTTAAGTAGTTTATTTTTTCATTCCCTTTTACGTAAATTTTGGGCGATTGGTAAACCTCTAACACATGCTTTAAAATATTATCAATTTCATTAAGTTCTATATTTCCAAATTCCCATTTTAGTCCATGATACTCTTCGGCCCATTTAACCAGTTTCATATCAGGAGCAGATAACATATTTTTTTGAAATGGCGATTTAAACAGATAATTTGAGCAACGAATCCCATCATAAATCGCTAATTCTTTTGGAATGTATCCAAAGGAACAGTTATATCCTTGAATGTCGATAAAAAGTTCTGTCTTACACGCATTCATGGTTAGTCGCTAAATGATGTTTAAATCTATAAGATTAGTGTTTAAATCCTCCCACCACTCTTACTATCCCCACTACCACGCTTACTATCCCCACAACCACGCTTGCTTATTTAAGCAGTCACCCACAGTTCTACTCTCATTATTTCAAGCAAGCATCTGAAAATGTATCAACCAGCAGGAAACCAAAAAGAGTTTAGTAAGAAGCGCAATGCAGCTCTCATCAATGAATCCATCTACTACATCAACAATTCCAAATCCAAATGGGTCAGCATTGGATTTTCCTTAGAGAGAAAATATATTCCTGTTGTTAAACTCTGTGGATACAATTTCAATCAAAATGTGATTTTTAATGAAGATCAATGGATTTATTCCAACAACACCGGGTGGCAACCCATGAAGGTAAATGGTTATGAGATTCACTTTGTGTTTATTGGTGATGCAAGAATAATTAAGATTACACAAGATGGTAATGAGGTATTTTTAGCTGGTGACACCATAAATGAATTAGTGAACTTGACAAATTTAATCAAATATCGTTTTGATATCTTAAAAAACCAGGAATTTTCCAAATACTATAATATTTTAGTTAGTGAAATCTCTATGAAAAATGGTGATTTGTTAAAAAATGTATATGATGTTATTTCACCTATGGAAAATAGTTTAAATGTTTGCTGTGTTTTAGAATTATTAAACTTTTATTCAGATTGTGCTGTGGAGGATGTAGAAATATTTGCATGTAATGAATTTGTAAAGAGTTGTATTGAAAATAAAAATTTATAAACATATTTTTCTTTTTATTCCTCCCACCTCCTAAATTAATATTTAAAGCTCTGAACTTACTTTAAGTCTGAACATTCTCCAACAAGATGTGGTTAGCATATACATCTCAACGAGTAGCATATAACCTAACAAGTGCTATAGAGAATCTATCGCAACACTTTAGTAATTTAGAATTTGATGAGCATGAAGCCGAGTATGGATTCGAAAACTTCTATACGTATGAGGAATGTATGGAATTGGCAAGAAAGTATGAAAAACTGCAGAAGCCTGTAACATATATTTACATTCTTCTGATATAAGAACTTTTCTGCAAGTCATAAAGGAAATGGGATTTGAGGAGCATTTGGATGAAGTAAAGAAGTTTTTGTCACCTGAAATTATTCAAGAAGCGTTTGAAACCTAATTTATAACAAATAAAAAAACTTTATTTCATTTATGTGCTTTATTCAATCATTAAATAATTATTATATAAATTGTATACATTAGTAAGTGCGCATATACATGGTGATTTAGAATGATAAAAACAATGAGCTTCTGCTTCTTGTAATTTTGGATTTTCATCAAGTTCAATGACTGGTTTTAATGAATATTTTCGGATGTATTCGGATTTCCCTCTCCCTTTCACATAAACTTGATCCACCTTTTCTGTTAAATTCTTGATTATAACAGAAAACTTGTGAATTGGTGTATATCCTTCATTCCACGGGATACAGTGATGATTTTTCATTAACCACACAGCTTGTTTGTGTAAGTCAGGCGGCAGGTATTTTAGATCAAATGGTGCTTTAAAAACATAGTGGCAAGTCTTGCTTCCATCATAGGCAGCCAGTTCTTTGGGAATAAACTTCTTATTTTCTATATTAAATCCTTGCACATCAACAATTAGTAACCTCATAATTTAATAAGCGAAAATTGTTTAATCATAGATTTCTTGTCGGAATATTCTTGTAGTTGTTGTTTTAATTTTTTCAGCTCTTCTAAAAAGTAGGATACTCGAAGTTCCAGTTCTTCACCCATAATGGTACGAAAGAATAGTAGAGCATTGATTTTATATAAACTATTAGACATGCGCTTTAAAGTTGTCTAACATTTTTGGATAATGGATTGTAGCTAAATACGCTCTCATGCATAATAAGACAATAGCAGTGCATACACAAGCTGAACGACCAACATTTTACGTAGGATTGCACGATGCAATATCTAGGTCTCAACCTACGCAGACTGCGTACACTCCTATGTTGCGCATTTGGTGCAACTGCCTGCTCGTCGTCACTGGAATAACCACTATCCGAACTTGATGACATCTTGGCAATAATAACCTCATAATTTAATAAGCGAGAATTGTTTAATCATAGATTTCTTGACAGAATATTCTAGTAGTTGTTTTAATTTTTTCAGCTCTTCTAAAAAGTAGGACACTTGAAGTTCTAGATCTTCACCCATAATGGTAGGAAAGAATAGTAGAGCATTGATTTTATATAGTCAGACATGCGCGTTAAAGTTGTCTAACATTTTTGGTTAATGGATTGTAGCTAAATACTTTGTCATGCATAATAAGACAATAGGCAGATATTTTGTCTTTAAGATCATCATGTAATTCAAACTCAACTCTCATAACAATAGGCCCGGATTCAATTGTTTCTTTCTGATGTGAAGAATCGATATATACGATAGGAGCATAAGTATTAAATTCCTTTGGAGAAAAAATGGGCTCAGGTGTTAATCCATAGTAAGATTTTTGAAATTGTGAAAACATTTCATATAATGATGCAAATTTATTTTTAGCAAAGTCTAAATATAGATCGTTGTAGGGATATCTCTCAGAGTTTAAAAATACTTTGATGTTTCGTAATTTAACGTTGGAAAATAAAGACATATCAGTTGTTGATTTACCTCTTAAGTCTTTTTGAAAAGCAATTGCTACATGACGTGGGGTATTAACTTTCGTAGATGTTTTGACAGGCCAGTTATGACGATTAGTTTTTAATAATTCTGGGTATTCAATCAGTTCCCAACTCCGGAAAGCGATTATTATATCAGTATTCTTATTAATTATTTTAGATAATGCCAATTCTTGAGGAATAGCTACTGAAATGTGAGGTATATTCCAAGTTAGCTTTGTAAGCTCAATTTTTGGATTTTCGTCTGCAGTATTAATTGTTGCATTTTTGTCTGAATTATCGCGTACTAAAATAAGTTCTTGTTTGGCATTTAAAATAATTTTTTTGTAGTCTTCAAAAAACCCCATTAAGAATTTAAGGGGAATGCAAACATTGAATAATCCTGTTGTTGCATCAACAACTTGTGAAGATTCCATAGGAAACCAACCTGCGTTTTGAAGTTTATTAGATTCATTTTTATTATATGACAAATATCCCTTTATTGTTGAAGTTAACCCAACATCTGTAACTGAATCTATTGTAACACCGTTTAGTTGATAACGCATTTCTTTAAAAAGGAATGCAATCCCATTGTTTATCAATTTTAATGTATTTGAGACAGTATTATTATCTTTTGTTAGTTTACCCTCTATGTAAAGAAAGCTTTCGGAAGGAAGAGTATACTTGTCTACTTCATGAACAGGTATTATAATTTCATCATTATTTTCCAATTTAGTAGGTAGGTATGGTTCATAACCATGAACTTCGGAATGCACAATTGAATTATCTATAAAAAGACCTTCTGTTACGTTAAGGACATCCATTATACTAAAACTTTTAAACCTAGAGATTTCAAAAAGCTTATATTTTCAGGTGTTATCCCTTGTGTGTTTCTTCTTCTACTAATCTTTGGTTTACGATGTTTAGCCTTCTTATAGTTTTAAGTAATTTTTGTGGGTAAATTGAAGGTTTTTCTATTATAAAGGATAACCATTATACTTCTTTTATATGCAACCTTATAGTTACAGTCTCGTTTCGAAAATCAGATTCAAGATTTAAATCTTGGTCTATTACCTTTACTGTTATTTTATCTATTACTTTTACTGTAACAGGAAAATAAATAATATTTTGGGGACTTTCTATTATTTTAAATCCAGGGCTAACATTAGGGAAAAGCTGATGAATAATGTGTACTGGCTTTCCGTTCAGATAGGAACCTTCTGCGATACTGCAGTCTATGCATAAAGAATTAACTTTTATAATCTCTGCTGGATTTTCCGATGTTCTTGGAACTCCATCACCAGATATAATCCCATTTTTAAAACCCAAAAGCTTTCCTATTGTACCATCTTTAAAAATAATATCCGTAGTAGACTTTATTGTTAATTTTAATGTGTTGTTATTTGCATAGAGGTGAAATGAAATATTTCTTTTTTGGAATTCAGCCTGTAAATATTTATTAACATCGTCCATTTCATAACTTCCCGTAGGAATTGTTAAAAATTCATTATTTTTTCCAAAATATACTTTATTATTACTTTTATCAATATTTGGTATTGCATTAAAAGTTTCAAAGTTGGTAAGTCCGACGACATAGGAAGTGTTAGGATCTAAGTAAATAGGTGGATGAAAGTCTGCTTGAAGTATAGCTGAATTTGCGGAAAGAGCTATAGTAAACGACATGATGGTCGTAAAAAGAATAAAATGGAAACACAATTACGTATTATTATAAATAAAATGTAAGCATACCTGTCCACAAGTTGAGTTATTAAAAGATTGATATTTATCATAATTATATTTAATATTGTTTTTGCTACCATCGCTATAGAAATAAGTTATAACTTCATTTGGTGGTCGTAAATTTCCAAAACTATCAAAGTAAATTATGTTATTATTATTTTTAACATATGCTGTCCAGTGAGTGCCTTCCCCCAAATTATTATCTAAATTAATGATACCTGTTTCAAATTTTTTATTTTTTTGGGTAACTTATTTCTCATAAAGACACCTCTAAAATGTGGCAACTTTAATATTTTCGCATACTTTAATAAATCTATATTTGTCAAAGGTCGACGAGGTAGCAAATTTAACAGTTTTTTGAATATGGTTTTAAATATAGACCACACCTTTTCTTATATGGTTTTAAATAAAGACCTTTTCCAATTGATATTTTTTCCATTTCTTTGTTGTGTCTTGTTTGTTCTTCTAACTTCTTTTGTGCATTTTTGGCGGAATTTACTGCCTGGGCAATGCTAGCAGCGCCCCCGCTTAGGGCTCCTAGAGCAAATAAACCAGCAAAAATAGGTATTAAAGGTAAAATTCCACCAGTTTTTGGAATTGGAATAATTCTTTGTTTAGGTTCTTTTATTTTTAATTTTTTAATTGATGACAAAGCAGTGCCGGCAGCGTTTCTTATATTAGCAAATTTTTTCCCAGCTAGCTCTTTACGTGCTTTTCTTACGACTTGGTTAAAGGATATTTGACCTCCTTTCTTGCGTTTTTGTTTTCTTTTTCTTATTCCCATACCGAGTTTTGTTTTTGCTTTCATGATTCCGGCCACAGCCAAGGATGACAGTTTTTCGCCTAGATTTGAATCTGAAGCTTTGAATCTATTAAATGCCTTTTTAGCTAATACTTTATCTGCCCCGTTTCTGTTTTTTAAATCGGAATATTCCGAATATGCTATATCGTGCTCTTTGCAAGCTTCGTCTAATAAATTAATTACCTTATCACCTCGGGCAAGCCTTTTGTTTAACTTTGTACCAGGTCCGCAAAAGTTATAAGAAGGAATATCTAGCTCTACTGGTAATTTATTAATAAGAGTATTTAATAAACCACTACCTTTTCTCTGTCCTTCCACGCAGTGAATGACATTATTACGTCTAATCATTATATATAAATGATTTGAAAACGCAAATAACCTTACTTAAATAGTGATGTTCAAACAATGAAGATTAAAAAACAAGATTTTTCTTTACCGCTAAAAAATTTTGATTTATATCATGATAATTATCGAAAACATGGGCAATTATTTGGTGGAAACTGTAAAAGATGTTTAATAGTAGGACCATCGGGTTGTGGGAAGACAAATGTTATGATTTCTCTTATAACACACGCTAATGGATTAAGATTTGAAAATATATATGTGTACTCAAAATCCTTATATCAATCAAAATATGAATATCTAAAAAGGCTTTTTGCTCCACTAAAATTTATTGGTTATTTTGAATCATCGAACGCTGAGGATATTGTTTCCCCCACCGAAATAAAACCAAACTCACTGATTATATTTGATGATATAGTATGCACTGATCAAAGTCTTATGAGGGATTATTTTTGTTTTGGACGTCATAAAAATACAGATTGTTTTTATTTGTGTCAAACATATTCATCAATCCCTAAACAACTTATACGTGATAATGCAAACCTCTTGGTAATTTTTCAACAGGATGCTACAAACTTGAAACATATATATGATGATCATGTAAATGGTTACATGAGCTTTCAAGAGATTAAAAACTTGTGTTCAATGTGTTGGAAACATAAATATGACTTTGTCGTTATTGATAAAGACTGTGAATTAAATGTTGGTCGCTACAGAAAAGGATTTGATAATTTTATTTCCACTATATAACTCTCTGACAAAACGATAATTTTCTAGTATTCAACCTACCATTTGTAAAGATGGACGAAAAAACAGCGAAAGAGTTGGTAAAAACTAGAAAAGCCGTTAGACAAAAGTATAAAGCTTTACAATCAGATTTATCTGATAAAGAAATTCGTATGGAAAAAGAATTTAAACCAATAACTCAACCTTTGCATGAGTTAATTCATACAATTAAAACAGCACCGTTCATTAAAAAAGAAGTATATTCACCACAATTAGTTTCGACCCCAAAATTTCAATTTCCTACGCCAGAGGTCAATCAAAGGAAATCAAATGCATATAGTAAATATCTTCCAACGCACATGACCTCAATTTTAGGAGATGAAGAAGGATTTTTTGAAGATTCGCAACAGTCAGGAGAATCAAGCCCTGAAACAACAATTGAACCAACTATAGGTGAGCTGCGACAAGATGTTTTAGAATTAACAAGAACACCTGCTTATGAAGAATATTTGGAAGCATATCATTCACTTGTAAGACCTTTCGTGGATGGGCTAATAAAAGACACGGAAGGCAAATTTGATAACAAATATGGTTTTAGTCATGATGTTGATGCAGACAAATATAAGATTGCTAATTCTGTGGTGGATTTCATAGGAAAAGATTTTAAAGTTGAAGGAGTTAGGTATGAGGGAACACCTGGATTGTATGAGCTTCTTTTTAAAAAAGAACCTGCTGGTTATACATCAAATGATATGGAAAATTATATGGATGTTTTGAAAAGGACAAATGCATATAGACGAACTTTTGATCCTAATAGTCAAATTCAAGGTTCGACCGACATTAAATACTTGACAATAATTAAACCTTACTTATTACAAAAAGGTATATTAAAGCGTGGAAGCACAACAGAGACATGTTATCGTGCAATACTACCAAATACTTCGCGTTTGTTACCTCCACAAAGACGGCGTTCTACAAGAAATCTGTCTACAAAAACTGGAAAGGGGGCTATGTTAAATTTATCAAAAAAGAAATTAGATTATGTATATTATGACGATATAAATGAGATAATTGAGAGATTAAAATTATTGACAGCATCACAAATGGCTGGACATACCGGTCATCAAAATGAAATAATATCGATTTTGGAAGAACTAAGAGAAGCAAAAATAATTAAATAAATACTAATTCTCGCGTGTTTATTCCTTATTCTACCGCTGGCAACAACCATGTCTATTGACAAGTTTGGTTCCCACATCTTTGGCAAAGATAATAAAGAACATCACCTTATAAAAGTTGTTGATCTTAGTGCAGTTAAACTTTGTTATAATTTGGTCCTTCCATTCATGGGAATCTACTCTCTGTCCGATGGAGTTTATCATTTATTACAAGACAAACGAATTACATATGTTTTTCCTATGGAATCTGCTGTTTAGCTTGCAAGGAAATTATAAATGGTTAGATATCCTAAATAATATTGTTTTTAAGTATAATACGACTAAATATAGAACAACAGGATTAAAACCTATAGATATAAATGAAGAAAATGAAAAAGATGTTCTAAAATCAACTTATAATTATATAAAAACAATTGACCCCAGAAAATCAAAATTTAAACAAGGGGATTATGTTAGGGTTAGTAAATACAGGGAGGCTTTTCAAAAGGGATATACACCAAACTGGTCAAATGAAATTTTTCAAATTAAAGAAATTAAATTAACCAACCCAAGAACATATCTGCTGACAGATGACAAAAATGAACTCATTTTAGGTAGTTTTTATGAACCGGAGTTGCAGAAAGTCAAACATCCAAACGTGTATCTCGTGGAAAAGGTGCTAAGAAGAAAAGGAAATAAAGTTTATGTCAAATGGTTGGGAATGGACAAATTACACAATTCGTGGATATTAAAAAAAGATGTAATATAATAAAATAAAAAACTTTATATTTAACAACATGGTTTTATTTACTTCTGATATATCTATATTAAATTCATGTCACTTATGTACAACAATATCACTAGAGCTTGATCAGTACTGTCATTTTTCTTCACAAGAATCTTTTCCTTAGACTCTTTTAAAACAATTGAGAAATAGAATCTTCTGCAAAGAGGACAATGCGCGTTGGTTTTCGACCACTCTGTTAAACACTTTATACAAAATTTGTGTGTGCACGAATTTGGTGTGCAAATTTCTTCTCTTCTCATGGAATATAAACAAACAGGACATCGGCTTCTGTCTTCTTGTTTAAGTTTTTTCGCCAATTTTCTGCAACCAACCAGCTTTCGTTTTTGAATCATATTTATGTAGTATTTCTAGCAAATAATGTTTTAGAAACCGTGTGCGTATACATTTATAGATATTCCCCACTCAAGTCAAGCCCCATGGGCGAGGTGGGAGGATATGAGCTTGAATTGGTTGTAGAATCGTCGTACTACTCAAAAATTATTTAAAACGTTCATTGTATATTTTCTTCCTAAAATCTTCATCCAAACCATCCTTTAGGAGGTTCTCAGCATATTGAAGTCTATTTTGAAAGCGGTAGCGATCCAATATATACTGCTCATAATCACTCCCACGTGATTTTTTATAAGCAAACTGCCATGCAACCAATATATGGATTTTATTCATATTTTCGTTAAATGTAACCTTCTCCATAGTGCTTCTCTAAAATCACAAGCTTTCTTCCCTTATATATTAAAAGTCAAGGTCATATTATGTGCGGGGAAGGGGGTGGGGGGTGGGGGAGGGAGGGGAGTCAGCTCCACATACTAGTGCTTCTACTATTAAAAGTTACTTAAGGTCAAGGTCAATGACATGAGTGGGAGCCACGGTCTAATGTTCGTACAACTACTCTACTACTGTCATGTTTTAATATTTTATTTTTCTAAATCTCATATAGTTCATAAAAAGTTACTATTTGTGTAGGGAAAATAAATTTGTTGTTATTGGTAACATTTTTGGGTGCATAGAGGAAAGAATTAATTTATTATAGTAAAAAAGGCATCGGTAAAACGTTTAGATTTAGTGTAAAAACGGCTTTCCGGCAAGTCTTCCAGCTCTTTTCTTTATTATTCTATCTAAAATAAAAGCTTGCTGCGTTTCTCGCAACGAACTGTTTATACAGTTACCATATGCAAATATTTATTAGCATACGGTTTCTTCTCACGCAAAACCCACAGTCTGTGCTTGCTGCACATGGCTTTTAAGTTCAATGCAGTCAGTTACTTAAAGCAGTGTAAAAATATGTTTTTAAAATAAAGTTTTAATGTGCTAATACTGAAGTGAATTAGATTGGATAAAATTGTGGTATTTCTACATAATGTTCATGATAGAGCTGTAAGTACTGTATTTTATATCATTTATTAATAAGAAATGTGATTTTTAGGGCTTTTCTACAAATAAAAGCACATGATTATTACCAACTTAATAAATAAAAATAAACAATAAATTAAGTGCACTTACTTTTAAAACCCACTAACAACATATAATTTTTACTTTGAAGTTCTATAGTGTTTAAATCACTATCATTTTAAATTAGTATAGAAGATATTCCATTAGCGGAATTAAAATAACCAGGAAGTTAAATTTATGTGGATATTTCGTGTGATTTTTATTTATTTAATATAGGAAGATATAAATAATACTAGATTCATTTAAATAAACATTTTTTTATTATGAAAAATTGCACAATTACACAATTACACCCAACTTTAGTACAACAACTTAGAGCGGAAAAGTTGTGCTTTTATAGACAACTTTAAAATAAAATTTCTAAAACTAATAATACTTTTCTAGTTACGACAGTCCCGCCTCTATTAGAATACTTTAAACATATAACATATGTCATATATCATATAACATTAAATATATGTCTGAGAGCAGCTATTAGACCACTCTGAAAAAATGTAAAACCAGGAAATATCTCTGCGAATTTAATTTCTTTAACTAAACATAATTTTCTAAACAGTTAAGCCTGTACAAAAATAAATCATACGATCTGCAAAATGTAAAACATATGGTTACATATCTTTATATTATGTAACTAAGTATTAACATGTGCAAGAACATCTGCATCAACATCTGCATCTGCATCTGCAAAATGTAAAACATTTGGTTACATATCTTTATATTATGTAACTATTAACATGTGCATATAGCAAATAAAAACAAACCGAGGTGAAAGGCGTTCGTTGAACGCTGGAAAACGTGAGAAATGAGCTTCTCTATATTAAATTGCATATACGGGGGGAATTAAGATCTTAATAATATACATGGTCCAGCAAAAATGAATAATACTCCTAATTATTTGTTTGACATTTATATAAAAAAGTACATTTATTAAAATACAAGTTTATTTTTGAAATAAATAAAAATAACTACATTAGTCTACTTTATATGGCTAGCTACAGACATGATCTGAATTGTGTTAAATACTGTAAATATTGAGAATTTATAGCAATAACAGCGGTTTGGGGAAAAGCTGGTAGGAGGAATGGTTTTGAAAGCTCCTTTGGAGCTGGATTTGATATAAGAATGGTAGGATCTGGTAGGGAGTATGGGGGGATTTGGTGGGGTGAAGAGTGGGGGGATTTGGTAGGGAGTGTGGGGGGATTTGGTAGGGAGTGTGGGGGGATTTGGTAGGGAGAGAAGTGGGTGGATTGGGAATAGTTTTGAAAGCTCATTTGGAGCTGGAATGGAGTTGCTAGAGTGGTAGGATTTGGTAGGGAGTAGGGGGATTTGCTAGGGCGAAGAGTGGGGGGAATTGGTAGGGAGTGGGTGGATTTGGTAGGGAGTGGGTGGATTTGGTAGGGAGTGGGGGGATTTGGTAGGGAGTGGGGGGATTTGGTAGGGTGAAGAGTGGGGGGATTTGGTAGGGGTGGGGGGATTTGGTAGGGTGAAGAGTGGGTGGATTTGGTAGGGAGTGGTTGGATTTGGTAGGGGGTGGGGGGATTTGGTAGGGTGAAGAGTGGGTGGAATTGGTAGGGAGTGGGTGGATTTGGTAGGGGGTGGGGGATTTGGTAGGGTGAAGAGTGGGTGGATTTGGAATGGTGAAAAGTGGTAGGATTGGGAGCTTCCTTGTATTTACAAAGTGACATAACACTCTACTATTCCCGTTGAGGAAGCCACTGGAGCTGCACTATTTAATCACATAATAACTTTTTTTTAAAAATTTGGTATTCCATACAAAGAAAATTGTATTGGTTTTGCATCTGATGGCGCAAACAATATGATGGGAGCTCATAATTCCGTTGTAAGCAGATTACGTGAAGCTATACCTAACATTTTTATTTTAAAATGTATATGTCACAGTTTCGCTCTGTGTGCTTCCTACGCATGTGAGAAGCTCCCTGAATTTGTAGAACAATTTGCTCGAGATGTAAGTATTTGGTATCCTGATAAATAATGTCCAAAGTATCTAACTGGGTGTATTTAATTTTTAGGTTTACAATTATTTTGCTAATAGCCCTAAAAGAATGGAAGAATATAAAAGTTTTCAGAAGTTTGCCATGGTATCTCCATTGAAAATCCTTCATCCTTCACAGACAAGATGGCTGTCTTTAGAAAGTACAGTAAAAAGACTTCTCTTACAATACAATGCCCTAAGTTTATATTTTATAGATCAGTCATCACAGAATATTTTGCAATCCAATACAATTTTACATTTGTTGCAACAACCTGATACAAAGTTATACTTGGAATTTTTGTCCTATTCTTTACCTTTTTTTAATAAACTTAATATTCTTATGCAAAGTCAAAAACCCAAGATTTACATTATATATAATGAAGTTATTACTATAGTAAAAACCATTATGGATTGTTTTATCAAAGAAGATATACTTCATAAAAATAACGTGTATGATATAGACTACAGAAATCCAAGAAATTTTTTAGAACTTAATGAAATGTATTTTGGTGCAGTGATTAATTCAAGCGATCAAAATTCTAGTGTCTTGCAGCCAGTAAAACTTAAATGTCTCGATTTCTATATTGAAAGCATTAATCAAATTTTATCAAGGTTTCCTTTGAAAGGCTCTGTTTTAAAAAAATTAGAGTTTATGAACCCAGATAAAGTTATGAATAAAAAAATTGCATCTATATGCGATATTTCTGTACATTTTCCCAATTTAATTGAAGATATTCAAGAAATAGATAATGAATGGCGGGAACTTCGTAATTTTGACTTTACTGATTTTAAGACCCAAAATGATCCAGATGTAGAAACATTTTGGAGAAAAGTTTCTACAATAAAGTTAGGCAATGGAGACTATAAATTTCCCAAATTAACCGCACTGGTTTTTAACCTATTATGTCTTCCACATTCCAGTGCTAATGTAGAGAGAATTTTCTCTCAGGTTAATTTGAATAAAACCAAAATGAGAAATAAACTTAGTAGTAAAACACTAGAGGGGTTGTTGTTTACAAAAAGTTTGGTTGCAAATACTGGTGGAGACTGTTTTAATTTTCAGGTAACGCAAGGTCTTGTTAAAAAATGCTGCAATAAAATTTATTTATCAACCAGCCCGGCAGAATCGAATACGGATTCTGATTAATAGACTGAGAGCTCATAAAACATTTTTTATGTGTCTTTATAAAACCTAGAACCTAGAACTATTTTTAAAATATGACTATTATATGTCTCTACAAGGGGCTAACAGTCTGCCAGCTCGATCTCCGGGCAAAACCACCCCATATTTTTTTCCCTCACTCTTGCGAAAGATTTCGACTCCGATGTCTTTATAAAACTTGAAATTTTGACAGCTTTATCTTCATCCTTAGCAAGGTCTAGAAATAAATTGGCAGACTGTTTGGACGCGTTTACTTACTTATTCCTTATGCCTATCTACGCCCTTAAAGTTTGGTAAAAATGCATTAAATTTCATTTATAAAGTCTGTTATTTTAACAGTAGCTTTTTAATAATATTTTAATAATTAATGTTGAAGGACAGACGGTTCTGGCAAGGCTAACGTCAAAAAATTAAAAAAACAACTTATTTTTGTAAAATTAATCGTTTTCATCACGTGTTCCTACAATTTTGATTGCCAAGGGGTTGGCCCGGTCCCAACAGTCTGCCAATTTATTTCTAGACCTTACTAAGGATGAAGAAAAAACTGTCAAAATTTCAAATTTTATAAAGACACCTAAGTCGAACTTTTTAGCAAGACTGAGCGAGCGAAAAAACGGGGTGGGTTTGCCCGGAGATCGAGCTGGCAGACTGTTACCCCTTGTAGAGAAATATAATAGTAATTTTTTAAAAATAGTTCTAGGTTTTATATAAACACATAAAAAACTGTGTTATCAGCTCTTAGTCTATAAACACATTTTATTATTTGTTACAAAAATTATACCTACTTATTATTAGTAAGTATTTATTTTTTAATATGCAAAAATTGAGAATAAATTCTCTAACCACCTGAAAATTCCTTATACAATAAGGATTTCAACAAATAATGGCAAAACAGCTATTCTCCGGGCTATATGCCCCTCCGAGCGCTGAATTACATGCCAAAATTTGCCGTATTTTCTTCTAACACAGTTAGATAAGAAAATACTAATGTTTCGAATGCAAGAAACTACCAGGAAGAAGGAAGCTTTTTCTTTAGTTAGAATGTCGTCACCTGCAGACCGGTTTCGAACTCGTTGGTTCTCATCAGTACAGGATAGACGAACATACCAACCTTCCGAAAAAGTAATCCCTTAAAGCTACAACTGTCGTACTGCATAAGCAGTGAGACACAGGCAGCGCCATCCATTAGCAGTTTCAAGCATTCAGAGGAGGGGCATATAGCCCGGAGAATAGCTGTTTTGCCATTATTTGTTGAAATTCTTATTGTATAAAGAATTTTCAGGTGGTTAGAGAATTTATTCTCAATTTTTGCATATTTATATGTACCCCTGACAAGTAGACTTTCATTCATACGTTTGAAGATTTATCTTTTAATTTTTACTTAAATGTTGCAAATAAATAAGTATTGGAAAAGTTGTTATTTTTATTTTCGTACAGATATTTTAAAAGGTAAGTCCTACCTTAATTTCAATATATTACAAAAATAAAGTAATTTATAAAACTTTATTACAATTTTTAACATCTCACGACTTCTCACGATTTTTTTCGTGATATCTCACGACTTACGATCTGGGTCACCTGGCAACACTGGCTTACGGTTTAGTACACTGGGGATCGGCGTCAGGTACAGATCGTGTGTTCGTGGCCCAAAAGAGAGCTATAAGATACATGGTTCGGGCACGAAACCGGAAATCATGTGTGGACCTCTTTAGAAGTCTACAAATAATGACCTTCCCATCCCTCTACTTGTACTCACTTCTTATATATGTAAAAAATAATATAAAATTATGGGATAAAAGATCTCAAATTCATAACCATAATACTCGTAATAGAGATAATTTTGACATACCCTATTCAAGACTATCCATTGGACAACATATCTCCCAAGATATATGGGACTACAAACATATAATTGGGCTCTAGTCCACCACAAATGCTTCGAAGAAACAGACAATCAACAGACATACTCACCAAAATCGCCTGGTGCTCTAAAGAAAACCACAAAAGGGAACTTGTGGAGCAGATTTGCAAATGTGAGAAGAAAAGAAGAAGAGAAGACGGCAGAAAATTCATTAAAAAAGGTAGAAGGGGCTGCATCATCGCCAACAAAAGGTATACTTGCTTGTATTCAATATTTATTGGAGTATTTAACTTAAAATTAGCTTAGCATTAAAAAATTACATTACAAAATTTGATGATTTTCTGTACTTCTTCTTTGAAGTACAGTTAATAAAATCGTGCTACTCATTAACAATCTAAATGTGTCTTGTATAGGAAACTGGCCCTTAGGCTGTCAATTAGATGTACGATTTTTTTTGTCCACTGCTGTACATTAAATAGATGACATTAGATAACTGTGTTGATTCCGCAGTAGGTTCTTTATGAAACATTTTTTAAATATTTAGTAATAAAGCAAAAGTATTTTAATTACAAAATAAATATCACCCCTTTGTCATATTTTTTTAACAAAATTCACTCACAGGCTGATATATCTCAGCTACCTTTATATTTTCTATCTCTAAACTTAATAAATTGTTTTAAAAAATCTGTCTAGATAGAAAGCACTTTAAAACTAAAACTATTATAAAGTTGTGACGTTAATAAGCACAGTCGCAAGTCTACTACCATTATTAACTAAGTTTTGTATTAGTTTGTGGACTTCCAACTGCGCTTAATAAATATTGTTGCCTTCACACACTATAGAATCATTACATTACGGATTACCCAAAACAAGATGCTGAACTAGAAAGACTCAGTTAACATAATTGAACCCAAAGAGAGGGTTCAGGCTCTGTGGAAGAATACGCGTCAACAACGACGACTTGTTCTAAGAGCATCTTCATTAACGGTACAAGAATTGCTAGACCGGTACGCTGCCGCCCTAAGCAAAAACACCGCAAGTGCCAAAAAATCGAAAATTGAATTAGGGGCTATAATGGATTCAGAAGGGGCTATATTAGCTATTTACGTAACAAAAACACCGCAGTTAACACTAAATATATTTTATTTTAATTAGAATTAATGACTAGTAAAAGTAATGTGTAAAAAGATTGCCCCAATTCCTAGCATCTGCAATATAAATAAAAAAAATAAAAAACAATTATTTTTTTACACTTTATTTATAACCATTTTTTATAATTATAATTATAAAAACGAAATATAATTTCTAGGTAAAATCACAACTATTAAGCAAGAGTTTGAACATTAAAACTCGATTTATTCCAAATTATGATAATCACAGATGCGGTGTTTTTGCTTAGGACGGCAGTACGCCGCCCTTTCCACTGATATTGGACCTGATTTGGTAAGACCAATAATATAAGGTGATGTTACCCAAGTAGCACAGATTGCTTTTTAAAAACGCTAACAATATCTATCCCGCCTTTTTATATAGCTTAATGCTGTATAGATTAGAGTTAAGAACAATATTTCAGCATTAATGAAGTATCTATACGTCCAAAATAGGCACAAATAATACAGCCTCGGTAGGATCTGTAACGGGCACATGAACGCTTATGTAGCAATATGGAAACCTCTTCGCTTTGTTTTATCAGCTTCTATAAACCACGTTATAAAGCTTCTAAGAAGCTGCTGTATAACGTCTGTAAGTTAGCTTTTATAATGTAAAGAGTTTCTTTGTATAAGTGTTACAGGTTGCTATTATAAAGTATCTATATTATAATGTTTGCAACAGCTCCAATGTAGTGCGACGCTTATTTTACATTAAAACAAAGGCTAATAAAAATAATATCTTCCAATTGAGAAAAATGATTCCTAGTATCAAACTAGGTCAAGTTTTATCACAGACTAGCAACGAATTGTTCCAGGGGACAATGGTGGCCGCCAGCTTTTAAACAGCGAGATGGGTAGGAGTTAAGATGTTTTATTTTAGAGCGCCACGTGATTTTAAAGGTTTTACACCATGCCCCTGTATATAGATGTTGTGCGAGGAAAGACAAAATCACGAATTGTCAAGCCCCGGCTGCAGTCTGCCTTCCACCAACACTCTTTCCGATAATAGTATTTAATAAAACAACACCGCTTAAAACAACAGATTGGTTATATTGATAACCGTTAGTACAAGTTGGTTAAATTGGTGGTCTTGATGACCAATTAAACAAAAAGGGCACTGTTGAATCACTCAAAACAGTATACTTCCAAAAAAAAACTCAATTTTCTCGGCCCACGGCCCAAAACGTGTCGTGCTAGTACGGGAGTCAATTTACGTCTAATTTCAAATTCTCTACACCAGTTTACTCCAAACCTCTCCTTTCGAAATCCACGCATGCGCAGTAAACCAACGCAGCTTTGCTTCTAGATTAATTTTTGCTGATATTGTAATCCAAGGCGAAGTTAAATAAAACTCTATTAGGAAAAGTTTCCTCAAGACAAAATAGGATTTTTAAGGGCCTTCCGAAGAAATTCCGCTTATTACTTTTGGAGATTTTCACAAAATGTACAATAAATTTATGGGTTCATGGCTATATTACTAGATCTCTCCCTAGATAACAACAAATACCCCAGAAACTGGGTGTGTCAGGCCACTTGTTTGTTTTACTAGGTTGGCACCTGTTTTGCTAACGTCACTGTCAGATGGCAGTGACCCAGTGACAGACGTCAGAAGCAGAAAATAAATAAACAAACGAATACAAGAGAAAAAAGATTAAAAATTGCTGTTTGAACAAGACAAAAACCATGAATAAGACTACAAAACAGCCACAGTAAGTATCTCAAATCACCCTTCAAATTCTGGTGTCCTGGAAGTGAAAATTAACCCAATGTTTACATCTACACACACATGACATTGTTCTAAGTACCAATTTATTTTAGGAAATTCGACCACAAACCATTCTAAAACCATGTCTAGAACACTTAATTAAGTGCTACACTTATCCACAAATAACAGTGGTCAGTATAAACCAAAAATATTTAGGCGAACACAATGTAAACAAACTAGATCGAGCATGGTTAAGCAAGAAAGGGGGCCCTCCAGGAGAAACTCGTCAAATACAATAAAGCTGTATGCAAATAATGCTTGAAATTAGGCCAACAGTTGTCTCACACACAGATATTCAACAATTAATGACAACCAGGCATCTGACTAACCAACTGATCAAGCTATCGAGCGAGTATTAAGGTAACTACAGTAATATCTAAATGACAGCCCTACTTACATTCCTTCTTGCTTTTCTTTTAATGGGAACAAAGCATCGATTCAGAGAAGTATACCTGAAATTGATCTAACTGTGAGTCTATACTGATGCGTGCAAACAATGGTAAAATGATATATCATATTTTAATTTCAAAGATTTTAATTTCAAACTAGCCAAAAAGACACTTCTAGAATAAGTGAATGTTACTTATAGTAAGTAAGTACTGTTAAGTTGTAAAAGTGATTACGCTTGATGAATAAATAAATAAACCAAAAGGAAAGAAGGCATAGCCCTGTATATTCCATTAATTTAGCTTTTCTAATATTCCTTCCTTTCTTTAATAACACAAAAACTTACAGGTTACTTATTTATTTGCTTCTAAATTACTGAAACTAAGAGAGAAAATTATACCCACGCATTCGCCAAAATATAAAAACATAAAAGTACAATTTTAACACGTTACAAGTCCCCCCCTTACTACAAGATGATTAACCCTTCTGAGGTGAATCACTGAAGTAAGGTGCTTCTTTTAGATCCTTCAGATGCCAGATACCTGGGTTTCCACCGTACCCATCTCTAAGTTCGTATGTCCATGGAGAAATTCGTTTGTGCACTATAAAAGGTCCTATATATTTAGGTGCTAACTTCTTACTGAAGTGTTTGGTTGCGTCCGAGATAGCATAGTTCTTTCTGCATACTTTTTGTCCAATTGTCAATTCCGTGTCTCTTTTCCGCAAATAATATCTCAAAAGATCCTTCTCACAGGCTACCTTTAATCGTGTTCGAATATCTTTACAAAAGCTGTGTTTCTAGAGACTGGTGTCAATTCGTCGTTATACGGTGGAGCTAACACACTCCTGTCATAATCTTTACCTGATAAACACATATTCCTGCCAAAGTTCATAAAATAGGGTGAAACCTTAGTTACTTCCTGACGTGCTGTGCGTAAGGCACAAGCCAAACTATGAATATTAGCATCCCAAAGTCTATGATTTTCTTGAACATACATGGCCAACATCGTTTTCAGGGTTCTGTTTTGTCTCTCAGTCGGGTTTACACGAGGATGGTAATTAGCATTAAATTTAATAGTACAGTCGTACTTATCTGTAAATTTCTTAAACTCATTGCTTCTGTACTGTGGTCCATTATCACACAACAGGGCACGTGGGACTCCAAACATCAAAAAGACATCCTCTTCAATACGTTTTATGATAGAGACTGATGTTGCCTTGCGAAGGGGAAACACCAATGAAAACTTACTAAAATAATCCGTCACTACTAAGATAAATGAGTTCCCCTTTGTGGACCTTGGCAGTGGTCCCATTAAATCTGTTGAGATCATCTCACATGGTCGTGAAGGTTTGGGATGTGACACCATATGATCTTTGTTTCCTTGAGAGTCACTTTTATAAGCGATACAGGTGGCACATTTTCTGATGTACTGAGCCACGTCACTTCGCACCTTAGGCCAATAGTATTTTTCTGCCAATCTAGCCTGAGTCTTATATACGCCCATATGACCTGCTGTGGGAGGATCATGAGCTTCCTTGATTATAGTTTGTCGGTCTTCTTTTGGTATTACCATCTTCCAGCAGTCACTATCGGGTGAAAGTGCAGCATAGTCGTCTATAACATATTTGTACACTACGCCTTCCTGGTAGCGCCAATTCAGAAACTTTGAAGGTATGTCTTCAACCTTCTTTATCATTCCATTATACCATTTAGCTAAAATAATCTTTGGCTGAGCACAATCCCCTATACTATCTATAACAGGTACCGTCCTTGATAACATATCAGGAAGAGCTAAATCTTTACCTCGTCTATGCTGTACTTTGAAGTCATATTGTTGTAGTTTAACGGACCAGCGTCCTAGTCGACCAGTTGGATCCTTCAAATTCAATAACCATCGTAGGCTGGAATGATCTGTTATAACCGTGAACGGTACACCCTCTATATATGGACGAAGTTTTTCAATAGCGTAAACCAATGCTAACATTTCCCTTTCAGAGGTGGTGTACAGTCTTTCTTGTTTCGTGAGCGAACGGCTCAAATAACAGATTATCTTCTCTCCATCCTCTTGAGGTTGAAGTAACACTGCACCGATGCCATATCCTGAAGCATCAGTCTGGATTATAAATTCTTTATTATAGTCGGGACAACTTAGTATTGGTGCTGTTACCAACAATTCCTTAATTTTTCTAAAAGCATTTTCACATTCCGGTGTCCAGTTAAACTTTTTGTTTTTCTTAGTAAGCGCTGTGATTGGTGTGACGATGGCAGAGAAGTCTGGAACAAATCTCTTATACCAAGAGAAGCTTCCAATTACTCGGCGAACCTCGGTGACTGTTTTAGGCCTAGGTAGTTCTAACATAGCTCTTACCTTATCAGGATCCACATGTAGGCCACGCGTATCCACAACATTTCCAAGATATTTCATTTCAGGCCGACAGAACTGACATCCCAACTCACCGTGATTCCCGCTTCTCGGAGTCTTCTAAAAACTTCATTCAATACTCTTAGATGTTCATCAAAAGATTGTGAAATCACTACCACGTCATCCAAGTACACAAATACCGAAGGTTCTAAATCTTGGAGAACTTGATCGATCAATCGCTGCCAAGTAGCTGGTGCGTTATGTAACCCAAATGGCATCCGTTTGAACTGGAACAATCCTCGACAACAGATGAATGCTGTAAGTGGTTTTGACTTTTCTTCGATTGGAACTTGCCAGTAAGCACTCTTGATGTCAAGACTAGACAGGTATTTGGCGTCCTTGAGCTTATCTAAGGTCTCAGATACTAACGGAAGTGGATAACTATCCCTCTGCGTTACGTTGTTCAATTTATGATCAACCATCTCTAGAACACTTAATTAAGTGCTATACTTATCCACAAATACCAGTGGTCAGTATAATCCAAAAATATTTAGGCGAACACAATGTAAACAAACTAGATCGAGCATGGTTAAGCAAGAAAGGGGGCCCTCCAGGAGAAACTCGTCAAATACAATAAAACTGTATGCAAATAATGCTTGAAATTAGGCCAACAGTTGTCTCACACACAGATATTCAACAATTAATGACAACCAGGCATCTGACTAACCAACTGATCAAGCTATCGAGCGAATATTAAGGTAACCACAGTAATATCTAAATGACAGCCCTACTTACATTCCTTCTTGCTTTTCTTTTAGTGGGAACAAAGCATCGATTCAGAGAAGTATACCTGAAATTGATCTAACTGTGAGTCTATACTGAAGCGTGCAAATAATGGTAAAGTGATATATCATATTTTAATTTCAAAGAAAACTAGCCAAAAAGACACTTCTAGAATAAGTGAATGTTACTTATAGTAAGTAAGTACTGTTAAGTTGTAAAAGTGATTACTCTTGATGAATAAATAAATAAACCAAAAGGAAAGAAGGCATAGCCCTGTATATTACATTAATTTAGCTTTTCTAATATTCCTTCCTTTCTCTAATAACACAAAAACTTACTGGTTACTTATTTATTTGCTTCTAAATTACTGAAACTAAGAGAGAAAATTATACCCACGCATTCGCCAAAATATAAAAACATAAAAGTACAATTTTAACACGTTACAGTAGTAACGTTTTAGTTGTTTTAAAGCAGATATATATCTGAGATTAAAAAGGTATATCAAGATTTAAAAAGCAAGACATTTTTGTTACAAATGAAAATCACTGGGTTATAGTTTCAAAGAATTATATTTATAAATACTTTTGGATCTATTACGGCTTTGTTATCGATGTGTTGTTGTCTTCAGTAAAGATTCAATAAAACACCGAAATTATATTGTTATGGCGAATATATACAACCAAACGAAGATTTTTTGCTGACATATATTAAGTAGTTACGTCGATGGAAAACCAAATTTGCCATACGTAGATTTTTTCTGTTTAAACACGCTTTTCTACTTCTAAATAATATAATGCGCCTTTAAAATTTCTGCAATTCGATATTTTTAAAAATAAATATAAAAAAAATGATTTAATTTTTTTTTTCATAAAATGGTCTTGAAATGATGCATTTATGTGATTATAATGCCTCATAAGTAATATTTAGCAAAATTGTAATTTTCTAATGACAAAAAGTTGTCAAATATAGTTCGAACTCTTAAACTGAAAACAATGGCCGCGCTGTCATATATTCTTTTCCAATTTACAACATGGTTCCCTAAAATAATTCAAGAAGGTTACCACAGAAGCAGTGAAAGATCCCTTAAAGAAGCACATTGGCTGTATAGAAGTGCTACTTTTACTTTATAAGAGATATTTTTCGAGCAAGCTCACTTATAAAGCGAGTATAAACTAACAAAATAGTAAAGAAGTAAAGGCACCACAAAATGTGACCTCTAGCGGATCTTTTCAGCATCTTAAATTTAATTTATTTCTTTAACCATAGTTATTTGTGTTGCTCTTGCCTATTGGTATAGTAGGTAGCCATCGAGTTTTTAAATTTTTGCATCGCCGTCCCGCCGTTGGTGATTTCGTCCAATAGAACTCGTGACTCTTCCGTTGCTGTGTTCTTGCTATATAAGTAGCTATTTAAAGGAATTGCTTGTTTTTCATTGTGGTGTATAAGCAGGTAACATATCCTATACATATTTTCAAGAAAACAAAATAAACGTGTGTAGTTTTTGGTTTAGTTACATGAAAGTATCTGCTTCACAACTCACAAAGTAAGTATTTTTTTATATTTTAGGGAATAAAATCCACAAAACAAGAGGGTTTTATAAATTTAATTACCTACATATATTTATTGTTCTTTTTTAAAATGTTTAAAATAGTCCAGACAATTGAAAGGGGAGAAGCGCAACTGTGTATAGTCCCTCACAAGTGGGAAAAAAGGGAAAATTATACAGGGCCAAAATGAAGGCAGACAAATTAATTACAGAAGGAGACTAAGCGCCAGGGAAAAACTGGTTAGAAATGGACTGCACTTTGAAAAGGCACAATTTGTCTTAAGATGATGCAGAGACGGAACTAGAGATGATGGTGAGCTGCACAGATACTGATGAGGTGTCACTTACTCCAATTTCAAGTCCAAAAAGAAAACCCAGAGTGGTTCTGCCAAAAAGAACGAATAATTCAACAGCACAAGATTTTAATGAAATTGCTACTGGAATGGTAAATAAAAAATCATTCTAGAACTAGTCATTATGTCACTATAGTTATTTGCGGATAACCATATATGCAGGCGCGGCCCGTGAGTTTTTTTACAGGTGGGTCAAAATTTTATGGGCAAGTAGTGATATCAACGCAACAAGCAAAATACACTTTTTTAATTAAGGGAGGTTTTCTAATAATGTGCCTAGTTTTGCAAAGAAATTATTTACCTACAAATAAACACCGCCAAAATCATAGAATAGGTACTGCAGAATATTGAACATTACTACTCTTGATGTTTATGACTTTCAGTATCACTCTTCTGTTTATGGCTTTTTTCTATGTGTTTTAATACTCTAAGTTAGTAGATTTTAGCGGTTTTCGTTGTGATAAGTTTAGCTTCTCCTCAATAGGTGTCGCGCCTTGTACTAAAAGCCCAGAATATAAATAAAAAAAAATTCTGAGCTAAAAGTACCTATGACTATTCGTAAAATAAAATTAGGAACGCTGCCGAAACTCCGTTTTCTTTAATACCTACATACAATGCTGGCGACTAGACATAGTAATACGATATTTGTCTACGCACGTGCAGGATGTAAGCTGTAGTAAATATGAGATTGCCAACAATTTTAAAAATATTTTATCGAGGAACAACTTGTTGCCAATACACCTTTTAGAGCCGATCTAATTTTTTAAATAACAAAAAATTAAAAAAAAAGTTCTTGCCCCAACACAGGTGCGAACCCGCGAGCGTCGGGTTACCTCGCTGCGGTTATATCCCTTGAGCTACGCTAGCTATGTAAGAAAATCGGTCCGATACCGTTAAATTCGATGGCTAGCGCTGGCCTGACAGAAATCGTATTTATAATTTTTTATGTTTAACCACTAATTAAAATTGTTATTACAATGCGCATATTAGGTACCTACTTAGTTTTTCTTTTTCCGAACCAAATGTTTTGAAATAATATATTTTAGGGGGCGGTTTGAGAGTATTTCCATAGTGGGAGTGGCCAGATATTATTGGTGGGCCGTCGACCAATTGTGTCTCTTTTTAACTTCCTAAAGCGCGTATGTCTGTTTCTCTCTTGCTTTTAATGAATTTATATCGTCCAAATAAACCTATAAGATCAATTTACAATATGACCCAGCCCGGAACAAGCTTGGATATCCTTTGACGATGGCTGGCTTGACTGTATTCATTCTTGGGGAGTTTTAGCATGGAACTTTGAAACAAAAGATTCTTTTTTGGTTTTAAAAAATTAAAAAATAAATTATTAGGTAGATCACTGAAAATTTTAGGTGGGTCATTGACCAAATGACCTTATGGACGGGCCGCGCCTGCATATATGAATACGGTTTGTTAGTTAATTCTCTTTTTATTTTCAAGTTATTGATTCCACTGCTTCCCCGATGGCATCTACTTCGCGATTGACAAATATTGCATGTATCAAGACGGCCCCTGTTGAGCAAAGACGAGTTCCGCTAGAACCAACTATTTTAACTATTCCATCAGAAAATGGAATTGTCACATTAGGAGACATGCCTGAAACATCAGGTACATTTGAACTGAATATACCTTTTCTGGACGTTGAAAAATATGACGCAATTCTTAAAAATCAAGAAGAAATTTTAAAAAATCAACGGTTGAATTTAAAAGAGCTTGCGGCTCACTCTGTGCAACTGGACGCGTGTTTGAAGCATAAATTAAACTCTTCAGTACATTAAATCACAATAAACACAACGACGACTTCTCGTTTAATGTAATAGAATCTGTAGAACAATTGGGAACATTTGAAAAGAATTTGGCTGATGAAGAATATCTTCAAATTTTTATAAAAAAAAATTTGCTGTAATTTATGGAACTAGTGGGAGGGAATACGGAACTAACGTCTGTTACGCCCTAGTAGATCAAATTTTATCAAGAAAGTTTATGCCGCAGTGCTCTTGGGCTGGTGGATCCCGAGGAGAAAACAAGAAACTTGCTTTTAAGTCTTACGCCAATGTAATAAACATGTTTTTTAAGCTGGTGCACACAGCAGATTCAACTTTTCATTGGATGCATGTGAACAATTTTTCAAGAATATACTGAAAAACTCTACAAAAAGAAGCAATATACAAGGCTCTAGATGTTCAAAAATTAAAAGGAGGCCAAAACATTTGGTCTATAAATCCCAGTCAGAAGATGAGCGGCACATTACAGCCGATAATATTAAAGACAAATTAGAAACAACAGAAAGCGAAACCAATGCGGATGTAGATGCAGAAAGCGATACACATACAGATGCAGAAAGTGATGAGTGTGAAGGCACTGAAACAAATTATCCACAGATTGGTAAGGAAAGCTCAAACTAGATTTATTACCGGTGTTAATGAGCTGTGGTTATATGGTTAAGAATATTTTATTTTTTATATCAAATCAATGAAAATACATGTTAATTTTTTTTATTTATATATTGAAATACAAATTTGAAAATTTTGTAGTTGTTTAATGTAGGTTATTTATTATTTTGTACAGCCAAAACAATTTTACTGCAGTGTAGATAATACCACCCATCATTTTTATTCCGTATGATTATAGGTATACGTAAGGAATGTAACAAGGGTATGAACACAATTTCCTTATTTGAATTCACAATAATCATTTTACATTTAACAAAATTTACAGCATAACACTTTGGTGAATTATAATGAAGTATGTTACCTGATGATGAGAAAACATATAAAAATGACGATCGAATCGGAGTTTCAAAAAATGAGGTAATCTTGTTTAAGCTTGCTCCAAAAATATAAATTTCTCCATTCTTTTCAAAACAGTGAATCATTTTTACAATTTCTCCAGCATTAGTTAAAAACCACTTGTCTGCTGTTGCCTCTGAATTTAATATCCATGATTTCATTTCTAATTTCATAAACATATTACCTACCGCTTTTTGCAAAATTGGGTACTTCTTTGGTGCATATACCACTTCACTTTCCACATCTATTTTTTCTGACATTCGTCTTGCAACCTGACATAGTGGACAGTTTCCATGACGAATTAAATTTTTAATTTCATAAAGTGTTGACTCGAATGGATATGCATTAAAAGATGATAGTTCGCCAAACTTTCTTACGTCGCACAGTGATTCATTTGGAATTTCTAGAGGAACAAAAATCGATTTCGTGACCCTATTGACTTTCGATAAGTCACTTGTAGTCAATATCTACATACCCAAATTAACACGTGCAAGCTAAAAATAAACCCATCAATTATTTTTAAATTCGTGATTTTTCACTTGAATCCGTACAAAACAGCAAATAAATAAAACTGGTCTTATTGTTAAGTTCATTTCAGTGCTAAAATCAACAGTGAACTAAGCGTGTCAGTAATTAAAGATATCATGGATAAAAGGCACACAGGTATGTTCTATATTTTTTATACATTTCTATTTTATTACTATAGAGTGTATTGTATAACTTATGCATTTTAAAGATATATCAATTTCATACTTTTAAAAAGTCTGGCTAGACCTACAAAAAAAGTGCCACATAGTGCCAGTTTAATTTTTAGGATAATTAAAGTTTATTGTATCCTTTATAAATCCATGCAATATTTAGGTGCCACCAGGCGCCACTGCCTATAATATTTTTGTTTTTAGGTGATCGAAGCATTTCTAGAAGAGAGCTATTTGATGTTTGGTTGTCCAAAGAAGACCGCAGCTCTAAACGTTTAACAATGTATATGCATGTTTTGAGGCAATTTAATGTTGCGCACGTTTCCAAAGAGGTGTAGGATAATCTTACATTGAAAATAAAGTACCTAGGGAGTAAATTTTATCCAAAATGGCTGGATACCGACAGAACCAAGTCTAGGTTTGTAAATAGGTTCAGCGAGTGGCTAGATACTATGGAAAGTTTTGCGCAAGTGGAAAATAGTGATACTCCAGATGCTCCAACGTCCTCTCGGGGTCGCCCCAAGAAACCTTTTACCGAGCTTTGCGACAAGTCTAAACGTCGTTTAATAAAGCCTGTATTAAAGGATATTGGTGAGGATGAAATTATAACAGCAGCTCAAGTACAAGATCTTTTTAACTCTTTGCTTTACACTTCTGATCCATACATAAATAGTTTTCGGGAAAAGCCTAGAAAATCTTGTAAATATCTTTCTTCCGGAGCTCGTGCTTTGGTTCAAGAACCTTCAATAAGTGACCACGAATGGTCTACCGACGACAGTGATAGTTCAGAATATACAGATTCTACAGCAACGAATGAATCAGAATAGAATATCCAAAAGCAAATACGTTTAAGAATGAGTTATTATTTTTTTTTAATTTTAATATCATAATTATTTTTTTAATAATTTAAGAATATTGCAGCTAGAATAATTTATAACTTCTTTTGAGTATGTTTTTGATTTATTCTTTTGTTCAAATATAAAAACAAGTTTAAGTTATAACCACATTATTTTTGTTCCGCTAGATAATCCAAATGAATCACTGTGCGTCGTCGACAAAATGCGAGAGGTTATGGACATTACTGGTCATATAATCCCGACCATAAAAATCAGGGTAATATTCGAGAAAATGGTTAATAAGTATTTCAGCTAAATTCCGGAACTTGAGGAGCAAATAGTAATAGCGCAAAAAAAGTAGAAAGTGGTCGTATACGTCAGAAGATAAAACAACGTCCCTTAAAACTACTAGACTTATATAGTATAAAAAAGTATGAGACTCCAATCCTTTCCAGTGTGCTAAACAGTCTAAACCTCTCACAGCTCGGTGTATTTCCTTGGGCATTTTACAATTAAATAAAAAATTTGAAACTTTTGTTGAGTCACTTGCGGACCATTTCGTTTTGTATGTACCAATGGATCCATCTTTCCATCCTGTAAATAAATATATTGTACATAGTGTCCGGCAATTTATTGGCTGTTCTACTTACCCACTAAACATTTTTTCATGAAGTGTAAACTGCCAGCAACAGGAAAATCCTCTACCATGTCAATGGGTAACTGTGTTAGGGGTGTGTCGACCTTGTAATGGCTTAAATACTGCTTGCTCCTAAACTCTTCATCTGTTCGCTTTTTATAGCGTCGTCTAGGAAAATATATGCAATGGGAGATATATGAGTATTCTCCAGTTATTGTGCACTTTTGACACCCTTGTTTTGAATTAAAATTGACAACCCCTAAATATAAACTGGATATTATATATTATATATATATATATATATATATATATATATATATATATATATATATATATATATATATATATATATATATATATATATATTCATGAAAGTCTCATAGTAGTGCTGGTTTTATCAATTAAGGGCCCTTGGGAGCTCAGGATCTTTAAAATATATAGACATTTTTTCTCTACCGCAGGGTTTTACAAAAATTATTTACCTCAATACGAAGAATAAAACTTTCTGAAATTTCTCTTCGTGAGGGTCGCCAGTTTCCACTTTTTCTTTTACTTTTTAATGTAATTGGTGTAAAAAGATACGGTAGCGTTAATAATGCTTTTAAGACGGGGTCTGAAAAATAAGGCAAATTAATGAACAAAATATACATTCATCTTATTAACAATACTGTTAAAAGTTTGTTGAATAATTAGTGATATTTATATTAATCTCAATAAAGAAACATTTCTGTTGCCCTTTTTGACCGCTTCACCTAATATTGCTTTAACACTTAGGAGACCCCTTTTTTACCTGAATCTTGAATTTGTGGAGCCACATTGATAAATCAGGCTTTGTTACCATAGAAATAACAAACTTGTCAGCATCAATCAATTATAATTTATTTGGCAACGTGATGGTCTGCCGACCGATTTCCAGTAGTTTTATTGGTTCTGACTAATTGTTGATGTCTGTGGGAGCAAACTTGTGTTTTTTATTTCTTTAATAAAAACCTCCCCTCATGTGATTCAAAAAGTCTTTTAACACCCTGTATTTTTTATTTATTTTTTCCAAAAATTTTCCATTGCCTCTTACAAGTGAATTTATTTATTCTTAAACCAATAATAATAACATTTTAAAACAAATTTTTTAGCACTAATCTCCCATTTGAAAATACAAAAATTTATGCTTACCAATATTTTCTTCTGGGATTACGCAAATTTTTCGTGCTTTGGCCTCTGCTAGGATGGAATTTTCTAATATAGGCAGTTTGTTGTAAATGACATCCGCCTTGTCACTATACTTCACATTAAAGTCACTTTCAACCTAAGAAGTACATTTTATCAATTACTGGACAAAATTTTTTCATTTATAAGCTACGCATCTAGTAAGTATTGTTTTACTGCACACTTTGGATTCCAAATTGTTAACAAATAATCAAAAAATTAACAAAAATGACATTATAGGTCTCACCAAACCAAATTAAACATTATTAGAAAATTAATTAGAAAACTACCAAAGTAACACTTGAGAACATCTTATTACGCTTAGAGCTTTATAAACGATATATTCTAAATTGCTATAAAGAGAATCGGTGAAATAAAATTGCTGATAAAACGCTCTCGGCGCTTAAATACGAGTCTGCTTTATTAAAGCATCTAAAATATCCTTTTATTACTTTATTAAAGGTTAAGTAAGATCCTTTATGCAGATACAAAGTATGCACCTTTATAAAAGTCTTATAAGTCTTTATATAACATTCATACAACTGTTTTACAGCTTCGCTATTGCATTATATTGGCTATATAACGTTGAGTTTTAGATACTTTTAAAGCAACATTTTACAGCAATATAGTTGTTTAAGCCAAATTCCAACTATGCAAGTCCTAATACAGTATATTTATAAAGGATTTATGCTTGTAAAACAGGCGTGTTTTATAAAGCATTAATACAACTAAAATTCTGTTTTGGAGCTATGTAGCTGGAACCTTGTACCTCAATAGAACTATTTTATAGTTAAACGACGTACACAGAGCAGAGCTCCCTAACCTCTAAAATCGCTTAGATATACAATAAGATTTTGGACATTTGAACAAAATTACATATTTGCGTAGGTCTATTGTGCTGTTTGTTAACTCATGTTACCTTACAATATGGATACATATTGGAAAAAAGTGAAACGAAGTGGGAATTTCAGAAGGAAAGTTCATTAAAGACTTCAAAAGACTCTCGAAGAATCAAAATCGCAAACCACTGGCAATAAATCAATAACTGAACAGAGTAGTTCTACGAGAGGAACTCCAGTAAACAAAACCGATAAGATATCTGAAGAAATAATAGTCACCGCCGATTTTGAGGAGGCACTCTATAACTGGGACATCGAACTGGAGGAAGAGAACTTTCCAGAAATAGGAGCAGAGCAACAGTTAGCATCAGAGTTGCTTGACGAGAGTATTAATCTCCGCAATAAATTTAGAGAATGGGCAACTATATATGGCATTAGTCATATAGCTCTAAAGGGCTTACTGCACATTTGGAATTATCATCTTCCAAATAAACTCTTGCCATCTGATGCTAGAACATTACTAAAAACTCCCAGAAATATTATATAATATATATATATATATATATATATATATATATATATATATATATATATATATATATATATATATATATATATATATATATATATATATATATATATATATATATATATATATATATATATATATATATATATATATATATATATATATATATATAGGGGAGACCGGGGCGGAACGGTGTAGGTTTTATATTTCCCGCTGCAGAAGCCGGATATTACTAGCGCTCTCTAACACCATTTACTAGAACGCCACTTATCAACAGGCAACAACAAACGGGTTACTGCAAACAGCTAAGAGTGTTTTTGAGCAAACGTTGTGGAATTGTGTATGTTATTAGAGTTTTTCGGCATTTTCAACACAATGTAAGTTAATTCTTTATTTGTTTTAAGGGTTGATGTTTATTTTACTGTACACTGCATGTGTTTAAGTGTCTTTTGATATGGATAGGTCAACATATTGGTAAAGCGTGCCTGGCCAAAAGTTAGATTTTGTTATTAAGTACACGTGGGGCAGAACGGGGTGGGGCAGAACGGGGTAAACCATTCCGCCCCGTCTTTATTTAATGATCTTAATTTAGGGTTTTGTAATATTTTCAGATGGTTCGCAAATATGTTAAAAAGACCAATAGACAGCAATGGAGTACTGAAACTATGAATCAAGCAGTAGATGCAGTAATTAGTGGCGTAATGGGCTGTAACAAAGCGTCAATTCAGTTCCAACTTCCACAAACTACATTAGAAAGACATGTAAAAAAACGCAAGAATGATCCAAATTATCTTATTGATAAAACAGCTGGTAAATATCAGTGTGTTTTTAGTAAGGATCAGGAGTCAGAACTGGTTACGTATTTAAAAGATATGCAAAAGAGACTCTTTGGCTTAACAATGAAAGACCTAAGAAAGCTAGCCTATCAACTAGCGGTTCGAAACGGTTGTGAGCATCCATTTAACGAACAAACAGAAATGGCAGGGGAAGACTGGGCCCAATCTTTTATGACACGTCATCTAGAATTAAGTTTGAGAAAGCCCGAGGCAACTTCTGGAGCACGTGCGATGGGGTTCAACAGAGTAGCAGTCGCGCAGTTTTTTACATTACTAAATCGAGTTATTAATGAAAAAAAAAATTACTGGCGAAAGAATTTATAATTGCGACGAGACCGGTATTACGGTAATTCCGAAACAGCATTCAAGAATTATTGCTAATAGAGGACAACGTCAGGTGGGCGTATTGACTTCTGCTGAGCGTGGTAACACGGTTACGGCCGAAATTTGTTGTTCTGCTGCGGGTAATTTCATGCCTCCAATGTTGATTTTCCCCCGACAAAAGAAACGACAAGAATTCGAATTAAATTTGCCGACTGGTGGTTGGGCTGAGATTAGTGATTCTGGATGGATGACCATAGAAGTGTTTCTAAAGTGGTTTAAAAAGTTCATTGTATTTTCTAATGCAAAAAAAGAAACTCCTGTCCTCTTACTTTTTGATGGGCATGCATCTCATACGAAAAACCTCGAAGTCATCGATCTAGCTCGTGAAAAAGGTGTTATTTTATTGTGCTTTCCACCTCACTGTTCACACAGGCTCCAGCCTCTAGATGTGGCATTTATGAGACCTTTAAGTCTATATTACGAAAACGAAGTACGAAAATGGTTGCGGTCGAACCCAGGTAAAGTCGTTACTTTATTCCAAATATCAACATTATTTGGACAAGCCTTTATTAATGCTGCGAACATGAAAACCGCGCTAAAAGGTTTTGAGAAAACGGGTATTTGGCCAACAAATGAGGACATCTTTACTGATGATGACTTTTTACCAGCCGAGACAACTAATATTCCCTTTGCTGTAATACAAACCGGTCCTACTACAGTCGACGATCCTCCAGAAAATAACAATATTCCCATTGCTGAAACACAAGCCGGTCCTATTACAGTCGATGATTCTCCAGAAAATAATAATAGTCCCATTGCTGAGGCACAAGCCGGTCCTACTCGAGTCGATGATTCTTCAGAAAAAAACGATTCCTTTAATAACCTCTTAACACCTTCCAAAGTTACGATGGAAAATAACAACGAAACTCAAAATAACCCTCGACCTCAATGCTCCTGGATGCCTGACAGTCCTAATGCACCAATAAAAAAACTCAGCACCTCCAGTTTTCCAGCACTTTCTCCAGAAGTTGTTATGCCAATACCAAAACTAAATATCGCCGCTAAACGAGTGCAAAGGAAGAGAGGCAAAACCGCCATTCTTACAGAGTCTCCTTACAAAGCAGAACTGACTGAAGCAATAGAGAAGACAAAAAAGTTAAGGAGGCACAAACAAAGTTAAAAAAAATCTGTCAGGTCAAAAACAGAAGAAAGCAACAGTGGTGTCTGTACCAAAAAAGCTAAAGATGGCAAAAAGAGTTGAAGAAAGCTCTGAGGAGGAAGAAGACGCTCTATGTTTATACTGCAATGACCAGTATTCAGCTTCGACTGAAGGTTGGGCTTCATGCATTCAATGCAAAAAGTGGGCGCATAATTCCTGTGCGGGGATAGACAGTGACGACGACGAGTCCGTGCTTCTCTGTGAAGTGTGCAAGCCCGATAACCGCGGGTACCCCATCCTGCCCGTAGGCGGGGCAGAATGGAGTAAAAGATACTTTTTTTTCTAAATTGAAAAAGAAAAAAACTACGAGCCTTATGTTTATATATATATATATATTTATTGTTTACAATACTCAAATACATCGCCATGATTTTTTTTGAATTTTTATCACATTATTTACCCTTCCAAAAATAAACTACAACGTTAGCAACCCCATTCCGCCCCGGTCTCCCCTATATATATATATATATATATATATATATATATATATATATATATATATATATATATATATATATATATATATATATATATACAAAAGATGTTCTATAACAAAAAAGAACAATCACTGGATCACAACAGGCATCAAGGTGTCCTGTAGGCATAAACGTGTGCTCTATTTTAAAAAAATCAAGGGAGAGATCTCCAGTCAAGTTTTTAATAACTACTGCAAAATTTTAAAACAGGTCATCAGTAGTGCTAAAAAAATGTCTAACAAACAATTCTTAAATAATGCTGAAAATAGGGTTAGGGCAACTTGGCAATTAGTTAAAAATATAACTGGAAACAGAGATAAAAAAACAGTTCTTGAGAATTTTTCCAAGAAATGTAATGACCCATTCAAAGTGGTAAATAACTTAAACAGATATTTTGTAAAAGCATGTTCAAATCCAAATTCTACTTTAAATGATGCCTCTCACCCTGTCAGTTCTTTGCAGTCCATATACCTGAGACCAACTAATCCCCATGAAATTATCAAAATTATAGCAGGTCTAAAAAACAAAAAATCTGTTGGTGATGATAACATATCTGTTAAAATCCTCAAAGAAGTTGCTGATATAATAGCTAAACCATTATCGTATATAATCAATCTATGCTTTCAAACGGGCACATACCCGGACCTTCTAAAGAATGCACATATAAAGGCAATACATAAAAAGGGCGAAGTTGATGAAGAAAAAAATTACAGGCCTATATCTCTTCTTTCTAACATAGGAAAAATTTTCGAAAAATCGATATATAACAGACTGACAGATTTTTTGGAGAAATTCTTATTAATTGCTGAGAATCAAAACGGGTTTAGAAAGGGCAAGTCTACCATAAGAGCAATTTACCAAGCAATTACAAACATTTTAGAATCATTAAACAGTAAAAAATTAACTATGGCGATGTGCATTGACCTGTCAAAAGCTTTTGATAGCGTCAACCACAAGACGTTATGTAGAAAATTAGAAGCCTATGGGATAAGGGGAAATGCTCTAAAATTAATTGAATCTTATCTAGAAAATCGTACACAACAAGTGATTGAGAATGACACTTACGGTAGACCTATAGTCTCAGATAAGATCGGCCTTGCTAGGGGTGTTCCTCAGGGATCTATCTTGGGCCCTTTACTTTATATTATGTATACGAATGAGCTCACGGACGTTGCAGGACAGTATACGGTTCTATACGCGGATGATACTACCCTGATATTTAGTGAGGGAGGGTCCGATGCAATGCTGATAAGCGTGCAGAGGGCTTGCGGCGCGCTCGACAGATACTTTACAGCCCATGACCTGCTGTTAAACGTACAAAAGACTCAATGTATTGTGTTCGGAAATCGGACGGATAGTGCATTTTCTTTTCTCTACAAAAATAGAGAAATAAAAAGTTCAGAAAAAATTTCTTTTCTCGGTGTGACGATAGATAGGAGATTGGACTGGAGAGCGCATGTCGAGGGCGTGGCAACGAGTGTGTCTAGATATTGTTACGCATTGAGGGTTATTACTGAGAGTGTTGGCATGGATGCTGCGATCTCAGCTTATCACGCTTTCATTCAATCTAAAATTCGATATGGCCTTATATTCTGGGGAAATTCAACAGAGCTAGACAGAATATTAATACTTCAAAAGCGGTGTATTAGATCTATCTTTGGAATAAAACAACGTGACAGTTGTAAAGATGTATTTATTCGCAAGAAAATATTGACTTTAGTTTGTATGTATATATTGGATTCTTTTATGTTTGTCCATAGAAACAAAGACTTGTTTGAAGATGCTACTCTTAAACATTGTTATCCAACTCGATATAAAACTGATTTATTAACAGAAAAATGTAATTTTAGTTATATTCAAAAAAATGTTCCTTACACACTGATAAAAATCTACAATAGTTTTCCAGAGAGATTAAGAACCCTACCTCAGGGCCGAGTTAAAACTATTGTAGAGAACTATTTAATTGAAAAGGCATACTATAGCATGAATGATTTTTATAATGACACAGATAGGAATGGTCTGACATAGATGTGTGATAAATTGTGTTGCAGCCTATTCTTTCTGTATTGAGTGTAGTGCTGTTGCGGTGTGTGTGATACGTTTTTCATATGTTATACTTAATTTTGTACTTGGTGTGTATTTCTTGTGGTCCCGAAGTGCGTCAATTTTGATAATTTTAAGTTCTTGAAGTATTTTTTTTCCTGTAAAGTAATCACTACTTTTTCATGTTTTTGTATTTTAAAATCTTTTTTAATGTTTTTTTTTTTATATGTTAATCTATATAATTTATTAAGATATGTACTGAAAATGCGAGTGTAAACCTTTGACACTGTTCTATGCTTCTTGCCTTTTGAATAAAGAAACAGTTATCTATCTATCTATCTATCTATATATATATATATATATATATATATATATATATATATATATATATATATATATATATATATATATATATTCATGAGAGTCTCATAGTGCCTGTACAGACGTGGTACTCACCTTTAATAAATACCCTTGCCGGGGAGTCGCCGGGGCTTCTTATTTTGATGTATTCTCTTTCTGTAATATTCAACGAAACGCCATTTTGCAAAAGAGACATTGTTTCTGTTACAAAAGGCTGTAAAAACTTATTGATATCACTGGGTTTTTCATATCCATAGTAAATTCCGATAACCATAGGTTTAATACGAGGTAGTTCATGAATATTAAATAAAATAGGTCAAAATTCTTTTTTTGAGCTTTTATAAATTGGCAATCCATCGATATTAATATTAATAGAAATAGTTTGTGGAATATCTTTGACATTAGCTAAACATTTTTTTAAACATAATTCCAAACCTTGATGCCAATAATTACCATTAATACCAACATTCTCAAGAATAATATTTATGGGAGTTTTTAGTAATGTTCTAGGATCAGATGGCAAGAGTTTATTTGGAAGATGATAATTCCAAATGTGCAGTAAGCCCTTTAGAGCTATATGACTAATGCCATATGTAGTTGCCCATTCTCTAAATTTATTGCGGAGATTAATACTCTCGTCAAGCAACTCTGATGCTAACTGTTGTTCTGCTCATATTTCTGGAAAGTTCTCTTCCTCCAGTTCGATATCCCAGTTATGGAGTGCCTCCTCAAAATCGGCGTTGACTATTACTTCTTCAGATTTCTCATCGGTTTTGTTTACTGGAGTTTCTCTCGTAGAACTACTCTGTTCAGTTATTGATTTATTGCCAGTGGTTTGCGATTTTGATTCTTCGAGAGTCTTTTGAAGCCTTAAATGAACTTTCCTTCTGAAATTCCCACTTCGCTTCACTTTTTTTCCAATATGTATCCATATTGTAGGGTGACATGAGTTAACAAACAGCACAATAGACCTTCGCACATATGTAAGCGATTTTAGAGGTTAGGGAGCTCTGCTCTGTGTACGCCGCTTAACTATAAAATAGTTCTATTGAGGTAGAAGGTTCCAGCTACATAGCTCCAAAACAGAATTTTAGTTGTATAAATGCTTTATAAAACACGCCTGTTTTACAAGCATAAATCCTTTATAAATATACTGTATTAGGACTTGCATAGTTGGAATTAGGCTTAAACAACTATATTGCTGTAAAATGTTGCTTTAAAACTATCTAAAACTCAACGTTATATAGCCAATATAATGCAATAGCGAGGCTGTAAAACAGTTGTATGAATGTTATATAAAGACTTTTATAAAGGTGCATAATTTGTATCCGCATAAAGGATCTTACTTAACCTTTTATAAAGTAATAAAAGGATATTTTAGATGCTTTAATAAAGCAGACTCGAATTTAAGCGCTGAGAGCGTGAATTTTATTTCACCGATTCTTTTTATCAGCAAGTTAGTGTCGAACAAAGCTTTAATATAGCCAGCTAGCTTTATAAGTTGCCAGAATATATCGTTTATAAAGCTTTAAGCGTAATAAGAGGTTCTCAAGTGATACTTGGGTAGTTTTCTAATTAATTTTTTAATAATGTTTAATTTGGTTTGGTGAGACCTATAATGTCATTTTTGTTAATTTTTTGATTATTTGTTAACAATTTGGAATCCAAAGTGTGCAGTAAAACAATACTTACTAGATGCGTAGCTTATAAATGAAAAAATTTTGTCCAGTAATTAATAAAATTTATCTACTTCTTAGGTTGAAAGTGACTTTAATGTGAAGTATAGTGACAAGGCGGATGTCATTTACAACAAACTGCCTATATTAGAAAATTCCATCCTAGCAGAGGCCAAAGCACGAAAAATTTGCGTAATCCCAGAAGAAAATATTGGTAAGCATAAATTTTTGTATTTCCGAATGGGAGATTAATGCTAAAAAATTTGTTTTAAAATTTTATTATTATTGATAAATAAATTGACTTGTAAGAGGCAATGGAAAATTTTTGGAAAAAATAAATAAAAAATACAGGGTGTTTAAAAAACTTTTTGAATCACATGAGGGGAGGTTTTTATTAAAGAAATAAAAAAAGACAAGATTGCTCCCACAGACAACAACAATTAGTCAGAACCAATAAAACTACTGGAAATCGGTCGGCAGACCATCACGTTGCCAAATAAATTAAAATTGATTGCTGCTGACAGGTTTGGTATTTCTATGGTAACAAAGCCTGATTTATCAATGTGGCTCCACAAATTCAAGATTCAGGTAAAAAAGGGGTCTCCCAAGTGTTAAAGCAATATTAGGTGATGCGGTCAAAAAGGGCAACAGAAATGTTTCTTTATAGAGATTAATATAAATATCACTAATTATTCAACAAACTTTTAACAGTATTGTTATTAAGATGAATGTATTTTTTTTGTTTAGTAATTTGTCTTATTTTTCAGACCCCATCTTAAAAGCATTATTAACGCTACCGTATCATCTTTTTTACACCAACTGTATTAAAAAGTAAAAGAAAAAGTGGAAACTGGCGACCCTCACGAAGAGAAATTTCAGAAAGTTTTATTCTTCATATTGAGGTAAATAATTTTTGTAAAACCCTGGGGTAGAGAAAAAATGTCTATATATTTTAAAGACCCTGAGCTCCCAGGGGCTCTTAATTGATAAAACCAGCACTAATTTTAAACACTTGTTGTTTCTTAATGCATTCTGTGAAGTAAAGGGTTTCTGTTTTATTATTTACTACCTAAACCGTGCGGCTTCTCAGTTAAGATCTTACCTATGTGCACAGTAAATACTAAAGTATATTGAATTATTTATTATTTTAGAGTTTTGAGCAACTTTAGGAGAAGAAGTGCCAACGATTACAGAAACTTAATGAATGTTATCTAGCCCTCCAGCCGTTGGGTGTAATTTGTGGCCCCCTTACGAGAGTTTCCAGGTACTTGGTGGTAATCAATGACGTAATATATACTTTTGACTCCACTGTAAGAACAGTAGGAATACTTTATAAGGCATTCCACGCGCTAGATATACAGTATCCCCATGACTGCCAACATGTTTGGTTTGGCAATTATAGAGAATCTCTTTGATATGAAGGTATCGCCATGAAATTCGTCAGCAACTGCACTGATTTCGGATTTAAAAAAGGTTTCTTAGGTATGTTGTCAGCAATATATATATATATATATATATATATATATATATATATATATATATATATATATATATATATATATATATATATATATATATCCACATAACAAAATTGTTACGATGCCAACTTGTGCGTTTTGTCTTAAAACATATAATAATAAAAAGTATCTTGTAATTCATTTAAAACTAATTCATAAATGCTCTAAAACCACTAAATTTAATTGTGCCGAAGATAAGTGTCACAGAAAGTTTCCTAATCTAAATTCATATTTAAAGCATTTGAATAATCAATCACATAGTGAAACTTGATAAGCCTTCTATTAAAGATTTTAAAAGCAACAAAGATGAAGATAAACCATTTAGTCATTTCTCCATAAAACATGGAATCCCCCTGTCGAAAATGACGACATTGCAACTCCTTGTTTATTATTACATGAGAAAGAAACATTTTAAGAATGTTGCAAGCAACAATTAATATCATTTTTCTCTAAATTATATTCTCACTGTACCTTTGCTAGAAAAAATGTGCAGACTATTCTAACATACTTAGTGGATTTTTTAAGTAAACCACTAGAAATGTTAAAGGAAAATTTCAACCAAGTACTCATTTTTTATAAGGTGTCAGAATATGACCTATTTAATATAATGGATCATTTTAATACGCTGAATGACTTATTCTCTTTCTATCAAAGTGAACATTTACGATTCAAATTCTTAACACATTGTTGGACACCACGGCTATATCCGTCGTTATCTAATAGTTTAAATATGACACGGCGGCTATAACCGTCTGCAAGTTTCGCCTTCCTTTCGACACAACGCAACGGCTGCCAACGTCCACTACTGCATATTATTACAATACAAGAAAAGTATATGTGTCACAGCAGACAACACAAGAAACCTGAAGGTGTCACATTAGTACCGGTATATTCACAGGGCGACATCTATCCCCACCACTGGAAGAGTATACCCGCGAAAACAACACAACGGCTCTAGACGTCTCAGTTACCTTGTGACCGTATTAGAGGTCAAGTGTGTGTCACTTTGTTACCGGAATTTGCTAGATTGTTGATTATTCTTACAGTTTTATGCCCGTAATCGGTAAGTAGTCTGTTTGATTTGTAACATATAGTAAGTTGAAGTAAATTTGACAGGTTTACTTCTGTAATATGTCGTTCTTTCCAGATGGGTTCGTATGAGCAGGAACAGAAACGCCTAAAAAGATTATTTGAAGAAGTACCGTCTGATGAGGAAAATGATTAATCCATTTATGATCCCTATAGTGATGACGGAGAATATGCCTCAGATCCCAATTTCGAGCCCGACCAAGAGGACATTGATTCAAATAGTTCCACGCGTTCTGATGTACCAGATCCGTCAAATAAAAAAGTTCCCCAAGAGTCATAAAGCTCATCAGAAGATATTGCTGAGGAACCTGAAACCGCTTCTTCTTCTCGTCACTCAGATAACGAAACGTGGGAGTCAGATGTGCGGCTAAAGGTGCCAAGGGAATGGATAAGGTAGATCCTTTACTGAACATGTTAATCAGCAGGTTTCAGTCTTATTATTCTCCTCAAAAGCAACTATTGCTGGACGAATCTTTGTTGTTACATAGTGGAAGACTCAGCTTCGGTACATACATGAAGGGAAAAAAGCCAAATACGGCATTAAGTTTTACGAAGTGACTTCCGCTAATGGTTTTGTACTCAACATAGAACTGTATTCTTCAAAAAAAGAAGAAGTAATCAATTCAAAAATTGAAGACCTTGTTATTCGACTTATGAAATCATATTTGAATAAAGGACAGCACTTATTTATGGATAACTATTATAATAGTATATCTTTATGCAGCAAAAAACTCACACCACTGGAACTCTTCGGAGTAAACGAAAACTGAATCCTGAAAAAGTCATAGGAAAGAAAACTAAAAAGGGGACATACACGTGGCAGAGGCGTGGAAAAGTGTATGTTACCAAATGGAAGGGCAAACGCGACGTTTTATGTATCACCACAGCTAATCACTCCAAGTTGATTGAACGTTACGGACAGAAGAGAATGAAACCTCGCGAAGTCGCTACATATAATGACTATATGTCTGGCATTGACCGATGTGACCAGATGGTGTCCTACTATTCTTCCCCCAGAAAAACAATAAAATGGAATAAAAAAGTAATTTTCCATTTCCTTGATATTTCAGTATGGAATTCGTTTTACATATACAGAAAAAAATGTAAAATCATCAGATTTTTAGAGTTTCGTGACAAACTAATCAGACACCTAATTGGGGTGGATGAACAACTCCTCGCAAAGGATTTAATGAGCAATCGTGACATTCATTACAACCGCTTAGGAAAAAATAAAGTCACACAACCTGGTCCTGCAACCAATCAGGCCGGTTCTTCCACCAATCAGGCTGATTCTTCCACCAGCCCTTCTAACCTGGGGTACTTTCCAGAGAAAATTCCCGTTCAGGTTGGCTCAAATAGGAAAAATCATTTTTTGCGGTGTCGAGTATGTACAAAAAAGGACAAGCGCAAAGAAACAAGTTATACAGGGTGTTTCAAAAAACATGTGCCATCGCTTAAAGGGAGATTCCTTGTAAGAAACTAAGGCAAAAAGTTCCTATAAACATGGGTCCGCAGATGCTTCGTTTCAAAGATACAGGGTGTTAAATTTTTATATTTTTTTCAGTTTTTCCAAAATATTTTCAAAATGGCTTCATCAATTTTGATGAAATTTACGTTGTGTAAAGTACTTAAATTAAGCATAATTCTGACCATGAAAAGACTTTGACAGGTCCTCCAGGGGCGTCCATATGAAAGACGGCACAATATTTTTCCAGTAAAATCATGTACGCCACTGATTTCTTCACATTTTCGTATATCGGTCAAATAGTAGAGTAATGTGGGGGAATATGCCGCGCTGGGGAATACGCCGCAGTTTGGTATTTTTCTTCTAAGCCGACAATTAGGCAGCAGTGTTCGTTTTAAAACGTTGGTGTAAGGTAGCAACCCTGCCTAAATCGTAACAAAACGAATTAATTAATTTTTTAGCGGATAAAGTCAGCATACAAGGTAAGTACCGTTTAAAAAGTTTTCTAGGTTCAGTTTATATGTAGTGGTAAAGACTGTTCTAAGTATTTTCTATCAATTTTAATAGCAGTGCGCCAAAAGATGATTCATAACCTATCTTTTATTGGTGGTACAGACCGCTAGACGTATTTAAAATATGTGTTGTGAGTTTTTAAAGTAATAAGGTTCAATGTGGGGTAATATGCGGCAACTGCGGCAGTGCGGCATAATACCCCAAAACTGCAGCGTATTACCCCCTCACTTTTTTTGTTTTGTTTCAGTGGTAATCGAGATGCCTCGAACGTATGTTCGAAAAAACCAAAGGGCTTTATGGTCGGAAGAAGATCTAAAAAATGCCATTGCAGACCTTAGAAATGGTAGAGGGTCAGTACGCCTAATTAGTCGTACGTATCATGTGCCTGCTCGTACTTTAATGAGAAGAATTCAATCTGGAAACTTCAGTAAGGCAAAATTAGGTCGCAAAAGTTGTCTGAGTCCAGATCATGAAAATAGCTTGATGAACTACTGTCAAACTATGGAAAACCATGGGTTTGCACTTACATCGACTGATGTAAAGAAGATTGCATTTTCTTTTGTAGTTCAAAATAATATTCCAAATAACTTTAATGTTGATAAAAAACAAGCTGGCCACGACTGGTTTTGCTCATTTATGGAGAGACATCCCGAATTGTCAATCCGCAAAGCTCAAGGAATGTCTACAGCGCGAGCCCAAGGTATGTCTAGAGAAGAATGCGGCCGATACTTCGATATTTTGCAAAAAATATTAACAGAGAATGATTTAATAGACACTCCGAGAAAAATATTTAATATTGATGAGTCAGGATTGCAACTAAACAATAACCCAGGGAAAGTTATTGCCACTAAAGGCACCAAAACTGTAAATTGCGTCACCAGTGCCGAGAAAGGCGAGACGATATCAGTAATAGCCTGCGTAAATGCAGAAGGTCATTTCCTTCCTCCCGTTTGTATCTTTAAAGGAAAGAATAAAAAACAAGAATTTGAAGATGGTTTGCCCCCAGGTGGTAAAGTTATAATGAATGAAAAATCGGCCTATGTAACAACAGATATTTTTAAAACATGGCTTCGAGAACACTTTATTCCAAGAAAGGAGCCAGGTAAAGTACTGCTCATTCTAGATGGCCATTCCTCGCACTGTTCGGACGTAGAGTTATTAGATTTAGCTGCAACCAACGATGTCATCATGTTGTGTCTACCAAGCCATACGACTCATTGGTTACAGCCACTGGATAGGTCATTTTTCAAACCTCTGAAAACATATTGGTCACAAGCATGTAACAACTGGATACATAATCATCCTGGTCGCAAACTAAGTAGACTACAGTTTCCTTCGCTTTTAAATATTGCATGGTGCACAGCAGCTACAGTTCAAAACGGAGTTTCAGGTTTTAGAACCTGTGGCATCTATCCCTTTAATGCAACCAAAATCCCCGATCATGCTTATATCGTGCAAAATCCGAAAACAATTCCTAATATCGATAATAATTTAGAAGACAATGTGAATGATGTTATTCCTAACAATGCAAACATTATAAATAACGGGGCTAATATTAGCAATGTCCCCGCAGATAATCTTAATCCCGGGGTTGATATTAACGATAACGCCGCATTACTTCCTGAGAATAACAACCCATTTGAAGCGATTGCACCTATTTCAGTTGTGCCTGGGCCAAGTGGGTGTCAGAAAAGAAAGCAGCACGCGCAGTTGCTTACATCGCCAGACGTAATTGCAGAAAAACGAAACAAAAAAGAAATGAAAGACAAGAAAGAAGCTGCAAAACTAAAACGCAAGCAAGATAAAGAAAAAAAAGGTGCCAATATAAAGAACAAAAACAAAAAACGTAATGCAAGCACTACTGATTCCAGTTCATCAGAAAGCGAATTAGAAGTACCTACAATGGAGAGCGGTGATTCAGAATTGGAACATGATGAATCAGAGTTTTGTGCACAATGCGGTGGATACTATTTTGATAAAAAAGGCCCCAAATGTGATTGGTTGCAATGTGTGAAATGTTATAAATGGGTTCACGAGATCTGTTCTCCATCGGACAAATATTGTGAAGATTGTGTCCCAAATCAACTAGCGAGTATCTCTAGACCTCAGAAGATTTAAGTTTTGTTTTGGTGTATCTCAGTGTAAGTTATTTATTTGTTATGTTGTAAAAAATATATACTTTTTCCAATATAATAAAATAGTTTCATTCTTACGAGAATTGCATGTTGCCATATTCCCCAACTTACATTGCCATATTACCCAGTCGCCAGGGGGAATATGGCAATTTGACTTTTCTCGTAACATTTAATTTCTATCGAGCCTGTAGTCAATTTAGCTCAAAGAGGTGTTTACTACATTTGCCTAAACGCTTAAGGTACGGTTTGTAAGCATTGTTTCGCCGCTGGGTGTACAGACTTTAGGGTTATGGACGGCTAAAAAACATGTTGCCATATTACCCCAACTTACTCTATGGTAAATTCTTAACAAAACTTGTCTCTTCATATTTTTTCAATTTTTATTTCGTTTAGGAGATAAATGTAATTTTATTAACCGTCTTACTGGTTTAGTTTTCCCAAGCATCGGTTTTAACATGTAAAGACCATTTAAAAATTGAACCTCCTGTATCTTCGAAACAAAGCATCTGCGGACCCATGTTCATAAGAACTTTTTGCCTTAATTTCTTTCAAAGAATCTCCCTTTAAGCGATGGCACATGTTTTTTGAAACACCCTGTATATGCAAGGGATGTGCTCATAAACCTCCTCTTTGTCCAGAATGGTTTGAGGAATGGCATAGTAATACTGAGTGAATATTGATTTGCCTATTTAGTTCTATATTTTTTTGTTGATAGAAGCATGTATCCTCTTTATATTTTGTCAGTTAACATAATAAATAGCGAGAATGTATTGTGACAGGACGGTTCGGACCGTTTTTATTAAGCCACCTTAATTTTTTGTAAAAAGACCATTTCATTAAATATTAAATACCCTAACATAATTTTAAAAGGGTAAATTACATTGGCGTCAAAAAAATGTTGTGTGTCAATTTAGATCTAACACAGATTTTATCTGTGTCCAACAATGTGTTAAAGGAATCTGTGTATTTTGTTGCTCCTACTGAACTCAAAATCGGTGAGAGAGTAGAAGGTATTTCTGTAAAAAAATTTACTGCACAATATGTCCCTCCCAGTCTGGTATTAAAAAACTTCTTTGAATTACCTGGTGTCTTTGAAGAAACGATGTCTTATATGGATATTTTACAAACAAATGTAATTGATGATCCTATCTCAAATATTATTCAAACTTCCTTGAAAAAATATTTTAGATAAAAAAACAATTCGTTTATTGATATATTTTGATGATTATAAAGTTAGGAACCCATTAGGCTCACACGCCGGAATTCATAAGTTAGGGGCTATTTATTTTTCTATTGGCACAATTCCTGTAGTTTTTCAATCACAGTTAGAAAATATATGTTTGGCAGTTCTATTTCACAATGCTGATTTAAGAAAATATAGGCCCAAACATTTTTTTCAAAACTAATAAATGATTTCAATGATATTGAAATACATGGTTTAAAAATAACTTAAAAATAGGGAATACATCCTTTATTTTTTAGGGTGTGGGTGTGTTTATTATCATGAAACTATTGTATCAATTTATTTTAAAAGAAAAATATTTTTCATTGGAACCCCTTAACTTTAAAGTAATAATATAGCACTTCAGTTTTGGTTCGGAAATATCTAATAAACCGCCATTAATATCAGAAGATAATTTGAGAAAGAAAAAAATTAATATGAGCGCATCAGAAATGAAATGTTTTTGCTTCATGCAGGTTTGATTTTTGGTTACTTTGTACCTTCAGGTAATGAGCAATGTAAATTCTGTCTTGCTAATTAAAATATTACATATTGTACTTGCAAAAACTTTTTCAGATATAAGTTGTAAAAAATTAGACTACTATGTAAAACAGCCTAATTCACTTTATAAAAAATTATTTTCCGATGGCTTAAATCTAAATTTCATGATTTGCTGCACTATGATTTATTATGTCAAAAACGGGACCCCTTAATAACTATTCATCGTGTCGATATGAAGCCAAACACCGAAAGTCTAAATTATTATCAGCTAATGTAGTAGCATCTAGAAGTAATGTTACGAAAACTTTAGCTCTTAAACACCAGTTAATACAAAGCTACAAGTTTGTCGCTCAGATGGGGTTTATCAACAAAATTTTGGTTCACTCAAGTATTAGAGTGAACAGAAGTTACAAAGAATTTACTGATTTAGAACAGCTCTTTTTATCATCAAATCTTACTTTTGATTTGAAAGACTCTGTAACAGTCGCTGACAAAGTAACTTTTCATAATGCATTATACAAATCAGAAGATATATTTCTTGTGAACTATCATATTAAATTATTTGGAAAAATACATAAAATCATTCTTAATAACGCAAATTCTGGGCTAATTTTTTTGTTTAATGAAGTGGTTTCGGTCTTTGATCAACACTTAATGGCTTATGAGCTTACTGAACAATCTGCAGATAAAAAATTATTCTTCAATCGGATTTGTATTGTCATAAAACTTTTTCATGCATTCAGCATGACAATAAGACTTTTGTTATGTGTGAATATTAATAAATAATATAATTATATAATATACTGAAAATTGGTTTCAGGGATTTGTGTCTGATCTGAGTTTTATTTATGCATGTAGTTCGCACTAGATGTATTTTCATTCTTTATTAACCACATTCAAGAAAATTGGATATAAATACACTTGACTGCAATAGTTCTTCCAATAATTTATGCTTTTAGTTTTAAGTTATACCATGTTTTGAAATTTATAAACCAAGATTAAAGTTTAAAGTCTGTGTAAACACAATAATTTTTTTTCATTGGATTTACAGTTGCGGTCAAAATATTAGCGACCAAAAATAATTAGAATTCGTGTAGTTTTGAGCAAAAAAGAATTTAGAAGGCCTAGGTGGTTTAAAACTACTGGGCATATTAGTAGAGAAATTTGCACCATATGAAATGCTGATATATTTACTTCACTTGGAAAACAGAACATATGTTCTAACTTTAGCTGTTCATAATAATAGCAGTGTACGTATAAGACAAAGAATAAATACGAAAAACAACACAAAACGATATCCAATTTAAAAAATTGATAAGTACATGTGTACAGGGTGTCCATTTTTCGATGGTTTTACATACTATATCTGTATTTATTATTTGATGCCAAAACCCTTATTGGCTATCACTGCTGCACAACGACGAGGCATGGGCAGCATACCAAGCTTGCTGAACAACCTCCCACAATTCTTCTTTATTATTCACACAGACAATTCACTATGGAAGATTACAAAGCGATTACGTAATAAGTTTGGTAAAATTCCCAATTTAACAAATAATTTGGTACAAACGAACAAAGAAAAAGCGAATACATTGGCAGCTTCGCTAGCTGAAGTTTGTACGAGCACACCGGACGTTACGCAAGAACAAGTTGAAATAACGTGAACCATAAGTCAAATAACAAGTCAAAAATATCCCATTCCGCCTCCAGTTCTTTCCAAACTCCAAATACGTCCCTCAGATCTATCAGCAATTCTCCGAAAACTCCCTAACAATAAAGCCCCTGGTCCCGACGGAATTCCCAATATCCTCCTAAAAAATCTTCCGAGGAGAGCCTTTATTCAGCTTTATTATATAATAAATGCAATTATACTCCTTCAATACCACCCAAACAAATGGAAGGAAGCAATTATTGTCCCGATCCTCAAAGCGGGCAAAAATCCAACAGATCCCCAGTCATACAGACCGATATCATTGCTAAATATGATGTCCAAGGTCGCTGAGAGAGCCCTGATGATGAAAATGAGAAGTCACAGACTGGAAAAAAAGTGCAGAATGAACAATTTGGATTCAAAGCTGGACACAGCACCACCTTGCTGATGGTGTCCAAAGTTGTTCAGGATGCACTAACCAATTTCAACAGACAAATGGGGCACAGTGTTACTTCTCATTGACAGCAAAAGGGCTTTTGACAGCATTTGTTATCAGGGGTTACTATATAAATTATTCCAACACCATGAATTCCCTCTGCATTGGATAGCTCTCCTTCATTCTTATCTGAGCGATAGGACGCTCAAGGTCAGGGTGGAGGGTGACCTGTCCGATTCAAAAACAACATCAGCCGGAGTTCCACAAGGAACAGTCCTATCGCCTCTATTGTATAATTTGTATATGTCAGACATGCCAACTTATACACACACCAAGACAGCACAAGCAAAATACAAACACACTTAAGATTGCCAACACCATTTTATAACAAAGTGAAAATAGAGATTAACGCGTCGAAAACAGAATGTGCTGTCTTGAAAAAAAAGTTCAATAACCACAGAATACATTTTCCAATAGTAATTAATAATTAGAGAATTCAACCGGTAAGAAGAGTAAAGTATTTGGGAGTGACCTTGGACGAGCGACTCTCATTTATGCCTCACATCACCGCAGCGCTACAAAGAACGTTTCTAGCAATGCAAAGTTTATACTCACTTATCTCCCCAAGGTCACATCCCTCCCCAACAAATAAACTTACTGTATATAAACAAATAATAAGACCGATTTTATGCTATGCCACCCCAGTATGGTGATCTGCGTCCAAAACACAGTTTGCTAGACTGCAGTGCATGCAGAACAAGATATTAAGATGCATTACTCTTTCCCCTAGAGGAACTAGAATAGAGGATCTCCACCAAATGGCTGATATTGAGCAAGTTGCTGAGTATGTGCTAAATGTCAACGATAAATTGTATAGACATAAACCCATGCTTTCAAGACTTACCCAAAATCTAACGGAATTACGATTTGAAGCAGATAACGAACCCAAACATAAACCTATCTACCATAAGCTTCCCATTTACTTCAAAAATGGTCAATAAATGCTTCCTTCCAAAAAATACAACATAAAAATGCATAGATCCCAACTAAATCACTGTACATAACTGTAAATATATACAATTTTAAATACATACCAATAAACAAACCCCTAAAACAACGTAAATAAATAAACAGCGTATAAATATAAACAAACAATAACTCAATAATATATTAAAGGAACCATACACATACAATGTAAATATAAATCAACATATAAAATGCAGAACAATGTAATTATTGTAAATATGTAAATAAATGTAAATAAACCTACAGCTATAATTAGGAAATAAGTAAACAACATTTAAAGCAATGCAATAATATAAGAAATCAGGCTAAATACTTTCTTAACATCTAGGCAAATTGATAAATCCCTTCTTGGTCAAGAATTTAAGCAAAAACATGAAAACGGGTGCCGCGCGCCGGTCAGATGGACGGAGCGCTCGCGTGCCGTCTGGGGGGCGGGCTCGCGACATTCGACCAGTAGAATTGACGCAACACATATCTAATAGCGATGGGTCATTCGTTCATTTTCAAGAGAGCCCCCTCACTCGTTCAGCTCACCAGGGGGGTGTCAGCTTAATTGAGCCAATCGCAGCACCAAATTTGTCTCTACAGTTCGTCGGGTTGGTTGGGGCAGGGGGGGTTTGATTAGGAGCTAACTTCACTGACATGGGTTTGACATAACTAGGGACTGTTATTTTTATTTTTCAAATTTCAGTTATATGAATAATCTTTTTTTGTTATAACATATTTTCAAAGTATTACTATTTTAAACATATAATATTTGTATCTTAATGTAATTCTGACTCATAAAATTTGGTAATTTTCTTTAACTTCTTACAAAAACTTTAAATAGTGTATGTTGGTGTTGGCTACACTGTTTTTTACCGCCGGACAGACATCTTGACAGCGACAGCAGAGCCGATTGTTCGTAAGTGCTTTGTTTTATATTTTTTATTTAAATCCTTTAATTTAAACGTAGTTTTTAGCGTTATTATGGTGTTTTTGCCATGAGTAGTGTAATTACCATTTAATAAATAGATTTATTCGCAGTAAAAGACATTTTTCGCTTTATTATAGATGAAAGTTGTCTACCTGACCACGCGGTGATTTTGTGAGTTGTTCTTCAAACAGGTATTGTAAGTATGCACATAAATTTATCATTTTATCTTAAAAACCTTTAATAAAATGTGCTTGCTGTAAATATAATATTGTTACATACAAGCTTATTATATAGGCTATAAAACTGATTTTCCATTTGTGCACGTTTAGCATCTTATTTTTTTATTTTAAATCGTAAGATAATCTGAATAAATTTAGCCTTTGATAAAATAATAGCTTTGTATTTTTGCTAGATGTTATATCATATTGGTACAAAAGTATTATAATCATTAGAAAATGGCAATTTTTTGTTATACTTGGTACAGAGTTATCTGCGACATAAATTGGGATGCTTGACCACTGCCCTCGTGAAGGAGACCACGAGGGCAGTGGCTTGACCCATTGTTGTTTTAGAAATAGGGGATTAAGTAATAATAATCTTCAGGCTGTGATACAATTTACTAACATTTATTTAATTCCTGTATTCGTAAGCTTTATATGTTTAAACCTAAGATGAAATTATTGTTTATTAAACAGTTTATGCTATGAAATTAATATCAAAATTAAGATTTCTATTATACAACTTTTTTCTTGTTTGTACCTTAATGTAAATTTTATTATTCTTAACATATTTATTTTCATAATAATTAAGACTTCCATGATTTCGACACACTTTTTGAGTTTAAAAATAAAATCAATAATGTGTGACATTTGCCCAATAAGTCTGTGTTTTGCAATGTAATTTTTTTGAATCATGGAATTGCTGATAGATGTGAAAGATATAGGCATGGATGAATGGAAAAAACATATTACACTTATGTGTGTGGAAATCGACCCACCACACACTGCTTTTTTTAGTAACTAGTGATCAGTTTAAATAGAAAAGGCCATCTTGAAACTCGAGGACATGAATATCATTTAGAACACAAAATAAAATCTTGCTACAAATCAGTTTTTCAATCGTTTATATTTTCTAAAGATCATGTTGAAGTTTATGATGAACTAATTAATAAATGCATTAAGTTATCTATTTTCAAATACTGTAACGATAAGAAAAATCCTCCAGATTTTTCTAAAGGTCATTTTAAAAAACGAATCGATTCAAGAAGCAAAAATTATGTCACAATAATAATTTAACCGTTGACAATGTATATACGTCACCTATTTGTAAGACACCTGATTGTGAGATAATAACCGATGTTGACATACCACCCGATACTGACTCAATTCCCAATTGTGACGACATAACCGATTTTGACAAACTTACCACTTGTACCGGAGTGCAAAAAAACTTGGAAGAGCTACTCACAATGGAACAGACTTTTGAAAGCGATGATTGTGAATTAGTTGAAGTAGTAATAGTGATCAGTGCCTTGAAAATGACATTATATTGTATGATACTCAGTAGTTGTTAAGAATGCATGTATGTGTATAATATATTTGTATGTTCCAAACATTTCTGTTCTGTGATAGGTGTATAGAATTTCTTCGTCTTTCTATGTAGGTACGTTTTGTAAATATTGCCGCCTGGAAGCTATATACCTGGGGAACTATTTAGAATGTTTTTAAAATGTAAAGTTGAAGTTGTTAACTGTGTGTTGTACATACACATACTTAATTATCATTGTAAATATGCTTATCTAAATCATGGCTCTAAAAAACTTAAATCAAATATGTTTCTGATTATATCATACTTTTTTTGTACATATTATTATGTATTACTATTCATTTTTTATACTACTAAATTCTTTATTTATTGTTATAATAAATTCACCCTTTTAAGTTTCAGCTCTAGCGTCGATATGAATTAATGACCTTATTGGTTGCTAACATTTTTACTTAGTGTTATTGCAGATCAATTGTGGCCTACAGAAAAGTCCTGTAAAATTAATTCTAATTATTATTGATTTAATTTGCAATGATAATAGATTTACAGGCGACAATTTATTTATTTTCTTTTTATGAGCAAAAGATACTGCTTTTTTTTTTTACAGTGTACCACAAGGAGGCCCCGTTGCTGATACGAGAAGTCAAGATCAAGAAATCAGAATTTTTTAATGTCTCTGTGTATTACAATTGATTTTGCTATTGATTTCTATATAGTGGTTTTTGGTCAGTAAATGTTTTTTTAACAAAAATTTTTGTTTTATTAAAACATTTGTTAATATTTTATTATTACTTATTATCAACTTTAAGCTTTTGTTTGTAGCATTGCATTAAATGTATTTTATAAAATGTACTTTTTTTAGTAACAATACTCAAGAATGGGCCACATTGACTTTTAAAAACAAAATATACTTTAATATGAAGTTATTTTACGTTTAATATTGTATATAATGTTGCCATTTCAGTATAAAGTTATTAAAAAAAGGAAATTTTATAATTTATATTTATTGTAATGTTCCAAACAAAACTTATTTTGATTTGAAATTTTCCCGCACTACCAGTCGGTATAGTAGGGAATTTGTGGGTTACCGACCGGTGATGTCACTGTTCAGTCGGTAAAGAAAAAGTCCATTTTAGCAACAGAGTCACCATGCAGGTGGCTCATAGATGGCTCGTGTTTCGCACTGAATACACGCAACCGGCATATCTCAAACCCTTTTTATTTTCTTTGCAGCTCACTTGGAAGAGTCGTTCGCAAGGAGTCGTTCGATTGAACGAGGGCCGCTGAGTTGCGAATTACAGAATCGCGGAGCTCTTGATTTTAACGTGACACCTGCACTTGTTCATGTTCATGTGTATGAAAGAGAGCATAAAACGTGGATGTACATTTACGACTGCCGACGGCCCGCTGCCTGATTGTGGCGCGACGGCTTCAAAGAAAAATAATATACATAACATAAATAAAATTAATTAAAATATTGGAATGATTAAAATTTTTATTTGTTAAATGTTCAAAATAAAAGTAAATACATATTAACAAAAATGGTTTTATTGTAGATTAGATAATGATTACGTAATATGGATTTCAAAGTTACAAACTACCCGCAGTATACGCCGTTAAAAAACGTTGTTGCAGATTTCCGGCAAAGTAATTAATCGTAAAATAATAGTAATACGAAAGACGTACAAACTGTGTAATGTATTATCATCGGCCGCTAGATGCTCCACCACTCTCGTTCTATTATACGACTGATCACTGAGCCGCTTGCGGCTCGCGCTCTCCGAGTTGTCCGAAACTCGCGAAAGCGTGGAATGGAATTTCTACGAACGGACGAGAGCGAGCCTATAATGCAGATACTTTAACGAGCGGTGAACGTATCGTTCAGTTGATGGGAGCGGCTCATTCGCGACTCTTTGAAAGAGTCGTTTAAATTGAACGACTCGTTCGCGAACGACCCATCGCTAATATCTAACCAATGTATGCCCCCCCCCCCCCGCAGCGCGACATAGAGCGTCGCGACGTTGGGGCGAAGGTAAACTGGACAAGTAAACTAACATAGTGATTACATAATATCGAAAGTTGAAAGTAAACATGTTCCTATTTAAATCAAGGTGGTTTTTTCTTTAAAATTTTCCACCCTAAGCCAATCAGCTTTATAATACCCAATCAGCGCATAGCAGCAATTAAACGAGCTTTAAATTTCTCTGAAATAATCCCAAAATATATGGTACCGTAAGGTTACTTCCGTAAGGTTACTAAATCCAAACGTAAATTTTCAAAGGGCTCCTAGGGCTAACACCAGCCCCCAGTTCCACTGGTCTCTTCTACAGGGGATGGGAGTTTTCTCCTTACCCTGGGAAAACTTTAATTAATTATAAATATTTGTCGGTGTACGATTTGTAATAGAGTGCGCGTCTGTGTGCACGTAAGAGTCTTTTTGTCAATGAAATGTAATTTATTATGTCAATATATGTGTTAAAAAGTAAAAAGTAGTCTTTATTTTTCAGATGAGCACTAAACACAGCTGCTTTTAGGTCTGTCCAAAGATTTTTAATTGGATTGAGGTCTGGGGACTAACCAGGCCATTCCCCAACCTTAATCTTTTGCTGGGCGAACCACTGTTTAGCATCGTTACTTGTATGTTTGGGATCATTGTCCTGCGTAAAGAGTAATTTTAAGGGCATTTCATATTCTGCATAAGGGAACATGATGTTTTGTAATATCTCAACATATACTTTCGCATTTATTATGTCTCTGATCTGATATATGGGCCCTGCACCATAATAGGAGAAAAACCCCATACCATTAGATTGACCCCACCATGTTTAACTGTCTTAAACAGCGTCGGATTGTGCCACCGGGCAACCGGGCAAATGCCCGGTGGGCCCAGCCTTTGGTGCCCGTACCACCTACCAATATAATAATACTTATTATTTTTCCCCAATTTGCAATATCTATAGAATTCCTCAAATGGATCTATTCGTCGATTTTAAGTTTTCATATTTTTCGTATGTGGTCCATTGATTCATTTTTTCTTAACCACCTATACGCAATTTATTATTTCAACCCACGTAATTTTAAGGAAATTAAGAATGCACCACGTGAAATATTTAGGTCCGAGTCTTTCATGACAATATCGAAGCTGATGGGACTTGAAGCGTCTTCAATCAAGGATGAGCTTGTCAGCTTTGATAATCTAAAACTTTTAAAAGATCGTTTATCACCAGAGCGCGATGGCAAGCGTGATGCTAAAGATGCTTTGAAACCTGTTAGTAACGATTACGAAAATGAAATTGAAAGTACTGATTTAAAAAAACACATGCATATAAATGAGACTTGTTCAGGCTATTTTGTGCGTTGTTTGAATGTGTTAGAAAAATATAATCTTCATTGTGCAGCATATTCTAATTTATATATTACTTATAAATATCTTCTTACCCTCTCCTGTACCCAAGTGTCATGTGAGAGAGTTTTTAGTAAACTAAAAATTAATTTAAATAGATTAAGGTCACTGGGACAGGAAAAGCTAGAAGCATTTCTAATAATGAGTGTAGAGTTGGATTTAATCGAAAATATAGATTACGATATAATAATCGATGATTTAGCCAAAAAGCTGAAAAGGTTTTCTCCAATGCTATTAATCTGAAAAAAGTTCCGTAATCTCTGCTCCGTTTTTGTAGAATTACCTTTTTATTTTTATGGAATAGTGTTGTTTTTGTGAAGTGTATTTGTTTCTTAAAATGCCCTTATCGTTCTATAAAAGTTTCTGTACTTTATGTATTTTATTGCATTATTAAAAGATATCTTTTTTGCAAAACCTCTGTTTTTATATAAAATAAAAATAATTTTTTCACTACCGACTTTGGATTTGATTTAAACATATTATTTTTCCGCTTGAAACATAATTTCATTAAATCTGCACAGCAGTGTTGGGGTATATCCTCAGACTTTTCGCTTCTGTGGTGGGGCTCCTATATACCTTTTGCCCGGTGGGCCCTAGAGCTCACAATCCGACGCTGGTCTTAAACGTATATTTAGCCTGACAAGCTATACCTGGGGGTCTTCGAACATACATTCGACGTCCACTAGAACCCCTCATTCATCATTCATCACTCCAAAGAATGTTACGCCATTTTGGTGCTGGCCAGTTTTGATGTTTTCTGGCAAATCTTAGATTAAGGTTTTATTATTATGTGAAAGATGATGTTTGTTTTAGTAAGGGCAATTTACGTGGACTTCTTGCACAAAGGTTGTTTTCTCTTAACCGCCTGTGAACTAAGCACTTACAAGTAAATTTAAACTCTCTTTTATTTCGGTTGCGGGTGCGAAAGGATTATTGGACCCATGCCATAACGTCGAATCATACAGCCATCCCTAGGAGTCGTTTTGCGTTTCCTACCTGGCGTTTCTGGTTTTTCTCTCCACTGAACTGCGTTGGAAATCATTTTTGCCGAACAATTTAAAATACTTTGTATAAAACCAAATGTTTTGCCTTCACTTCACAGTTTTAAGATTAGTTTGATATTGTGAATTTTGAGAAAATTGTGAAAAGTGTATTTTGGGTGGCTCCCAACCGTAATTTGTGGGAATAAAACGTAATTGATCCAGAATTTTGCGTTTTACTGTTAGGGAGCAGGAAAACAGAAATTAGTTAGAATATATACATAAAAGTCAAAATTTAATTAAATATCGGGGTTAGTGCAAGAACCTCTGCAGTAAATATTAAACTGTTAAGGGCCAGTTGTATATAGGTTTCGTTAAAACTAAAGTTTAAACGAAAAGTTGCAGCCTTGCCCATTGTATACTTTCTGGTTAATATAACCGGAGCTAACTTCACTACATATTTATTTGTCAATACTTATTTCCCCTTTGGAAAGTCCCTTGTCATAATTGTCAATTATCGTTGTTTGTTTTATGGTTTTCTTCGAAGTTTCTTTTTCGTCCAAATTTGTCTAAATAATTGTGATTTAATTCTGGATGTTGCTGATAAGGTCCATAGGACAACTAATTTCTCCAGCCAAGAAGTAGAACTGCTGATAAGTCTTATAAAGCAATATCAGCAAGTAATTGAATGTAAACACAGTGATTCAGCTACGTGGAGGCAAAAAGATGAGGCCTGGTATAAACTTTCAGAGGATTTTAATAAAGATCCTATATGTAAAGGAAAAAGAACTGCAAAGGCCCTCAAAGGCAAATGGGAAAATCTAAAAAAAAAATACGAAGAAAAAAATTGCCGCTGACAAAGAAAATATGTATACAACAGGTGGTGGAAATGGGACCTTCCCAAAATAAACATGCAGGACGATGACATAAAAGAAATTATTGGAGTGGCCGTTACAGGGATTGAAACAAGTTACGACGGTGATAGGAATTGGGCTGACTGTGAGTTGAAATCATACCTCGAAACTGACCATGAAATATTTCAAATTGTGTACCAGGAAGGGAAGTTTAGTATTTGCCAAATACTAAACTTATAGACATCACTAACATTTCGCATTAATGACAAGTATTCTCTCTAGGAAGTAAATATATTTATTCTTTTTATAGAAATGGAACACTGTGACACAAATGGTGCAGGTGGTGGAAAGGGGACCTTCCCAAAATAAACACTCAAGACGAGGACCTACAAGAAATTATTGGAGTGGCCGTTACAGGGATTGAAACAAGTTACGACAGTGATAGGAATTGGGTTGACTGTGGGTTGAAATCAAACCTCGAAACTGGCCATGAAATATTTCAAATTGTGTACGAGGAAGGTAAGTTTAGTAGATATTTGCCAAATACTAAACTTATAGACATCACTAACATTTTGCATTAATGACAAGTATTCTCTCTAGGAAGTAAATATATTTATTGTTTTTATAGAAATGGAACACTGTGACACAAATGGTGCTGAAGTACCCGAACAGAGTTTACAATCTACATCATTACCTATGAAATCTGTAGCAATACGTAAGTAGTAATAAGAATATGAAAGGAAAACATATACATATTATCTGCCCAAGATATCTGCAATCGGCAAAATAATTTACAGAATGCCAGGGAAGGTTTAAACAACGTTGCAAATTTGGTTGTAAACCAGATGTGGTATAAGAAAAGTTTAATCTTATAACGAAAAATTAAACAGTTTTTCCAAAATGGTTTACAAACAATTGGCAACATTGATTAAGCCTTCCCTTGAATTCTTTAAATTTTTGCAGATATCTTGGGCAAACATACCTATTTTAAAAAATTGTGCACAAAATGTTTTACCTTTACCGTTACATAATATGTGACAGACATCAGGCTAGTGGTGTTTAGTTTGAAGCTACCTACTGAACCTTTAAAACATGCATATATACATAATATACATTATTAATAAATATAAATTTCTGTTTAGATGAAGATCGTAATGAAAATTTACAACCTTTAAACCAAAATTGGAATAATTGGACACCGCGAAAATTGAAAACTCCCACATCCACACCTCTAAAGAGTAAGTATAGTAAATTACATACAGAAAGGGCCAGGATACAGGATTCGTCCAAGCTGTTCCTATCTTTGCAGTGGCCTGGCCCTTTCTGTATACCTATTACGTGAATTTAAAAAAATGTATATTTTTACCAATGATTTCTTTATAGTGAGGTATGGTGTCAGTTTGACAAACCTAACCACAAAGAAGGTCTTGGTGTTTACTTAAATATTTTATGAATAATTAGGTGGTAATAAGAGAAGGAAAAAAGCGCTTACCGGAAAGTAAATAGGTTGGTAAGACCTTTTTTTAGGATTCCGTATCAATACGGCCTAGTGTTCTCACTAGGTTTTCCATTATAATTTTAGAAAATAGATAACAAAATTTTGCAGTAAAGATGTGGGTGGGGATGTGATCGTGGGTATACAGAAAGATAAAATATATTTTGTCCTACCCAGCAAATGAAGCAGCAAATTAAAGAGCTTTCCATCTACTGCTGCTAATAAGTAGAATGACAATATTTTTTTAAAAAATTTTAAAGGCAGTTAACTGATTTCTGCAAATTTTGAAAGCGAGTCCTTTGGATGTGTAAATAAATTGCTTTTATGTTTAATGCTTCACTGGTTTCGGATTTAGGACCGTATCAAAGACATTTTAACCCTGTTTGCAATTAAAAATATTATTTTTCGTTTGCAGTAACCAGAAGTAATCCCACGCAAAACAGAAAAACAAAACTGATCGAAGATTGCAGACAACGAATAAAGTTAGGTTCAGAAGCTAAACTGGATCTTATCAAACTGCAAATGGAATGTTTAAAGGATGACAAAAAAAGAGCTGAAGTGGAGCATGTAATAAAAATGGCGCAGCTTAAGGAAATACATATTTTAGAAATAGAAAAGCGAAAATTAGGAGTGGAAATATTAAAAAAAATTGAAAATAATTTAAATTGTAAAAATAATTGTATTTGTTTAGACGACCTTAACATCACGTTTGAACAACCTTAGCTACAATTTAAATATACGCAAAAACCAATGACAGCACAAGATAACCGAAGCAACATGGGTTCTCTCTATAGCAACGACTGATGTCAACATTGTCAACTAACAAAAAAGACACTTTAATTACTTGATATAAAGAAAAATGTAATAGAAATAGTTAATTGTTAAAGTTTAAATAAAAATCATACAAATCATAAATCTTCAGAGTTTGTACTACGTATAGACCAAAACAGTATTTGTTTATTTTTGTAAAGTTTATATTTGAAATAAAGCTATTTGGGAATGAAGCAGATTCATTTATTCCTGTGTTTAGTTCTATCTCCATGATAAAAAGGTGTAGCTTACAAGTAAACCTGTCAGGTGTGAGGGCTTTTAACATTTCTTTGGTTATCTTTGAGATGGTTACTCTCTCAAATGTAGCAAAAAGTGAGATTCCTACACCTTTTCGTCAAACAAAAATATGACTAGATATGGAATAGAATTAAACAACAGAAAAAAAACTAAATACCTTATTTCTTGAATTTCTAAAACTATATTTTATAAAACAAACTTTGTGGGACTTTTATGCCATAAAATAAAGTAAATCTTGCATTTTTTGCACTATGCATTTTATAAGTATAATACCTTTTTGCCGAGGAAAAGTTTTGCCTGATACACAAAACTTTTTTGACCACCCTGCCTATATTAAAACAAAAGTTAATTTAAAATAAAAACCTTATTGTCAGTGGGGAAAAAATATTATATGTTTAAAAAATAGATTATCAAAATGTATTTATTGATTTAAATTAAATTTGCAAAATAATTATTTATTAAATCTTGCCGAATTAGATTTCCATTTCCCTGAGGCAGATTTTCATCAAAAATTTAAAAAACGTCCATTTAAAAAAAACATATAAACAATGGCAAAATCTAAGTCTAAAAAGACGTATGAAAACCATTGACATTGACATTTCTGAACTGCCAATGATGAAAACAAAAATGTCAAAACATCTGTTTGTTCACGTGTGCGCATGTGCTTAAACGAAGCTTGGTGTTTAACTGGTACTCAATCCCAGCGTTGCCATATCTAGTCGATTTCTACTTTTTTGGTAGATTTTCACCCTTTTTCAGAAAATTTTAGTAGGCACATTTTCTTTAGTAGATTTTGGTAGATTTTAATATGTAATTTTCAATAATGTCAAAATGCCATTAACAATATAATTATTGTAAAAATTATTTTAATCAAGCATTTACTTTAATTTACTTTTAATTTAAGTTGGTAGACGTGTAACTAATTTGGTATTTTTATTCATTTGGTTGCTTCGCCTGCTTTTTTGTCGGTGATTCCCCCTTATGCCTTATGGGGGTTCACCGCTGTATTTGCCCGACAACTGATAGGCCAATCATTAGAGCTTTTTGTGTGAAAAAAGACTAGTAGAAAGCCACCTGTGCCATCATTTGAAAGACACTCCGTAGATATATTCTGATGTGTTTTCGACTCGCAACTCTCATTAATTAATTTGTTATTAACATTTTAGTGCAAAAAAACGTTTTTTTTTGTTTCTTTGGTTATAAAACGATAACTACTCGAAGAATTTCAATTCCGTAAATGGAAAAGTTGTAGAGAATTAAATTACGAAGAAAATAAGAGGTGGAGCGATCCAATCGGTTGATTAGAACCAAAGAAAATCCGGAAAAATCGGAAAATTGAGCTTAATTTTGAAAAATTCATAACTTTTCCATTTATGAAGATTAAGAGCTGACATTTGGCACAGACGTAGATAATTATATCAACTTTAAGTGTGCGCAAGGCAGGTGCTGTCGGACCATTAGTTTTTGCGCAAGTGCAATTTCAATTTTTTTATGCATTTTTTTGCCGGGAGCCTGCTTGCGTTAAAAATGGTCCTATTTTAATTCTAATACCGGTTTTCAAAACTAGAAGTAAAATACTATAAATCGTATATCCCAAGTTTTCATTAAAATACAGCGAAATGGATGAAACATGCACTTGAACATCGGTGTAAATGGCCTTGGGCGCGCGAGCCAGCGAGTGGTGGGGGAAGGAGGGGAAGCGTACATGTATAGACATACATAGCGTCGCATCTTTTCACTGGCTTTTCTCAGCGACTACTGCAGCTTTTTGGAAGATTCTTTTTTTGATTTTGGGGTTACTGAATACGAGGACTCTGATTCTCTATTCAGATTCCACGAATAATTCAAGATCAAGCTACTATTCCGGATTCCGGAGTGGTCTAAGGATTAGAAGAGACGAGACATATATATAGCTATAGCACGCTTAAATTTTGAATAGCTGTGTAACCGTCTAATGCGCCCCCTCCCTCTCTCTTCTACTGTTCGGAGGTATGGGTACATCTGTTGCCTTGGGATTCAAACGAATAGAAGAGAAAGCGACGCACTATGGATGCACAGTCGAATTAGCTGGTCAAAAAGAGCCGAGAACAAATTCTAAGAATTCGCCACAACTACCTCGGTAAACTAATATTTAATAAACACCCTTTCATCCCCCAGGTAGAATTTTTCAGTGATTGGCACAGTTCCTAAGAACTTCAGTGTTACTTTCAACCTTCTGCGCGATAGTACGTCTGCACTTTGGATTTTGATATTTTCGGCCAGTGAAAACTTGATTATCTTCAGCCTGTTTTTGGAGTATATTGTGTCATTCGTCATGGAGTCTTTACCTGGAGGTATGTGGATATTATTTTAGGAAATACTTGTATTGTTCATATTTCACGGCCCCCTAAATTAAAATTTAAAGTTGGGCAGGAAAAAAGGCTCAGACTATTCACACCTAAATAAAAGGTGTAGTAATAAAGTATGGATTTCGGTCGAGTTCGGTAGCGATTCCAGGTCTTTCTCATTGTTTGTAGTTTCTAGTTAAGGATTTTTTTGCCCCAATTTGCCCCTCTTTTTTTTAAATGTTGTTTTTGTTTAGTAGGATTTATTTGATCATACTTCCACATCACAAAATGAGTGGAATTACTGTACCAGCGAAACAATTTCCACATTTATTTTGCCTGAAAACATCAGAATGGCTTTAAAACTTCGATAAATGCAACTTTTTTTTGTGTGTTTCTGTCTGTCTGTCTGTGTATGCCTGATGTGCGCGCGATAAATTTCGAACAGTTTGTATATCGACTTTAAATTTGGTACACATATTCTAGGTCATAACAGAAAGCTTCGGATTGGTTTTGAGCTATAATGGCGCAGAGAGTGGGGGTAAAAAGGGTGGGGATTGATAACTTTTGGAATTATTAACTGGATCGGTAATAGGTTTTTGTTTAATCATTTTGTTTTTCATTATTTCATAAGGGGGCGGGGGTGATGCGAACAGGTATGAGGAGGTGGTAAGTTTAACATACACATTAGGCCAGTTTTTAAAACATTACACCTTACGGTTTTTAAGAATATTATAACACAGTATCTTCCGTTACAATCCTTTAAAACTAGAATTTTCAGGAACCCATTTATTTGTTTAAAAAGCATAAATAAACGCCAAATACAAAACACTACATTTTTTAAAGAGAGGCGTGCACAACAAAAGTTGGGGTAGTTAAAGACCTTCATGACCTCCCACTTTCACAGTACCTTTTTACACAATGTGACTAAAATTAAACAAATTATGTGATTTAACCCGACAAAAACAGTGCCAAATTTTAGCCAACTTTTTAAAAGGGACCGGAGTTATTAACAGAAATCGATTTTTTGAACTTAACTTTAACACCCTCTATATCGAAAGGGGGGTATTGAAATGCTAAATTGCATAAGGAGAGTATCATTATCTTAGCCCAAGGAATCTGTATTAAATGGCTTGGCTTTCTTTATTTTGTAACAAATTGTATGTTATTAGTGTTCAAGATTTGTTCATATAACTTGAATCACCCTATATATTAGACGTTCCACTGGATTTAAAATTATTTAAAATGACGTTAGATGTATTGTTAAAACATGTAAAATCATAATATTAGCATAAATAATTTTGACCAACTTTTTTGGATTTCCGTCCATAGTGCGACGCCAACGGTTAGATGCTACAGAGCGTTCGGAGCTGTGAGTTGTACTTTTCGATCTGATTGATCGATCTGATTGATCAATCTGCATCCGACGATGATTCTGACTTTGATAGTTTAATAGATAGCGAGCAGATCGAAGAAAATGAAATAAACTATGCGGACCTTCCGAAAAGAAGGCGAATTTTATAAATAATGTATTGGGCGCAATAATATGTTCATGTTGTTTATCATCCATTTTTAATCATATTAATAAAACACTTTTGTGAAAAAAAATAGTTATTAATTTATTATACAAGGGGAAAAAAGTACTAAATTTTAGCTCGAGGTTGTGTTGTCTCTCGACGCGAAGCGGAGGGAGACAAAAAACCGAGAGCTAAAATCTAATATTTTTCCCGTGTATATACGGGAAAAACGACGATTTAATATTGAAAAAAACTGAGGAAAAAACCTATTATTACAATATATTAAAGTCAGAAAATTATCGATGCGAAATTTGAATGTTTAAACTGGTAGGCTGTTGTACTTATAGCGACAATTAGACCTGCGTTGCTAAGGAAACCTATAAAGTAATCAAACATCTGTCATTTTAATTCTGTGATTTGATTTAAAAATTGCAAACTTAGTGGTTGTTTAGTAGTTATTTTGAATAATATACAGTTAAAAAATGTCTGAAAGGAAATGTAACTTTTGTATAATAAAATATTCTAAATTTAAATATCTACCTCTACTTATGTGTATCCCCGGGAAAAAAGTACTCACTTTTTTCCCGGGGAAAAAAGTACTCACTTTTTTCCCGGGGAAAAAAGTTATTTCATAAAAAGTGACATTTTGTTACCTGTCAACAGAGATAAAATGTCAAACGTTTTTCCCGTCACGGAAAAATAAATATATTTATGTGTTTAAATTAACAACCTTCCTGCTCGCTTATTATTTAGAGAATAGAAATATAAGAATGTTACTAAAGAAGGTGGAATAGCAGCTTTATCTTGAATTATTAGTGGAATCTGAATAGAGGATCAGATTCCTCGTATTCAATAACCCCTAAATCAAACAAAGAATCTTCTAAAAAGGTGCAGTAGTCGCTGAGAAAATCCAGTGAAAAGATGCGACGCTTCGCACGGCGCGCCTGTATATCTATATAATATGTACGCTTCCCCTCCTTCCCCCATCACTCGCTCGCTCGCGCGCCCAAGGCCATTTACACCGATGTTCAAGTGCATGTTTCATCCATTTCGCTGTATTTTAATGAAAACTTGGGATATACGATTTATAGTATTTTACTTCTAGTTTTGAAAACCGGTATTAGAATTAAAATAGGACCATTTTAACGCAAGCAGGCTCCCGGAAAAAAAATGCATAAAAAAATTGAAATTGCACTTGCGCAAAAACTAATAGTCCGACAGCACCTAGTTCGACAGCGAATAGTTTTCGTTTTATAAGCAAAAAACCAAAAAAAGCGTTTTTTGCACTAAATTATTAATAACAAATTAATTAATGAGAGTTGCTAGTCGAAAACACATCAGAATACATCTACGGACTATCTTTTAAATGATGGCATAGGTGGTTTTCTACTAGTCTTTTTTGCAATACATGACTTTTTTTTGCTCTAATGATTGGCCTATGATGGTCGACTTTATTCTAATCGCTACACGGTTTTCGCTTTATACTGAATAGTGAATACGCAGTGTAAAATTGCTTTTAATGTGAAAATTATGAAGCGAGCTTATGAGCAATCGTATCGAGCAGAATGGGAACAGAACCCATTATTTTCCACTTGGCTTTGTAAAGCACAGGATGGATGTAGTGCCCATTGCAAAGCATGCACTGTTAGAATTTTATCCAGAATGGCTTCTCTAAAAGAACATAATGCTTGCGCGAAACATAAGAAGAATATGATTGGATTCACTGGAAGCTCTAAGGTTTGTCTATTTTTATTTATGTCTAATTAAAATATGTAGTAGAATAATGTTTTATTTTTTAGATTGATAAATTATTCAAAAATAGCTCAGTTTCAGATGGAATGAAAAAAACAGAAATTAAAATAGTGTCTGTGGAGTATAATGTACCATTTCTTGTGATTGATCATCTAAGCGATGTCATCAAAGATGCTTTCCAGACACAGAAATTGCAAGAAAATTTTCCTGTAAGAGAACAAAATCATCTGCAATAGCCTATAATGTTTTGGGCGGACAATTTGAAGAAAAAATGATACAAGATCTGAAGTCAGGACTCTCAACCTTTTCAGTGATCATTGATGAGAGTACCGATGTAAGTACAAATACGGTTCTTGCTATGGCTATTAAGTTTTATTCAGAGAGAAATGCCTGTGTAAAGACCAGATTTTTGTGTACAGTAGATATACAAGGAGAGTCTGCCCAAGACCTTTTTAATGCACTTAACAGTGCCATAGAAAAAAAGGGACGTCACATAAAAAATCAACTGTTGGGTTTTGCAGCTGACACCACAAATGTCGTGTTTGGGGATAACAATGGCATTATTGCTAAAATTCGTGAAATAAATCCCCACTGCATATTTGGAGGGTTCAGAAGCTAATCAGTGTAAGTCAATATTTTCTTGAAATTGACTTATGTACCGTAAGTCCTACCCCATTGTTCAAATTTTTGGTAGACAAAGCGCCCAAGTCACTGCTTCGAGATATCAGCAATAGATAGCGACACCTATTCTGACCACCGATTAAAAAATGCGAATTGTTCAGATGTCAATTAGTGTAAGTCATTTTAACGTCGTGTTAGGTTTAATGGCGTGTTAAAAACAATACTTACGTTACAATGAGTGAACATATACTTCGTTTATCGATAGAAAATGATGAAAATGATCCGTACTCTGATAGTGGATCAGAATATGTACCAGAAAGGGAGGATAATGAGGAAAATCCATCGGATTCTGACGAGGATTTTGGTAAGTGATTTCTTAACCTCTAAAAGATGTAACATTTCCATGGAAATGCTTTCTATGCTTTATTTTATTATTTTTAATTGCGAATTTAAAATTGCGAAAATGTACATGAATTTGGTAAAATTTCTTGCAAATCATATTTACATTATCATGTTTTTTGACTTACATTGTTTGACCTCGGAAATTTTGTTTCAGATTGTTCAGAATTTGCTGGAGATAATGAAGTCGAGATGGAGAATAACGTAGTCGAGAATGACGATAGTACCAACACGGAGACTGCAACTAAAGGAAGAAAACGCAAAAGAATCCCAAGTACATGGAAACGAGTAGTCAATGCTGCAAATAGGTACTCTGGAAAAGCTTACGTGAATAGAAGCGGTAGGAATGTATCTGAAAAAGCATTTAAAAATGTTGACTGTAAATGTGCGCGGCGCTGTTTTACTAACGTAAGACCTGAAGAAAGGCAAATTATTTTTAATGCCTTTTATAAATTAAGTGATAATACGAAGCAAAATATTTATCTTCGTGGGCTCATTCATAATAGCCCTGTTAAACAGCGCCGTGCCAGGAATTCGTCAAGACCACCAAAATCAAAGTCAATAAAATATTTTTTAACCACCTCAACAATGTCAACTCGCGTGTGTAAAAGATTTTTCATAGACACGTTTCAAGTTAGCGATTCACGTATTTTTAAAATCTCGTGTAAATCAGAGCCATCCGCTTGCATTGATAAAAGGGCCATAAAGAACCAAGCAATAAAATAGATATTACAAACGTCAAAGAACATATTCAATCATTTCCTTGTTACAAAAGCCATTATTCCCTTGCTGATGCTCCCAACAGGAGATTTTTAAATCCAGATTTAAATATCAGAAAAATGTTTCAGCTGTATAAAGAGAAATGCGAACAAGAAGGCTCAGAACCAGTCAAAGAAAAGATGTATTATCACGTCTTTTCTACACATTTTAATCTTCATTTTAAGCCACCATCTAAAGACACCTGCCAATTATGCGACAATTTGCAGAACGTCATAACTTTTGAGAAAAACGATGAAAAAAAACATCAAGCAGTCACAGAAAAAGAACTTCACCTAAGAAAGGCAGAACTAGCAAGAACATCATTAAACAATGATAAACTTTCTGCTGATGAGACCACTTACGTATATACATTCGATCTAGAAAAAGCTCTTCCATTTCCAAAACTTAGCACTTCTGTTGCTTACTATAAGGTAAACATGTATGTTTATAACTTTGGAGTTCATTGTTTTAATAATAATAAAGGATACATGTTTATGTGGGATGAAACAGAGGGGTTTCGGGGTTCCGAAGAAATTGCATCGTGCCTGGTAAAACATCTGAAAGAGCATGCTAGCAATTCTAATCATATCGTTATGTACTCCGACTGTTGCACAGGCCAGAACCGAAATATTAAATTAAGCTTATCTTTGCTCAAACTTGCTCAAGAGCCAGGAATGACTACATCTATTATTGACCACAAATTCCTGGTATCTGGGCACAGTTATCTTCCAAACGACGCCGACTTTGGCGTCATTGAGTCAAAATCAAGAACAAAAGAATTTATTTACGGTCCTACAGATTGGATCAATTTAGTTAAAAGTGCCAAAAAAACTAATTCATTTCACGTAACAGAAATGAAGAGAGAAGAATTTGTCTCGACGAAACCGTTGGAAGACTCCATTTGTAATAGAAAAATTAATACTGAAGGGGGTAAAGTTAATTGGCTAAAAATAACATGGTTTAGATATTGCAAAAATAAACCAAATTCAATCTTTTATAAAGAAACGTTGCAACATGATTTTCCGTTTTATGAGATCAACATTGCAAAGGCTCTAGCAAAAGGAAGACCTCCCAATTTGGTTAATATTGTTCAGGATCCACTCTATCCAAATCGTAGGCATGCATGTAAAGCCGATGAAAAAGAAGCACATGTCTGATTTGCTGACTTATATTCCGCCGCACTACCACCAGTTTTATAAAAGTTTGCCAGTACTAAACGAGAGAACACGAGCTTCGACTTCAAAAGTTAATGTAGAAGCAGAAAATGTCAGTGATAGTGACGATTCAGATTACATAGATTAAGTTTTAAAAAAAATTCAGAGGACAGTAAGCTTAAGTCAGATTTTTTGAAAATTTTTGTTTTTAAAAAAAGGCAGTTACTATTTCTGTTTTAGTTTTCTTGAATTTAGGTGTGTCAGTATGTTATCTTATAACGAAAAATGTATTCTGCAAATTTACAGAAGTTGTTATTTTTTATATCCAATTAAAATAAAAAGGTAATTTATTTCATTTTTTTGTTTACTGACTTACACTGATTAGCTTCTGAACCCTCCATTTGTTAAATGCGTTTGCCATTCGGCAGCTTTACCTGTAAGCCATGCTTGTACTATAAAGTTCTTCCGCGATCATTAGAACAGCTTGTTAAAGATTTCTATAATTACTTTTCACAAAGTAGTAAGCGCCAAAGAGAATTTGTTGAATTTCAAGATTTTACTGCTTCAGAAAAACATAAAATTTTAAGACACTATGACATACGGTGGCTATCTTTTCACAATTGTGTAAATAGAATTCTAGAGCAATGGAGACCCTTAAAACTGTTTTTCCAAGGACAATACTTGACAGACAAAAAGCAACATGTTTCTTGTGAGTTTTTATATAATTCATTTAATGATGATTTAATTTTACTCTATTTCTATTTTCTTGATTTTGTTTTACCTATAGTTAATACATTTAAAATCATTTTTCAAGGGGATTATCCAGTTACGCACACATTTTTTAAAGACATGTCGAGTTTCTTTCGGTCAACTTTAAGTTGCTTTATGAAAAGTACTTATGTTAAGGCTACTGATCTCTCTGATTTGGATCCTAATGCCTCGATGCACTACTTGCCTCTTAACAAGATGTACTTAGGAGTGAATGTTGCAAAAAATCTGTATAAAATACAGGGAACTCAAACAATTGTTCATGACTTTTTTAAATGATGTCAGCTTTTTTTATTCATTTGAGTAATCAATTAAAATCTAGATTGCCTTTAGATAGAGAATTGTTTAAATAACTACAATTTTCAGATCCTCAGGTAGTTGTATACCAAGAGTTTTCTAGTCTCATAAATCTTCTTTCAAAGTTTCCGAATATAGTACCAGAAGCAGTTATTCAAGACATTGATAATGAATACAGAGAAATGAAACTAGATTTAGATGTAGGGGAGACCGGGGCACGTTGTAACACGGGGCAAGTTGAAACAGTGCGCATAGCAACAAAATAAGTCGCTTCGCGGAGCGTTTGTTAAATGTGTAAACAGATTTCCGAGCAGTGTTCCCAACTACAGGGAATTTTCCCTATTTAGGGAATTTCAGAACTCGAAAGGGAAAAGGGAATTATTTTAAACAAATCATCGATATTAGTGATTTTTTAGGATTAATTCATATTCACAAGCCTCTTGTTCATATATGAAGTATTTCATTGTTTTAATTATTTTTTTCATACAGCGCAAGATGAAACATTAAATTAAATTGATTAACAAAGAATAATATAAATGTCCGGAAAATCCGGAGATGAAAAATAGTTTGACAACACGGCAAGAATCATGTGTTTCCTGCAGGTCGAATGTGTATAATTCTAACGTCAAACAAAAGATGGCGACAGTTAACCGGTGTTAGGTTAGTGACGGTAATTCCCCGAAATATTAAGAATGCGTTCAGGCTTCGGGTTATTGTCGTCTTATTTCATTAACTATTTAGTGTATGCTCTTAGTAAAAATGATGAGTGACTCAAGTGAGAATAGCGGTATTGAAGGCAGAAGCGAAAAGTCAAAGAGAAGGAAAATACAAACGGGTAAAACATTTAAAACATATTGGCTGGATGAGCTAATTTTTAAATCATGGCTGTTGCCAGATACAAGTTCGAAATATTAAGCAAGGTGAAGTAGTATTTAATAGATTGCCTTTATATTTTGGGCTCTAAAAAATATTTCTGTTTTATCTTTACATTAATAATCTAAACTGGTGTTTTATTTTAGATGTAAAATTTGTTATGTAAGCATTAAATCTGGAAAAAGTGATTTACAGAAACATGCAGCGACCCGTAAGCATTTGGATAAAATAAAAATCATTAAAGAAACCAAAAATATAAGCCAAATGTTTCAGACAAGTCGTGATAATGTCCACCAAATTAGTGTTAAAAAGGCGGAACTCAAATTAGCTGCATTTTATGCGACGAATAGTGTTGCCTTTAGGACAATTGATCAATTAGAACCGATCTTAAAAGATATTTTTCCAGATAGCAAAATTTGTCAGGATTTGTCTTTAAAACAGACTAAATGTACAGAAATGATAAAAAATGTTCTATGCAGAAAAGAAACAAATGATGTAGTGACTCATCTACGAAAAAATGTTTTCTCTGTTTTACTGGATGAAACAACGGACATCGGTGATTATAAAAGTTTGGCTCTACTGGTTCGTTACTTAAAATCTGGACGAAGTGAGACTAGACTTTTAGAACTTATACAAGTAGATGCCAGAAATTTAGGAGCAACACATTTATATGGGGTCTTCAAGAGTTGCATGGAGAGGCATGCCATACCTCTGAAAAACATAGCTGGTTGGTTGAAACTTTTTTTAATTTTTTTTTAGCTAACGAATTGTTTTTTAGGTGTTGCGTGTGATGGTGCCAGCGTCATGGTCGGAAAACATCATTCATTTTTTAGGCTACCACAGGATGATATATCGCATGTACTTCTTTTAAGATGCATATGCCTTTCTGCGGCATTAGTCGCCTCTCATGCGTGTTCATTTCTTCCACGATCGGCGGAAGAATTATTACGCAATATATATAGTTATGTGCCAGGAAGTACAAAACGGTCCGCACAACTGCAAGAAATGCAAGAGTTTTTTAATGGAAACAAACATAAAATGTTAAAGTTGGCAACAACGAGATGGTTACGCAGATATGAATGCATAAACCGAGTACTTGCAAATTGGAATACTCTGGAACATTATTTTACAACAGCAGTCCATGAAGACAGATTAAAAAGTGCAGAACTGATTCTGGGCGAACTAAAAAATATTTATACTAAGGCATACCTCTTATTTTTAAAATATACATTAAAAACATTTACTATATTCAACACTCTTTTTCAAAATAGAAAACCGCTTATTCAAGTTTTATATTCTGAGTGTATGACATTAATGAAGCAACTTTGCAGAAATTACATACGACAATCAGTTCTCGAAGAAGAAGATCTAGTCAAGTTAAATTTAAGAAACCCCAGAATATTTTTGCCTTTAGACGAGATATACCTAGGAGCGGAATGTGCAGAATCATTAAAAACAACCCCATCAGAAGGCAGAGAAACGTTTATAAAAAACTGCCTAAATTTTTACATCGAAGCGGCATCAGATCTTCAGAAGAGATTACCTGACAAAATATTTAAAGAGATGGCTTTTCTCACTCCTAGTGTTGCTTTTAGCAAATTCGACACGGAAGGAAAGATAGATTTTTTAGAATTAAGTAATCAATTTAAGAGCATTACCAAAATTGACAAAACAGAACTGGAAAACGAATGGAGATGTTTAAGTGATTTAATCAGTGACATGGAGATGACCAGATTAAAATCTTTGGAAACCGATGAGATGTGGTTAGAAATATATGCAAAAAAACGTTTTGATGATACTTTGGCATTTCCAAATTTATCACAACTTGTTAACATAATTCTAATATTACCTCACTCAAACGACGAGGCAGAACGCATTTTTTCAATCGTTACTGACGCAAAAACAAAGAAAAGAATTAGGCTAGCTGAAAAATCTTTAAATGGCGTATGTGTTTTTAGAAGCAGTCTACAGGCAACGGGAAATGATATAGTAAAGTATGAGATATCAGACGATCATTTGAAACTACATAAGGCAGAGATGTATTCTTTTAAAAATAGAAATGTTTAGTGCTTATTTTATAGATTTTTTACCGTTTTGTTTTATTCTTAAAGGATAAGTTGTTTTTTTATATTTTATTTCTATTTAATATTTATATAATAATATAAATATATTTTTTATTTTGTTTTTTTAATTACTATATTGGCAGTTATATATATATATATATATATATATATATATATATATATATATATATATATATATATATATATATATATATATATATATATATATATATATATATATATATATATATATATATTTTTTAAGCCGATGGTATTATTCAAGATGACCAACCGTCCCAATTTGGCCGGGACAGGTTCCAGTTTTTGACATGCCGTACCGGAAAAAAAAGTGTGTCCCGGAATGTCCCGAAATTAAAAAAGCGTCCCGGAATGCCCCGAAGCTATAAATTTTCAGTTAATCGAATTCTTAAATTATACCTAAATTATACCTATTATTAGGATTAGATCTATAGTGATGATGCGGCCTTTTTTGTAAACACTGTAACTTAGACGAAGACTGTTGTAAAAACATAGACGTTGTTTTTTTTTTTTTTTGGTCGTTGTTAGGGAGTTGGTCACCTTGTAATATTGGTAGGGAATTTTGGCTAAAAAAATAAAAAAATAGGGAATTTTTAGCGACCATCAAGGGAATTTTCATTCTAAAGGGTTGGGAGCACTGTTTCCGAGCATCTCAGTCGACCATGAACTGCGAAGCAGATCGTATGTCAGGTTTTCGTAAAATGTGAAAAAGTTTAAAATTCGACGACCAAAGTAAAATTTAAAGGTATGGAATATTTTTGATAATCTTTTTATGTTTAGCCACAACAATTAAAGTGACATGTGCATGTGATATAATATAGTTTACAGTACCACCTCCTTAGTTTATATATTTATTTAGGCGATTTGTTTTCTGACAAATACAATATTATTTAATGATTGTTTGTTGGGGCAAGTTGTAACATTTTACATGGGGTAAGTTGTAACATGTTACAACTTACCCCGTAATGGAAAATAACAAGTTAACTAATATGTTTTGTTTAATTTCAGCATGAGAAACTATAAGAAAAAAACAAAGAGGGGCGAGACGTCCAAAAAAGAGATGGAGCAGGCAGTGAACAGGGTCTTACAAAATAACGAGTCCATTAGATCCGTGGCAAATGACGCTAAAATTTGCCACGTAACTCTTAGCAGATACGTTAAACGAGCTAAAGAAGAAAATATTAATACCAACAATATAACCCTGGACAAGTACGGCTATAGTAAACATAAACAGATATTCGCAGAAGCCCAACTTCAAGAGCTTATGCTTTATGTAAAGCACTGTTCAAAAATTTATTTTGGCCTGTCACCGAACGAGGTTAGGAGATTAGCTTATGATTGTGCCGTTGGATTCCATATTGAAGTTCCTGAATCGTGGTTAAGAAACAAAACTGCTGCATAAGACTGGTTAACAAGCTTTCTAAAAAAACAACCAATGTTATCTATTCGCGTCCCTGTGGCAACAAGTATTGGAAGAGGTACTAATTTTAACAGGCCCAATGTTAATTCCTTTTTCGATAAACTTGCTGGTGTTCGAGACAGATGTAATTTTGCTCCGTCTGATATATGGAATTTAGATGAGACTGGGCTATCCACAGTGCAAAGACTGGGTAAAGTAATAGCACAAAAAGAAACTAAACAAGTTGGGGGCATAACTTCCAGTGAACGAGGGGTTCTTGTGACATTATGCATAGCAGTAAGCGCCATTGGTAACCATGTCCCTCCGATGTTTTTATTTCCCCGAAAACGCTTTCAGGTCCATTTTATTCGGGATGGTCGACCAGGCTGCATTAGAGCTGGCAATGGATCAGGCTGGATGACCGCGGAGGAATTTTACGTTTTTATACATCATTTTGTTTCACATGTTCTACCATCCGCTGAAAAACCCGTGCTGTTATTATTAGATAAGCACGAATCGCATACGGCCTATCGGACTGTTAAATATGCCAAAGACAATGGAGTTGTGTTGTTGTCATTCCCACCCCACTGTTCGCATCGTCTCCAGCCCCTTGACAGATCGGTTTATGGGCCTTTAAAGAAATATATGACTGCCGAACAAGATGCCTGGATGCGAAATAATCTAGGAAAGTCTATGACCATCTATGATATACCGGGACTCGCTCGAGAGGCGTTACCATTGGCCCTTCCACCGAAAAATATTATTAAAGGTTTTCAGTGTACCGGTATCGAGCCCTTCAACAGAAACGTATTTAGTGACGATGATTTTTTACCTGCGAGTGTAACTGATCGGTCATTGTCTCCAGAACCACAAGCTGCCCAAATGTCTACTTCTGCTGGTGGTCTTTCAGAACCAGAGCCTAACCCAATGCCCATTTCTGCTAATGTTCTTCTAGATACCCAAATAAACTCGCCGTCTACTTCTGCTGGTTCTCTTCCAGAACCACAGCCTAACCGAGTGCCCATTTCTGCTAATGTTCTTCTAGATACTCAAATAAACTTCCCGACTACTTCTGCTCAAATTCTCCAAGCTAAATCAGCACTTTCAACATCAAAACAAGAAAACTGTGATTATTCAGTTGCAACTTCTTCATTAACAAAACCTTATTCTCCACCACCGGGCTTCTCTCCTGCAGTTATAAGGCCGTTCCCAACAGCTGCAGCAAGAAATCCGACAACCAGAGGCCGCAAGAAAAGGAAATCTGCTGTTTTAACCGATACCCCTGAACTAGATGTCTTAAAATCAGAATCAAGGGCAAGACTTGCAAAGAATGAAAAAAAACCAGAAGCAATAAAACAAAAGTGTAAAGCGGCAAAAAGAACTGTGCTTCAAGATTCTTCTGACGAAGACGACGCAATGTGTGTCGTTTGTTGCGAGAATTACTGCAACAGTAAACCAGGAGAATGCTGGATCCAGTGTCGACAATGTAAGCAGTGGACACATGTTGAATGCACACCTGGTGAGAGGTCATATATGTGTCACCATTGTGATTCCGATGACGATGACTAATTTCACCGATTTTTGTATTATTAAAGACCTGAAAAGACATTTTTGCAGATATATCTTCATGTGTTTCATAATATGCTTTTCTTTATTTTCGATAAGTGTTTTCAATTGTTTTGTTTTACCTAAAATAAAGGTTTATTTTAAGTTTTATATAATTTTTCATTTCTATATCACAAAATTATCTATTTTTGTGGGGTTTGTTTCATTAAAGTGGCTTTGTACCATTATTACCTAATATCTATTTAGTATAAAACATAGTGTTACAATTTACCCCGACAATGGTACAACTTACCCCGAGGGCGGGGTAAATTGTAACACATGCATGTCCCCTGATTTTAGTTATTGAAAAACAATATATTAGATTTTGGAAAACAGCCCTCCTCATAATATTAATAAATGTATACATGTTTATGTGGTCATATTACAAACGTGTACCACACAAAATTTTCACAAAAATCATCAAAATCCAAAAAGTGTTACAACGTGCCCCGGCTCCCCTATCTAACTTGCTTTCTAGCGGTAGCAGCACTATGAATAATTCCTTTAATGTTGAAGAATTTTGGCATAAAATAAGCTGTTTAAAGGACAATAATAATAAACTTAAATAAGAAAATATTTGCAAATTCGCAAAACAAAAGCTTTTCTGCCGGTTTCGAACGTAAAATGTGAAAGGATATTCTCCGAATTTAATCGAGTTAAAACCGACGCGACGATCGAAACAAATTTTTTAATAAAAACGTTTCTGCTCTAATACATGCCAAAGAGGGTCTGAGGGATGTTGGGTCTTGCACAAATTTTAAAACCGATGTAACAATGATTAAGTTAATGGACGATAAAACTTTGTATAAAAATCTAAAGTATAAAGGTGACGAAATTTAAGATCTTTTTTCTATTAATTCTAGTTTTAAGAAAAAAAATATTTGTTTAAAAATTAGAATAAGAATCAGTTCCGTTTTCTTTGTTGTGCTAGTTTTAAGATTTATGTGTTTAGGTTTAGTCAATAAATAAATAATTAGACCAATTAACCATGGCAATTCATTAATCCCCAACCTCCAACTCTCTTCCTATTTTCAGCTTTTTTTGAAAAGTAGATTTTCGGTATTTTTTAAAATTTTTTTAGTCGATTTTAGTAGATTGAAACAAAAATAAAAGTAGATTCGCCAAAATAAATGTGGCAACGCTGCTCAATCCGTCAGTTGATAGTTAAACTCCGAGTGGTTGTCACAGTTGGCTATACAAAGGACATTTGACACGAAACTACAGTTTAACCGTAGCTTGCAGTTTAAACCAAACCTATACAACCTAAGTAGTCTATTGCAAGGCTAGATAAGGGATTAAATTACTAGGTGGGTTAACAGCAGTTGACACGGGGCTCTTCCGGACTCCACGCAAAAGTTTTTCTTGTCACCGCCAGCTGTATTCCTAGGTTACCGCAAAAATAATAGTAGATCTGCCAACTAGACAAGGTAAAGAGAGGTAGGAATCAGTGGTGGGTGTTACATTATGTAATTTTCTATAATGGTTAATATACTTTACCCTCAGTGTGGTTGCTAACATAATAAGTAAAATAACGTCCAATTTCTACGACAGTACAAGTGCACCACTGTACGGTAATATAACGGGGTTTTTCTATATATAAATAGAAAATGGGGAATTTTCTTCGGTCGATATATTTAATGTATGTCGGTAAATGCAAAAGCTTTAATTCTTTCGCTAGTGCAAAACACAAGACCGTAAAATGACAGTGGGTAAAGTGACGGTGGGTTCTTACAAAAATAATACCTAAGTAGTTTATCTCCGAGTTTTATTTATAGTTTTATAAAAGCCAAAGTTCCAAGAATTAGTTGTATGTTTTTTAATAAACTGTATTTTTCAGTGGTTTGTTTTCTATGGTGTACGCAAGGAACAGGGACAATGATAAAAAGACGTTAACAATTATGTCGGTGGCGCAAAAAGTTAAAAAGAACTTAAAATTGGAAATGAATTAAATTTCAAAAAGCCTTTGGAACTAAAAGAAAGTGGTCGCCCTCTGTCAAATCTAAAAATTAGGCAGACTAGCAAGGCCAAAAATAAAGACGTTTATCGCAATTTTCGCAAGTCTATGTATGATTTGTCCGACTGGATTTGCGGATGCGAAATAATAAGTAATGCATTACTGTTTTGTAAGCCTTATTTTTTCGAATGACTCAATATGGTGTAAAAACGGTGTCCAAGACTTAAAGCACTCAAAAGACAAAGTTAAAAAACATTTTCTATCCGCAGACTACATGAGAAGTGCCATTAATTTTGCTGCAATCGGTATTATTGATATTCGATCTCAGTACAATCTTTAAGAGATTTTAATGAAAATGTGTCAAAAAATCTAAATATTTTAAACCAAATAATAGACTGTGTAAAATTTTGTCAGAGATAAAATATTAATTGAAATATCTTCAGAAATGCCTTCATCTTCTACGCTTAGTGCCAAAAGACCAATAATAAATGAAGATTCTAATCGTCAAGTCGCTTTAGAAATTGATGACATAATAACTTCTGAAATCAACCACCGTTTTGGTTTAGTGACCAGTAATCGCCCAATTTTTTAAAGCGACCAGTTTGAACAATATCAAAATAATTTTCCGGACCATGTTTTAAAATCAGTGAAACAAAACTTTCTAGTGTAAATCATTTAAAACGTAAAACTGAACTAAAAGTAATTAATGAACGGGATGATTTTGGTAAAAGTTGTGCTCCAATGCTTCAATTATTTATTAATAATAATAGTGCAACTCTTTCGGAAATCTCTTAACTGTACTGTGTGCATCACCGATGACAACTCTAGGAAGTTAGCGATGTTTCTCTACACTAAAGAGAATAAAGACATTTTTACGCAATACTATGGGACAAGAGAGACTGTCTGAGTTGGTCATGTTAAGCATAGAGAAGCCGTTTATAAACAGTATTGTTAATTTTCATGAGCGTGTTATAAATCATTTTGCAAATGTTAAAGACCGAAGAACAGACCTAAAATTTAAAACGGTTTAAAATAATTAATAAAATTCGGTTAATTAATTAAGTAAAATCTGGTTAAGTTTTCTTATTTTAAAACAGCATTTTCTTTTTAAATTCGCTATTTAGAAAATCAGGAATAGAGCAAAATAAGGGCGTGGCCCAATAATTTTTTTCGTCCACGGCGATTTGCCTGCGGCACTTTTGACTATGACCCCCCTATGAAACTGACCATCATACACTGGGTAACATGTCTACACGCATTTTATTAGCCAGTCAGTTAGTGATGTTTGCTTGTCTAGAAGAGACGTATTATCGAAAGTGAGGTTATAATTTAAAATGCGCGTGTACGTAAAACAGTTGGGCAGTAGGTCCTACAAGAACTATACCTCCAAGACTCTAGAAAAAGCAGTTCGTGAATTTAAACAAAAAAAGATATCCCTTAACAAGGCAGCTCAGAAATACAAGGTTCCAAATGGAACATTAGGCTACAAGGTTAATAAAAAACGGCTTAAACCTGTCGGAAGGCCGCCTGCTTTAAATCTACAGGAAAAAAAGTCACTGGTAAATGTTCTATTAAAAACTGCCGAATGGGGGTTTCCCTTCACCCATGATGATTTGCGTCACTTAGTGAAGAGCCATTTGGATAGTATGGGCAAAAAAGTCAAGCAGTTTAATAAATCGACGATCGTATCGACTGGATTAAAAGTTTTCTAAAAAAGTAGAGGAGCTAGTACAAGAAAAGCACAAAATACTAACCCAACAGAGCCGCTGCTACGAGGGAAACTTTTGATTTATTTTGACAATGTCTAAGAGGCTGTAGAGGGTGTAGCCCCAAATCTGATATTTAATTTTGACGAAACCAAGTTGTCAGATGACCCATGGTCTATTAAATGCTTTTTTGAATGAGGGGTAAAATATCCCGAACGTTTGCTCCCTCATTCAAAATCCAACATTGTCATAATGTTTTGCAGAAGTGCTTTAGGGAACTTGCTTCCTTTGTATGTTGTCTATAAGGCAGAAAACTTATATACCACGTGGACTGAAGGAGGTCCAGATAGATAGGTTTACCATACGTCCCGGTTTGACCGGGACAATCCCGGTTTGAGACTTGGGTCCTGGCCGATTTGCATATTTGCCCCTGTTAAAATACCCAAAGGTAATTGTAATGACAATAACTCCAACTTTCAATATAAAAACAATTCTGCTAATATTGTTATTGTTTTTATTTTTATTTAATTATTTGGTATTCTGACGAGACGGCACTGTGCTGTTGTTATGCAGCGCCACAGAATTTCGGACCTATACAGAAGCGAAGAAACCACATTTTGAGAGGACCCGATTTTGAGGGCGCATATCCCAAGCGGCCATCTTTTAATTGACAATAAAGCAGTGCAAAATCCTGTACTGTCAGCTGCGGAGCAAATGGACAAGTTTAGGAATATAGGGGAAGTAGGGTACGACCCACAGACAAATGTGCAAAATAAGTACAAGTAGCACTATAGGGTTCAATATAGTCAAGCGCTCTAAACAAATCGTCTTTATTTAAAGAAAAGAAAACCAAAATTTACACGACAGTACAATTAGGCAAATTGTAGCTAAAAACTCTTACAATTAACCAAAGAAATGATATTCAAATTAACACCTTCCGGCTTAATTTGTTAGGAAAGCGGTTTTACGATTTTGTGACTTTCACTTTGTGAGTTTGTAACCGATTTTCTCTTTGTACCTAGGTATGGCGCTAGTAGAATAAATGGCAGTGCAACAGGTACGTCAGATAGGTGGAACATGCATACGGCGCTGTAAGCTTATATTTACAAGTGTACATTTTGATGGTGACTCGCCCCCTGTATTGAGTATTCCCAAATTCGTTGTTCCTTTGTGAAATTCTATATCTGCTACATCCCCAGATATTGAGATATGCCACTTCATGAGTGTAAACGGTGGGTTGGTCAGCGTTCAGTATGGGGCACTTTGCCGCCCGTCTCGCGAATTGTCTTAACTCATGTTTAACAATTTTGCCGAAGGCGCGAGTTCTACGTTTGGAATGACAGTAAAGCGTCCCCTATCTCCCGACCTGACGTATCTCAGGTTTGACAATTGTACTGAAGGCGCGATGAGCCAGACACTTTATGAAATTAACGTGCATGGAAAAAATGAAATTCTAGGCCTGTGTTAAATTACAAAAACATACGATACGGCACGTCGCGAGATAGGCGATACTAAGTCAATACTTATACACAACATTATACTTACTTACCTTATAGATATTTTGGATTATTCCGCGTGAACACTTGTAAGATTTGGTACGTTTCGATGGTTTGCTCCTTCAGTGAAGTTCGCCGTGGCGAATAGATGTTTTTGTACAAAGAGAACGACCGTTCTGCATCTAATGATGTAAGGTTCGCAAACAGGAAACTTTTCTGCCAATCGCTTAAGGGTTCATTTTTGTGATGCCGTATGCAAATGTCCTGTAATATGGCTAAATCGGTATTTTTTTCTGAAATGTTTGTAAAACTTTCACAAACTTTCATGCCAATGCTGCCGCGTAGCGCGTGTAAAGAAGAAAATACCATCTGTAGAATATTGAAAGAGTTGGCTAAAGACAGGTCTTCGTGCTGTAGTCTATTTATTGCTTCTAGTACGCCCGCGTAATTCTGCTTAATACTACATAAATCATTGTATACTTCAATATTATTAAACTGGGTCTGACTAGCGGCAATAGCTTGAGACTCTTTAGGATTAAACTTGCAAACAACAGTCTTTACTTCATTAAAATGTTTATAATAATACATTGCCGCTTCAAGCCATGTTCCCCATCGTGTTAAAATAGGCTCAGGGGGTTCTGCAAGCCCAGGACAACTTCTACGAAATTCTAAGGTACGTTTCAGGGATTTATTGAAAACAGCTTTTGTATTAGCAATTATTAATTCATTGACATTGGTATAATTTGCCCTGATCGTTTCTGCAACAAGATGAAGACCATGCAATATACAGGTAACGTGTATTGCGTTAGGACACATCGACTTCAGAGAACGCCCTACTTTGCGCATTGTATTATTTCCATCTGTTACCAGCATGTATACTTGACTGCGAGCAATTTTAAATGTTTTTAATGTTTCTAAAAGAAATTGTTCTATGGTATCAGCAGTACACCGTTGTAATCTTCTACTTGCTATCAAATATGGAGCACAGGATTTAGCGGGAGACAACTTACGGACTAAAATATTACAAATACTGTGTTTTTTTGCATCCGTACTTTCGTCCGTTGTTATCTATAGTTTTTGGTCATGAAGGTCGTCCCTAATATCCTTTGCAAGCCGTTCCCTCACGTGGGGTAAAAAGCGCCGTACTTTCGTGTCGGATGGTAATTTCCACTGAGGTACATATTTAGCCCAGAATCGCCGCCAAGGTGCTTTTTTAAGCACGTGAAAGGGTATATTGCAAGCACTTAACATAAGTATAAGATCAAACAGAAAATGGGCATAGGGAATTTCATTTTGTCGGTTGCGAATGTGCTGAGCAGTTTGGACGTGTTGTTTACAAGCGTACAAAGTCTCCACCAAAAGTCGCTTATCGCATACAACGCACTTCACGGCACACCCATCATATCGTAAATCAGAAAAATGTGTTAGGGTTTTCCGAATACGCACACAAAACTTTCAAGCTCTACGAGACATGGTTTACAGATCGCTCGGCGCTTCGACTGTGGGACCTAGTGGCACGTCTGGGGACTGCAACATATACACTTGAACGCTTTCATACTCTGTACTCGCCGAGGTAAACCGATACAGTTTCTTTGCTTACATGCTATTTTATGGGATTTTGGACCCTTTATAGCGGAGACCTTAAACCAAGATACCTAAGGTAGGAATTTACTGTTGTCAAAAAGGAGAATCCTTTGCGCGACCCACAGTACCTAGAGTTCCCCTATCAAATTACGTCGATATTGACGCATTAGTAAACAACCTCCGGTTCAATGCAGTGGATCTATTCCTTTTATTCTTTTCACACATAAACAACGAAAATGGAATTACGCTTGCTACTCTCAGATCAGAACGGGAAGCACAGTTGTAGCAACAGCTGTATGGCACGAGGCTTGGCGCTGTGTTGCCGGATTGCTCAGTTTGTCCTTTTAAGGCAGAGGAAACCGCCCAGCCGCAGACATGAAAGTGCGAAATTATTTTACAATTTGAAATGCAAATTACAAAGCCGTATGATTAACGGAACGCTCTATACTTTTTCAACTGATTTACAGCTATTTTCAGGGGTCTTACGAATTTCACGCTATTTGGTATCAACGTGTAAGAGTACTCTTGGCAACAAAGTGTCCCACCACTGAATGTACAAAATTTCGCCGAGCTCTACAAATTAAGCAGAAGCACATGGTTAATGACGCCAGCGGCTGGCTATAGTTAATTCGATTGTAACTGCAGGTGTTACGTATTTACTTGCTTTTTAATTAATACGTTTTAAATTTTGTTATTTTCCAAAAGTTAGGTACAATTTCGTATTTTCATCAAAACGGACTCCTCGAGATCAAAGAGCCGACACATTATTCCGCTTCTGTGTAGTTTAGGAATTCTGTGGCAGCGCGCATTTACATCCCCTCTGCAATTTGTAATACCACGCAACCCGCGTAGGCGTTCGCGAAATCCCGACGCGTCAGAACTAATTACTTAGGTAAATTTAGTAAATAGTCACTAGTTTAAAAAAAATAGTTTCGGTTTTTAGTTGATGTGTTGTTTTAGTTTTATGATGCCGCGTAATAAATAATAAATCGTATTTACAATGCCTAAGAGAAACTACACGTTTACCGATGAACTCCAAAATAATTATCCATTTAAAAAAAAACTGTGTGGACACATAGACAGAGTGCAGAGTGAAGTGCAAACAATGTTTTGATTGGGCCATGACACCTACTTTAGTCATCAAAAATTACACAACACTTTGCCTGTGTGCTGTGTGTCGCTGGTCATGCCACACATGCCAAATCCAAATCACGGGTTTAGTCGTTGTCATGCCTAGCATGACACAAATGTGAAGTCTTGTAACTCGTAAACCATTTATAGCATAACATTGGGTACATTCAGGCGGTCCCAGCGGTCTCAGCAGCTGATCAAATTTGACAGAGGGCATGTGACATGTCTTCCAATTTGATATAGGTAATCACGTGATCGCTGCCAAATCCATCCAGCTGCTGAAACCGCTAGGACCACCTGAATGTACCCAATATCTGCATGATATTCAGATTCCTCGGAAAGAATCGCTTAAGACCCGTCCAGTTTGTGTACAAACACATTTGAGGCTGCGCCTTAGTGAGTGTTTTTCGCAACAAATGTTTGATTTGTCTCAGTTTTGCGAATTTTTTGGTTTTAAAAGTGACAAAAAGAAAGGGCGTGAGTGATACAGAACTAGAGGAAGGGGCGGATGGGCCGGCTGGGACTTTGTGAGATTTCCCGAAGGGCCGGTTGCCTTCGGCCCGGAATAGGCCGGCGCACAGTGGTGCAATTCATATGGAGCTGCGGAAATAATTAAATATTTTTTAAATAAAAATACATTATAATTATTTTTTTTAATGGTTTTAAATGATATTTCTTCTTACAAAATTTTTGGATAAAATATTTGCTGTTGAAAGATTATGTACATAAAAACTATCATTCCTAATTTAACTATATTATCCGAACAGAAATAATTTTGAAGTCAACTAAAAATTATTTTATTTTACCAGAATTATTAAAATTTAACTTATAGAGGGTCACTGGTGGTGTTTCCTTGATGTAAAGGGTGAAAGCAAAAATATAAGTAACAAAAAAAAAATATTTTCAAATAAATAGAAATTTTCTTAAAAAATATTGTTTTTCTTAACGTATTTGCTGTATATGTATGTATGTATAAACTATATACAAAATCGTATGCATCTTATATACGTCTAGAGAAAACATGTATGCCCATATCATTTAAACGCAGTATATAAAATTTGACACGTATGTTGAGCTCGTACAAAAATGCAGGCAGAAAATTCTTATGCTTGTTCAGTAGCAGTAGTACTCTTTGCAAGTTTACATCACTAGTTTTCCCAGTCCAGAAATGTTAAAAAGACTTGTAAAATATCTGAAACTACAGAAAAACAATAGAAGTTTTATTGCCGGCTGTTTTGCGATCTCTAGATCCATGTACCAAACTATACGTAGTGAGAGGTATTTTATTTTTGGAACATTTTATAAGGGACAAAATTATAATATTTTTGAATATTGCTAAGTGAGTTAAGTCAGGTATAAAATGTTCTTAGAAATTAAGCTGAGTAAAACCAATTCAATGTAAATCTAGCAGGATGTGATATTTTTGACCACTTCATCTTACTTTGTAGCATAGAGAAAATTATTTTTTTTTATTTAATTTCTTATTAATTAGGTAATGATTTGTAATATTATATTATTGGACTTTGGAAAATGACCTTGGAATTGCAGTAACAAAATTATTAAACTAAGCGCTTATTCTCATGAGTACTTGATAATCTGTGAGAACGTCAGTTTTATATAAGTCTGTACACAAGGTTAGCACATATTAGCCGCTAAACTTATGATGGTTGCTTGCAAAAGTCTTAGGTTAACATATGCATTATGACATAACTTGACGCTCATTGAAGCTCAAATGTTATAGCTTGACGAATTTAAAAGAACTTAAAAAATTAAGCAACCGTTTATTCTGTGGGTGCTTCCCGCAAGAAATACTCATTTATTCTGATCTGTTAAAAAAATGGTCTAGTAATAGTTGTACTTTTAAAAATATTTTTTTCTAAATTCTAACTTACATGTACTTTAAGAAATTGGCCTTGATTTCGAAATAAAATTTTTAGTCTGGATGGCAAATATAATTTTTGCCGACTTCGTGCTCCAATTCCTTCAACAAAAAAGAAAAATTGGCAAGTTTTTCTTGTACACCCTTTAGTTAATTAACATAGAAAAGAGAAGCAAAATAAAGATGTATTGACAGCTAGCAAAAATATACTTTTTGCCTTTGAAAAACCAGGGTGCGGCGCCGCGGTCCTGAACGACGGTGGTAAGAACAACGAAGACCGTGCGCATACGGCCATGCCGGCCGCCGGCCCTGGGACTGTCGCCGCAGGGCAAAAAAGTAAACACAGTGGAGAAAAAAGCTCAAAATCTTCTGTTTTATCTTGGTCTTCAACGCATAAACAATTATCAGAATCTGAGCATACTACGTACATCCAGTCAAATCAACCTTCTACTTCCAAAGATACCTTAAAAAAAACGAATCTGCTACTTCATCATCTGCCTCACTAGGTGAAGTCTGCTTTTCAATCGAAGAGTCGACAATTAAGTTCAGTGCAGTTGAGAAGAAAACTTTGGCTGAAAAAACAGATGAAATTACAGAGATCCCAATAAAGCGTCAAAAAACTATAACATCCAGCTTTGAAGAAATGTACGCCTTTACATCGAGTGGAAACAAAACAAGAAATTTAATAATGCCATATTATTTATGATATGCATGGACAATCAACCATTCAACATTGTTGAAACCGAAGGATTTCGACATTTATTAAAAGTAATTGCCCCTCAGTATAAACTTCTAAGTAGAAATACTGTAACTAGATCGCTTGATGAAAAATATGACGTATTATCAAAAGTTTACAAAGACAAGTTATCGGAAGTCCAACACATAACATTGACAACTGGCATTTGGTCAGACAGCATGCAAATGCGTAGCTTCCTAGGAGTTACAGTACATTTTGGGACAAATATCGAGTTCAATTCAGTAACGTTAGGAGTTTATGAGCTTGATATGAGACACACCTCAGAATATATAGCCGACATGCTACTAAATACATATAAAGAATGGGGCTTTAAAGCTGATCGGGTTTCCGCAGTAGTAACGGACAATGCCACCAATATGGTAAAGGCCATTGATATAGCATTTGGCAAAAAGAAGCACATCCCCTGCTTTGCACATACCTTGAACTTAGTCGCCCAATCTGTATTACAGTTTGAAGACTTGCAACGTATTGTCTCTAAAATGAAATCCATTGTAACCTGGTTTAAGCAAAGTTGCGTTGCCAGCGATGAATTAAGAAAAGCTACAACAACGGAAACAAAACTGGTACAAGATGTGCCCACGCGCTGGAATAGTACCTATTACACAGAAAAAAATTTTGTACGTAAAATTAATGAATGGCGGTCGTCAATATTTTGAACATTAATATTATGAATCGATGATTGTTACAATGATTTCTGATCACAGACTAATAACTTAGTGCATTGAAATAATGACCGAGCCAACATTAAACAATAAACGCTGTACGTAAAATTAATGAATGGCGGTCGTCAATATTTTGAACATTAATATTATGAATCGATGATTGTTACAATGATTTCTGATCACAGACTAATAACTTAGTGCATTGAAATAATGACCGAGCCAACATTAAACAATAAACGCAAAACATCAAAAATTAATTATTTTTTTTATTAATATAATGCAGAAATTCATTGAGTCAAAGTTTGACGATTATTAACCTATGTTCTTCATCTTTAAAACAATGGAGTTTCGTCATAGATCCATGAAAAGCAAACATAAAAAAATAATAAACGGTCTTCGTTGTTTCAATGGACACTAAACGTTGATATTACGAACCCAACCATTAACTTCTAAAATACGCGCCAAAATTAATCCTTCCTGACCATGGATCAAACACCGTGAGCATTAATAGCTTTGTTCGCGGAGACGATCCGGAACTAGTCCGTGACAAGTGCGCGTGCGCTTTGCGATTATTTGCGTTCGCGGTGCAGCAAATCACTGATTTTGACAATAAATTTGGCGTTCGCGGTGATGCGAGAACAAGTTCAGGACACATCCGTAACCAGTCAAAACGATCCGAGGATTACGGCATGAATTATTTGTCCGCGCAAGTGCAGTGTGAAATTGGTTTGAAAAGTGTCGTTTAATTTTGGGCGGCAAATGTCATATGCTGTTAGTTGTATCAAGGTAGATATAAATTTGTATATAATATGCTGTAGTATATTCAATTATTTTTGTATTTAAAATTACTCATAACAGAACAAATACGTCTTTGTGGAAATTTTAATCATTATATAATGTTTTTTTTTAGATGAGTGATCATTTCAGTTCAAGTGACGAAGATCTTGAAGAAATTGTAGACTTGATAGAGGCGCCTAAAAACAGCAGCTATTTTGAGGAAACTGTTCCGCAGTATGATAACGCTCAGTACTTGGAACACTTCCGTATAAGTAGAGAAGATACGGCAGCTTTAGCCGAACGGTTCCAAAATTCTGAATACTTTAATTATCAAGAAGGAGGCGCACCGAAAATATCAGCATTAAAATGTATAACTATATTTCTTTGGTTTGCTGGACATGAAGCTGGTGGGTTTCGAGATGTAGCCGATAGATTTAACATAACGAAAAGTTCCTTACACAAAGTTATTAGACGAGTAACGTACCTTTTAAGCAATTTATCTCGAGAAGTAATTGTATGGCCAACAGCAAACGAGAAAGTGGTAATCGAGAGACATTTTCGCGCAAATAATTTTCCAGGTTCCGTCGGAGCGATTGATGGTACACATATCCGAATTGATAAACCGGCAGAAGATGCAGATTCCTATTTGAACCGAAAGCATTTTTACTCTATTCAGGTAAGTTACTTTTCATGTTAATTTCAATATTAATGTAGTACACATAGTCTGAGAGGTCGTGGTAAAAAAGTGAAAATGTGGTACACTTATACAAGGTTATAAAATATTAGATTTTATAAAACTCGTAAATTTTTTTATCACGACTGACATAGATAGACCTACAAAAGTTATGTATTTATTGTTACAGGCCCAGATGGTGTGTGATCATAGAAGAATGATACGTGATATCTTTGTCGGGTATCCCGGGTCTGTGCATGATAGCAGAGTGTTCAGAAATTCTCCATTGTACAATAGTTTGCCTCAACGATGCCAGGATTATTTTATTCTTGGTGACAGTGGATACCCCTGCTTGCCTCACTTGTTAACACCATTTCGTGACCTTGGCCATCTGACCAGAAGGCAAAGAAATTATAATTACCTGTTATCACAAAATAGATATCGTATAGAGCACTGCTTTGGGATATTAAAGCAAAAATTTCGACAGCTGTACCACTTGAAATTGCGTTCTGTTAGAGATATGGTTCATTTTATTCGAGCGTGTGCTGTACTTCATAACATTACTCTTGATGATGAGTTTGAACTTCAGGCAGAACCTGACAGAGATGAAGAACCTGGGGAAGAACCTAATGCAAGAAGGGATGTGGTGGACGATGAAAATCACGATGATGTAAATGGTTTACAGCAAAGAAACAATGTAATGAATACGTTACCTTTCATAATGCTATGAACACTGATTTGTTTTGTTCAGTAAATTATTGTTTATGTTTTTGTAGTAATGGCAAAGGTAATTACCACTAATAATATATCTAATAATTGAAGAAAACATGTATGTAATTAGTTTTCTTTTTAATAAAATACAACACATCTTTTTTTTACAACAAAAATAAACTTCTCCAACTTCTAATACTAACTACCAATAGTCTATAACGCAGATTCTACCTAACAAGAGCGTTTACAAGGCTTTCAAGTTATTCAAAACTCCTAATTCACTACATTTTCAATGAATTGACACTGCAGGGGGGATGGCCTAAGTTGGGCAACTATCTTTCACACACACTACAATGCTCATTAAAAACCCTCCATTTTCAGTTAAATATATGTAATTTGATACACCAACCATTCTATTGGCTGTGTACTTAAAGTCTTAAAATTTTGCAGATATATTTCATTACTTATCAATTACAATTAAAAGGTTTCTTAGTTTACCGTGGAAAAGATACCTGCCAAACTTATTCAGTCTGTATGTCTGACCATTATACATTACAACAATAAACAAAACCGAACTGCAAGTAAATTTTGAGGGCATATTATTTTAAACTAACAAGACAACAACAGTAAACTAGGGAAACTATATGGAGCGACACTTTTGACGCAACTTTTTTTAATAATACACTCCACTTTACTGGTTTCGTAAAATGTCATTCCTTTCTTCCAAAAGCTTATTTTTCTTGATTTTTTGTTCAATCTTTTTGTCTTCTTGTGCTAGTCTCTGTGCATAATACCTTTGCCTATCCAACCGAATCTCCCTCAGGATCTGGCATTTTAAGATTTTACTCCTATATTCTTTCTTTGGTGTAGGAGTGATTTTAGATGCATGTCGCTTTGGTGTAATTTCAACGTCATTTGACAAAACTGCTTCAGTTTCATTGGAAGTTGAACCAGCTTCAACTAGAACATCAACATTCTCACTTGATAGCACAAGTTCCGGATGGATGTTTTTCTTTTTCCCTAAAATTTTGTGCATAACCTCAGAATATTCGAAATCCTTTCTTGCGCTCCCCGTTTTATTCATATTGAGAATATATTTTTTATATGCCCTCTCCAATACTCTCCATCGATTTTCACAATTACACGGGCTTATGCTTTTTCCAGTTTTTATTTTTAGTTCTTTTGAAATTTCTTCGAACATCCTTTTGAGACTCTTTACACGTAGAGTACCTACTTGTGTTCTGTATTCATCATAGAGATCGAGAAAAACTAAAGTGTCCCCATGAGTCCACCTGTACGCGTCGTTACTAACTTCATTACTGCCACCAACGGGACCGGGAAGTATCACATATTGAACCAGCTCTAAAAGTGCAAAATTTTTACAAACGAATAGAAAGTAGCATAATATATTTCTACTTACCTTCCTCCAACATTTTCTTACAAAAAATTAGGTTGTTCAGTCTACTTCCAAATAATCAAATCTGTTGAGGTTAAGTTTACGTGAACTGTCAAATACGATTCGCAGCTGTTCCGGACAAGCACGTTCGCCAAATACGTTCGCGGAGATTTGTCAATTCCTGATCGGTTTCGAATCGCACATGCGCATAAATGTTCGGGATTATTTAACTTGTACAGGTTACGGACTGGTCACGGATCGTCTCCGCGAACAAAGCTAATATTATGAAAAGCTGTCACAGACTTCAGACTTCTCGTCTTCGCGCCCATTTTTGGCGAAAGATTCAGTATGTCTGATTAAGTTGTAAGGGTAGGACCGCGTTCCAGCCGCGGTTATAGTGTTATTTGTGAAATTGTGCCAAATTATAGGAATACACGGAGATCTACACAGAATAATATTCTATACTGGACATCGACACAACCGAGAATTTTACAAATGTGAGTCCTAAGTCCTGTTAGCTTGAGGAGATAGGTAAAAGTTTATTCTGGGCAAGTACCTAATGCTAGTGCACATAGTTATTTTAACACTTCTTGTTTCCTTTTGTAATGAACTTATTTTAAGTCATTAATTTAGTGAATCGGTTTCTAAAATAGGTATTTAAAAAAAACTCAGACCATTCTAGGTCAAAGTCGACCATCACAGTCAGACGACGCGACGTTTGTCTCAAATTGCTGGTGGAAATATAGGAATGGATAAACTTTAAGCAATAGTTTAAGTAATTTAGAGAACAATATGATTTGTCGATATTTACCTCTTAAAGCTATTGACATCAGTTTGTTTTCAAAAACAAGTTTTGTTAACGTAAGACTTCATTTTTCAATTTTTATTTTTTAGTTCTAGATTTAGGTACTTACGAGTATATATCATTTTTATTTTTTTTAGATGGAAAATATGCTTCAATGTTATGGGCGATCCATGGCTATTTAGTTCCATCGGCTAAGTTTTGTTCCAAGAATATAATTGGCAAGACCACTCACACCAAGTATACTATAAAAGATTCCCAGGAATATTTTTTATTTTGTGCTAAAACGCAGCAGGAAATTGAAGAGCACTTAACAACCCTAGAAGGTAGAAAATCGGCAATTCAGTCCTTTATCCCTTGGTGATGACATCTCCAACGTTTCCAACATATGCGTCTACTTTGACGACATTCGTTACAAATTTTTTATTATAATTAAAGCGGTCGATATGTGTTTTAAAATCATTTAATTTAATTAAATTTAATTATATCTTTAATTTAGACTTTCCACAGGAAAGCAAAATGCTTTGAAACCTCTTAGAAAAAGCTTCTTCTAAACATAAGGTTCCCCTTGAGAGCCCCAAGGTTCATATGATCTGTGACTCTCTGTTGCAATAAAAAAAATTATGCACTGAGTACGTCTTTATTTTGAAGAAAACCCTTTTGAGATTGTTTGGAAAGTAGTACTAGATTTTTCACCCTCCATATTATTGTTTCTAAATTTTTTTTGCAGAATTTTTGTCGAAAATACCCTGCACCTAAGTAAAGTATTTAATTATTTACAGATAAGACACATCAAATCAGTGGACGTACAATATAATTCGGAGTCAATGTTGGGTTTTTTAAAATTACAAAATTAATTATTCTCTATGTAAAAATAAAAAGGGACATTATTTTTGCCAGAGGCTGTACTACTGCTAAATAGTATTATCTTTGACGGAAACTACTATTGCCAAATACCAATAAATTCTGTTCGCAATATCGATAACCGGCGAACATAGATCCATGCTCATTGTTCATTGATTTAACGAACAACAATCATAAACTAATGTCTATCGTTCGTAATATTAATAACCGGCGATCATAGATCCATGCTCACTATTTATTGATTCAATGTACAACAATTATAAACTAATGTCCATCGTTCGTAATATTCATAACCGGTGATAATAGATTCATGCTCATTGTTCATTGATTTAACGAACAACAATCATAAACCAATGTATATCGTTCGTAATATTAATATCCGGCAGACAAAGATCCATGCTCATTATTCACTGATTAAACGTACAGTAATCGTAACTTAGTGAACAAGAAAATTTACTTACGACCGTTCATTATATTAATGACACCGGTCGTCGGCTGAAAATTAATATTGACGTTCACTGATTTGATGTACTTTTTTATTAATATCACGTACTTTTTTCGTTCAGTGTACATGATAGAGATTTTTAGAACTGTGGGGCCCTATTAATGATATTGTTATCCGGCATAAATCTGCACCCCCAATGCTGTGTGGTATGGAATTAAGTACAATATCTGCAGTGCTTTCAGTGCTTCGGCGTTTGGAAGCTGCCACCAAGGAAATTTCTGGGGACAAATACACTACTTGCAGCAAAATTATACCAATCGTGCACTGCATGACTTCAAAAATTAAGTCACTTTCGATTGAGGAACCTGTTGCCAAAGAAGTTCAGGCACTTATTTTTAGAGAAATAAATAAGAGAATGGGTGCTATTGAGCATGTTACGTCATTAGCCATAGCAACGGTCTTAGACCCGCGGTTCAAAAAGATGCATTCACTGACCCAATCGCATGTGCTAATGCAGTACAAAAAATGAAGGAACTGGTTAAGAATTTCACACCTCAAGAAGGGATGATAAAATAGAAGAAAGCTTCAGTCTCTGGACGGACCACCACAAATTAGTCCATAAAAACTGGAAGGATAATAAAACTGACGACGACCTTTCCGACGAAATTTCAGATTACTTGAAAAGCTCAGTTGGTAGATTAAGCGAAAATCCATTGGAAATATGGAATGAATATAAGATACAATTCCCAAAATTGTATATTGTCGCCTATAAATATTTAACAATGGTGGCCAGTTCCGTTCCGTCCGAACGATTATTCTCGAAAGCTGCACAAACCCTAAATCAGCAAAGAAATAGACTCAAAGGAAAACGATTAAGTAAAATCCTATTTTTGCAGAATTTAGACAAAAAATATTGTGATTTATAATTTCGTGTAATTTTTCTTATTTTTTTATTTTGTTTTTCGTTTAACTCGATACCATGTTATAATGTTGATTTCATATCACAGAAATATTTTGTACTTATTTTTTTGAATTAATACCTTTTCTCGTATAAAAAATTGAACAGAAAATGAATTTTTATTTTAAAAACCAAGTATTTTATTTACATTAGAAAACAGAAATATTTGTTAATTTTAATGACAATATTTCTAAAAGGTAAGTTTGTGCTCGTTCATAAGCATGATTGTGAACATACTTATTTTTGCTAATGTTCGTAGATAAACTTGCTCATTAAAACTGACTACAATTTCCGAGGGTCTGTTTTTTTTTTAATAATAACCGATTCGATGCATCGATGTTATTTTTCGATTCATCAATGTTATTTTTCGATGCATTGATGTTATTTTCCGATACATCGATATACATCGATGCCCTTTTATGATGCATTACATCGAGAAAAACATCGATGTTTGTTTTTGATGAAGATCCCTACTGTCGTGTTCAATCAAAATCAACGGTGTAATATAGGAGCGGCTGTGGGTAGAATGATCCGACGTTGCCAGACTATCTTGTTTGAATTTCCTTTATGTCATTTTTCGCGCTAAAACATCTTGGCCCTAACCATACTTTTTTGTGGTTTTGCTTTTGCAAAAGTGCTCTCAGTTCGTATTCCTGTATTTTTTAAGATCGTTATTTATTTTAAGTTTGCTTTGTTCTTTAGGCGTTTAGTTTCTGTTACTGTGAAAAATCATCAAATTCATCCCGAAGTAATTTACATAGACATATAAAAGAAGTCCATAACACAAATAAAAATAGTGTTTTGAAATATTTTAAGTGCCTTGAAGGATGTAATGTTAGTTTTGCCTTTAATGCAGATTTAAGAGATCACTTAAACTAGTATTCATGGACATAGAACAGAAAAAGAATGTATAATATTTAGCACATTAGAAGGTTAGTAAACAAAACGGTTTAGTGGGTTAATTTTTGTATACCTAATAACATGGCAAAATATCTAACAGAAACGTTTTTTTTTAGAATTTAATACATGGTTAAACGATGTACAAAAATCGTCTCATTCAACATACATTAAACCAACGGGAGCTGTAAAAAATGATGATTCTGTAATAACTTATTTTAACTGTAATCGAAGTGCTAAGTTCTGAGGGCTATTTTATATTCTGAAGGTATATTTATTTCCTTTTGTTCCTTTATAGGAAAATAAAGAGTTCTAGAAGAGACAACTCGAAAACGTATAATGAAATCAGAAGGTTCTAGAAAAATTGGTTCAGCATGTACCAGTCAAATTATAATTGTTCGAAGTTCTGAACAAGTACAAGTTTCTTTTTATAAAAACCATTATGGTCATTCCTTTGAACTTCAACATTTGCCTTTGACCAAATAGGAAAGATCGACCTTGGCTAGTCACTTATCACAGGGTGTTACAATGTCTAAGTAAGATTGTTTATATTACTTTTAAATATTAAACATTATTATTTTTTCTTTATTTTATTGCAGAATATTAGACAAATATAGAGAAAATATATTCGAGAAACCAGAAAGGGTAAAGGTAACGAGGAAAGATTCGCAAAATGTTAAGGCATCTTATAACATTAATATTCAAGATGGGGTACATCATAAAGAAGATGCCATTAGTGTAGATATGTGGGTACAGGAATGCCAAGAGATGGACCAAAACCCCATTTTATTATATAAACCTCAAGGACTAGAGCACCCAGTGTTAAAAAAACAAGATTTCTGTCTTGTTATGATGAATAAATCTCAGAAATATATGGTGAAAATATTTTCAAACAAAGTTGTGTGTGTTGATAGTACACATGGTATCAATAATTACGACTTTGAGTTGACCACCTTAATGGTTATTGATATGGTGAAGGTTTTCCTGGGGCTTGTTTAATTACAAATAGGAAGGACTCTATAGTGTTTCAACTGTTTTTTAACTGTATTAAATCTAAAGTTGGTGTTTTGCTGACAAAAACTTTTATGTCAGATATTACAAATGTATTTTACAATAGTTGGGTTATGGTTATGGGGCCAGTGGAAATACGATTGTTTTGTACGTGGCAGGTAGATCGGGCCTGGCAAATACAGCTCTGCAAAATTAGTAGTATTGAAAAGCGACAACAGGTTTATCAGGCTTTGAAGGTATTGGGTAGTAGTAATGTAGAAAGTTGGTTTTTGTAGTTATTTTGGTAATATTTTTTGTATTAATTATGACATCCACCGACAGACTTTTTATTTTATGAGCTAGACAAACCAATACAAAATTTGGTGGGTATTTTGAGTTTGCTTGGGTTTGGGAAAAGTTTATACCTTATGAACAATGTTCATATGCAATGGACTCCAAATGCATAATGCATTGCCTGCGATTTGTTAAAGGTTCCGTGGTCAATTTTCCAGAGGGAAAGAAATTTATTTGCGTGTGATCATGCATTATAAATTATTCTTCAGCAAAAGAAGAAAGTCCACTAAGTCATCAGCAAATCACTGGTAAAGGTCGGGGTGGCATATGGGAGGTGTTTTTATCATACTTATATTTAATAAAGTATTGTTATAGTTTTATAGTTGACTTCATTATGCCCAATTGTATGGGTTCTAATTATTGAATTTTTTTATTGGTGGGTGTCAAAAAAAAAAAATAATAAAAAGTTCCTAATAACTTTTTAGGTTTTGCAGCGAACACTTGATGAAAATGAATTTCACAGTATATTAGCCAATACAATGGAGTTATTTATGGAGGATCATGATACAAAGTGTTTTGGGATATATTTTCAAGAACATTATGCATACACCTTTAAACAATGGGCCTACTGCTATTGGAAAAATGCTGGCATAAATACAAATATGCATTTAGAATCAATGCACAAAATTATTAAGTACTTGTACTTAAACGCAAAAAAAACCAAGCGACTTGATAAAGGACTGCATGCGTTAAATAAATACATAAGAGATAAAGTCATTGACCAAACTATTAGAGCTATAAAAGGTAAAAATACAGCCCATATATTTATATAAAAGACATCGATCTGCTCTTAGTTCAGAATTAAAAACAGAGTGTGACCCGGTAAAAGGAAATAGGTAGGTACTTGGTTTGTTATTTCTAATAGAGATCACAATAATTATAATGTTGCTTCTAAAAATATTCAATTATCCACTCCTTGTTGCAATTAGGTGTGCGACGTTCGACAGTTCGAGTAGTGTAAAGACCGGCTCCCGAAAATACTAAGATTCGTCGAGTTTAATGGACAACTGATAGTTTGTTTTGGGTGGAAACATGTTTAAAAAAAAAGTGTAGTTTTTGGGCATTGTGACTAACTTGTGGTAACGGCGTATAGTCAAAGAAAAAACAATAAGCACTGTGAACTTCCACAAATAAACCATTATTTTAATATAAGAACGAGGCGATTCCACTTATCAGTCTGTGTTTTTGCCGCTGACATTTTTTTGTGAATCTCTACTTTTTTGTGGCCTGCTGGAGGCTTGTATATTACTTTTGTCTTTCTTGTTGGGATTGACTTTCTTTATGCTGAGTACTATAAACTAAATAAAGACAGGGCCGGCCTAGTCAAATTAGCACTATCCTTTCTTTTAACTCTGTTTTACAAACAGTGAAAACTTTTTAAATTACTGTGTAGGTACTAGAAATTTTTCCGGCATGAAGATATTTAGTTGCAAGAAGTGTGACAAGGTGTGCATTTTTAAATCGAGACCTAAGGAGGATAAACTATTTGGGGCACCTTGTGACTCTTGTAGGGAGGTTTTTTGCAGGGCTTGCACCGAGATTAATACGACAGAAGCTCACGCTGTTGCGTTGTCGCAACGAGCTTTGATTTATCTGTGTCCGGACTGCAAAATTAAGTTGGAGGCATTTTCGAAGGACTATCTATGATGTACTAAAAGACCGGTTGGAAAAAACTGAAACCAAATTAAAGGATGAACTACTGTTTGTGAGACGTTGGAAAGAAAACACGAAGATAAATATAAAGAATTTGAAAGAGATTGCAAGAATGCACAACGAGATCAAAGAAAAAGATTCCCACATAAAGAGGTTAAAAAGGGGAACTGCTGACTTTGAGGACTCTGCATTATTGGCTGAAGAGGAATATCTAAAAACAATAAATGGTCTGAAGCTTCAAATAACTACATCAAACAAGGAGATTATGCGTTTAATTGAAAAAAACAAGGCCCTTACAGAACAAATTGAAGAACTAAAAAATAACACCAAAAAACTAACTAAAGATCTGGATCAACTTAAAGCTCTAAAAAATAATATGATGACGAGTATAGAAACCCTATCAGCAGAAAATGAAGTGTGTGTGAAGGATTTAAAGACGGCAAATTATGACTTATTTCAATTAAGGGAAAGACAGAGTGTTGAACGGAGGAGTATAGAAATACAGACAGACGGGACAGATTGGGGAATTTATCACAACCCGAAATTGACGCCTGGTGTTAACGGAGGGGTACAGAAAAAACATAACAGCGACAGGGGGAAGAAAAAGAGTATGTTAATTTTAGCCGATGAACATGGTCGTAACTTGAATCGCGAACTGAAAAACTTGAATGACTTTAAGATTGAATCAATTATAAAACCAGGTGCAATCTCTGAAAATATTATTGACTGTTTGGATTTGTTAGTTAAAGATTTCACGTTGAATGATTATGTTGTAATTTTGGCGGGTGCTAACGATTTCCAATTTCAAAAACCACCAAGTGTGAGAGCCATATGGAAAAAGTTGCAGTTCTGTACTCACACAAATATTATCTATATATCAAACTCTATCTCCTTTGACAATAAATCATATAATGAAATATTTAGATTTAATAATAACCTTAAAAGAATCCTAGAGAGGGTAAATCAACCGAGAGAGGGGGTATTGACTTTTTATGAGGCGCCTAAACTTCACGGGGGGAAAACTAAACTAAAGGGCATTGCAAGGGACGTAGAAAGGGAAATCGCATTAAATAAGCGTCACCAAAAATCTCTAATTTTTATTAAATAGTGTTGACAATGCTCCTCCGGTAGACCTTACAAGTGATGACCCAGATCATATATTGCCGAATAGGAAAGACCCTCAAACTGAAACTGAAATCCTAACCGAAAAAAATCAAGGTAGTCAACCCGAAATAGAGAAAGAATTGGAAATTGTTACATCCAAATTACGCGAACGAAATGATTTTTTAGAATAGACGAACATGCAAGTAGGTTGACTCTTTGCCTTTTAAATGTACAGTCGGTGCGTAACAAGACTGATGAGTTGTATTTGTTTCTAAACTCACATGGTCTTCCTGATATATTACTTTTAACTGAACACTGGCTTAGGCCTAGCGAACCAATATACTTAGAAAGTTATACTGTGATATCTTCTCATTGTAGAAGAACCTTTCAGCATGGGGGTAACTGCTATTCTTATATGCAATACCTTTCTGCAGGAAAATAGTTTCATTAATGTAAGCAGCGGTCCGAAAGAGAGTTCGAATTTTCGGTTTGCTATTGTGATAGATTGAGTGTATTTCTGTTGTGCGTATATAGACCACCCAACTGCAGTGGGCGTCTGTTTTTGGAAAGGCTGTAGGTATTACTGTCGAATCTATCTCCTAGATCTAGTATTATTTTAAGTGGCGATTTTAATATTAATTTTGACAATGATGAGGGTCCTTGCACAATTGAACTTAAGCATTTGTTACTTTCAACAAATCTAAAAATGCATGTTGACTCACCAACTAGAATATCACAAGAAGCTGCGTCCACTTTGGACTATGTATGCTCAAATGTGGATGGAGTTTCTTGCGCCGTGATTAATGCGGGACTCTCTGATCACGAGGCGGTTTTATGTAGTGTACCTTATGATAAGAATAAGTGTCTGGGCCTCAAAGAGCGAGGCAGGATATATTCCACAACAAATTTTAATAGGTTTAATCAACTATGTTCAAGTATAACATGGTCTAGCATAATGGAGAATCATGTACCTCTAGAGGAATTTCATAAATTATTTACAAATGTGTTTAATAAGAGTTTTCCAATGAGAATGATAAGGTCCAAAACAAAAAAGCCTTGGATCACTAAGGGAATAAAAACCTCTGGAAAATACATGCGATTTCTACATACAGCCCGAAAAGTTTTCATAAATGATATGTACTTCAGTACTTGTTTTAATAAATACCGAAATGTCTATACCCAACCATAAAACTAGCAAAGCATAATTATTTTGAAAATAGAATCGTAACATCTAATAACCAACAATCAGAAAAAAAATAATACCATTAAAAAGTCACATAAATCGAAACGCTCTAATAAAAAACCGAGTAAAAAACAAAAAACTCGTTCTGATGAAGAATCTGAAATTGAAGAGCAAAGCTCATATGAGAGCGAAAGTGAATTTGAAGGGGAAGATTTTGAAGATGAAGATAACCAGTCAGAAATAGAAGAACCGTCCTTAGAGTTAAAAATAACTGCAGAGAAATATTACGCAATTTATTATGACTCATCATGGTATATCGGAAGGGTAATTAGCACGGATGGTAAAGAAAGTAGAGTCAAATTTTTAAAAAGTGAACTAAACAGTTTTGTATGGCCCAAGAAAAATGAAATTTGTGAAGTGCAAAATCACTTCATTTTTGCAGGATCTTTAAGCCTGAAGGGTAATGACCCGTTCACACTAGGAAGGTGCGACAAATTAACAATCCAGAATAAATATAGGGAATTAAAAAGAGCTTATAAAGAATAACAATTTCAACAATTCAATTTTAGGTACCTGATATATGTAACGTCATAATAAAACTTTGTATGTAATCAATAATTTTTTTCATCCTGTTGCATGTATATTTCCATAATGTAATGTTTTGGAAGCAAAAATTTAATTCAAAAGTAGTTGGCAGTCCATGGAAGTACTTGGCAGTACATGGAAGTGCTTGTCAGTACATGGAAGTCCTTGGCAGTACATGGCATTACTGACGCAGTACTTAGGAGTACCTGGAATAATTGGGGCAGTATGTGGAAGTACTCGACTTTACATTAGTTTTGGCAATACATGTACGCTCAAAAAGCAAGTGAGACACCCCTCGCTTTCTACTAGCACATTTTTTTTCTCTTAAAATTTAAGAATTGTCGACAAAATGATGTTAAATTTGTTTAGAAAAAATAATAAATAAATACCTAAACGTGTTCATTTTTTTTTCATGAGGGGGGGATGCAAAACAAAAATTCAATTTTTTTCGCAAATTACAAAATATTTTTTTTTCTTTACCAAAACATTCCTAGTAGGATCACTATTAAAAACCCTAAACTGGGCATGGGTCTCATAAGTATATCAACAGAGATACACAACTTTTACAAAATTGCTAAATACGCCCTTGGTTGCAGGCAACTGCTTACATGTGTTCATACTCATACCCATGATACAATAAAAAATAAGATAAATGATACCTAGCCCTCCTAAATGCGTTCAGATCCGTGCATGACGTCACCTTGTGATTTGTTTATGTGGCGTTTTTAAATTAGCATGTAGGAATATTTAAGTATTATACATATATTATATTTTAGTTATTGGGAAAGGATATAATGTAAAAGCTTTTGTTGGTGTATTATTTAAACAAAAAATAGATAGGTTTTTTATACATATTTTTGTTTACTTGAACTTCTATTTATGAAAACTGCTAGGTTTCGGAAACCAGAATTACTTTTGATATTAGGTAGCTATATAAGGACACAGATTAATAAGGATTTAAGTCTCTGTGTTTTAATTATATTAGAAATAAAATTGTATAATTTATAGATTATATTATACAGGTTTCTGTATAATATAGGTAGATATAGGTACTTACATAGGACTTTTTTCTATATTTTATATTTCATTTTGGACATTTTTAGAGAGGTCTCGTGCAAATTTGGTACATATTTATAACACATTATGGAGTACCCACAGAATGCCATTATTATTTGTCACCGAAAATAATGTATGTGTTTCTTTTTTCGGGTTCAATAACCATTTTTTTTTTCAAATGTCGAATTGAAAAACGCATTTTTTAAAATATTTTTTTATCATTTTAAAAATATTCAATTTTTTCTTTTAAAAGTAGGTTATTGTTAAAAATATATTAAAAAGAAATCGCGATTTTCAATTTAAAAATAACTTCTTTTGATATCTCGTCACCTCACCTAACCCCACTTTTTGTAAATTCGCATTTTTTTAATTTGCCGCCATACCACCCAGTTAATACACTGGATCCTCGGGACGTCCTACATAAGTCCCATTGTCCCAGGCAGAAAAGGTAACAAAATTAACATCTCTGGGATATCCTAGCGATGTTCCTTCAGGCAAACATTGTCCTACATATGTCCCACACTAGAGCATCCCCAGGATGAAAACACAAATCATTCCTGGAATGGCCCACATATATCCCATTGTCCCAAATAAAATAGTCCCAATAATGACAACCCCTGGACGTCCCAGTAATATTCATTTTCAGAAGTAATAAAGAAAGCTGTAATTTTCAACTTTGACTGTTTTTTGATTGAGCTCTCTTCTGCTATTGTCATTACAAATTTAAATTTATTCTTAAAATTCATTTTTGGGATACTTGGCTAAGCCAACAATGAACAGAACAGATTGACTTTTGATTGTGCAAGAGAGTGAGCGAGAGATGCTGCTTAGAGTAAAAAAAGACGAAAATATATTTGGAAGTTACGAATAAGATGGTCGGGATTTTAAATAACTCTTTTGTTGCTCGGTCTTGCCTTTGCTAATCTGCTATTTACCCTAATGAATAAAAATTCAGCAATTACTTGAAGCAATTACTTTTTAGTAAAAGCAATTGCTTGACTAGCAAATGCTATAAGTACAAGCAATTGCTGGATCTGGATAGGAATAAAATTTTGAAGCAATTGCTGCTTTTCTTACACCTCTATAGCAATTGCTTATTCAACACAAGTTCAGACCTGTCTTATCCACTCTTTCAGATGTTCAGTTGGGTGCCTAATTTGCAATAGAGTTGACATAAATACGACAACGTTGGTCTAGTACAAGTAATCTGTTACGTTTTTGTAGAAAATAGAAGACTTATATTTGTGATATGGCAGATTTCAGTGAAAATGAGGAAAGTGATAGTAGGGATGAAGAAATTAAAGACAAGCAATTAATATTTGTCCACAAAGTGAAGGAACATAAAATCGTTCTTAATAAATCACAAGTTCCGCACGTTAAAGCAGAAAAGGAGGCCGCTTTAACCGTCTTAGTACAGCAATATCGAGATATTTTTAACGTCTCACTTACAACAAAACAGTTATCAAAGAAAATTAGTAATATGAAGGCAGACATAAAAAAGAAGTTTGACGTTAACAGGACAGGCAATAAACCAATGATCTATAAGCCTTGGGAAAAATTATTCTTGGAACTTTTGGACGTACAGAAGAATCCCGTCTTTAAAAAAATACCAGGTATATTAGTAGCTAAACGTTTTATAATGTTTCTTTAAACTAAAAAATATAAATTTTTAGTCGCTGCTTCTGCTGGAACTGGTGAAGAAGTGATACTTGTTAAGCCCTCTACATCAACGAGCGATTTTGTTATTCCTGCAGCTGCAGCATGTAGTACTACTCCTAGAAAGAAAATTAAAATATCAAATGAATTACCTGAAACTGCGGAAACAAAAATATTATCAACTGCTGAACTGCAACGATTAGTTTTATTAGAGCAGCTGAAATTATGTCGTATGCAACAGGAAGAAATCCTGAGGAGAAATCACGGTGATGATATACTTCAAGCAAGCAATGTTGTTACGGAAAAAGGCAAGGTGTTTCACGATTTATAGTCAGGGAGCACGTCATATTCCTAACAGTATTATTTTTCTTTATACATACTACTTCTGCAAGTTAAATATGAAACTAATATTTATATTTTAGTTTGGTTCCGAGCTATATTATAAGAATAAATTGTAAGTTGAGAATACGTAAAATTTATTTTCATATTTATATTTTTAAATTTCTTCTAATTTAATTTATCTACCTGATGAAGTGATGAAGATTTGCTTTTGAAAACAAAAATATAATTATCTACGTATAGATTAATTAGATACTTACATGATTAATTGAAGAGCATTTGAGTTATTAATTCTATTTTTTGCTGTCCTAATTGACGAATCATATTTGTTGTCAGATCGTTATTTTGTGCGTTAATTCCAAAATCATCATCTTGATTCGAGTTTAGCGATATTATGAAGCACAACGCAGGCAATTATCCTGGATGGAATTTTTCTACTTTATTCCTAATTTTATACTGAAGGACAGGAAACCTGGCTTTTAACTGCCCAAAACATCGTTCAATTATGACACGTTCACGGCAGAAAACGTTATTATAATTTTGCTGCTCTTGGGTTGCAGGAGTTCTCCAGGGAGTCATAACCCAAGGCGATATAGAGTAGCCATCGTCTCCTAATAATACGCATTCTTCTGTGCTGTTTTTAAGAATGTTGTATATATTAGAATTTTTGAAAATTCTGCTATCGTGCACAGAGCCTGGCCATTGACAGTCTACACTTGTAAAAATTTCTTGTGCATTACAAGTTGCCTGCACGTTGATGCTGGGGTACCCTTTTCGGTTTATATATTCGTCACCGAATTTTTGATGGCATTTAGAAACCGGTATCTCTCTGAGCACAACCCTTTAGCTTCGACAACAGCTTCAGCACTTGTAGGAAATTTAATAAAACTATTGACCTTCTCTAAAACTGCATCCATTACAGAAGTGTATGTCTTACAGACAGTAGTTTGGTGAACACCGAGTGCTTCACCTACAGAATTTTGAAAGCCCGGATCCGACACTTGGCGCAGAAAGACTTTCATCTTATTTATAAGTGATAGTGCCCCCCTCGCCTTTCACCAGTATCAGTCAAAAAATAATTTGCCTACCACTCAACATTTTCGCGGTCAAATCGATATAACTTTCTGCAATCATCATATCTGTAATTTTTACGTACATTGTAGATTTTTCTTTTACGGACGTTCATATATTCAGCCATAATTGAAGCTACAAATTAAGAGAAACTCACGTGTATGCCGCGGAAAACCAAAGTTGACTGCTACCAAGCCAATGATGCAGGGGTCGACCTACCTTAAAAAGTTGAAAGCAATTGCTACACTAAAAAAAGCAATTCCTTAATTGATTCATCACATTTTAGCACGTTCGCGGACAAAGCGGCATATGCAGCTCTTTGTTCTGGGACAAAGCGGAATATGCCGCTGAAGTTTATAGCTTTTACAAACGCAAAGCGCCAACCGCCGCGCATTTTTATGTATAAACTAATACTCATACTCATGGTGTCCCAGCAGAAATCAAATCATTTTGTGAATAGTCCATACAAGTGGATATAATTTTTATTTATTTTAACCAGTAAATGTCGTTGGCAGATCTTATTCTCTCCGAACTAAAAGTTAGTTTTATAGCTTGTTAGTATAATTTAATGTTTTAAAATAGCCTTAATTAAAGGTATGGAATTTTCCTATAACTATTATTGTTTTTGTAGTTAGTTATTTACCAATTTATAAGCATTTTTGGTCTAAAAAGTAAACTAAATGATTGTGCAAAATTTGAGGTTAGGAAACCAATTTGGTTTTTTAGGACATTGAAAATATTTGTCCCTTTTATAGATAATGGACCCTAAAGAGGAGGCAAAATTGCAAATGTTTATGGATGAAGTGAGTACAGGTGAATCGGAAAATTCTGACTCCGAGCCGTTTAGTAGTGACGATGATATCCGCAACCCATCGTACCAAGCGGAACTTAGTAATGGACCTTCTACCGATTCTGATGATAATTTACGTACAACAGAGATTGCACCTGGGGAAGAAATTCTACCTGCGATCGATGAAACTACTGATGATGAATGGTGCGATATAGTTTCAGCTATTCCGGACTTTCAGTTTGACAATTCGACGTTTGGTGTAAAAATTGATTTTGCTGGAAACCCAGTTACAGCAAAGGCGTGTTTTGATGCGTTGTGGAATATTGAGGTAATGCACATGATTCTTACGTCTATGAACAATTATGCTACACTTCTACAAACTATTAACCAACCACAAAAAAAATTTGCAGATATACAGCCATAAAAGCATTTACTATTGGCGAGTTGAAATAAACTGCTGGCCAATTCAAGCGGGACAAACTAAATTTTTGATAAAATTTAGAGTGGAATATTTTCGAAACGAAAAAAGATTTTGATTTAACTTTTTCAGTATGTAATTGAATAGTTCTTCTAGTTTTTATACTTCAAGGCACTATTGCTAGCAGTCGCTGCAACTCTATTTTACAGGGTGTTAAGTGAAACCCTGACTTTTTTGGAAAAGTTTTCCAGTTCCGAGAATCTAGGAAGAATTTTTTTTGAATTTTCTTTTCATACTAAAATGATCCATGGTCAAATACAAAAAAACAATTTCTCCGGATTTTCTCTATTTTCATTTGTTTTCCGTATACAGGGGTTAGTCGAAATTATCGACTTCTTCTTACAAAGGAACCCCTAATTTGGCCGTTTATTCACAAAAAGCGAAAGACCAAGTAAATTTGTAGTTTGAAGTAGTCCAGCTAACAAAATTAATACAAATTTTTGTACAGGGTGTAGCAAGTTTGGATCACGGGCTAGTAAATTATTATTTTTTAATTTCTACTACTTTTTCCTAAGTTAACTATTAATTATCACGTGCTACGTTAAAGGGTTAAAATTTGTTAGGTCCGATAACAGTACTGGATAGAAAGATCCTTTTTGCCCAAACGGGTTTTTCATTTTTTGTCTAGTCCCATTTTTAGTGATTAAACGGCTCGCATTTTGAACCTAACTTTTTGCAATTGCATCCATGAACGATTGAAGTGAGAGTGCTTTTTTGGTGGTACATAATGAATGTTTTATCCAACCAAAAAACATGTAGTGGCCAAACAGCTAATGATGCTTATTCGAAGAATTTTTTAGCATTATACAGGGTTGCAAAAAATATACCACCTATACTTTGCAGGTGGATTTCTGTTAATTTAGCGGCGTTTCTATTTCTTAGTCAAAAGATCTAGTAGGCCAAAAAATAAAACATTTTCTTTGCTATTGACAGTTACCAAGGCAACAAAGTATTCTTCTTTGAATTGGTGCGTTATTATCCTTTATAATGGCTCGATTAAGTGCAAAAGAACAAGCTAATTGTTTGCGTTTACTACAAGATGGGGTAAAAATTAGTATTATTGCGGATATGTACGGGGTTGGGCGAAGTACAATATCTCGACTGCGTCAACGCTTCCACGAAACGGGAAGTGCAAACTATCGTTATGGGGGAGGTCGCCAAAAGAAAGTCGGCATTGCAGATGAAAGATGGTTCGTTAGAGAGGCTCGTCGAAGGCGAAAAATTTCATCAGAGAAAATTAACCAGGAGTTCAGAGCAAGAACACACATTCGTGTGAGCAATAGGACCATTAGAAGAACTTTAAACAATAATAACTTAAGGTGAGTTACTTCAAATGAGATCTTATTTTTTGTACCAATATTTTTAGTGTTTCATTTTAGTAAGTCGGCTATTATAATATCGACGTCAGCTGAGGCGTGAATCTTGGATTTTGCGCACCGATATTATAAATGTAAACTTGAACTAAGTTGTTCATAAATTAAAGTTTTGATAGGCGACCCTAAACACATTATTTGTGCTTGCAGCGTAATGTTCCTTAGTTCTTCCCTAGAACTAACGTTATGAAAATTGACCTAATTTTGCATTTTAGTATAATAAAAGCTACTGTTGGCTTATTTATTGGTTCATTCCCTACACCTATACTACAGATTTTTAAGCCAAAATTTTAATTTTAGAGCTCGGCGACGTGCTAAATGTGTGCGACTTCTACCACAGCATAGGCGAAGACGTCTCCAGTGGGCATATGAACATCGCAATTGGCCATTAGATAACTGGGAAAACTGCATGTTTGTAGACGAGTCAAGATTTAATTTAATTCACTCGGACGGCAGAATATTAGTTTGGCGTGAACGTGGCGAACGGTATATGGAGGAGAATATGGCTCCTCAGGAACCTTTTGGTGGTGGAGGCGTTACTGTTTGGGGTGGTGTAATGTTTAATCGCAAAACGGAACTTTTTTTAACATTAGAGACCATTAACGGTCAGGTATATAGGGACGAAATTTTAAGCAATATCGTTCTACCATTTGCAAACAATTTTGGGAACGATTTTGTGCTAATTGACGATAACGCCAGACCTCATAGAGCACGCATTGTGCAAGAGTTTTTGGAAGCTAATAATATTACCAGGATGGTCTGGCCTGCAAAATCACCAGACATGAATATTATCGAACACGTCTGGTCTAAATTGAAATTATTGGTAAGTTCTAGGGAAGATCCTCCTCAGACTCTAGAACAACTTGCAGACGCCATTGTTCAGGAGTGGGAAAATATTCAGCAAGAATTTGTCAATAATTTGGTAATAAGCATGCCTCGAAGATGCCAAGAGATAATAAATGTAAGGGGAGGTCCTACTAGGTATTAAGATTTGTTTTGTTTTCGTTAGTTGCAAGTTTTTATAATACCTTCAAGTAAAAAAAATGTTCTATAATTTAAAACGTTTTCTGTTTACCTATAAAAGTAACAACCAAAATTTACATTTTGGATCTCCTAAAGTAATGCCGGGAAAAATAACTACTAAATTTGAAAATTACGTATCTTTTCGAGTACTTTCAAAAGTAATTAAATCTTCTGAAATTTCTATACCTTCTAAAAACTACGCTATACAGAATTTTATAACTTGTTCAGTTGAATTCACTATCCATCTCCAATTTTTGACGAGAAAAATGTACTCCGTGACTATTAATTTAAGACACTTCTTATTAATTAAAATTTCTCAATGCCATGTACTGACTTTTTAGAGCAGTGGTAAAATATTTTTCTTTTATAATGAATAATCGAAGTTTACGAAAATCCAAAGATATCGAGAAACACGTGGCTTCTATTATAAGTAGTAACTTCTGCACAATCCTGTATAATGTGAAAAAGTTCCGAATGAATATTATTCTTTTTATCTGTATCGTTACTAGATTTTATTAATAATAAGTAGGACATTTTCTTTAATAATTATTAATATAGCAAAAAGGAACTTTATGAATACCTAAAGGACTCTAAAATCACATGATTTTCATATAAAATGTAGGTGATATGTTTTGGGCAAACGCGGACAAAAGCAGCGAATAAGCATCTTTAGCTCTATGGCCACGACACTTTTTTATTGGTTGGTTAAACCAATAAACGATGTCCACTTCAATAGTTCATGAATGCAATCGCAAAAAGTTAAGTTTTAAACGCAAGCCATTTGTATCACTAAAAATGGGACCAGACAAAAAAATTCAAAAACAGTTTCGGCAAAACGTTCCAAGAAAATTGGGACTATATTCAATTAATTTGAAAATCACATGACTTCCATATAAAGTATAGGTGGTATATTTTTTGCAACCCTGTATAATGCTAAAAAATTCTTCGAATAAGCATCATTAGCTGTTTGGCCACTACATGTTTTTTGGTTGGATAAAACATTCATTATGTACCACCAAAAAAGCACTCTCACTTCAATCGTTCATGGATGCAATTGCAAAAAGTTAGGTTCAAAATGCGAGCCGTTTAATCACTAAAAATGGGACTAGACAAAAAATGAAAAACCCGTTTGGGCAAAAAGGATCTTTCTAACCAGTACTGTTATCGGACCTAACAAATTTTAACCCTTTAACGTAGCACGTGATAATTAATAGTTAACTTAGGAAAAAGTAGTAGAAATTAAAAAATAATAATTTACTAGCCCGTGATCCAAACTTGCTACACCCTGTACAAAAATTTGTATTAATTTTGTTAGCTGGACTACTTCAAACTACAAATTTACTTGGTCTTTCGCTTTTTGTGAATAAACGGCCAAATTAGGGGTTCCTTTGTAAGAAGAAGTCGATAATTTCGACTAACCCCTGTATACGGAAAACAAATGAAAATAGAGAAAATCCGGAGAAATTGTTTTTTTGTATTTGACCATGGATCATTTTAGTATGAAAAGAAAATTCAAAAAAAATTCTTCCTAGATTCTCGGAACTGGAAAACTTTTCCAAAAAAGTCAGGGTTTCACTTAACACCCTGTAAAATAGAGTTGCAGCGACTGCTAGCAATAGTGCCTTGAAGTATAAAAACTAGAAGAACTATTCAATTACATACTGAAAAAGTTAAATCAAAATCTTTTTTCGTTTCGAAAATATTCCACTCTAAATTTTATCAAAAATTTGGTTTGTCCCGCTTGAATTGGCCAGCAGTTTAGTTTATCGCCATTTGTATTCGACAGGGGCAAATAAAATATCCATCTATCAGGAAAATGTTTGCCATGGATCCACTGTATTATGCACCGATTTTTCATTATAAAATATCTGGTAGAAGATTTGAAGAAATGCTAAGATGTTTTAGCTGTTGCTATGGCCAAGAAATTGATCCTACCGACAAATTAAATAAAGTCACACCATTACTAAACAAATTGTTAATGCATTTTCGAAATGCTTACTATCCTAAAGAAGAGTTATCTTTAGATGAGTCGCTACTTTTGTTTCGCGGCCGCCATTTTTTTAGGCAGTACATAAAAGGAAAGCGGGCCAGATCTGGCATAAAATTTTGTTCTTTGTGTACAACTGATGGCTTTGTTTTAAATTTACAAATTTACAAAGGTAAAAGTGAGACAGCAGAAGGTGTATCTAAGCTTGAAGCTTTGGTGCTTTCCCTTATGGAACCGTACCTATACCGCGGTCATCATGTGTTTATGGACAACTTCTATAATAGCGTAAATTTTTCCAAAAAACTTATTAACAGAAGAACTCACGTTACAGGAACATTAAGAACTAATCGTCGCGGTAATCCTCAAGTAATTACTAAATCCAAATTGAAAATAGGCGAACACAAGTGGCGAAGAAATGGTAGCGTGTATGTTTCCAAGTGGCGAGATAAAAGGGAAGTTCTTTGTATTACTACGAAATATCATCCAAGGCTTACCAACGTTAAAAATCGATATGGAAGAGTAAAAGTTAAGCCTATAGAGATTGCTGAATACAACGAATTTATGTCGGGGATAGATCATAGCGACCAAATGACCAGTTATTAATCGTCCACCAGGAACTCTGTGAGATGGTATAAGAAAGTGATGTTTCACCTGTTAGATGTGGCAATATGGAATTCCTACTTTATTATGAAAATATATAACCATAAGCTAACGCTTATTGAATATAGGAACCTCTTGGTTAAAGAACTGCTTGGTATTCCGCTGGATTTAAAAGATGGAAGGAAATTAGTGTTAGCGGGAGCAATACATGGAGGAAAACGCTTCAGAATTGAAGAGGATATGCCAGATGCAACCAATGAAATGCACTTTCCAGACAGACACAACAGACAGACAGACACAATGTAAAAAACCCGACAAAATCATTCCATATGAGGTGTCGACAGTGCCTAAAGAACAATATTAGAAAGGAAACAAAGTATCTCTGTAAAACTTGCCCAAATAAGCCTCCTCTTTGTGTTGTTCCCTGTTTTGAATAATAATAATAATAATAATAATAATAATAATAATCTTTATTGGTCCTTACCTACAAAAGGTAGATAGACAAGTCATATATAACTTTGTATAAATAAAATTGTACATACATATTGTATATATATTTTTAAGTATTTAAAATACTGTACACTTACAAACATTACTAACCGATACAAACATTTCCGTCACATACTCATGACATCCAAAGAATTGCACAATGAGGTGTATTCCTTTATGGAATAAAAGCAATTCGTATTTAAAAATCTTTTTAGTTGCTTTTTAAACTGTTTAAAGGAATCTGCCTTTCTTATTGATGCAGGCAATACATTATAAAAAGAGCAACCAGCAAAAACCGGAGATTTTTTATAAAAGCTATGGCTATGCTTTTTTAAGTGAAATATTGACATGTTTCTGGTGTGGTAATTATGTACTTGAGAATTAAGGAAATATGAATTTTTGTTTTTATAAACATAAGTTAACAGTTTAAAGAGGTAAATTGAAGGAAAAGTCAAAATATTATTATTCTTAAACGTGTCTCTACATGAGGTTCTGTATGGAACATCAAAAATCAATCTGATTATGCGCTTTTGTGCAATAAACAAGCGCTCCCATTGACCTGATTGTCCCCACACCACCACATTATATGACAACAAAGAGAACACCATTGCATAATATGCATTTAGCAGTGCAACTGAATTTAGTTTATTTTTTAAGTTGTAGATCGCATAATAAGCTTTATTAAGTTTTAAGCATAATGAATTAACGTGTTCGCCGAAGCTAAGATTTTCGTCAACAACTACTCCCAGAAATCAGGTTGATTTTTGTGTGTTTATTAAGGAATTGTTGATTTGAAATCTGAAATTACTTCCTGGCCGGTAAGCATTATGACTCTCTATGAAGACTGTTTTGTCGTAATTTATTATAAGCCTATTTGAAAAACACCACTCACCGAAAAAGCGCAAGACTGCCTGTACTTTCAGTTCCACCTCAGAGAGCGATTTACCCGATACTACGATGGAAGTGTCATCCGCGTACATGTTCACCGTATTCGGAAATATGACTCGGTAGATCATTCACGTACAACAAGAATAGTAAAGGCCCCAGGACGCTTCCCTGAGGTGTGCCTAAATTTATATCATAAACATCTGATTGTGAATCGTCGATTTTAACCACCAACTTTCTATCTTTTAGAAAGGAGATCAGCCATTTATTAATTACCCCACGAACACCCAAAGAATTCAGTTTCGACTCCATAAATCCTGATTCAAGAGTATCAAACGCCCGACTCAAATCAAAGAAAATTGTGACAACATGTTCATTTTTATCCATTTTATCGTAAATGTATTGAATATAGTTAATGGTGGCTGTCTCTGTGGAGCAGTTTTGTCGGAAACCGTGTTGACAGTGAATTAGTAATTTAAATTTATTTAAAAAGTTATTTATTTTAGGATAAACTATCTTTTCCAGAATTTTAGAAAATATGCTCAAAATGGAGATTGGCCTATAGTTTTCCATATTTGTGACGTTTCCCTTTTTAAATACTGGGATAATACTTGCAAGTTTCAAAATATTAGGAAACTGTCCCAACTGCACGGATTTATTTATTATTGTTGCTAATGGAGCTGAAATTTCCCCGATACAACCCTTTATTACTTTCACTGGTATTTCGTCAAAGCCACTGGATTTTTTATTGGATAACTTAGATATAACATCTTTTACGTCTTTTTCAGTTACTGGTGAGAAAAACATCGAGTTATGGTTGTATTTGTTCACGCTACATTCTGTTGAGAGCTGACCATTAAAATGGTCATTTAGTTTACCCTCAACCACATTGGAAAAATAACTGCAATTTCCTTTTTATCTGTTATTTATATTATTATTTAAGATAATCTCTGATACGTGCGATTTTGTTTATATCATAAAAACTAGTTTTTGCTGTTTCTAAATAATGTTTGTATACTTGCTAAGACAATAAACACTTATGGTATATAATATCAGATAGCGTCATTTGCCGCTTTGTCCCTGGCGGCAAAAATAAAGTACCTATGACATGGGACAAATCGGTATATGCCGCTTGGATTTTTTTTATTTAAAAATTACTTAAAATGTATCCCATCTCAATGTCTCATTTTCCTCATAATAACATTGTTACAACCATTGGAGATTTTGTTAATAAAGCGATAGATTTAACAAACAATGGGTTTACTTACAATAATAATTATTATTAATTTAAAATTAAAGGGTTTGTGTGTGATGCACGTGAAAAATCATTTGTTAAGTGTATTAAAGGACACACAGGATATTTTTGTTGTTCAAAATGTTGTCAGGAAGGGCAGTTTATTAATAACAAAATGTGTTTCCCAGAAATTTAATTTACTTTACGAACTGATGATGACTTTTTAAATTTAGTATAAATATGAAGAGAGTCACACTAATACTACAATTTTGCAGAAAATTCCAAATTTCGGCTTAGTTTCATCTTTTCCATTAGACTACATGCATCTTCATTGTTTAGGCCCAGATAAAGCCAGACCAGATGAGAAAGTGCTCGCACGCTTACTTTGTCCTTGACGCGAGAGTTGTGGATGGCCCGCACCAAACTATATAGATCGACACCACACCACTCGAATCTAAAATACAACTGAACGACTATATTCTCTGGTGTCTGGCCATCAGAAGGGGGCGGAGCTTTAAATAAATTCGAGTTAACGTGTTAAATGTACACTTTCTCATCTGGTCTGGCTTTATCTGGGGTTTAGGTGTCATGAAAAAATTGCTGGTTTCTATTTGGCTTAAGGGTAAGCCACCAGTTAAGTTAAGGAGTCAAAAAATTTCACAGATATCTGAAAATTTACTTATGCAGTCAAAAAAAATTCCAATTGAATTTTGTAGAAAACCTCGCGGATTACATGAAGCTAATCGTTGGAAAGCAACTGAATTTAGGCAATTTTTGTTGTATTCTGGTATTGTAGTATTGCATTCAGTTATACCAAAAAAGTATTATGACCACTTTTCAGCTCTACATTTGTCATCTTTTATACTTTGTAATTCGAAATCAAACGAAACCCAGTTAAATTATGCACATTCTTTAATGATATATTTTGTCAAGTCATTCAAGATCTTATATGGCCAAGAAAATATGTCTCATAGTATACACAACCTTGTTCATGTTGTTGATGATGTTCGATTATTTGGATGTTTGGATAATTACAGGGCATTTCCATTTGAAAATTATTTACAAGTATTGGGAAATCTTATTAGAAAACCTGGAACACCAAATGGTTAATAGGCTATAGTCGAGTGTGCAAACAAAAATGTCTTAAGTTGTAAAGCAAAATCTTATGGCGCCCATAAACCACACAATAAAGGTCCATTAACAGTTAACAGTTGTTCGCCTCAATATGCTGCTTATCATTTTTCCGATTTTATTTTGAAGTCAAGCCCACCGAATAACTGTTGCGGTCTTAAAAATGGTGTAATTGTTCTTATTGAAATATCGCCACCGAGTCTGACAGTCTAGTTATAATTGGTAAACAGTTTAAAAAAATTGAAATTTTTTTTATGAAACCATGTTCGTCTTCAGATTTTAAAATATTTAAAGTATCTAATCTGGACAGCGAATTGCAGTGCTGGTTTATTAAAGATGTAAAGTTTATAATAGCTGTAAAGTTTGTAAAATTGGATTTATCTGAAATCAGTTTTGTAGTTTTGCCATTATTACACTCTGAGCAATAATTTTTAAATATTATATTTTAAAATAAGTCTAACGGTAACTTAAAAATCTTTCTTTGAGTTATTTTACCTAATTTAATTTATCCACTTTTGATGAACAATCTAATTATTGTAGGTAATTTATGTAGAGGGTGTCCAGTTTTCAATGTTTTTACGGTTTCTTTCTATCAATTTTGTTATTTTAAAACGAAACACCCTGTGTGTTGTTATCGTGTAAGATAAAGTTTGTAATTATTTTTGTAAAAATATATCACTTTACTATTACTTAACTTATTTTTGTAATATTTTATAAAAAAAAATCTTTAGCCCTTGGGGTTATGAAAAAAAAAATTGGTATTGTTACTTGAGACCCAATAGTCTCAATTAAAAATATTGCATTTTAGTTACTGTGCGAGCTCGATAATCCTGTACCTTCATTAAAAGAACCGGATTCTTCAATAATCCAGCCAAGCATTTCAATTGCATTGTGTACTTTACGTACTATTTTCTAGTTGTTTTATATTAAATGTTTCTCTTTTCAATACAATATACAGGGTGGTCCTTAAGTAATGGGACACAGAGAAGCAGTGAAGTTTTCACTTTAAAATATTACGATTTAGAACAATTTTGATAGTCTGAAAATTGATATTAAGAAAGATACAGCGTGTCAAAGTTAAAAAAATAATTTGGAGTTTTTTAGATATTTTCAAAAGTCTTCGGAGCATTGAGATAAAATTTGGGGTAGGGGGTTTTTTTGGGGCGGGAAATAATAATCTGGGCTCATTTTTCTTCTACCGGATAGAGGGCGCTACGAGAAGAACTTTTCTTGCTTTTGAACTGCCATAACTTTTTGTCACTAGGTGTAATAAGATTTATGACCCCCAATTTATAATATTACCACTTTTTTGGGTAAAAAAGGGACTCTAGTCAAATAATGCTGAAGTTAATAGTTTTCGAAATATTTGGCATTTTAATGTAACATATAATCATTTATCCGTACGTTGTTTATCGTAGCAAGCATTAGTATAAATAATAAAACAATAGCGATGACCAATATACGAGTCAGTTCATGTCAAAATTGTATGTTGCTGTCATTGAATATTGCTTAAGTAATATAATTAGTATAATTAGATAAAATGCCTCGTCATAATTATTTTTCCAATGAAGAAATGAGAGATATGGTCTGCATTTATGCCCAAGAGAATTTTAATGGTCGCAGCGCATGTCGCAGGTATTTCCAGGTTTATTCAAATAGAAGACAACCAAATCATAAATTGTTTAAAAATCTTTGCGATCGACTGGGTGAAACTGGTTCCTTCGGCCCAAAACGAGATATTTTGGGGCGTCCGAAAATCATCACTTCAGAGCAAGAAGAAGAAATTCTTGTTCGCGTTGCAGATAATCCCGAAATAAGTTCTAGAAGAATGGCTAGAGAGGCTCATGTTTGTAAAACAACAGTCCTTCGAATATTTCATGATGAAGGTCTTATCCGTACCATTTTACACCAGTGCAAGATTTACTTCCAACTGATCTACCTGCAAGAGTACAGTTTTGTCGTTTCATCCTAGATCAACAAATTGAATCTCCCATGTTCTTAAACAATATACTGTTCACAGATGAAGCCACCTTTACTCGCCGAGGTGTTTTTAACCCGGCATTAGTCGCTATATGAGATTTTCTCTCACATTATTATTTAGTTTGGTTCAATTTTTTTTAGAGACAACACTGACCTGTGCCCGATCAGGTAGTTTCCTGGCTACTCCCACTCTCTCTCCTAGCATGCGAACCAGGCGCGGCCCGTCCATAAGGTCATTTGGTCAATGACCCACCTAAAATTTTCAGTGATCTACCTAATAATTTATTTTTAAATTTTTTAAAACCAAAAAAGAATCTTTTGTTTCAAAGTTCCATGCGAAAACTCCCCAAGAAAGAATCAAGCCAAGCCATCGTCAAAGGATATCCAAGCTTGCTCCGGGCTGGGTCATATTCTAAATTGATCTTCTAGGTTTATATGGACGATATAAATTCATTAAAAGTAAGAGAGGAACAGACAGACGCGTTTTAGGAAGTTAAAAAGAGACACAATTGGTCGACGGCCCACCCATAATATCTGGCCACTCCCACTATGGAAATACTCTCAGACCGCCCCCTAAAATATACTATTTCAAAACATTTGGTTCGGAAAAAGAAAAACTAAGTAGGTAGGTACCTAATATGCGCATTGTATTTGCATTGTATTAATAATATTAATTAGCGGTTAAACATAAAAAATTATAAATACGATTTCTATCAGGCCAGCGCTAGGCATAAATTTAACGGGCGTCGGACGGATTTTCTTACATTACCAGCGTAGCCGAGTGGTAGAGTCTTGGTGAATTAACGCGAAGGTCGAGGGTTCAAATCTGTATTGGGGCAAAAACTTTTTTTTAAATTTATGTTATTTAAAAAATTAGATCGGCTCTAAAAGGTATATTGGCAACAAGTTGTTCCTCGATAAAATATTTTTAAAATTGTTGGCAATCTCATATCAACTACAGAGATTGCAGCCTGCACGTGCGTAGACAAACATCGTATTACCAGAGAAAAATAAGTATTACTATGTCTATTCGCCAGTATTGTATTTATGAAAGAGAACGGAGTTTCGGCAGCATTCCTAATTTTATTTTACGAACAATCATACTTTTAGCTCTGACCATAAATACACCATTTATTCTGGGCTTTTAGTACAAGGCGCGACCTCTATTGAGGAGACGCTAAACGTATCCACTAGTATATTGCCACTAGCAATCTACTAATCTAGAGTATTAAAACACAGAAAAAAGCCATAAACATCTAGAGTAGTAATGTTCGATGCACTGCAGTACCAGTTTTATAATTTTGCGGTGTTTATTTGTAGGTAAATAATTTCCTGGCACATTATTAAAAAACCTTCCTTAATTAAAAAAGTGTATTTTGCTTGTTGCGTTGATATCACTAGTTGCCCACAAAATTTTGACCCACCTGTAAAAAAAACTCACGGGCCGCGCCTGATGTGAACTGAAAGCGCATCTAATCAAATTAGGGTAGTGCAGCAGTTTATTTAGACGGATGCACTTCGTGTGAGATTTTCTCGCATTACGCGACAAACGGTGTAATAGTTTTAGCACCACATTCCCGAATTTTTATTTGTTGTTTTGATTGCAATGAGTCATGGAAAAAGAATTTTAGAACTTGCACTTTTAAAGTTTGATCAGGAAAACAATAAAGGTAAGCATGGAAATTGTTTTTTGTGTTTGAAAATCGTTAAAACCTGAACTCATCGGATCAACGCCTTTTTTGTGTGGTCTGTCTGTGATCTTTCGATCAGTTTGTTTTTCTGACTGACTGTATGCCTTTCGCACTTTTAATTTCCGAATTGCTTCACTTAGAAACTCGAAAATTTTAAATTTACTTTGTTGTACACCTAAGATAGACAATAAAAAAATTCCAAAAAAAGATCGGAATACTTATAACAGTTCTTGACTTTTTTTTTTAAGACGGTAATTTATTTTAGATCAAAATGAACATGTTGAACCTCTCGAAGATGAAAATGAGAGATCTGACGAGCCAGAAAGTGACGCGGAAAGTGAGCACAGCCTTCACAACACGGATACAGAACAATCCGATTGCGAAACAAGTGACGACAATGAAAGAATTGAAGGACAAGAGAGTGTTGCTGAAAGTGGTGAAATAATTTCTGACACAGATGAAAACTTCTTTCAAAATGTTCCATTTTATACCGGCAAAGACAAAGTTACTAAATGGTTAAAGCATGCCCCGGTTATTAGAGGTCGTACTAGGAGACACAATTTGGTAACACATCTGCCAGGTGTGAAAGGAATCGCACGTAATGCACCGCTAGAATGTTGGAAACTTTTCTTTCTCGACGCATCAGTTCAAGAACAAGGTCAATCACACTAATTTATATCTGCGAGTAAAGTGCACAAACTATACCCGTAAAAGGGATTGTGCTGATATTACTTTTGAGGAATTAAGTGCTCTTCTTGGTCTTCTGTACTTAGCTGGTGTAAAGAAAAGTAGCCATGTGAATATTTCTGAACTCTGGACAGATGACGGCACAACTCCTGAATGTTTTCGGGCAATAATGTCTCAGAGGAGATTTTATACACTACTAAGTGCTCTACGATTCGACAATATTTATGATAGGGATGTCCGCAAGTCCTCGGATAATTTGGCCCCTATTAGGAAACAGTTTGAAGATTTCGTACAGCTTTGTAAATTACATTACACAATTGGTGAATACGGAACTGTGGACGAGATGCTTGAGGCATTTCGAGGTCGATGCAAATTCCGGCAATATATTGCTAACAAGCCGGCAAAATACGCAATCAAAATTTACGCTCTAGTCGATTCGAGATCGTTTTACACCTCCAATTTGGAGATCTATGCAGGAAAACAGCCTGAAGGTCAATATAAACTGGAAAATACAGCCTTTAGCGTCATGAAGAAGATAATAGAACCAATTCTCAATACAGGCAGAAATGTTACGATGGACAACTATTTTACTTCCGTCCCATTGGCTAAGGATCTTAAAATTAACCACAACATTACTATTGTCGGCACACTGCGGAAAAACAAGAAAGAAATTCCCCTTGAATTCTTAAATATTAAGGAACGACCATATTTGAGTAGTATGTTTGCCTTTTCAAATGATGGTGTATTGGTTTCATACGTACCTCAAATAGGGTTGCCAGATTCGAAAAACTAATTTCCGGGACGTCCTGTCAACCAAAAAAAAAAAAACGCTCTATGGTGTAGTCAAAAAATTTACCTATATGCTTGGCCAAACGAACGACGTCGTTTACAAATACTACTTATATTTATCGCTAGACTTGGCAAGTTTTAACAATTTTTCGTCTTCAGGCCCTTTTAAAAAGGACAAAAATTCAGGGCAAGTCTAACTGGAATTAATTTGAATTTGCAGCTCAGCTGCAAGGTGTTTATTTTTGTTTAATTAAAGATTTCCGGGATAGTACAGTAAAATTCCGGGATCCGGGACGACCTAACAAATTCCGGGATTTTCCCGGAATTCCCGGACGTCTGGCAACCCTAACCTCAAAAGACAAAAAAGAAAAATGTACTACTTTTGTCTACCATGCACGACGACGACGTCATAGATAAAGATACGGGGGACCAAGTAAAACCCGAAATTATAACATTTTACAATTTAACTAAAGGTGCAGTTGATGTAGTCGACGAAATGAAAGCGCTGTACTCGGTTGCCAGAGTAAGTTCTAGGTGGCCACTTACGATATATTTTTCAATGCTAAACATTGGCGGCATTAACAGTTACGTAATATGTAAGGCAAATAACAATAACCAGCTTATACCACCTAGACGTGCATATTTAAAAGAACTCGCTCTTTCGCTAATAAGACCACATCTCATAAATCGATCCCAAATTACAAACTTACCGTACAGCCTACGAAATTCAATTAGAAAAAGGCACAATTACCAACAGACGAAGTAAGACAAACTGAAAATGTCAATGCAAGTTTTTGTAGCTTCTGTCCTCGCCGAAAGAATAGAAAGGTTAAGAAAATATGCAGAACCTGCCAGCGACCCATTTGCCCTGAACATACAATTTTTCCTGTCAAAACGGTGTCTTAGAAATGGGATCTGACGAAGATTTATAAACCTGTCATTGTTTTCTAACTAACTATAAGGTATGTTATAGAATATATGCCTTTATTAAAACATATTCTAAAGTAAACGACATTTTATTTTATAAAATTTTATGCGTGAGAGAAAATCTCACGCGCGACTAACGGTGGGATTTTTAACCTAGCGGCTAATGCCGGGTTAATTTCCGGAATAAACATGCCCGGGAAAATGAAAATCCTCATTTAGTGGTTGAACGTCATTTTCAACACGAGTTCAAAGTTAATGTGTGGTGTGGAATTATTGGCAATCATTTTTTAGGTCCATATGAATTACCACCGAATTTAAATGGAGATTCGTATCTAGATTTTCTACAGAATGGGCTTAGAGACCTGTTACATGATTTGCCGTTAAACCTAAGGCAAAATATGCATTTCATGCAAGGTGGTGCACCAGCCCACTTTTCCAGGCAAGTGCGGAATTACCTAAACGAAATTTTTCCTCAACGCTGGAGTGATTTTTCTTGGTCTGCTCGTAGTCCGGATTTTAACACACTAGATTTTTGTGTTTAGGAATATTTGAAATCGAACGTTTACAGTGAGACTATTAACACCGGGGATTGAAAACTCTGCTAACTTGTTTAGAAACGAAAGGATATTCTTTAAAATTAGACAGTCTTTTATGAAACGCGTGTCCAAGTGCATCGAGGTCAACGGTGATCATTTCGAACATTTGTTAAAAAAAAGTTATGTTTTTTATTTCCAATGACGTTGGCACCGTTGATATTTTTTAAATAATTTTGTAAAATAATAAAGTCTAATTAAAAAAATCGTTTTTCTCTTGTAAAATACTATGAACATTTTATTTTTTATTTACTGATTTTTAATTACCCGTCAATTATTCAAAAACAACTTGTATTGAAAAATAATTTCTGCTGGATCTCAAACAACGGAAAGGTCATTGAGTATTAAAATAGCAAATATTTCGAAAACTATTAACTTTAGCTTTATTTGACAAGAGTACCTTTTTTACGCAAAAAAGTCGTAATATTATTAATTAGGGGTGATAAATCTTATTATACCTAGTGACAAAAAGTTATTGCAGTTCAAAAGCAAGAAAAGTGCTGCTCGTAGCGCCCTCTATCCGGTAGAAGAAAAATGAGCCCAGATTATTATTTCCCGCCCCAAAAACCCCCTACACCAAATTTTAACCCAATGCTCCGAAAACTTTTGAAAATATCTAAAAAACTCCAAATTATTTTTTTAACTTTGACACCCTGTATCTTTCTTAATATCAATTCTCGGACTATGAAAATTGTGCTAAATCGTAATATTTTGAAGTGACAAATTCACTGCTAGTCACCCCGTATATATATATATATATATATATATATATATATATATATATATATATATATATATATATATATATATATATATATATATACCTATATACCTATATATATATATATATATATACTATATATATATATATATATATATATATATATATATATATATATATATATATATATATATATATATATATATATATATATATAATATATATATTTTATTTTTGAAATATATATCTTATTATTAAGCAGATATAGGTTGGTTTGTTTTGAGATGTGGTCTGTTGTTATATTTATGGATGAAAATACAATTGAAGTCGTACCCACTTCTTGGGTAGTAAAAGAAGAAAATGTTTGCTATTGGCCCCATGAAAAAGGATCTTCCCTTAATCTGAAGATAAATAACTGTGAGGTTCCTGACAAAGCCACATGGGGCGTTTATAGGGTGTTTCCAGGAGGAGATTTAAAAGTATATAGTAAGTTAAAAATAAAAAAAATATATTTTTATTGTTAACCCACACCCAAAACAATGAATGCAATATACACTAACAAAATTGTTTCAAATAGGCGTCATTTCGATAACCGTTTTTTAGATGAGTACCTAAAAGCTAGAAGGATGTGTTCTTTGGCTGAAGAATATTCAAGTTTCAGTAATAAAAGTGATGCAGGAGACTTGAAAAGAAAAAGAAAGAAGAGAATAATAAGTAGTAGTGGCAGCGAAAGCGACGAGGATAATGTGCCATTGTTGTTGGCAATGCCAAAATATGGCGCAGGTAATTTTTTTTGCCCAAGTGTAATAAAAAATAAGTTTTTTTTTGGTAAATATACTAAAATATTGCTATTATTTTTAGGGTCAAAAATACAAGCAACTGCAATAGTACATAAACCAAAAGACAATACCGATTGTAAAGGTGCTATTGTTGGTAGAGGTATGAGTAATAATTTTAAATTAAACTATGAACTTACCATGTACCCTGTATGTATAAACAGGAAAGTTTGAAAATTCTAAATATAACCTTTGTACATATTTTTTAGGTCACCGTATCTTCTTGGACAGGACAGATTCTAATGGTATGTTTATTAGGTATAATATCCTTTTTTACAAATGTTCTTTTGTAGTTGCGACTTTTTAGTTGTTATATATTTATATATGTTTTAAACTGACATACATTTCTGCACTAGTGTTTAAAAGTCGCTTTTAAGGACTAATGCATTAAGCACTTGACATGTTGTTTAACAATGAAAAAACCAATGGACAAATGGCGGATATTTAGTAATGATGCTTATTGTCGTAATAGGATTTCCCATTATGGTAGAAACTAATCAAATTCTGTGTTTTTGCAGAGGAAACTCATGAGATGATCCAGAATTTGATAGAAGTCAGAGCAGAACCTTCTGCAAATCGTAATGGTATGTCAAAAAATAAGACCAAGCTTTATTAAAACAAGGATTTCATTGAACAATACTTAACTATTATTTTTAGTTCCAAAACAGCTACCTCCACAGTGGTGCCAAATAATATTGCTGGTAAGGATTAGAAATATAATATAATTTACTAACGATATCATAAATCGTTTTATTTCAGGATTCTTTTTTTCAATTTCAAAGGAAATTGCCACTTTGGATGTCAAAATTTCAAACATCCAAAATAATGTGGCCCTGTTACTCAATCGCAGACATGATTTTTCTGAGGAGGACACTTTCCCATAAGCAGCCAGTTTTGAAGATCAACTCTCGGAGCAGACAAAGTATAAAAAATTTGTAAGGATTTTTTAGCACAAAACGGACTTAAAATAGTTTCACTTACCCTTATTTCTAAATGTTCCTTTTTAATGGTAGTATTTTGGAGACCTGCGTTATTGCAATGTAATGTTAATGTAGAAAAGTTGCAATACAGAATACAGAGTATTTAGCTAGTTCGATTTTATAACGCCCTATTGTTAAAAATCTTTTTTTAAATAATTTAGTTTTAACTTGAAATTAAGTTTTTTAAATATTTTTTATATTTATTAAAAACAATTTAAATGTGTTTAAGGTCCGATATGTTCAGCTGATTGGAGGGGGAAATGTAACCGATACTGAATGCAGAGCAACTGGAAAAATTTTATCACATGAGGTTGGAGCTGCTTTCAGCTACCATGGAAAAAAAGGAAATCAAAGTTTTAAGGCTTTACATATCAGCAAAGCCATAATTGGTAATTGAATTTTAGTAACAATTTTTTTAAAGATTACAATTAAAATTTTAATAATTACAATTAATAGTTAGATTTGCATCTGTATGCTTTTTAAACAGTTATGTTTTTTAGAGGGTGCTATGAAAAATCCAACCTTAGTTGGAGCCACTGAAAAATCTATTGAAAATGAAATTCAAAGCTGGCTGCGCCACGCCCCAGAAAGGGCACGAAAATTAAACAAAACTGTGTAAACAAATATTTTATTTAAATAAATTATTTTTAATTACTAATTTCCTTTATTAATTTATTCATAGTAATATGCGTATATAAAAACAACCATCCGTATATACAGTATATTTGTACTGCATATTTGTCATTGTTAAATTTTCGACAGCATTTTGAAATTTTAAGTAAAAATGTGAACTCTGTATAATTAGACATACAGGATGTTTCAGAGACGTCCCTGGGATTAAGTTTATTATGCGAATGTATATACACTGCATTTTTTTAAGGCGCACCATAAGGCTTTTCATGTTAAATTTTTAACCCTATGTTAGGCCCTATTCTAATGGAAGTACATAGCTAAAACCTGACGTTGGTAAATTTTAGATTCTCAAGATTACTTTAATTTTTCAGTCATGCAAAATAAAGCTGAAAAAGACTAAAAATGTATTTATTCCTTGAAAATAATAAATTTTTAACATCCCCCTGTCACTGGTATGCAAAGGTATAGGAGTGATATTAGAAATTTCTCCTATTCAAAGAATAATTTAAGTGCATTTATTTAAGTCCAAGTTTTTTTTTGGCCTAACTCACAAATTAAAATTATCTTGTTAATCAAAAATTTACCTACGCCAAGTTTTAGTTATGTATGTCTATTAGACCAGGACTTAACATGGGATTAAAAATTTCACATGAAAAACTCATGGCGTGCCTTAAAATAAATGCACTGCATATATATTCATATAATAAACAATCCCAGGGACGTCTCTAAAACATCCTGTAATATTATATAATACGTCCCTCATTTATCCCGTGGACGTCTCTGGAACGTCTTGTTATATAATACTTCCCTCAGTCTCGTGGAAGTCTCCGAAATATCCTGTAATAATATAGAGTACGTCCATCATTCATCCCGTGGACGTATCTGGAACATCCTTAAATATTAGGATAATACGTCACTTATTAATCCCGCTAATGTACTAGAATACATCCCCTTTAGGTTTTAATATGATCCTATATATCTTGTAGGACCTTATTGGGACGTCAAATGTTCGTCCGAAAGTCTCCCTAAGGAACGTCCCCACGACGTCCTATCAATTTTGCGGGATTAATATAGGACATCATAGGGATGATTGAGTATCCCAGATATAGGTCCCTAGGATATCCCAGGTACCACTTTGTGTTAACTGGGCAGTAATCAGGCAGGTGACGTATGTAAAAATCGATTTTTAGATCATCAGACATCCAGAACTGATCCCCCCAAAAAATCTGGTTTCGACACTCTACTAATAAAAATTTTCCCCTATTTATGTTGCGAACTTTTTGCTTAGGACCTATTTTAATAGAAACCAATAAACTTTGTTAGAAAAGTTCTGGGTAAAAACATTGAACAATTTATTTAATTTAAATTTTGCTTTGGTTTTTATTCTTTATTTATTTACAATAAATAAGTTTTTTAGTATTATTATTTTTAGACAATGCAATAGAAGAAAACCAACTCATTCATTTAACAGATGATCTGATTAAAGAACTGGTACCGCTAGTGGGGCCGCGATTGCTCCTCCAAACAAAAATTAAGGAATTGAAGGTAAAATATAACTTGGAGGTAAAGGGTTTATGTGTTATAATAGAAAAAGATTATTATATTTGTAGTACTACAATCTTAATGTGGTGTTAACCGTAAAAATAATATATTATTTATGGAATGACCCATAATATCTTTACGTATGTATACAGGGTGTTTCCGAAGTAGACTGAAATATTTTAAGCATTCCTCAGGTCATTCTATGAAAGAAATTCCATATTAACATAGGTCCAAAAATGTCTATTTTCTGAAATACAGCGTGTTGATTTTTTTTCTTTTTTTTTTAGTTATCTTAAAATCGGAATGTTTTTATTTATCAAACTTTTAACGATTACACTGCTTATCAGAAGGGATATTTTAGTGTAAACAAAAATTAAATCGCTACATCAGGGGGGTGCGTGTAGACAATGTCAGCCAATTTTTTTTTAAAATATGCACGCCACTGATAGTTTTAATTCTGTGAATAGTTTTTATAAGCCTCATACATACGATGTCTCTTAACATTTGCAAAGTTGCAGCTTAATTTACAAGAAGTTTTTTATTTTTCCAGCTAGAGCACCGGGATTGCAGCCTTACGACCATAACGAACACTTCTCGAGATACAGAAATCTTTACAGATAATTCCTTTGATCAATTTGATCATAATAATAAAGTTATTATAGTTACTCCAGAAAATAGTGACAATTCACCAGATTCCCCTGACATCATCATTGAGGGTGCAGATATACTGAGCTTCTTAAGACCTAAATTCGAGGATTTTGATTTAAAAACCCTTTTGCCAACGTCACCTTTGGGAAAAAGCATTCTAAATTTCTATAATACAAGTAACAAGTTGGACAATACAAGAAGAAATCGTCTAGTTTCGATAATAATTAAACACCTCTACACATATATTGTAAAAAAGTAAGTTTTTAAACCTATACTAGACAAATATACCCACACACACTTTTTACACATACACTATTGCAAGCTTTTTAACTATATATTTACTTATGCTTTTAGTCGTCTTTCCCAGGAGGAGTACAACGTTTTGGGTGCAAAAATAATTACCCTTTTTCCTACAGAACCTCTAGGAGTTTATTATTGTCCTCCAATAAGTAAAGCAGAACACCCACTCAAAAAATCCATAATGGCTAAAGGAAAACTTGTGAATCAAGCTAGAAACATTCTTTTTCGGTCAGGAGACACGACTTCTCGCCGTGTCGAGAAAAAGAAGCTTGATACAGAAGAAAGTGTCGTTCTGAACGTTAGCTTTAGCAACTCTAATGGTAAGTTCAGCTTACACAGTGGTCACATAGAAGTACTTTGGACATTTTTGTAGATTCCAATAACACGAGTGAATAATAATATTAATAACGTCAACTGCGTTAAGTTTTTGTGGTAGCTGAAGGGAGAAATTGCAAAGCTAACAAACAAAAAATAAACATATTAACTCAATAATGAAATTGCTTTGACTTATTGTAGAAATGCACAATGAAGATATTGTCTGGCTCCAACATAATTGCGATCCATGGGAGAAAGTAGTTGAAAAATGGCGAAACACTTATGGCATTCGAATATCAGGCAAAGAAAATAGTGTTCACGAATATTTTAACAAATGGAGCATATTAAATGATCTTCGGGGGCATGTGTTGGTAAGTAATTATAATTGCAAAAACGAACAAGTACCACAGCTGTTTTGCATTTATTTTTGACTGTTGTTCCATTTTTACTGAACGATTTTTTGCATATACCTACAGGGTTCTCCCAAAATCATCGTGTGGGATAATTTTTTTATTATTGATTTGTCAGAAAAAATATTTATGATAAAAGACGCGCCAAACCTCAAAGTTAAGTTTATAGTAAAATTTCCAAACAAAATTCCTGTTTGTTATGATGTGCAGCCAATAACAAACTATGTTTAGACTTTTTTCTTTTCAGATCAATTTAGATTTTGAGCGTATGTAGGTATCCACAATCCCTCGCACACACACACACACACACACCTTAACTGGGATTTTTTTTTGACAAAGTGTCAACTCACAAAATAGATGAAATAAGAGATCCAAATGCACAAAATTTATATAAAGAATTATTGGAAAAAACTGATGAAGGTAAGTTTAAACAGAAAGGTTTTCTATTGTTCAATATAAATAATAATAATGATAATGATATCGATAACGGTAATGAGAATAATAATTAATAATAATAATAAATAATAAATAATAAATAATAAATAATAAATAATAAATAATAAATAATAAATAATAAATAATAAATAATAAATAATAAATAATAAATAATAAATAATAAATAATAAATAATAAATAATAAATAATAAATAATAAATAATAATAAATAATAAATAATAAATAATTAGTAATACAACAATTATTGTTATTATTATTTATGGTTATTATTGAATAGTGATAGAGCATATTTTTTAGACGAGAAATTTCCTTTGCAAGTAACTTTGTTAAATTATTTGCTACCACCTAGGGGAAAAGCTAAAAATTGGAAGTTGTCAACATTAGAGAGTATTGAAGGCCTTATTTTATATGTTTAGGTAATTATCCTGTGTATCAAGGTAGGTATGGAAAATGCTATTTTCATCATTTTCCAAATTGGTCTACAATTTCAAACCTTAGTGCGACAGCAAAGAGAAGGTTATGTTAGCTTATGCGTTTTTCAAGGCTGGCGCCTTATTTACTCACCCTGTATACAGCATGTTCTCGGATACAGGCTACAAGAGGGGTCCAAAAATTAACTGGTACAATTTGGTGAAAAAGTGGAAAATAGAATAGCTAAAAAATGAGTAAAGTCAGTAATTAATATTTCATATTTTTTAATTTTTGCCCACTCTGTACAAGAAAACAGTGGCGGCTGGTGAAATTTCGAAGTTGTATATCTCTGTTCTTACTTACAGGACCCGTACCAAATTTCGCGGTTTTAATAGTGAGCCCACTGGGAATGTTTTGGTAAAGAAAAATAGTATATTGTACAACGAGCATGGAATGACATGCATTTCCTACGAGTATGACGTTTGCAGCATGAGCCGCAGGCGAATGCTGCAAATCATACGAGTAGGAAATGGTCATTCCATGCGAGTTTTACACTATACTTTTTCTACGAATGTTACCGTTACATAAAATGGGATTAATAATATTTTTCCTTTTAAGATGTCAAAAAATGTCAATCTGACATTCCACAAATAAAAATTATAAAGATTTTGGATGTCAACGCCACCTTTGTAAAAAATACCCGTGCACAATGGGAACTTTGTAGTTCAATCACCATGGTGATTGAAGCACAATGAAAATGTGTAAAACACAATGCACCATGTTCCGAAATTACTATTGAACATACAATAAAGGTTTTTATTGACATTCGTAGAAAAAACATTTTATAATTTTGGGTGTGCCCCTCCTAAGAAAAAATGAACACGTCTGGGTATTTTATTTATTATTTTTTTACACAAATTTTACATCATTTTGTCGACAGTTTTTAAATTTTGAGGGGAAAAATGTGTTAGTAGAAAGTTATAGTCATTGAATTCTTTTAAGCCTAAAATATAATTTTAAAAAAAATTCAAATGACTATAACTTTCTAATAACACATTTTTTTCTCTTAAAATTTAAAAACGGTACAGAATGATGTAAAATTTGTTTAGAAAAAATAATAAATAAAATACCTAGACGTGTTCATTTTTTTCTTAGGAGGGGCACACAAAAAATTCAACTTTTTTTCGCAAATTACAAAATGGTATTTTTCTTTAACAAAACATTCCCAGTGGGCTCACTATTAAAACCCCTAAATTTGGTACGGTAGGAACAGAGATGTACAACTTTGAAATTTCACCAGCCGCCACTGCAAGAAAATAAAAAATTCTTTTGTGAACCCCGTTTTTTGACAAGCAGAAGCATTTATAAAAATAACTTTTAGAAAAATACAATTTTTGGTTGATCTCTTATGACGTCTGTGGACATACTGTATATTATAATATATAATGATGTTACAATATAAGTTTAAAATCAAAACAACTTTGTTTGTAGAATCCTGGAGACATTGAAGATCAGGTGCAGGCACGCATAAAAAAAAAACACTCGAGCGTAGTCAAACTGTTCAACCTTATTTGGTCGTAGAAGGGCCCAGTTTGGGAAACATACGAACTACATATTTGGTTTTCGATAAAATCAAATACCAATTCCTATCAGTTACAGAGGCTTTCGATTTCCTTTTTAAATCTTATCACGCTATGAATATTAAATACCCAGTCCATAGCGCTCATATATTTCAAATTATCCAACAGTGTGTTTACAAGATCAAAACATTATATGACCAGGTATATCCAGAACACATGGATATACTTAATCTGCTTAAGTAAAAATAATTTTAACGTCGTATTTCCTGACTTAATGACAATTTCCACTTATCATAATTAATTTCGCAAAATTAATAATAACTCTGTTTCAAAGTATAAGAAGAACTTATTAATAAACATTTAATCATAGAGTTCGTAATTTTTTAAAATGAAGTGTGTGCATTGCGAAAAAGATTTTTTATGTATTAAAAAATATATCTTACATATTGAGTATGTGCATAACAAAACTAATTATTATAAGTGTCCTATTAACAACTGTCACCGACTATATAGCAGACGGCATAACTTTAAAAGGCATGTCGCTTCTAAACATTCAGAACCTGTCGATAAAATGGCTCCCACTGTTTCGGAATCTTCTAAATATGAATCACCTACTACATCAAAGGGTTCTACAAAAAACGACAAAAAATGTCAAGAAACTGATTATTCCCAATCTGTTAAAGATAATAATAAATTTTATATAACATGTAAGACTAGAGAATTCTCAGAAACGTTGCATAGAACAGTTACAAAAATTGTAGCTATGTCATATGATGACCTGCAACTTAACTGATGTATGGTACAGCGTATTATTGAGACTATAAGTTCATTCCTAAAATCTGGTATGTTAAATATTATTAAATTATGTTGTACACAAGTTACCACGGACAATTTAAACGATATCATAAATGGCGTAAGTAACATGACAAATCTTTTGGAAAATTCTTTTGAACCACTTAATACAGAGTACAAACGATTTAAGTTCTTTGAAAATAGTAAGAGCTTTATTAAGCCGATAGAAAAAGTTCTTGGCATTACTCACAATCAGAAACAACAAAGTAAATCAAAGATATTGGCTTTAAGAAATCACTGTGCATATTTTGTACCTATGCGACATGCATTAAAGTCATTTTTAGAGATTCCTGGTGTATTTAATGCAATTATAAAATATCAGCAGGAATTAATAAACAGTTTGCACAGAGTGTATCGCATGGCGCTTTGTGGAAAAATATTAGAAATAATTTTTCAGACAATCAGATTGTTTTTCCGCTAATTGTATATTTTGATGATTTTGAGTCCTTAAACCCTCTTGGGTCACATGAGGGGTTGTACAAAATTGGGTTCGTTTATTTCTCAATTGCTGCAGTACCATCTAAATATGCTAATCGTCTGGAAAACATTTTTTTAGCGCTAATTTTTTAGGCTCGATCTATAAATCTAAAATTTTGTCTAGTTTCGTTGGCGGGTGATAACTTAGGAGTACATACCATAATGGGATTAAATGAATCATTTGGATCAACCTATTACTGCAGATTTTGTACAACATTAAAAACCGATATGCAAGTTCAGGTTACTGAGAACTTCAGGGATCTAAGAGTTAAAGAAAAGTATGATGAACATTTGGCTAATAAAATAGGAATCAAGGAGCCTTGTATTTGGAACGAGCTTCCAAACTTTCATATTTACGAAAATTTATGCTGCGATATTATGCGTGATGTTTTCGAGGGAGCCCTTCGATATAATATGTCTGCTATCATTTATAAATTAGTTGAGGAAAAATATTTTACAGTCGAACGTCTTAATTCAAGAATAAAATATTTTAACTATAATAATACAGAAAAAAATATTTGTCCGGGAATTAATCCCAACCATCTTTCCAACGATGGATGTATCATTATGTCAGCTGCGGAAATGTTGTGTCTGACGAAAAATTTTTCTCTAATTATTGGAGATTTGGTACCAGAGGGAAACAAAGTTTGGGAATTTTATTTGAGAGTATTAGAATTGGTACATATTCTTACTTGTAAAGTTTTTACTAAATCAAGATCAGAAGATCTTGAATCCCTTATACTGGAGCATATAATCAACAATATATGAACCTAAGTAAACAACATCTAAAACCTAAATTTCATTTTTCGTTACATTATCCTCGCATCATTTCAAAAATTGGACCTCCTATTTTTTTCAGTTCGTTTTTTCGATTCGAGGCTAAACATAAAGATCTTAAACGTGTCTCCCAGAGTATTGTAGGAAAAACCTACCACTTTCATTAGCTTCAAGAAATCAGCTTAAATATAGTTACAGGCTAATAGCATCTGAAGGCTTTAATGATAAAATAAAGTTGGGAAAAATTAGCGACATTAATCCTGATAAGCAGCTGATTTTTAAGGACTACAGTTTATTATATAGTCAGTTTTTTGGTACACCTTTTTATGCAATTAACGGTATAATATACGAAATTAATGCAGTCATTCTATATGAAATCGAAAATGACATTCCAGTTTTTTGTCAAATTAAAGAGATATTTATAAATAAAAGCTGCTCTTCCGAAGTATATTTTTATTGTTTACTGTTGGAAACTATCGATTATTATAAACATTTTTATGCTTTTAAAGTTAGACTTACTGATAATTTTAAGTTTCTAAAGGCTAAAAATCTTTCTGCAGAATTTCCTACAATTTTGCATGAAATAAACAACGATTTGTTAGTGACTAACTTGTGTACAGGCAGTGGCGGCTGGTCCTAAAGGGCACAAGGGCACGTGCCCACTCTAGATTTTCGACAAATAAAAAATCTTTTATCAAAAGTCAAAAAGAAATAATACACCGCCGCGCCTCAATACCTCTTTCCTTGCATGTCACACCGCGGCGAACGCGACCGCCGGCGATCGAAACTTATCTCCGGGGACACAGCAGATTTGTCCCAATTTCATCAATTTTGGTGGCGACGCCGGTCTATGCATTGGAGAATTAGGGTTAAAATCGCGTGCTATCTGCATCTCGATGGGCACAATATTTCCTGTCTCCTAGCGCTTGTTGATTGTTTGGATTTCGAGCGGCGGCGTTGTCCTTGGCGCGGCGGGCGGAAGAGATTATTGCACAATTTTATGTTTAGTTTTCTTGATATATTAACACGTGAAGGCCTAATAATTTTTTTTGTGATCAGTTGAGGGATATTTTTTTATTTAAATAGTTTATTAATTTCTAGTAGTGCATTAGAGCGTAGTATTACTAGTAATTCTAGTACTGTGTATTTTGTTTTGTTCTTACTTTTGGGTTTTCCCGATCCGCCGTTTCCAACAAATGGAATCAGAAATAAACTCAGTGCAATATTTATTACAAAAGACTGTTTTACAATTTTTTAAGTAGTTATTATTTATTGATTTGTATTTGTGAACCCCCCCCCCCCCCCAAATAAAAAAGTCACGAGCCGCCACTGTGTACAGGATAAAATTATACAGTCATTGGCTTTTCTCTTATTATTGAATGTCTGAAATTGGAGTCCTATATTGGGATTTCACTTATTATAAGAAATAGAAAGCTGTTAACCAGGAAAAGTTGAGGAATTTGGTGCCTAATATAAGTAATTTAAGACAGAATAAAAAAATATTTTTAGGTTTGGAGATATTTGTGAAGAACAAAAGTATGGACACCAAGAAATAAAATTAAAATTAACCAAGTTGAGTTTTTTTCGCGAATATCTCCGGAACTATAAGAAATTTTTCAACTGTCCGAATTTACTTTTGTTAGGCACCAAATTCCTTAAAAAAATCCTCTATTTAACCAATCTTCTATGTATTATAACAAGCGAAAGAGACTACAACGAATGTACCGATGTAGCAGTTATTTCTTTATTATAAATATGTCATTTAAATCAGAAATATAGCGTTTTGTGTTTAGTTTTAGTTTTTAATATACTACCTGTATATTTTACGTTGAAAATACTCGTTTACTCGTTTATTTCATTTTTGTTACAAATGTGTACCTTTACGTTTATTATTAAAAAAGAATAAATCGTTTTTATTTCACTTAACTACTGTTTATCTTCTTCCTCGTGAATAAGACCGAATATTAATTTTTAAACTGGTAAAACGTACTTCATTTATTTTCAAAAATATTATAATTATGAAGGTACCAGACCTGACCCTGTGTCAGAGTTACATTATGGTGGTTTTATTATATTAACAATGTATGACATTGGGCGGCTTAGCATTAACAAAATATTTAAGAGACAATTTTTTGTCACTTGCTGGCTCTTAATTTAATTAAGATGACTGTTCGACGTTAGGAATTATAAATAAAAAAGGTAATAAAACGACAACATGACGTTGCGTTCTAGAGTAAGTCAATCATAATTACTTTTTTATCATTATTTTGATATATAGATGTTTAATGAAAATCAATGGCAAAAATAAAAAAACCTACAATCTCCCAACGGAAGTTTTAATTAGAGAAATCTTGGTTGTTGGAATTAGACCGTGTCAAACTGTTACCTACATTTTCGACGCTTTACCAATAACGATTGCACGTGGCATCTTTACGGACTTTAACCCTATATATAGCAGATTAGATAATTAATAACCAACAAAAATGAATTTAATGTTCACTCAATTTATTCATTCAGTGTTCTCATCCCTTATAAGATCCCTGAAGATGCATCGTGGAATCGTTGGTGAAACGTCGGAAAAAATGTAACAGCTTGACATGGCTTAATTCCAAGAACCATAATTTCTCCATTACAGGCTTCCTTCCAATTTATGGTATTTTAATTTTGAGAATACAAGAGCATCAAATTGAATATTCCAGAATGTTTAAAATGAATATATATATATATATATATATATATATATATATATATATATATATATATATATATATATATATATATATATATATATATATATATGTTTATTTCGAAGGGTAGATATTTACAGTTTAAAACTATAACTGAGTATTTTTAAAATAATATCTACTCATCCAGAAGATTTGTTATGAATGGATAGATAATATAAATACTCAATTTTTGTACAAGATCCTTTCAAAGTATCAAAATGTCGCTCTGCCTATCAAGATTTTCATATTCTCTTTTTAAAACGACATCTTCTTGAGTATATACAAAGCTAACTTAGTCTTAAACTGAGATTAATAGACTTGAAATGAGTATTTTCTCTTTCCGTGATAGTGATACCCTTCCCCATCCGCCCCTGACTAGAGGCCATATTTTGCGGATTTTACGATAGTTCGGATGTAGATGTTAGTGCCTTGGAAAATTAATCCCGTTCAAATATATCCGAGCATGGGTGCACCCAGGTTTTTATCTTGGGAGGGGGGGGGGGGGGGTGAATAATGCAATTCGGTGGATTTCTTTTAATTAGTAGTGCACTTTTTTAATTTTTGTGTGTCTAGGATGTTGATCTTGAGGGGGGGGGGGCACAGCCCCACCCCCTGGGTGCGCCACTGTATCCGAGAATGAGTAATTATCGGACGATGTTTCGGAATACAATAATTTCGACGAGGAATTACATGTTTATACATGCAATATATCTTAGGAGGAGCAATTCCGATTGCATGGTGTGTAGTGAACAAAACCTGGCGGACGGAAAACTACCGTATACGTATAATTTTGTAATACGTGCCCTGGCCACCAGGCATTACATTCAGTTGAATTTTTCGAAAATATCACACTTCAGAAAACTATAAATGAATAAATCTGTACTTTTCATTAATAATATATATATATATATATATATATATATATATATATATATATATATATATATATATATATATATATATATATATATATCTGGACCACAGAGCCAGATGGTATTAAGTCCACCTTTTTACGATTTTAGGGTTAGGAGTGAGTGATCCTTAATTACATTTTCCGGCTTTTTCAATTCCGAATTAGTATTAAGTCATATATCTATCCCTTTCCAATATAACCAAATACATATATGTATCTTGTCCTTTTCTTGTCAGAACCAAACAGTTTTAAGTAATGTTGATACTGTTTGGCTCTGTAAAAGAATATTGTGTAAAGTATTAAATCCGTTGCATTATGGTATTATGTCCAAATGTGAGGTTAGGTTGTGTGACTTAATACTATTTGTAAGTTTCTTTCATTTTGCAATGAAAGTTTGTTGCTACTGGAGCTCTCACATTTAGCTTAAGAAACTGTTAAATTTATACCGATATATAGCTAAAAAGTTTATAGTGAGTGTACATTTCTCAACATGGCAACTAGCAGAAGCCAAAAAATATTAAATCTGGTAAAAGCCAAATCACGGAAACATCTCATTACGTCTTTGCAGCTCGAACATAGTAAAGGCATTGGTAAGTGTCGATTTAAGTAATAGTGGATTGTAGATTGCATTTAAAGTATCAAAAAGCTTTTCTTATTACCACTATTTAAAGGATTCTATAACGCGCACTCGACCTGTAGAGTACTCCTGCCGCTACATATTTGCAAAGTGAGAGTATGTGTGTTCGTCACTTTAATACGTGTAGTGGTCGTAGAAAAAATATACTATGTAACTCAAATTATAAGGTAGATTACACTTGACTGAAAAGCATCATTCTCTCGTATGTTCTTATTTTCGTCGTCGAGTGTAATTTTCCACTTACAACTGTGGTTACATAATATATCTACTATTATATTTTTAGGAAACAATTTCAAAGAATCGTTCACTAGTATTGCTAGGACGGAGTTTTGTCCAGCTAAGGAAGAATACAAGGCATTGGTGACAACGGAAAATTGGGAAATTGTGACAAAGTCGTTAATTAACGATATAACATCGCCCGAGGGGACCAGGCAAGAAAACTTGGACCTGGTAACAAATGCTATAATTGACGAAGTTTTAACACCGCACTCTGAGATTAGGCATATAAATAATAATTGTAAGAAAAATTAATAAACAGCAAAAACCAAAATATCTCCATCGTATCCTCGGTTTGACGTACCGGCGGGGCTTGCGAGCTTCATTGACTCGGAGGGCTAGGCCAGCTAGGTTCAACCATGCTGGGAAAGTCTCTGAGGTTAGAAGCCAGACTAAGAAGGATACAACTGCACAGTGGTGCCCACACTACACATTTAACACCAGCTCACTGCCTGTCCTGCTGCGGCCGCCCTGCGCGGAGCGGCGGGGTACAGCGGTGAGCACACTACAACACCTACACTTCACCTACATCTAACACATGCGGCTTAATCCCACGGTGTGACGCGACCCGTGCCAACGGGACGAATGGCGCCTGAGCCGTAATCAGGCGTTTGAAACGGAGCCTCCGGGACACCAGGCGACATCCCGGAGTAAGCAGCCTTACACCGGCAAGGGGGCGCTGCCGGTGCGGACCACCCTTTCCCCCAGACTCGTGGGAACAAGAATGGACAGGAGTAGAAAAGAAAAATTACAGTCAAAGTGAGGGTCGTGCAGGTTAACCTTCACCACAGCAGGGCAGCCTCGGCGGTCCTGTGTAGGGTGATGGAGAACTGCGACATCGCCCTCATTCAAGAACCTTGGGTCAACCAAGGTAAAATAGAAGGTCTCTCGGGAGTAGGTGGTGAATTGGTTTACAATAGAACCACCGACCGACCGAGAACCTGCATTTTAATTAAAAATAATATAAGGATGCTGCCACTGGCTAAGTTCTGTCTTAGGGATCTCGTGGCAGTAAGACTAGCAACCACGGAGGGAGGTGGGCCGAAGAATGTCACTATTGGATCGGCTTATTTCCCATACGATGACCCGGAAGCGCCACCACCCAGCGCTGTGGAGGAACTGGTGAGAGACTGCGGAGGAAGTGGATCGCAGCTGATCATCGGGTGTGATGCAAACGCACACCACAGCATCTGGGGCAGCACTAACACCAATCAAAGAGGTGAGCATATCTTTCAATTCCTAATGGCAAATAACTTAGACATTATGAATAGAGGTAATAATCCGACTTTTGTAACGGGGCAAAGGCAGGAGGTTTTAGATATAACTATATCAACGGCTTACGTCGGCAATTATATTAAAAATTGGCATGTGTCTGAGGAAGAGAGTTGCTCGGACCACAGACATATACGGTTCGAAATAACGTGTATAAAACGGGAATCTAACTCTTATCGCGACCCTCGCAGAACGAACTGGGGTAACTATCGGGTAGACCTAGAACGTAACCTGGAGGGGCTTAAAGAGGTAATAAATAACGTGACGGACCTCGAACTGGTAGCGGATCAATTGACGGACGCGGCCATTTCGGCATTCGAAGCAAATTGTCCTCAAACTACATCAAATTCCTCCCGGAAGGTCCCCTGGTGGGGACCAGACCTGGAGGCCAAAAGAGGACAAGTAAGAAAGAACTGGAATCAGGCAAAACGATCAGGCAACTGGGAAGCGTATAGGGCTACCCTTACTGAATATAACATAGCGCTGAGAAAGGCCAAGAGAGCATCCTGGAGAAGGCACTGCGAGGCTATTGAAAGCACTCCAGAATGTGCCAGACTCGCAAAGATACTGTCAAAGGACACTCAGCCTGCAATCAACTCTCTTGTCACTGAGAATGGAGAGCAAACATTAACGGGGAAGGAAACAATGACCGAACTGTTTCGGGTTCACTTCCCTGGGTCCAAAATCATAAAGGAAACACCTGAAGCCTGGAGATTTGGAGGACCTAATGAGGCTCCTAACAGAGCTCATAGGGACAACTGGCAGGCTGCTAAGAAGGTGATATCCCCTGAAAAAATAAAATGGGCTATAAACTCATTTGAACCCTACAAATCTCCGGGTCCAGACGGAGTTTGTCCAGCGTTGCTACAGCAGGGATCAGACCTGCTTGTCAGCAAGCTTTGCCACATACTAAGGGCCAGTCTGGCCCTAGGTCACATACCGAGGATCTGGAGACTGACCAAAGTGGTATTCATACCGAAACATGGACGTCCCAACTACTCGGTCGCCAAGGCATTCAGACCCATCAGTCTAATGTCCTTTGTTGTAAAAACACTAGAAAAACTGTTAGATAGGCATATAAGGGATGCTATAATGGGGGACGGACCATTTCATCAAGACCAGCATGCCTACAGAACAGGAAGATCGACCGAATCAGCACTCCACCTAGTTAGCAGGGTGGAGAACGCGATAGGTAACGGAGAAGTGCTTCTCGGAGCATTTCTGAACATTGAAGGAGCGTTTGACAACACATCCTTCACATCTATATCCAGAGCAATCAGGGGCATCGGGCTAGATGAGACCTGCTGCAGATGGGTAGAAAGCATGCTTAAAAGCCGGGTAATTTATACAGATCTACTCGGTGAAACTTTGGCAGCCCGGGTGGCAGGGGGATGCCCTCAGGGGGGGTTCTTTCTCCCCTCCTCTGGAACCTGGTAATGGACGGGCTTCTAAAAGAACTAAGCCAAAGGGGTTATTCGATCCTGGGCTACGCATACGACCTGGTCATAACGACTCAAGGAAAATTCAACACAACCGTGAGGGACTGCATGAGGAGCGCCCTCGCCGTAGTGGAAAAATGGGTAGGACAGGAAGGGCTTAATGTAAGCCCAAACAAGACTGTCATCGTCCCGTTCACTAACCGCAGGAAAAAGGAGGGGCTCGGTCCTCTAACCCTGCGAGGAGTCACAATTCCACTGCAGGAAGAGGTAAAGTATTTGGGGGTAACACTGGACTCAAAACTTACCTGGAACAAGCATGTGGATAAAACCATACGAAAAGCGGAAATCACTCTTGCGGTGGTCAGACGAACGTATGGGAAAACATGGGGTCTCTCACCAAAGATGGTGCACTGGCTGTACACCAGAGTGGTGAAACCCGCAATAACTTATGCAGCCTTGGTCTGGGGGACCAAGGCAACGCAGAAAACAATAATGCTCAGGCTCAGCAGTCTGCAAAGACTAGCCTGTCTGGGCATTACAGGGGCAATGAGATCGACCCCTACCTCAGCGATGGAGAATCTCCTAGACCTTCCTCCCTTGCACCTGGTCATCCAGGGAGAGGCGAGGATGGGTCTCTATCGACTGCAAAACACTCTGCCCTCTTCATTACGGAAAAGGGCGGGACATGAACTCATAAGAGAGAAGATTGGAGGGCCCGATTTAGAAATGAGATCGGACTACATGACTCCAAAATTCCAATACAACATCCCCTACGAGGTAGTAATAGCGGATCGCAGGGAATGGACTTCGACAAACCCAGAGTTTCCTCCGGGGGCAATCATATGGTACACCGACGGATCAAAAACCGAAGCGGGAACCGGAGCAGGAGTACATGGGGTCGGACCAAGGAGGGACATGTCCTTTTCCTTGGGGAAGTACCCCACGGTATTCCAAGCAGAAACCTACGCCATCTTACAATGTGCGCTGGAAAACAATAGGAGGGCTTATTCAAATAAGCGGATCTATATCTGTTCAGACAGTCAGGCCGCTTTGAGGGCACTCTCATGCCACAGAGTCACTTCGGGACTGGTATGGGAGTGCATAAACGATCTTGGCGCGCTAGCTGCCAGAAACTCAGTGAAGCTCATGTGGGTACCGGGACACAAGGGCATCACTGGTAACGAAAAAGCCGACGAACTTGCTAGACAGGGATCGGCTACACCATACATTGGCCCAGAACCATCTCTCGGGGTGCCAAAGTGCACGGCACGAGAGGCGGTAAACAGATGGATCAAACAACAACACAAAGTCCACTGGAACGGAGTACAGGGACTGAACCACAGCAAGGCCGCTATAGGAAATCCCAATCCTAGACTCACCAGGCAACTGCTAAATCTGAGCAGGATCCAGTTGAGGACAATCGTAGGGGTACTAACAGGACACATGGCTGTAAAGGACCTTCTCAACAAAATGAAACTGTACCAGGGAGACCTTAGCTGCAGACTATGCGGTAGGGACAGGGAAACAGTTCAGCACATTATATATAATTGCGAGTCACTAGATCGCAAGCGCCACCAACTGTTCGGGCAACCAAAGTTAGAACCGGAGGAATTGATCACCCGCTCCCTTGTGGACCTGTACAGGCTTGTGCAGGAAACTGGGATAACAGAGTGGGTGTAACAAAAGTTATTGGGTAGGCACAATAGGCCTCTAGTGGCCGCAGTGCTTCCGGTCTCGGACGGAGCCCAAGGGAAAAAAAAATTAAATCCGTTGCATTATGGTATTATGTCCAAATGTGAGGTTAGCTTGTGTGACTTAATACTATTTGTAGGTTTCTTTCATTTTGCAATGAAAGTTTGTTGCTACTGGAGCTCTCACATTTAGCTTAAGAAACTGTTAAATTTATACCGATATATAGCTAAAAAGTTTATAGTGATTAGTGAGTGTACATTTCTCAACATGGCAACTAACAGAAGCCAAAAAATATTAAATCTGGTAAAAGCCAAATCACGGAAACATCTCGTTACGTCTTTGCAGCTCGAACATAGTAAAGGCATTGGTAAGTGTCGATTTAAGTAATAGTGGATTGTAGATTGCATTTAAAGTATCAAAAAGCTTTTCTTATTACCACTATTTAAAGGATTCTATAACGCGCACTCGACCTGTAGAGTACTCCTGCCGCTACATATTTGCAAAGTGAGAGTATGTGTGTTCGTCACTTTAATACGTGTAGTGGTCGTAGAAAAAATATACTATGTAACTCAAATTATAAGGTAGATTACACTTGACTGAAAAGCATCATTCTCTCGTATGTTCTTATTTTCGTCGTCGGGTGTAATTTTCCACTTACAACTGTGGTTACATAATATATCTACTATTATATTTTTAGGAAACAATTTCAAAGAATCGTTCACTAGTATTGCTAGGACGGAGTTTTGTCCAGCTAAGGAAGAATACAAGGCATTGGTGACAACGGAAAATTGGGAAATTGTGACAAAGTCGTTAATTAACGATATAACATCGCCCGAGGGGACCAGGCAAGAAAATTTGGACCTGGTAACAAATGCTATAATTGACGAAGTTTTAACACCGCACTCTGAGATCAGGCATATAAATAATAATTGTAAGAAAAATTAATAAACAGCAAAAACCAAAATATCTGAGAAAAATATTTTAGAATTTACATTAAGTATGGACCTTTTATTTGTTTTCAGGTAGTACGTCAAAACTTAGTACACAAGACGAGAATGACGAGATAATCATGGAACTCTATCCAGTTGAGGCCACAACAGAGGTTATGCAGCAAAATATGAAGATTGTCGCAATTGGTGCTGAACGAGAAAGTTGTTTAAATAATGATTCTTTCATACATATAGAGGATCAGTTGTTGCTGGAAAAAGTTGTTGGCCCCGAGGTCGAAGAAAATAAAAATATTGAGGATAAATCAAACAATGTTAACATATTGCAAAATATCGTAATTGAAAGTAGCCATTCAGCTGATAATAAAAATTCTTTAGAGCTACAGTCGGATCAGGAGTTAAGTGATGGTGGTGACTCAGGTGACCCCCTGTACCAGCCTAATGCAGATAGCGACAGCAATAGCAGCAGCAAAACAAATGAAGCAGAAGGAGAAGGGTTTCATAATATCCAAACGAATAAAGGTACAAAACGAAAAAGAGATTTTAAAGCATGGAAAAAGAACGTAAGAAAAATGAAAGAGCTGCTGGAAATGAGTGTTTGTCTAGTAAGAATAAAATTATTCCTAAGAAGCAAATAAAAGAACCATGTCAGGAAGTATGTCGAAAAAAGTGCACACAGAAAATAACAACTGATGAACGTGTATCAATTGTAAGACAGTGTAATCAAAAGGGACAGTTTATTTCAAGTTATATAGAAGAGATTCCAGTTGAACGTGTACGCGTCTGAACGGGCACACGAGTAGGAAAAAGAAAGTCTTCTCTTAAATACTTTTTTACGGTAAATGACAAGAAGGTGAATGTTTGTACCTACTTCTTAAATACCATTAATTTATCCCAAACATCCGTTAGATTTGCTTTAAAAAAACGACAGTCTGGCGGACTTGTAACGGTCGACCAGAGAGGGAAACACGAACCACGAAATAAAATTGGAGCCAACGAAAGAAATATGATAAAAGAACACATAGGCAAGTTTCCTTGTATAGAATCACACTATTATTCGAGAAACAAATCTCAATAAAAATATTTAGGAAGTCACCTTAATGTTTCGAAAATGTACGAGTTATTTTATGAAGAATGTAGAGAAAATCAAATTCCTCCAGAAAAAAATACCTAAAAAATGGCATTATGCTGACATTTTTAACACTGAATTGAATTTGTCTTTTAAGGAGCCCAACAATGATACGTGTGATTCTTGTGATGAATTTATTATAAAACTGAAAGAAAATTTACCTAACGAAACGCGTATTGACATTCAGAATCAATATGATGCACACCTTTCAGATGCTGACAGTCGTTACCAACTCAAGAAGCAAGATAAGGAAATATCAAAAACTGTAAAACACTGCAAAGTTGTAACAGTAGATTTACAAAAATGCTTACCTACACCACTTCTTAAAAATGCCCAAAGCTTTTACAGCCTAAAACATTGGACCTTTAACTATACTGTATACGACACGACCAATAAATCTGCATCATGTTTTGTATGGGATGAGTCAATAGCTGACCGGGGTGGAAATGAAATGGCATCTTGTCTTTTGAGATACATTTTGACTCTCGACAAGTTTGTCGAGAATATTATCATATGGAGTGACAACTGCCCGTCACAAAACAGAAACCTGCAAATGATAATGTGCTATTTTTATGTAATGATGGTCAAGCCATCACTTAAGTCCATAGAACATAAATATCTTTTAAGAGGTCATACCCACATGGAGGTGGACTCTATTCATGCCAGAATTGAAAGACAAATGAAAGCCTATCCTGAGTTTTCTATAATTACACCGTGGGACTGGCAACAGCTTATGCGGCTGTGCAACTCAAACTTTATAATGGAAGATATGCAAGCTTTAGATTTTAAGAATTTTAATTATTTATACGACAATATAAAATCTGCCTTTCAAAACAACAAAAAGACAACAGCAGGAGAAAATTTTCTGATTTCAAAAGTAGTGCACATGAAGTTTGTAACCGATAAACATGTAGTCTTATATTTTAAATCAAATTTTAGTGAAGATAATTTTCAGGAAGTTGATTTTAATAAGAGAGCTAAAATAAGAATATCCCGTCATTCCCGTCTACAGGGACCCCGGAATTTCGGCTGATTCGCTGCTTGACGTTTGAAGCTTTCAGTTTGCGTTGTTAACAAGTTTACCGATTTTGTAGCATCAGCCGCGTAGTCCAGTGGTTAAAGGATTCGCTTATTGACCCGCAGGCGTTGGTTCGATTCCGTGCCCGGACGGAACTTTTTTTTAAATTTTTGTCATTTAAAATACACAATAAGAAATCGGCTCTAAAAGGTGTATTGGAAACGGGTTAGCACTCCTTTCTATATGTGAACTCCTTGTTTTGTCTTTTTTTTAAAGGTCCCGAGCAAAAAATTAATCGTGTCTGGGTACCTTAACCTAAAAATTATGTTTTGTTTGAGAAATAATATAATGTCTTCTTGTGGCCATGGAGTTGAGAAATACGTTCTCGGACAGGTTTGCTCAGTTCTAGGGTTGTTCAGGATCTTTTTTGGTACTTTTTAAAGGCTCCGAGCAAAAATTTAATCGGGTCAAACGTCAAGAGGCCAATCAGCCGAAATGCCGGGGTCCCTGTAGACGCGAGTTATCCCGTCGCGTCGTGTTGAAGCGAGCACTTCAAATTTTAATACAAAAGTTGACACAGTTTTATCTTCCATCAATAAGAAATGAGTTAAAGCCCATCTCTACCAAAAAGTGGAAGGACTTGCAAACATTACTGAAATGGGTTCCTCTAAGATTTCACGATTTTTTTTTAAAATATTCCCCACGAAAACATAAAAGATGAATAAAAACTTTGACATTCTGTATCTTTTTGCTTATTTTCTTTATAGATAAAAAGTGTTAGTAGTTAATAAATGATATCTTTCTGTTCTTTTGCTAAGTATTAGATGTTATTTTTGATAGACTAGTCCTTAATAAATATGAAAAAAAAGTAAAAACCGTGTTTCTAATTCTTCTAAAACTAAAATTTAGGCCATCTTTCTAGGACCAAACAGAATTAAGTCACACAATATCGTATTAAGTCTTATTATATTGTTCGAAAACTTCAAACATTTTATTATAATTTTTTCATTTACATATATCGCTTATTATTTCCTTATCATATCCCAAATATTACCAAACTTCTTATTTTTGCATGTTCAGACAATACACTTCCTTGTAATTCTATATATAGATTTCAAGGTTTCTTGTCTCTTTACCAAAGCAACCGCTCCAACAACTTTGTCATTCCCCTCTGAAAAATCGATCCATAGCTTTTACCCAATCAGTTACGACAACGCCGCCTAGATGACGGCGGGAATCTCTTCTATTTGCTAATTATATACACGTGACTTCCATCCCTCCACGCACCGGCGGCTTCACATCGCGTCGGAGACGGGTGTTAGGGGCATTCAGCTGATACAACTCTTAGGCAATACTTGCACTGCTTTACGGCCCAAGACGGCATTTTTCCATACGCGAGATACAGTATTTTACTACTTTCATCCCTAAAACGGGAATTATATCTTTCAAGCCTATACACTGGCAAACTAATGTCACATTTTTATTAATTATTACAGACAAACTTCTGTCCCTTTCCATGCTAGACACACATTTACATTTGCATAAACATTACCTCTTATAAAATACGTGAAGTGTTTTAATTCAAACAATGACTATTTGTTGAAGACGAAAATTGTTACCCCAGTATAGTGATAGTGAAAAAGTATTTATTTTAATACGCTTGTATTATAATTAGAGTTATTTGTAAGAAGATTTAAGTTTTGCTGAGAATAAATGAAATAAAATTGAATTTTCAAGACTTTTAACTAAAAGAAATATCATTAACCTATGGAGATACGTTGAAGCCCGTTGAGCTTCTGGTCCTTCGAAGAAGTGTTGACTTCGCAACATTTGGTCCTTCGAGCCGGATTTACCAAGAAACCAGTGCAGCAAAAGAGACTGTCAATCAATAACGTCCCAGTGCAACTTCTACAAGTTTATCATCGGAAAACAACAACAAGATACAAGTCAAAATAAGGACTATAAGGTCAGATCTTTTCATTTTGTTTTAATTTTATAAACAACTCATTTCTCACTGAAAACAGTATTTTTTCTCGTATTTTTTAGTACAGGACTTTGTTAATTTTAATAACTTAAAAGACAGTTGATATTTTTAATTTATGTCTCAGTGATTTTTATTAAATAGCTAAGATTCTGTTTGGAACATTTTGTTATATTTTTGCTACGATAATTAGTGTGTCCGTTTTTTTACATATAGGTACATATTTCTACTTTGTGTATACAGGGACGTACTTACTAATAAGTTTTAATTGAATGAAACATTGAAGACGCAGTCTTAAAGTCTTAATTTGTACTTTTTATAAACTCAGGCATAAACCATTTTATTATTTATTAGTATTACTGTTTGCATTATATTTAAAATGGAGGACTTAATTGCACAGCGCGGTATATGTAAAAGCACTATGACTAGAGTTGAAACATGGTTCAATAAAAATAAAGATATATTAACACATACGACAGAATTTGGTTTAAGATCAGAGTGCTTAATTAAGGCCTTCAATAATTACAATATTATTCAGGATAATATTGAAATTCAGGATGAAACGCAAGAAACGGACAGAGAAACAGTAGAAAATAAATTTTTTACTCTTTTGGCTGATATTAAAGATAAGATTGCGGAACTTTCTCAAAAACAAGTTGCATTAAACAACAGTATACCAACCCCACCTAGTCCACCTCCTCAGCCAGTTTCCTTTGTAAAACTTCCCGAAATTTCGATTGAAAAATTTACAGGTGATATTACTAAATGGAAAAATTTTTACCAACTTTTTGATAAAGCTGTCATACAAAATATTAACTTGTCAAATGCAGAAAAATTAACATATTTAAAATCTTTTCTGAAAAACGAACCTTTAGAACTTATAAATAATTTGGAAATTAACGACTCTAATTTTACGGTGGCTGTGGACATTTTAAAGGACAGGTACGACGATCAACTAGCAATAATTTATGCTCATATAAAAAATCTTATTGAAACTCCCGCGCTTAGTAAATGTGGAACTTTACGGAATTTCCTTACACACATAAAACAAAATATTCAGTCATTAAAAAATTCAAATGCCTACACTTTAGATTTATTTTTAGTATACATACTTGCTCAAAAATTAGACATTAGTACAAAAAAGGCTTATGAATTTAATTGTGATACTTCAAAATACCCTGATGTTGACAGTTTTTTAAAATTTTTGGAAGACAGATGTAAAATTATAGAGCGAAATATACCGGTTGCCTCAGAAACAAACAAGACTAATAATCAAAAAATCACTCATCAAGTACATTTATCACAAAATTCACCAGTAAATACATCTTCCTCTAATTTCAGTTGTTTATTTTGTGGAATTTTAGGACATACTATTTCACGATGTATAAAGTATCTTAACTTGACGCACACAGATAAGCATAATTATACATATTAAAACTAATTCGTTATGCTCTAATTGCTTAGGTAAAAACCATAATTTTTCACAATGTCAATCGAATGGTTGTAAAATTTGCCAGAAAAAACATCATACTAGTTTACATATAGATACAAACCATGCAAATGTCAATGACAATAAATACAAGAATATTCAATACAGAAATAACAAACAAAACACTACAAATGTCAATCAGTTAGAAAACAACCAAACTAATACTACAGAACTACAAGCTCAGTCAAACTCTCAGAATCCGTCATACCCTCAGACACGAAATTTCAGAAATACCCAAATAAATAATTCTAACACTCACAGACCACAAAATACACACCAACAAAACAAACCAAGAACTTTCTCTAATACACAAAATCAAACTAATAATTCTGCAACAAATACAGCAAATCAGACTCAAACAGAACAAGTGCTATCTACTTTACACACAAGCGGTAAAACACTATTAGCTACAGCTCAAGTTACATTATATTCCTTAGACGGAAACCCGGTATGTGTCAAAGCGGTTTTAGATCCCTGCTCTACTACTTCGTTAATTACTGAAACATTAGCAGAAAAACTCTGTCTTAAAAATGATGTTTGTTTTTCTTATTTATATTAAAGAAAAGACGATTCGATTTTTTATTTAAGAATGGATGTTTTGTTATATTTGAGTAATTTTAAATACAACTAAACAAAAATTTATTAATTATATTTTTTTTTTGGAGTATTATAAAGTCGTTCCCACTACTGTTTGCGCCGTTGGTTGAGAACACATTGGCTTTAAAAACTCGTACAACTGGCAATGACCATCCTCGTCTAACGAACTATGTAGCGCGCTAACTCTCTTTCACTCCAATTTATTTTTAACAGCTAGCAACCCCTATTTGCGGCCACTTTTACATAGGCAGAGGTATTCCATCACACACAGAAAAAAATTAACTTTAATTTGATATATAATTGATGAATATACCTAATAAACGTATAAATGTAACAAAGCAATACCTGTTTACACCAGACTGCGAAGAGGTTGCGGCCAAGTGCGGGACAGCAACCAAAACTTTTCAAGTTCTTTACATATATTGCTTTGAAGTGGATTATGATTTATTTTAAAACTAAGTGAATTAAATTTTCTCGAAAAAATCAATTAATGTTATTTTAATTAAAAATACTAGTGGCCACATTTTGATAGGCCCCTGGCAAAAATATATTCCCCCATCCATTATTATATGTAAAAATTAGATTTTGATTAAAAACTCGATGAACGTAGTAATCCCGCAGCCGGATCTCGGACTACTAGCAATTAATTTTATATTAAACTTAGCACTGCACTAGACTCATTTTATCTGTTATTTACATTTAATAGACAGTTTTCGAGATCACAATGCATTGTTGCGGATAACATTAACTTATACGTTAACATAGCCGCTATTTGACAGCCCTACCAAAAAAGCCTCGTGAATCCTTATAAAAATATGAATTATTTATGATCATTATATGAGCGCACCAGATTTATTCAATAAGATTTAATAAGTTTTGGGAACAACATTATATTAATATATTCAGACATATAGTTTTAGGTCAATAATCTTTTATAATGTTTTATAAATCACATAAATTATATGATTGTTTATAATACAAAAGTTTAAAAACTTTGTAAGATTTTATTATACTTCATAATGAAAATAAATTTATAAGATTTTATACTATGGTTGCTTTTTCCTGTTTATAATATTTTATAATTTTATATATTACTGAAAACTCCGGCTGTATTTCTATTGGCTTTGATCCGATACCGACAAAAGTGTTTTTATAAGGTTTTGTATGACTTTATGAGGCTCGCCAACGGCGTGATTTTAATAAGATTCTATAAATCAACGTCGGCCACTTTTTTATAATGTTTTATGATATTCATTTATTGCAAATTAATATGATGTTTAAATAAGTTTTTATCAGTCGCCCACTAAAGACCTTTTATACGATTCTGTAAGACTTTATGATGGTCGTTAGAAGTATGACTTTTATAAGATCCTGTAATATATGGCGTCTACTACTTTTTATAATGTTTTATGATATTCATTTATTGCAAATTAATATGATGTTTATATAAGTTTTTATCAGTCGCCCACTAAAGACCTTTTATACGATTCTGTAAGACTTTATGATGGTCGTTAGAAGTATGACTTTTATAAGATCCTGTAATATGGCGTCTACTACTTTTTATATGTTTTATGATATTCATTTATTGCAAAAATTAGGATTTTATTATATAGGTTTTTATCAGCCACCCACAAAATTACTTTTATAAGATTCTGCAAGACTTTATGATGGTCGCTAAAAGCATGAATTTTATAAGATCCTATAATATGGCGTCTTGCACCTTTTTATAATGTTTTATAATATTCAATCATTGCAATATAAGATTTTATTTCTATAAGTTTTTATGAGCCACCCACTAAAGTAGGTACCTATAAGTATACCTACTTTTATAAGATTCTATAATTTTCCGTCTGCTGATGTTCAAGATGTTTTGATATTGATTTATCACAAATGCATGAAATTTTGCATATGACATTTTTGAATTTTAACCTTTATGGTCCTTAATCAAGCAAAACTCCAATTTCTAAATTTTTAACAACAATTAAAGCTTTTTAAAACACTTTTCAATAATTGTGACAAAATTTTACACTATACTTATACCTAATTTTATTTATTATTTACAATGTTAACATGCATTAATGGTGCAGCCAGTAGCCAGTATGAACCGCAATTTGAGTTTGTAGAAAAAAATTTGTTTGTAACGTGCGTGCGCGAACTCTGGTGATCTGGACTATTTTTCAGTTCTCGGTCACCAAAGTAGCATTTCGTGCACTAGATACAAAAATTACTATTATTTAAAAAAATATATATTTTTCCATTTACTGGACTCCAAATGTGTTGGTCATTTCAACAATGAATGAATGTTCCAGAGTTTTAACATATATACATTTACTTAAAACATTATCAAGACTGATAAGTGTATCACTATTTGAAAAACTAGAAATCTTAAAACATTTCTCCAGGCACACATCGTCAACTTGAAACGGTTGACAAACTATTATATTTATATAAAGATTAATTTGGTTATTTTCATAACAAATAATCTGAATAATTTGGGCATATGAATTATTTTTTAATTTTATAAATGAATTATTTGTTTTAGTGTCACTGTTGTAAGACTTTGTGCAATATATAGATTTATTAATTAAAATTCTATTATAGAGTGTCACTGTCCTATCGTTTTGATGGGTTTCATAAAACGAGCCAAGTAATTTTATTTTATTAATGGTATTATCACCCGGAGTAGTATCACATTCAACTGTTTGGAAATTGAATTACAAAAAGTTTTACACAGATCTGAAAGGGGTACAGTTTCTAAAATATGCTGTAATTTTTTTAAATATAAAGATTTTCTAACTATCTGATGAATAACGCCGGTCGCCCCGGTAACACAACGTTTTATATTATAAATATTAGATTCAAAGCAAAATGATGAAGATGCCCATAATGGTCCAGAATTTTTAACAGAATCGATTAGGTGTGTTAAAAGATGAACATTAAAAGTCATAGCACGTGACCCATAAAATTTCTGGAAATCCACAATAAATTTATCCAAATAAATTTTACACCTGGTAAGATCATGATCAGTAATTGTTGTCTGGAGCAATATAAAAATACATTTTTGCAATAAAGCAAAATGTGCCAAGTATTTATTGGCCAATATACCATGTAAACAGGGAATCCCAAAAAATAAAAGCCAACACTTTTTTTCTGATGCTTTCCATTTTGCTCTATCCATGATTGAACGAGGACGCCGATGAATTTCTGATGGGGGACTAATATTAATAAGGCGTTCATTAATTAATTTTAGAGTACAAGGAGAACCAATATAAAATTCATTTTGTTCATTATAGTTATATGTGGTCCAAATATCTAAAAGTTGCCTGACAGTACCGATTAAAACACTATGCATATAATCAATGGGTGCACCCCAAACAATATCATGATCTGGAATGTTTATAATTGCTGATGGACCTTTAACACCTCGTATTCTACGTCCAGACTTTAATGCTGCTTTCATGTCATTGATGACCTCGTCGTGACAGAGCAATGGATAAATTTCTTCAAATATGGGATACTTAACAACCCTTTCAATTGTCTGGCCAGGATGAGTACAATATGAGCACCCATAGAAACCATTATACTGTGTTGAATTAAGAACCATTGGTCGAGCCACAGAATCAACACAGCAACATAACATAGTAATTTTTGAATTAACAAGATTACCTTCAAATTTCCATGTTAAGCCTTCAGTTGCCAATTTTTTTACATTTTTCGACAGTACACTTAAATACAAATTCATATTGGGCTCGACACAATCATACCAAACCCCTCCCAATATAACATTCCTAAATCTTTGAACTGGGGGTAATTCATTTATTATAATTTGTATAGGCCACATAGAGTATTTTGACGAAGCAAAAATTGGGGCTCCATCAGTATTCCAATTGAGTGTCAGGTCATAGCCTTTTTCTTTGACTTTTTTATACAGAAGTCCATCTGACACATCTTCTATTAAACATTTTTCATCGGCTGTATATTTGTTACTAAACAAATTCTTAACATCTTCTTTTTTTAACTGTTCCAGGAACATTTTTAATTGGTATTCTAAATCAATGGTTACAAAGTAACTTTTTGATTGTAAACTAATATCATTTTGATAATTGTACAATAAAATGTATATTGAACAATATCATCTGGAATAGAAAATGCTTGTTGGATAAAATATTGGCTTAGACGTAGTTTCTTTCCTGCCAAAGTCTCAATAAAATGAATGAAGTCCACTGTTGCTTCTTTCGTAATCGAATGGCGTAATACGAGGGACATTAACATAACTTTCAGATCCTGTAAACTAATATTAGATGATAAAAAAACAATTTCATTTGTTTCAAAATCGTCGAAGGTCACATTTTTTTTTTGGTAGCCAATATTTATGTTATCTGATGTGAGATCTTCCTGATTACTATCTACCTCATTGTCATTCTCGCTGCTATCCCAATAAATAAAAGGTTGGTCAGTTTGTAAATCTATATCATTTGTTGATGTAACGTCATCATTTAAGTCGTCCAAAGAAGTATCTGAATTTGAAGTACTATTATTGTTACCTTCTATGCCAGTTTGCCTGTCCAAGTTAGCCTTCTGTATCTTCAAGCGCTGTTTCCATCTCCAAAGAGTACTTCTACTGGCCGCTTCAGGATAAAAATCAGGATTCATAACCTTTTTGTAGGATGAACCGTCACTCATATTTTAAATTTTTTTAAAAGATGGAAAGGAAAAAGGAAGAAGAAACACCTCTATTTTTTATTTGCCTTGTTTTTAAACATTTAATACCCATACAAATGCAACGAATAACTTTATTTATCTAAAATATTTGTTTATTTTGTTGACAAAATAGTTAGGTTAAAAAGGTTGACGTTTGACTTTGCAAAATTGTCGAACGTGTTCGGTTATATTTTCCAATCACAACCAGGTGCGTTCGGTCGTCAAGACTTCAATTTAAAAATCGCGGAAAAATCAAACCTTTCTATCTTTGTGAAGTAAGTATAGTATCCTTTTTGTTTCTCTTTGTTTTTTAATGATTGCAATAATTTAATTCACTGAGAAAGAAAAAAACCAGATGATCTATAATAATAAAATTATTGTATCTGTGTGTGTTAATAGACATAGGTAATAGGTAGGTAATTCAAATATTTGGTTGTCTATTCAAAAACCATCATTTTTAAACCGAGATTTTAAAATGGCGGGGAAAGCTGACCAATAGGTGCGTCTTCCGGGGACGCTGTTTTTTAACCAATAAAAATTCCTAATTCAGTGAGGGTGAATTCACATTTTACATATTATTCACATTTTACATATTATTCACATTATACACGTGCATGTTTAAAGTTATTTTCGATATTTTATTTAAATTTTCCTTCTAGAAATTTTCGGCACGGTTTATGTTCACCACCACGGTTTCGTGTTTCGTTTTTGCTAATAATCGTGTACGGGGATTTCACATTCTACCGTACACGTAATTCTTGACATGACTTTCATGCAAATGAAAATCGGTAGATTTTCAACAATCGTATATTTAGAACAAATTTAAAAACTGTAATTTTTATACAGTCACACTTGTACCGTTTGTAGGTACAATTATAAAAACCAGTTAACAATAGTATTGATTTATTACTTGGGTTTATTTCACTGGTACACTGTTTATGGTAAAAGTCCATGAATATTTTTAACTTCAGCAGAGGCAGATTTTATGATGATTTTTAGTATTAGTTTTTTGACAATGAATAGAAACAAATTAATCTTGCGTAAGGTGATCGCTGCTAAGAGCATTTTTTGGGAATTCTAACTCGAACGTAAACTCCGACACGTTAGAGCTACTAGCCGTGTCGAAAAGCACGATACAAAACGAGAGCGTATCGCGCGTTGCAAATTCTTCCAAGATTCTGTTGACAACTGATTTGACTTTCTTGGCAAGGGGTAAGTTGATGCATCTAGGGAAACGTCACGCGAAATATATACCAATAAAATTGATTCTAGAGGAAGCGATGTAATTTGTAATTGGTTTAACGTCGGCCATTATGGTTTGGGTGTGTAACTTCTGACCTATGATTTTTAAGTGGTAAGATTTTCTAGGAAAGTTGGGATTTGAGAGATAACGACACCGACAAAGAAACGGTGATATAGTTTATGTGAGCTGAACAATAGATGTTTGTTACTTTCGACTTAAAAATAGAATTTGCGTTGTCTAAACTTGCATGGTTTTATATTAAATTTTAGTTTTAAAGAAAGATATTTTTATTTCTTTACTGTTAAGGGAAATATTATTATTTTATTGATAAAATTATCTCAAGAGTAAAAAGTGTTCGAAGGTTCTCGAACATACTGCCCCGCGTTGAAGTGTTGTACACTTCAAAATACTTGTCAAGCTTATGGGTACGAATCAGGTAATGGACAAACTTTTGTGAGAGCCCTGGTAAAGGTTCCTTCATTTGTTTTTAATTTGACAACTCGAATTTTGTTATCTTTACCTAGTATAAGTTCAACTATTCTGGCTCGTGACCATTTTAAAGGCGGTAATTTGTCATCTTTAAGAAGAACTAAGTCATTTACTGAGAGGTCTTTACTAGGTGTAAGCCATTTTGGTCTGTTCTGAAGTCGGTGGAGGTATTCAATAGACCATCTTTTCCAAAAGTTTTGCTGCATTTGTGTACACTTTTGCCAAAGAGATAATCTGTTTTCAGAGATTTCAGTTAAGTCTTTGTCGGGATAGGAGGTAAGGCTGTCACCGATTAAAAAATGTCCTGGAGTAAGACATGTCAAATCAGAGGGATCGTTGGACATGGGACATAATGGGCGTGAGTTAAGAATCGCCTCGATCTGGACAAGAACAGTGTTAAGTTCTTTGAAAGTTAAATGTGAATTACCGATTACACGGTAGAGATGATATTTGGTACTCTTAATAGCTGCCTCCCACAAACCTCCCCAATGTGGGCTACATGGTGGTATAAACTTCCACTGCGTTTCATAAGAACTTAAGAAATTTTGAATTTCGTTTGTGTTTTCCTTGTTCTTGAAAAAATCAAGTAACTCCTTTAAGTGATTTTTTGATCCCAAAAAATTAGTAACGTTATCGCTATAAATTCTATGTGGGTTTCCTCTGCGGGATATGAATCTTTTAAGTGTTTGTAAAAATGCCTCCGTCGATAGGTTACTAACTAGTTCGATGTGTACTGCCTTTGTAGACATACACACAAAGAGAGCTACGTAACATTTTGCCAGGGGAGCGCGGCGTAATTTAGACGTTTTAAAGAAAAAAGGTCCGCCAAAATCTACTCCAACGTTTAAAAAAGGCCTACACATTGTAACTCTATCTTTCGGTAGATCTGACATTATTTGATGAGTAGGCTGTGCCTTAAATCTGTAACAGGTAATACAGCCTCTGATAATACGCTTAATTTCTCGCAATCCGTCTAGAGGCCAAAACCTTAGTCTAAAATTGGAAAGGACACTTTGTGCACCCGCGTGATAGAGCCGAAGATGTTCCAGTTTTAACATAAGCCTTACTAAATAATTTTTTGAAGGAAGTAAAATTGGATGTCTTTGGTTATATTCTATGTCGGCATTGGAAAGTCGTCCCCCGACTCTTAGAAATCCGTATTGGTCGAGAAATGGTCTAAGTGACAGTATTGCTTTGTTAGAAACAATTTTATCTGACTGAATTTCGGAAATTTCTTTGGAGAAAAATGCGTCTTGTATAATCTTTATTATTGTATTTTGAGATTGGTTTAATTCATCAACAGTGAGAGGTCCACCATTTTTAACAGAATTTTGTCTTTTGGAATTAAAAGAAAATCTTAGACAATAGGCCAAAATTCTTTTTAGACGAGTAAATGAAGAATATTTACATAAGACCTTGTCATAAAAATCTTCGGATTTATTTTGTAAAAATAATACCGTTTTTCGTTCCTCTGGAACATTTTCAACTCGAATATCCGAGTCGCATGTTTTCAGGTCTAAATGAGGGTTTTGTAAAAAATCTGGTCCATGCCACCAAAAAGAACAATTCATTAATTCTGGAGGTAAAACTCCTCGTGACAGAATATCTGCAGGATTCTGTGACGATTTAATATGTCGCCAATTATATTGAGAAGTAATCTGTTGAATTTCTGAGACTCTATGTGAGACAAAAATAGACCATTTTGAAGGATGTGATTGCAACCAGGCTAACACAATTTTTGAATCTGACCAAAGGTTAACACTGTTAATATTAATTTTGTTTTCAAAAACTGTGAGAATTTTGCGCGTTAAGTTTGCTAGTAAAGTCGCTCCGCAAAGTTCAAGACGCGGTAGAGTGACAATTTTTATGGGTGAGACTCTACTTTTAGAAGTTAGTAGATTACAGGTAACTGTTTTGTCTTGATAGACAGCGCGAACATAAATACATGCTCCATATGCCTTTAGACTGGCATCACAAAATCCATGGATTTCTATTTTAAGAATTGTATTATTATGAAATAAGCACCGAGGAATTTTTAAATTTGAAAGCACAGAGATATTTTTTATGAAATTATCCCATTCAGCAAAAAGGTTAAAATCAAGTTGGTCATCCCAGTTTATTTTTGAAAGCCATATTTTTTGCATTATTACCTTTGCGGTAACTATAATTGGCCAAACTAAACCGAGGGGATCAAACATTTGCGCGATCGTGGAGAGTACCTCCCGTTTAGTCGCTGAGGGCTTATGGGAACTTTTTGGTAGGGAGATGGAAAATTTATCAGAGTTTGAGTTCCAAGAAATTCCCAAGACCTTATTGGAAGTATTTTCGATCCTAATTTCATAATTACTTTGTTGCTGATCATCGGAAATATTTTTAAGAAATTTATTTGAATTGGAATGCCATTTATGTAAGTGGAATCCTGCTGATTTGAAGAGATCCACAAGCTGAGTATAAGTGTCAAATAATTTTTCATATGTGTCACAACCTACAAGGATATCGTCGACGTAACATTGGTTTAATATAGCTTCAGATGCTAACGGATAATTATTTTTTCCATTATTTGCCAATTCAACCAAACACCGTGTACTTAGATAAGGTGCACAGTTTGTACCGTATGTCACAGTCTGTAGTTCTATACATTTAATCGGTAGTTCAGAATTTTCTCGCCACAATATATTTTGAAGAAAGGTTTGTGAAGAGTTTACTTTTACCTGACGAAACATTTTCTCTATATCTGTAATAAGCACAAAACTGTGAAGACGAAATCGGCATAATATATCGAATAAATCTGGTTGGACAGTGAAGCCCTTAAGCGTGACGTCATTAAGCGAGTATCCGGAAGAGGATTTCATAGAGGCGTCAAAGACGACACGTAATTTTGTAGTCTCACTGTCTTCGCGTATAACACAGTGGTGGGGTAAGAAATATTTGTTTTCTAAATTCTCGTTTTGCAAATTTAAAGGAACATATTTTGCATGTTCAAGTCATTCATTAATGAATTTACGATATTCAGTTCGTAAACCTGGATTATTATCTAATCTTTTTTCTAAGTTTAAAAATCTTTTGTATGCCATATTAAAAGAATCTCCTAACTTAAGATGTTCATTGGGCGATTTTAAAGGTAAATTGACCTGGAATGAACCGTTTTCAAGTATTTTGGTAGTTGCCTTAAAAATGTTTTCACTTTGTTGTTCGTCAATGGACAAATTTTGTTTATTTGCTATTTCTTCTAATGTCCAAAAACGCTGAATTAAATTTTCAATGTTATTATCGATCTTATTTGTCTGCACACACAAAGAAACGTGATCGTCGTCTTGAAGTTGAGGTTCTGAAACATTAAAATTGGTAGTGAAATTTTGCACAGGAACAATTCCTGCGACAATCCAACCTAAATGTGTGTTTTGTAGAATGGGAATATTTTTTCCTAGTTTTACTATTTCTGGGATCATTAAATCACAATATATGTCAGCCCCTAACAACACGTCAATTTCAGAAGGGGTGCAAAAGGTAGGGTCAGCTAGTTGAATGTGCTCTGGTATACCCAAAGAGTCTATGTTTATAGGAATTTGCGGCAATTTCGACGTAATTTTTGATAAAACGGCACACGAAACGTTAAAAATTTTATCAACATAAACATTTGATTGTATTTTAATGTTAACCATTTTTGTAGAAACTGTAGAACTAGAGGAGATACCTGAAATTTGTAGTTTTCGATCATATGGGTTTCTTTTAAGTTTTTTAACTAAGTTTTCTGTAACAAAGGACGTTTGACTGCCGCTGTCCAGAAGTGCCTTGACATTTAAAGCTTTGTTGTCAGCAGCAACCAACGATATGGTTGCCGTGGCTAACAAAACCTCATGCTTTGCCGAAAAAGCAGAAAGAGTGGCGGTATTGTCAGAGCTTTGTGCAGAAATTTGCGCATTTGAATGACTGTCAGGTGAAATGTTCGTTTTGTCATTTTGAGACGTTTCCACACTGTTCAATGTAGTTCTCACTTGAGTGTTAATACTCTCGTGCAAAATAGTATGATGATTTTTGTGACATATAAAACATGAACGGGTAGAAGAACAATTTTCTCCTTGATGTTGATTACTTAAACAGTTTCTACACACATTTTTATTTTTTACAAAATTTAATTTATCATTTAAAGTTAGTGCTTTAAATTTGTGACATCTGTAAATTTTGTGATTTGACATGTTACAGAAAATACATTCGAGTGAGCCCTGTCCTGTCCTAGGCGAAGACTCAGCGCTTGTGTGAAAGGATTTTTGGTAATGTCGGGAACTTTGTGGTGTTAGTTGTTGTTTAGATTCTGAAGAGTCTAAATTTTCCAAAACTATACATTTTTGTTCTAGAAAATTAAAGAGATTTTCTATAGTAGGCAGTTGAGTATAGCGTAACTTTTCTTGTTCAAACGCCTTTCGAGTGTTATAATCTAACTTTTGTGAAAATAAATAAATCAGTAATAAATCCCAATGTTCAACGGGAATTTGTAAATTTTTTAATGACTCAATATTTTGCTTAGCTTGTGTCAAAAATAGTCTTAGATTATTTGAATTGGGTTTCGTTAATGAAGGAACTTCTATCAGTTTTCCTATATGAGCGTTTACTATGATTAATTTGTTTTCATACCTGTTGCGTAGGGTATCTAAAGCAATTTTGAAATTATCAGACGTCAAAGGTAAGTTGTTTTTAAAAATGATTTTAAATAAATAAATTTTTGAATATTTGACAAGTCTGCGTTATTAGTTATGAGCGTATTGAAAAGCTCAGAAAAGGCTGTCCATTCAGAAATATTTCCGGCAAAAATTGGTATGTTCAATTCAGGTAATTTTACTGCTATAGGGTTTGGAGACGGCGGATTATTTATTACAATAGGTTGCAAATTTGGAGAAGAAACCTTTGTTGGTTGTAGTGAACTAATTTTCTCTTGCAAAGATGCTAACGTATCATAAAATCTGCCTTCTACTTCGTCCCTATCATTGTACTCAACTCCAGCGTCATCACTGTCCTCTATTTCATCTTGAATTTCACAATATTTGCCGAATGCGGCATGTAAGCCATTTTCCCGAGTTCTAAATTGAAAAATGTTGGTTTCTGTGTCTTTATTTGAACTAAACCAATTCGCTATTCGTGTGATGCTGGATTTGGCACGTCCTCTTTGTACTTTTAATGTTTCCATTGTTATTTAACTATTACAAATTAAATCAGAATTGTAGATAAATTTAACCTAGATTACTAGTTAAGTACTTAGACAAAGATAAAAATACAACTTGTCAAAATCAAGGCTTGCTTACTAATAATTTTAAACATGCAACAATGAAATAGCTTTATTTCAATAAATTTGCGCCTAAAACTTAGCGTCCAAAGTCCGTGAAATAAGTAAGACTGTAGAAAAATCTTACAAACTACACAAAAATGTAACAATCTGACCTTAAAATCCAATCGGGTAGGTAGTCTCTATAAAGTGGAAAAATTCTTTGTCTTGGGCCGCCCAGTATCTTCTTCCGATGTTCAGAGGTAACTCACTGGAAGCAGACAAATCTCAGGTACTGGACACACTCACGAAAATTTGTTTAAATTGGAGTTTAATCGTTCTTATCAATGTTTGTTTACGATTCACTGTTTTTCATTTGTCTGTTTTATTTTTTAAGCTACGAAGGACCATTTAATGTTGCTTTTGTCACTGTTTAATTTTAGACACCGCGTTTTTTACTTTATTTTCTGGTAATCCGGCTCGAAGGACCAACTATGTACGGGGATTTCACATTCTACCGTACACGTAATTCTTGACATGACTTTCATGCAAATGAAAATCGGTAGATTTTCAACAATCGTATATTTAGAACAAATTTAAAAACTGTAATTTTTATACAGTCACACTTGTACCGTGTGGAGGTACAATTATAAAAACCAGTTAACAATAGTATTGATTTATTACTTGGGGTTATTTCACTGGTACACTGTTTATGGTAAAAGTCCATGAATATTTTTAACTTCAGCAGAGGCAGATTTTATGATGATTTTTAGTATTAGTTTTTTGACAATGAATAGAAACAAATTAATCTTGCGTAAGGTGATCGCTGCTAAGAGCATTTTTTGGGAATTCTAACTCGAACGGAAACTCCGACACGTTAGAGCTACTAGCCGTGTCGAAAAGCACGATACAAAACGAGAGCGTATCGCGCGTTGCAAATTCTTCCAAGATTCTGTTGACAACTGATTTGACTTTCTTGGCAAGGGGTAAGTTGATGCATCTAGGGAAACGTCACGCGAAATATATACCAATAAAATTCATTCTAGAGGAAGCGATGTAATTTGTAATTGGTTTAACGTCGGCCATTATGGTTTGGGTGATAACGACACCGACAAAGAAACGGTGATATATTTTATGTGAGCTGAACAATAGATGTTTGTTACTTTCGACTTAAAAATAGAATTTGCGTTGTCTAAACTTTCATGGTTTTATATTAAATTTTAGTTTTAAAGAAAGATATTTTTATTTCTTTACTGTTAAGGGAAATATTATTATTTTATTGATAAAATTATCTGAAGAGTAAAAAGTGTTCGAAGGTTCTCGAACAAATCGTATTAATAAATAATAACTAGTCGTCACAGTAGCACATATTAACAGTACGTTCTAATAATCGTTTGTGATTTGATTTTTGTGAAAAATAGAAGCATCTGAAATGTATGCCTTAATTAAATTTTCCGACGAGGAAAAGAGTAGAATTGTGTCTGTGGACGACATCAAACATTTTGATGTACTGAATGTTAATTATAAAAAGAAATATTTAGTTAAATGGGACAGTGACCACTATCCAGCACAAATAATAATGATAAAAGGTAAGAATTTGCTCCAGTATCTATAGTGTAGGTATAATCTAATATATTAATATACTACGCACGTATGGGGCTGAGCATTTCTTGAAATTTATTCCTTGAGGGATTGTCAATATATTGAGGTCTGCATCTAGGTTGTTACATTAGTTATATACGTATACCTCGAGGGGTAAACCGCTGGGGCAGTATGGTGTACAAGCAGTGGCAGTATTGGCATTAGTTGGCATTAAGTGTACAACATTTTTGTCAGCAGTTTACCCCTCGATATACCTATATATAGGTATATAAAAAGGAGAGGGTAGTCTTGTGACTGGACTAGTTAAGAAACAATATTTTGACTCTCGAGTCAAAATATTGGTTATAGGTATATATGTATTAGCGATGGGTCGTTCGCGAACTAGTCGTTCGATTTAAACGACTCTTTTCAAAGAGTCGCGAATGAGCCGCTCCCATCAACTGAACGATACGTTCACCGCTCGTTAAAATATCTGGCTCGCTCTCGTCCGTTCGTAGAAATTCCACTCCACGCTTTCGCGAGTTTCGGACAACTCGGAGAGCGCGCGCCGCGAAGAGCGCTAGCCGGGAGCGGCTCAGTCGGAGTCGTATAATAGAACGAGAGTGGTGGAGCATCTAGCGGCCTATATGGTAATACATTACACAGTTTGTACAGGGTCATTCTTTATATTTGCGTGGCCTTTTACATAGGTTTAGGTAACTGCTAGAAAAAAACTTCAAATACAAAAGTTGTATAATTTTTTGCTTATTATCTTTTGGACTATGTCAGAAATGTCAAATGTCATTACTTATGTCAAATTTTGACAGCAACTTTCTTAACTCAAATAAAACACCCTGTATATTTTCCGCTAAAACGAAAGACCAAATTTCCCTGATTTCAAAAATATATACAGTTGTTATATTTGGATAAGCCGTTTTGGAGTTATTTTAGTTCAAAATTTAAAAAAATTAACCAATGATAATAATGAAGTGGGCCAGGCATTTGACATAATTGTTGTTAATATGACATTGACAAAATGACAAACATTCTTTATTACAAAAATGGGGTATTCGGAAGATGAAAAGCTTGAAGTGGTTCGACTTTTTTATTCAAATAACAATAGTTTTGTGGCAGTTCGACATCAATATCGGTTAAATAATCCTGGACGACGCGCACCATCCATCGACACAATTAAGCGTATTATACGAAAATTTAACGAGAACAAAAATCTTTGTCGGAAAAAAAGAACAGTCAGTAGGAATGAAACGGAGGACCTAAATATTTTACTGTCCTTTGAAGGTAACTATTTTCTTTTGCGTTAAAATAAAACCTTCTTATTAAACTCTTTTAGAAAATCCCGAAATTTCCATTTCACACGTTTCCCGACAATTTGGAAAATCGACGCACAAAATTCAGTCCACCTTAAAACATTACAAATATCACCCCTATTCATTTATGCCAGTACAACATTTATCGGAGGCAAACAAACTTCAAAGGCTAGAATACTGCCAACAAATGTTGGGACATTTGAAAGAAGATCCGGCGTTTTTCGAAAAAATTGTTTTCACTGACGAAGCAAGCTTCTCGACGGCAGGGATGTTCAATCGGAAAAATAAACACCATTGGGCAACTCAAAATCCACATAAGATTCAATCTATTAAAATACAGGGACGAAGATCCGTCCATGTGTGGTGTGGAATGCTAGGTAACCGCGTCATTGGACCCATTATTTTTGATGGGTACCTTACAGGCCATCGATACTTAGATTTACTTCAGGATCAAATAGAAAACTATTTGGAAGGCCTTCCACTCGAACAATATAACAACCTTGTTTGGCATCAAGATGGTGCACCACCCCATAATATTCTTCAAGTCACTGAATACCTTAATGACAGATATCGGCATTGGATAGGCAGACATGGCACTATTCAATGGCCGGCGAATAGCCCAGATCTAAATCCCTTGGATATTTTCCTGTGGGGGTTTTTAAAAAACCGTATTAATTATGACGGACCTCACAATATAAATGTTTTAAGACCAAAAATTGAAAACGAAATTTTTATACTGAATAGAGATCATCGAGAATTTATTTATAATGCAATATTTCATAAGATGACGGAAAACATTAGAAAATGTGTCCAAAATAATGGTGGATATATAGAGAATATGTAACTGTTGGTATTTCTAGTTATTTAAATATAGGTAGTTAATATTAGTCTCTAAATCAGTTTTGTTTTGTTTTAATTATCATTAATTATTAGGTAACTGAAACAAAAATAAATTCTTATATTTTCTATTTAATAATAATATTAATATAATTGATAATATACAAAAGTCATTTTTTCTGTCAATAAAAAAAACCCTTTGTCATGCTATGTCAATGTCAAATTAACGATTATGTCGAAAGCCCAGCCAACTTGATCATCATTATTAGTTCATTTTATTACATTTTTGAACTAAAATAACTCCAAAACGGCTTATCCAAATATAACAACTGTATATATTTTTGAAATCAGGGAAATTTGGTCTTTCGTTTTAGCGGAAAATATACAGGGTGTTTTATTTGAGTTAAGAAAGTTGCTGTCAAAATTTGACATAAGTAATGACATTTGACATTTCTGACATAGTCCAAAAGATAATAAGCAAAAAATTATACAACTTTTGTATTTGAAGTTTTTTTCTAGCAGTTACCTAAACCTATGTAAAAGGCCACGCAAATATAAAGAATGACCCTGTACGTCTTTGGTATTACTATTATTTTACGATTAATTACTTTGCCGGAAATCTGCTACAACGCTTTTTAAGCAGAGGTGTATACTGCGGGTAGGTTAAAACTCAAGCCACAAACTAACGCATAAAACAACCAAAAATCAAATCAAATGATTTATTAAAAGCCTGGTTCAGTATTAGGTATTATTATATTAGTATATTATTGTGTCGGCCTCACCAAACTCAAACGCCCTGCAAAAAAAGCCATAAATCATTCCAATATTTTAATATTTATTTTATTTTTGTTTGAAGCCGCCGCGCCACAATTAAGCAGCGTGCCGTCGGCAGTCGAAAATGTGTTATTCATAGCATTTTTTGCTCTATTTTATGAACATGAACAAATGCAGGTGTCACGCTAAAGTAAAGAGCGCCGCAATTCGCAGCTCGGAGATACGGGTAGCAGCCCTCGTTTAATCGAACGACTCCTTGCGAACGACTCCTTGCGAACGACTCTTCCAAGTGAGCTGAACGAGTGAGCGGGCTCTCTTGAAAGTGAACGAATGACCCATCGCTAATATGTATATCTATACCCATTTTTATAAGATTTTTTTTATATCATGAGAATAAGGTACGGATTATTGTAGTTCCGTATCTATAATAAATTGTTCAAAGGCTTTGGTAAGATATCAGTGATATCACGATCCCTTAAAGAGCGACTATGAATATTGGCCTCGTGCATGTAGAGGGGCTCTCCATGAGTCTGCAAGAGATCAGAGTCGTTAACCAATCCAATATACTTCGGCACCCATTGTTATATTAGATTGATAATTTCTGCCTTTTTAGCTTCCTATTACATAAAAGTTAGGTACTTAATAAGAAATACTTAAGGGTAATTACATGTCAATAACTCAAGGAAGCAAAAAAAAATAGATGTAGAAAGAACATTGACTTTTTGAATGCAAATATTTTGAAATGCAAATAGAATTGTCATTTTCAACTGTTTTGTAGTAAAAATGTTTAGGTGTTCTCTGGTATACCAAAAATTGAAGACCCTTGAATTGCAAAGTGTCAAGGTCATACAAATTTTAGTTGCTTATCTCAAAAAGTATATTTTATTTGACATGGAATTACATTTTATTTTAAGTGGAACAATATGAAATAAAATATAAAAATAAAATACCTAATGTGATTAAGTAAGTACATATCCCACCACTTTTCCTACTAATACCTAGTTAAGTAGGTATAGTTTTTTTCATAAAAGATTGGAAAATAAATATCTTTGACTTCCTATAGGTACGATTTTAATATAAATATTATTATTAAACAATAATAAGCGGTAAAAAAAAAGTCTATTGTATTAAGTCTAATGAATTTAACTGTCAGTCACAAGACATATGTATTAAATTATTTAAAGTATTATAGTCTTTATAGTCAGGGTCCTGACTTGACAATTTATCACAATGTCCTATAAACTACTTTACTGAAGTCTACTAGGCAACAAAGGCCTTCGGTTATATCCTTTTAAATTTTTTGTAGAATCTATCGAGGATCTTGAAACTTATCTGAAGAGCCACAGAACAAGAGCTATAAACAAGAATCTGCTGGAAAGCGCCAGTGATTATAGTGATGACGACGCATTAGATCGAACAGTGACTAACCCTAAAAAGAAAATAGGATCGAAATTAGTGAGTAAAGTTATTTTAAGCATAAAATCATTGGGCTACTTAGGTCCAAGTTAAATTAATAAAATATTTTTAACATATTCATTATTAATAAGCTAATTCTCTTATTTAGATACATCAAACAAAGGGGTTTCAAAAAATGGAGAATGACATTCTGGCGGCATATTCTTCTAAATCGCATCTATCTCAAATAAAGGAAGCTAAGGAAGCTACTTTGTACCCTAAAAATACCCAAAAAGAAGCAGAGAATGAGGGTATAAAAACCAATGAGGAAGAAAAATTTAAGAATCTGAGAGTAGAAAATATAAAAATGAAAACCGAAATATCCGATCTAAGGACTCAAAATAAGGAATTATCTAGCCTTAACATGGAATTACAGAGAACCGTAATTGGTAAGTCTTTGGGTTTATATACTTTTTTTAAACGCACATGAAATATTAATATCAACTTGAGTAGTTTTGAAAAAAAAAAGAATGATAAAAATTTTAGGCTCAGTTGGAGCAGTTTGTATTTTTGCTAATATCCTTTCGTTTAGGTATAGTGTGTAAATAATACAAATTAAACTAATCTTGTTTCCCATAGGGCATACCTACTTTAACTTTAAGTTGGTGTAGGCTTTTAGTATTTTATATTATTCTATGTGATAGTTGATAGTATATTGATACGGAGATTGTTACAGGAATTAATATGCCCACCATGCAGATTCATCTGATTCAAGTTCACAGTAACTTAACTGGGTACTTAAAAAGTAAATAAAAAATTGAAATAACAAAATAATATCTCTTCTATTTTTGCATTTGTAGATCATTTTAAAACAATCTCTCTTTATCCAAAAGACAAGACGCCCAATGTTGGAGAAGTAGTTGGTGATACGGTATTATCTTATTGACAGCTAAAGTTTTTTTTTTGTATAGTACAATAGTCCTTTTTGTTTTTATTACAGGGTCATTCAACCTAGAGTGAATAGGGGCCTATTTTTTGAGATTCCCTGAATTTTAATTAAAACCAATATATAGCCATCTTGTTTATGTTTTACCCTAGAATCTAAAATTGTCGTTTAAAATGCGTCTTGGCTTAAAACAAAGGAACTGTGATGTAAAGTTGTTGTTTTTTAAATGGAACACCCTGTATATTTTTTATTTTTAGGAAAGGTCTGGTCTTTCTTTCTTGAGTCCAATAATATATAATTGTTTCTATTAGCGCAAACAGTTTTTAAGATATGAGCGATCAAATTTTTAAAAACTTTTATTCATTTCAGTTTAATAGGTCTAGAATGCCATATGCCATGAATTATAATAATATGTCAAAAGTCTAGCGTCATTATTAGTTAAAATAAAATATTCCAAGGCATTCTAGACATATATTAAACTGAAATTAATACAGGTTTTTAAAACTTTTATTGCTCATATTCATATAAAGTGTTTGAGCCAATAATAGAAACAAATTATATATTTTCGGACTCATGAAAGAAAGACCTTTCCTAAAAATAAAAAATATACAGGGTGTTCCATTCAAAAAATAACAACTTTACGTCACAGTTCCTTTGTTTTAAGCCATCAATAAGTCGCATTTTAAACGACAATTTTAGATTCTATGGTAAAAAACATAAATAAGATGGCTATATTGGTTTTAGTAAACATACAGGGAAACTCAAAAAATAGGCCCCTGTTCAGTCTAGGTTGGATGACCCTGTACATTGCGGTCGTAAATAGCCCCCCCCCCTTACTTTTGAACAAAGTGTGATATCGACGTCGGGTAAAGGTTTTCCTTCTACTGCTTCCTCACAATAAGACAGTCTGTTTTGAAACTCATTTCTTACATTTAAAAAAAACCAAAATGAAACGGCATTGAATTTCCATTTAAAAATTTCGTGTTGACAACGCCCTCTGTTGAGTGAGCTGAGTGGTACATGTTATTGTTTTGCCAAGAAGTAGTTAAAGTAACGCCAGTTTATTTAGATTTTACCCGACATCGATATCACACTTCGTTCAAAACTTATAAGGGGGGCGGGGGACTATTTACGTCCGCACTGTATGTAATGCATGTTAGTTATAAATAGTAGTAAAAGTAACATTTTTCTTTATTAATTTTATTAATAATAATTAATTATTAATTATTATTAATAATAATAATAATAATAATAATAATAATATTAATAATAATAATTTTAACCTAATTTTTCGTTAGGTTTATACAAATATTTCCAATATACTGCGGCCCCTAACTGCATGTTTATTTTCTAAAAATTTGAAATTTGCTTAGATGAAGTAACAACATAATTTTTTTATACCCAACACCTTGTATATTAGAAACAGCTTTTTAGAACTTGCATTATCGATATATAACCTTTTTGTCTTAGAGCTAGATAGGAGGGAACCGCTTATTAAAGTTTATCTACTTCCTTAACACCCAGTATACATATTTTAAATTCCTTCTAGGTTCATTTAGGCAGAGGAGTTTTTCTCCAGAAAACAATATTTTTCGATCATTGGTCCAGAGCCACCTCTGGGCCACAGTTTGTTAAAAATGTGGCCATGTCCGTATTTGGAATCGATTGCCTTTTGAAATCGTCAGTCACTGGCAAACAGTGCAACAGACTAAAAGGTGAAAAAAAGCCCCCACTGGATGGAACAAAAGTGGCTGCAATTGAAGGTATATACACATAATATAGACTACATACTTAAAAAGTTTTCATTAAGTAATGAATGCTGAAATAATATGAGTAGATACCTAATATTTTCATTGATTTATTTATAATGCATTACATAGTTGGGGCAAAATATTAAAAATCATTATTTTTATTTTAGATATTTACAAACACTTTATTGAAAAGAAAAACATCAATGTAGATGTTAGCAAGGAAGTTAAGTCCATAAGAACTTATATAGCTAACAAGATTAGCGATCTATTAAGGACGCAAACCAGAAGAAAACCTAATCAAATAATCGGTAAGCATCGCAATAATAGTAAATAACCTCCTGCACAAATATATATGTGTATGTTTAGGCAGTCAGGTTAAAGGTGTTAAATTCTAGCAATAATAGTACATTATAACCTAGGTTATTGAGAAGTGAGCTATTATATAACGGGCGCTTTTGTGTATTGAGGCGCGAAGCGCCGAGGGAGATAATGTGCGAGGTAGATAATAGCTTTCTCAACTGAGGTATATATAGAATTTTTTCTACTACTTATACTTACTCAAATATTACATAATTTAATACATTAGTTCGTTTAGATTTTTACTTTAGCGCGAGCTTTAGCCACTTCCGCCAAATTTTATAACCATTTTGAAAATCAAGTAGCTTCCGATCTAATTCTGGTGTCATGTTGTCATTTTTTAATAATATTTATGACAGTTTCCTTTTGAAATATCTTCCAAATAATAATGAAAAGTCCTGTTTTATTAAGTTAAGCTTCAAAATCAATAATATGACATAAGACATAAGACCTTTATTAGTACTTTTGCCAAGTATAAAATTTGGATGTACACGTCAGTTTTAAAATCACATGATACAATTAATTACACTTAATTAAAATGTGATAGAAATATCTATCCTATGTTACATTAGATAAAAATTTTCATTAATAAAATCGTTTATACAATAGTAAGCCTTGCTTAAAAGCATATCTTTTACTTTTCTTTTAAATAGATTAAAACCTAAATTTCTGATATTATCAGGCAACTTATTATATAGTTTTTTCTCTAAGTATTCGGGGGATCTCTCGTATTTACTAAGTCTATGGACCTCCAATACTAATTTTGATGAGTTTCTCGTATTATAAGAATGAAACATTGCATTCATATCAAACTTGTGAATATTGTGTTTTATATACAGTAGCAACTTGTATATAAATATACAAGGAAATGTTAAAATTTTATGCTTAATGAAATAAGGTTTACAACTTTCTTTAGTAGGTATGTTATAGATAAGTCGTATTATACGTTTTTGTGAGATTAGTATTCTTTCATTATTCACACAATTTCCCCAAAGGATTACATTATAAGAGAGATGACAATAGATTAGCGCATAATAGACATCCAATAATGTGTTGTTAGATACTGTGTCCCTAAGACGGGAAACAGCAAAAAAAACCCGAACTAAGTTTTTTGGCGACATGGTCCAAATGCCTCTGCCAAGACAGCAGCTCATCTATATATAATCCGAGAAACTTAGTTACGTTTGAACATTTAAAAAGATCAACTTCTATAGCAGGCTTACACTTTCTTGTTCTAAAATTTACATATACTGTTTTTTCTACATTTATAATCAAATTATTTCTACAGCACCACAAATTAAAATCATCGACAACACGCTTGATTCCCATTTTAAGTTCCTCCGGAGACCGTGCTGTAACCACTACAGATGTGTCGTCTGCAAACATTATTGTTTTCCCATCATTGATAAACTCTGGAAATTCATTCACGAATATTAAAAAGAGTAGTGGCCCCAACACGGACCCCTGTGGAACTCCCATATCATTTTCATAAAAATCCGAAAACTGGCTCTCAACTTTTATACAAAAGGATCTTCCTTTCAAATACGATTCCATCAGGTTAATGAACGAGCCCCTGATACCGTAAGCAGATAGCTTCTGCAGCAAAAAATCTATAGGCAAGCTGTCAAAAGCGCGGGACAGATCAAAAAAGAGCCCGGCCACTAGCTGTGTCGCATCGGATCCTGCTTGACAAGCTGATTTGTTATGGCATAAGGGGCAACTCTCTATGTCTTGTGCAGTCATTCCTCTCTGATCGCACACAGGTTGTTGACTGTGGGGGGAGGGTTTCCTCGGCTTCTCCCGTCACAGCAGGAGTACCACAGGGGTCAATTCTTGGCCCGCTTTTGTTCATCTTATATGTTAACGAACTGCCGGTTGTTTTTTCCGAGGTTAGGTCTATTCAGTATGCGGATGACACAACCTTACTTGATCATCACACTAATACCACCCAGCTTCAGACTACAACAGACTTGACACTACAAAAACTTCACGGTTGGTTTGCAGACAATAATTTATGCCTTAATCTTGACAAGACAGAACTAGTTACCTTTTCCCTAAAAGAACGAGAAGAGAATAAAAACGCTAAAATTCTTGGTATCTTTTTAGATAACAGACTATCCTGGAAAAATCATATCAACCAACTGACAAATAAGCTAGCATCTGTACTCTTTTTGCTGCGTAGAATTGCTCAGGTGACTCCGATTGAGGTGTCTAGAACTGCATACATGGGTTTTTTCCAATCGAAAATATCTTATGGGCTCATTTTTTGGGGAAACTCAACGGAATGGCACCGGGTGTTTAAAATGCAAAAGACCGCGCTCAGAATAATAGGTAAAAAGAAACCTACAGATAGTTGTAGACCACTATTTAAGGAATTTAAAATACTAACCATGCCTGGTCTATATATTTACCACTGCCTAACGTTTGTTAAAACACGGGAGGCTAATTTCATAACAATCAATAGTCGACATGAATACAGCACCCGATACGGTGAAAACCTATTAATGCCTCAACATCGGCTTACCTTAACCCAGAAAGGCTATAATAATGTCGCTATTAAACTATACAACTGCCTACCAGTTAATTTAAAAACCACCTCGGTCAATACATTTAAGCATCGGGTTAAACAGCTGATTTTGGAGATCTGTCCATACACTCTTGAAGAGTTTATTGTTGGTCTAGCTATGTATAATGTTTGATTATTTTTATATGTTATATGTATCTCAGTGTCAATGAATTATATTTGTATAATCATTTATAAGTGTCCTTGTGGAAACCATATTTTGTCAATATTTTATATATATTTTATTTTATTTATATTTTATTTACCTAACACTGAAATTTGTTTGACGATGCTAAACATTTACTCAAATATACTTAAGCAAATAAAGCATTATTATTATTATTATTATTATTATTATTATTATTACCGTCGTCAATCTTTTTATATATCGAATTTAAGAAGTCACAGGCCGCGCTCTCTGTTGATCTACCTGTTATGGAAAACCCTGTATAGAAGTCCGTCATAATTACCTGAAAATAAATTGAATGCTTTTACTGTTTTAGCATTGTGATTGTTATTGTCAGATACTGTCAGATAAAAAATAAAGCATCTTTTCCTTCTGTAATTCTCCATTTTTACCCTTTACCCTACATAAATTGGCGACCGTGACAAAAGAAAAAATTATGGAGAAAAATAAGAACCTGTCCCTGCTACAGATGGAAAGAAAAATTCTCAGAAATATGTTTGACAGAAATTGTCAAGATTTGGATAAAGAATTTGGGGCTCAAATTACCAAACAGGAAGAAGTTACGAAACTATTGAAGCATCTGGAAGACAAAGCCAATAGATTGTTCATGCTAGATGAAGAAATAAGGAAGTTGGTTTTACAAAATGGAAGTGATGCTGAAATAGAAGAGGAACTTGAGTCAGTTGAGGTTTTTAGAGAGCTTTTGTTGACATACAAAAATAAAGTTGAACAATTTTTTTTCAAAAATGAGGATATCAATGACGTAAGTAACGTAGATAATTCTAGTAGCCATAAAACAACATTTACCAGGAGAAATTTTAGACTTCCTAAGCTGGAACTCAAAAAATTTGATGATGATGTTAAAAACTGGATAGGTTTTTGGGGTCAGTTTAGGAAAATTCATGATGATAATGACATAGATTTAGAAGATAAGTTTCAGTATTTACTACAAAGCATGGAGGAAGGCTCGGCTGCTAAATCTTTAGTGGAAAGTTTTCCTCCAGCAGCAGAAAACTATGAAAAAGCTTTAAGTCAGTTAAAAAATAGATTTGCCCGAGACGAATTCTTAATTGAAGTATATGTTAGAGAGTTGCTAAACTTAGTATTAAAGCAAGCTCTAAATAAGTCAAGAATGTCTTTGGGAATGTTATTTGATAAATTAGAAACTCAGCTCCGAGCTTTAGACACATTAGGGGTTACGAGTGATAAATATGCAGCTATGTTGTACCCGTTGGTCGAATCTGCACTCCCTGAAGACATTTTAAAAGCATGGGAGAGGCAGAAGAGTACTAGCAAAAGTAAAGAAAATAATAATAATTATTTACAACTCTTATTAGATTTTTTACGTGTCGAGGTGGAGAGTGAAGAAAGAATACATTTAGCTAGAACGAGTTTTGGAGAAGCCGGTACAAGACGAGGATAAGAATTATCACAGTACACGGCAGCCACAATTTTATCACAGGAAGGAGTTGGTAAGAAAATGGGAAAAGAAGCTGAAGAAAACCCTTATCGAGTTGGTAAGAAAGATTATCCATGCTTATTTTGTGATAGTAAAACACATAAAAGTCAGGAATGTATTAAAGCACAATCGTTTACGTTAGAGGAAAGAAAACATAAAGTTTTAACGAAGCATGCTTGTTTTAGTTGTCTAAAGCCAAACCACAGTATAAAAAAATGCAGAGCTTTTGTTAAATGTATAATTTGTGGTAAAAAACATTTTCCTATACTGTGTAGTAGCCTCAATAATAGTGGAGAAACTAAAAGTACCGAAAAAACTAAAATTAAAGACAAAGAATTGCAAGAAATAAGTATGATAAGTTATACAGAAAGTATTCTGTTGCAAACAGTATAGCAAACTTATAGGAAATAATGGTACAAAAACTGTTAGAGCTATTTTAGATTCTGCATCTCAAAGGTCATATATTTTATCAGACTGTATAAAGAAACTAGGTTTTCCCAAAACAGACGAACAAACTATAGTACAAGGTGTGTTTGGCGGTATACAGTTAGAGCCTAGAAATCATAACGTATATGAAATTACAGTTAGAGATATAAATGATTCATTTCAGTGTAAACTTAATGTCTTAGAATACAATAAAATATGCAACTATATGCCCCGTTTAGACGACATTCATTTGTTAAATATGCTACAAAACAATGGCATAGAAATTTTTGATTGTAGATTAAAGACAAATAAAATAAGTCTACTGTTGGGAGGTGACATTTATGGAAAGTTAGTTACAGGAAAAATACAAAATTTTAATAATTTAACTGCTATAGAAACATATTTCGGATGGACCGTAATGGGCGGCTCTAACCACCAAGGTATTTCTTTTGAGACTCTGTGTTGTTTGAATGATATAGATGTATCGGATCTTTGGAATTTAGACAGTTTAGGTATTAAGGATCCAGCATACATAAAAGGTAAAGATATTATAGAGGCAGAGACTATTAAGAGGTTTAACGAAACTGCAGTAATAAATGAGCATAACAGATACGAAATTTCTCTTCCTTGGATAGAAAATCACTCAAATTTGTTAAGTAATAGGACGTTAGCTGAAAGTAGGTTGATATCAACAACTAAAAGGCTTAAATATTTGAATAAATTTGAAGAGTATCAAAAGGTTTTTCGTGAATGGGAGGAGACAGGGATCATAGAAGAGGTTAAAAATGCCACCGGCAAAGAGTTGGAGTTGGTCCACTACATTCCACATCACCCAGTAATTAAAGAATCTAGTACAACAACTAAAATTAGGCCAGTATTTGATGCATCAGCAAAAGATAAAAACGGAAATTCTCTAAACAAATGCTTAGAAAAGGGCCCTAACCTTATTGAGCTTATACCTATTATCTTGATGAAATTTAGGTTAGGTATGATAGGGATCATTTCAGACATAAAGAAGGCATTTTTGCAAATAAGTATCACACCTAAAGACAGAGAATTTTTGAGATTCTTATGGTGGGATAACTTAGATAATGATAAAATAAAAACCTATAGACATTCGAGAGTAGTTTTTGGCGTAGCCTCTAGTCCATTTTTATTAGCAGCCACAATTGCTTATCATTTAGATCATGTTCCTGATAGGTATAAAAATACGGCTGAAAAATTAAAAGAATCATTTTATGTTGACAACTGCGTTTCGAGTGTAGATAATAAAGGTGAATTAAAGCAATTCATACACGAAGCCAAAGAGATAATGGCAAGTGCCAAATTTGATTTACGTGGGTGGATTTACAACAGTGAAAAGTTTTTTGAAGAAAGTAAAGATGAGATGCCCTGTACTGGAAATTCTGCATCTGTACTAGGAATGATATGGGATTTTCAAAAGGACTTGTTAGGTTGCGATTTGAGTTTTCTTCAAGAAATTTCCAATATTCCTATAACAAAACGAGGACTATTATCAGCAGCTCAGCGTGTTTTTGATCCTATTGGATTTTTATGCCCTGTAACACTATTACCGAAAATTCTTTTACAGGAAACTTGGATATTAAAACTATCTTGGGACAGCGAGCTACCAGAAGACATAGGAAAGAAGTTTAAAACATGGATGAATCAAGTACATTTTTTAAAACATTGCTACATACCAAGAACATTTTCTAATGTACCCATGACAGAATGTAGGAAAATATCTTTACATGTTTTCTGCGATGCAAGCAAAATTGCTTACTCAGCTTGCATTTATATTAGGTTAGAGACAGAAGGGGGTGTTTTTGTCAACCTACTACAAGCAAAATCCAGGATAGCTCCTATAAAAGTTGTATCATTACCGCGTTTAGAGCTAATTGCAGCAGTAATAGCTTGTAGGTTATATAGAACGGTCATTAGCGTTAATGCTCTATCCAATATAGAGACATATTTTTGGAGTGATTCTAAAGTTGCTCTCACATGGATAAAAACGAGGTTCAAATTGGAATACATTTGTAAATAATCGTGTCCTAGAAATACGTAACTGTACTGATGTGAAGAGGTGGAATCACGTGCCAGGTACCATGAATATTGCCGATGTGGCATCTAGAGGATGCAGTAGTAAATGTTTATTAGAAAATAAATGGTGGCAAGGTCCTGAATGGTTAAAAAGAGAAGAACTGTGGCCAAATATAACAGAAGATTTTAATGAAAAAGAAGCATTTAAAGAAGAAAAGAAGAGCGTAGTTATACAGCTAGCTTATGAAAATACATCATTTTCAGCTTATTTGAAATATTTTTCAAAGTATATACAGATAATTAGAATGGTTGCATGGATATTAAGATTTTATGAAAAAACACATATGAAAGTAGTCAAAACCATGAAAGAATTAGATCCTGAAGAAATAGAAAATGCTGAAATCTGTATTCTGAAAATTATACAAGCTGAAAGTTTTGGGAACGTGGAAACAAATGAGTTAGATAACATACAAACTTTGAAAGATAAAAATGGTTTACTAAGAGTAAAAACAAAAATTTTGAATATGGACGAAAGCGATTCCTTTAAGTATCCTATCTTACTTTCTTCAAAACATGAATTAGTAAAAAGAATGGTCGAAGAAAAACACAGACTTTGCTATCATGCAGGAGTACAAACTCTGTTATGCATTTTAAGAGAAAAATTCTGGATTACAAATTGTAGAAAACTAGTGAAAATGGTAGTTGCTAAATGTAATATATGTAAAAGGTATAAAGCGAAAGCTTTAGAAACACCTTTTGCTCCATTACCTGAAGATAGAGTAAAAACCGCCGCTGTTTTTGAAGTAACAGGAATTGATTTAGCTGGACCACTATTTCTGAAAAACGAAGAAAAGGTTTGGATTGTCATATTTACCTGTGCGGTTTACAGAGCATGTCATTTTGAGCTTGTAAGACATCTTTCGACGGAAGATTTTATACTTGCCTTACGTCGATTTATTTCTAGGAGAGGAAGAATTTCAGTGATTTATACAGATAATGGTAGTAATTTTAAAGGAACTTATAATCAGCTTTCAGTGCTTGATTGGGATGAAATATCAAAATTCTCATCGGTGTCAAGAATAAAGTGGAAATTTATTCCTCCTACTGGAGCCTGGTGGGGAGGATGGTGGGAGAGAATAGTTAGAATAATTAAGGATCTTTTAAGGAAAAATTTGGGAAAAAGAACAGTGACATATGACGAGCTGGTAACTTTACTATGTGACTGCGAGGTCATAGTAAATTCCCGACCATTAACGTTTATATCAAACAAGCCAGAAGATTTGACACCTCTTACACCAATGTCATTTTTGCAAAATATCTCTAATAGCGAAACACCCGATTTAGATCAGATTGGCAGAATTAGTATTCAGAAAAGAATAAAATATATACAGAAAGTAAGAGATAACTTGAAAAGTAGGTTTAGAAATGAATATTTGGCGAATTTGGTAAATGTCGGAAAAAGAAAACACGATACTTTGGAAATTGGTGATATAGTACTCATTGGCTCAGACACAAAGAAAAGGATAGCTTGGCCAATGGGGAAGATAATCGATATATATCCCGGAAAAGACAATGTAGTACGAGTAGCTAAAATCAAGACAGCTAATGGGGAACTCATACGTCCATTACAACGAATTTTTCCACTAGAGATTAGCAGTCAATACAAAGAGGAACTGCCTATCAAACATATACAAGAAAATTCTGACGAAAATACAAGCGAACAAAAGCTTAACGAAATGAGATTCCCAAATGTATGCGACAAAAACTCAACTGACTCTACAGAAGACCAGAAGAAGGAATCTTTGGAAATTAGAAGAGAGAAGCAAACAAAATCTGGTCGTATTGTCAGAAAACCGAAGCGTTACAGTTTTTAGAAGATTATACACATGCCGGACTTGGGCGGGAGTATGTTATGGAAAACCCTGTATAGAAGTCCGTCATAATTACCTGAAAATAAATTGAATGGTTTTACTGTTTTAGCATTGTGATTGTTATTGTCAGATACTGTCAGATAAAAAATAAAGCATCTTTTCCTTCTGTAATTCTCCATTTTTACCCTTTACCCTACACTACCCACGCGAAACCCATGTTGACATTCTGTCATAACATTATACCTGTCAATAAACTTAATCAACCTATTATAAATTAGCCTTTCAAATATTTTAGAAAACCCTGTCAGCAGAGTGACAGGCCTATAGTTATTGCAGTCCTTAGGATCCTGTTTTTTGTAGATCGGTACTACTATGCCACCCTTCATCTGTACAGGAAAAATACCCTGCGCAAGCATTAGATTTGCTAAAAAAACCAATGGTGTACAGATTTCCTCTTTAACTTTTTTTATAATTTTGGTTGATATATTATCTAAACCCACACTGTTTTTGTTTTTCATTTTACAAATTATATCAAGAATTTCCGAATCAGTAACCTCCGTTATTAAGATGCTATTCTGAACTAAACGCAATGGCATAGTGCACGCTTCAGACACTACACCATTAAATCTCCGCTGCAGTGCCAACCGAGTGGCATTCGAAAATTCATTTGCAATATTAAGCGGATCAGTAATGTTTTCATTATTATGTAAAATATTAATTCGATTTGTTTTTTTTTGCCCTTCCTAAGTTTTTATTTACTAGAGTCCATGTAGTTTTTTGTTTATTTGTACTGTTACTAATAATATTACTGTAATATTCTTTTTTAGTTGGGGCGATAAGTCTTCTATGTTCAGCTTTTTGGTTCTTGTAATATGGAAACATTTCAGGGTCATTGACCTGCCTTGCCAGAGTAAACAAGTTTTTCAGATCACTACTACTTTTTACTATGGTGTGGTTGACCCAAAGATTTTTTTTGTGTGATTTGTCTTTATTTTTATTTTTATTTGAAGTCATAGGACAATTTGCCATTATTGCCCAGTCTAAAGTATTCAGAAAACATGCATAAACCCGATTTACATCATTACTCATACTATATACATCATCAAACTTCACATTTAATAAAAACGATTTCAACATACCCAAGTGAAAATCCGACATACTTCTAAACCAGTTTATCTCTTTATTATCATAATCAGTCTTATTATTTCCCCCCTTTGCCTCTATATAAAACTCCTGAACTATTGCTAAGTGATCACCTATGTTCGGTTGTATCACAATTGTATCATAAATATTTTGTTGTTCATTTGTGAGTAGATAATCGATCTTAGTGTTACTAATCACTGCATTCTTACTAACTGCGGTTCGAGTGGGTTCCTGAGAGCTGATCTCCAGATTAAAACTTGAAAGCAAATCTAACAATAAAACCTTTTCCCGAGAAGCTGACAAGAAATCTATATTAAAATCACCACAAAAATACAAACAATTTGATTTTCCTGTACAATACATTAGTAAACTCTGTGTCCCTGACAAGAACAAATCGATATCCCCATTTGGGGGTCTATACGCGCAGACTACCGCTATTTGTTTGTTATTTACCTGTAGTAGCATTGCACACGCTTCAAAATGCATTTCCACAGAGTACCTAGAACAGTCTATAGTTTTTACCTTAAAACTAGCATTCTCCCTTGTATAAATTGCTGCTCCACCATGCATACGTTGCTCTCGACAGAATCCCGTGATCAGGACATAATCAGGTATATGCATTTGTTTAATTCCCTCATCAGTACACCAATGTTCGGTCACACACAATATATCCGGACTCACTTGCCCGTTGAATACCTCTATACTAGAGATTTTGTTTGATATACACTGCACATTAACATGCACAGTTTTGAGGTTTATTTTATAGTTAATCAGTTCTGCGGTATCTTGCACTATCTCGTCGAAAAAACACAAACTTTTTTATTAATACCCCCTTGGGCCATGTTTCAGGTTTATTGAGTTCATCAAGCAATGCGAAATCCGCGCCAATTTTGTATGAGACGCTCCTGGCATCTTTGTGAGACTGCAATTTTTCCACAACGAAAGTATGCCCTTCAAACTTCCTTTCAAGGTATTTTTTTATCTTGGAAGGTTCAACTTTCTCTCCTACCTTTCCCAGAAATAACCAAGCTCTTCTTGTAGCCGCTGCAAACGATTCGGCATCGTCATTGTTGCTATTATCACAGGAACCCCATACGATCCGGGACTTTTTTGTTTCTTGATTAAGCGTGGGCTCAAGATGCCTCTGCCCGTCGTTCGTATTCCTTTTGCTTGGTCCTTGTGAAGAGAATGCCTGGCCAGCTTCATCCTTAGATTTTTGCACATCGGCAACGCCGCCTTCGTTGTTGTTAGTGACTCGACTCTGAATAGTATTTACATTATATTCACGTTTAAGTAGCGAAATAATTAATTCTTGATTTTCTACGGTACGATTTAGTTCTTTTATTAGTGCCTTGCCACATTCCAACTCATTTTGGGATATTTTTAGTTCACAATTAAGTCGTACCTCCTTAACAGATTCACTAACCTCAAAATTTGGGAGACTGGCGGCATTTGTACTTGCATCACTAATACTGTCACAAATTTCACTGTTAAATGCACTTTCTATGAACTTTATTACTCCCTCACTGAGGTTACATCCAGTGGGAATTTCTTTTAAAACTATTATTTCAATTATTTTGTCTTTTGTAAGAGCACTTAATTCTCGTCGGACTTTATCCTTCGCAGCCATGTTGCCATGTGTTAAAGAATGTAATAATATGTTAAAGAAACAGTGAGTAAGAATGTTAAATCATAGTGTCACTTAAACTCATTGAACAGCTGTTTTCCATTATTAACCTAGGTTAAATATTATCATTATTAACCTGGGTGGAGAAATGTTACTTCTCGATAGAGCAATGGAGTAAATAATGACTATTTCTCAATTAAGTAGTAGAAAAAATAATTTATAACACTGGTTATGGTAGTAACTTAAATTATTTTTATTTTTAAAAAGAACATTGGTTTGTTGAGGTTAGGTAAAAAATTTCAATTTAACAAAAAAAATGCAATACCTACTTTTAATAATAAAATAACAAAATTTAAAATATATTTAATAGAAAAATGGATTGTATATTATGCAAAGAAATTCATTTATTATAGATGTTTATTAGATATTGCATTTCTGACATAGTATATGTATAATACGTTTTAGATCCTCTTATTGATAATGAGGCATCTGGTCCATCAGTCATAGAAGACTTACCATCAGAAGACAATGAAAATCAAGAGGAAGAAGAAGAAACAAACAAGGTAAATATAATTATTTAACCCTTTATCTGATGTAATAATTAATAGTAGGTGTAAAAATTACTTTTGCGTGCATCTATAGCCTTCCTTCTTCCTTATAATATTCCTTAAAGTAAATGTTGAAAATTCATCAGCAAATGATTGCTTAAAATTAATTGCTGTTTTTTTTAGGATGCGTAAATCCGTTTATATATAATTAAGTTTTTGAAAAAAAAATGTTTTTATAAAAAATAAACCATTAAGATGTTATGTAGCATTTTTTCTTAATTATGTTAGGTATGTATGTGAATGAAAGAAAATTATTTGGAAATTAGCTAATAAATGGTTATATAATCATGTAATGCATTAGACTATCTAATGACTATTAAATATATTTTATGTTTGTTCATAATAACAACAAGGTTAGCTAATCTTCCAAAAATAGTTCAGTATTTAGGCAGGCATAGGTGCTCTCCGACCCTTCTATATATAGAATCAAAGTTCTACTAGGACATTTCGGTTATTGTCTTATCCGCACCCACTTGTTGAAATAAGATCATCAATATTTAGATAGGTATGGTTAAAACTCATAAATTACTATAAGTCAACAACTGATACAAAATCCTAGATTTTACACAAATTGTAATTATAAAATATCATAAAATCTCATTAAATCAATTCATATTTTTACTGATTAATACTTTTAAATTCTTATAAAATATCATAAAATCTCATTAAATCAATTCATATTTTTACTGATTAATACTTATAAAATCGTATAAAATGGTTTATAAGATCTTATATGGATTTGTCTTTTCACTTTCCTATATTCAATATCATAGAATCTCATACTTTTCAAATCCCATAAACGATTTATGAGATTTTATAAAGAATTGTCTTTTTATTACTGAATATTATAGAATCTTATACTTTTAAAATCTTATAAAAAGGTAATAATATTTTATACGGTACTGTCTTTTCACTTTCCTATATTCAAAATCATAAAACATGATAGATTTTTTTTTATTAGATTTTATGAGGCTTTTTTGGTAGGGAGATCAGAAATTTAGTTTTCGAAGCGCTTCCGCTTGCCGTAACGAAAAGGTTAACACCAAAAAATGACAGCAAATTAATGTGTTTTAAACTTTTTGGTTTTTAACCTATAATTTCTTCAGTAAATATGCTTTAGATTATACTAGTATAAAGATATGCTATAATTTGAGCGTTTTGTGTTACTGCTATTAAACAACATTTAATTTATAGCTAGAAAATGATTCATGAAGGTTTAGTTCTCTTAGAATCATCTGATTCTGATAGCGATCTAAAAGATGCGCTTCTATTAGAAGTTTTACATCCCGTTAACGAAAACCGAGTTGAAATATCGGATGCATCGGAAAACAAGTGTAAAATGTATTTTCGTTTTGAGAAAAATAATATTCCTAGGTTAGTTCGAGCACTAAGAATTCCTCACGAATTCACAACGGATTGTGGGCATAAAAAATCAGGTGAAGGACTCTGTATTCTGTTAAGGAGGCTAACATACCCTAACAGACTGATTGATTTTGAGTCTTATGTTTGGAAGGTCAGCACTGTCCAAAATTATTTGTTATATTATGATCAACCACATATATACTAATATTCCACATCTTTGTTTAATTATTGATTAAATATAAAAATAATAATAATTCATTATCTAAATTAACAAGCAAAAATACTTCGAACTACAAGAATCAACACAAAACACGAGGAATGAGGTTAGATATCCAAGATTCCAAATATCAACTACGGATATGCGCATGCGTATCGTTTTCGTAACTGCTATGTCTATCGTCCGTAAGATACCGGCGGCTCACGGAAACGGTAAGCAATAAATGACATTTGAAATGTCAAAATTGTCAAATAGTGGTAACCGGAGTTGCTTTTTGTGGGTTTCGAAAACTGTCTAATAGCTACAAGGTCCAAAAATATTTCAATGTTTCCACAGTACAGCAATGTAAGAATGTCCCTGAAATTCAGTTATGTAAAACAAGCATAACTTAAATCGCCTGTGTAAATTCAGCTTGTGATCCGAATTACCGGATTATCTTTTAATATCAAATCAGAAAGAGTACAGTAGGCGTCTAGGTGAAGTTGACTCTTTTTTTCGGGATTTTCAGAGTGTTTTTGAATTTTTAATATAAAAAAGTTGTGCGTACCTTTTTTAAAAGTCATTTTGCCGACGGTGATTACCCTGTGCAATACAGACTCTTACTAAAACATATATTTTCCTAAAATTGCTGGTAGGTACAATATCAAACATAACCTAAAAGATTTTAATATTTTTTAGAGTTAGTTAGGTTTGTTACGTACAAAATATTCGGACCTCATTTCGCCGACGGTCTGGGTCTTTTGTGCCTCCATTCTTCCTATTTCCGAGGAAACGATTTTCACCGTTGCTTGCTAAAGACCCACCCCACCGGATGCTGAATACCAGGTTACATTTAATGGCTGGACTAACGATGAGATGTTTTTATTATGGCATTTTGCGAAATTTGTTAAACCGAGTCGAGAGCAGCCAGTTCTTCTAGTGCTAGATAACCATTCCAGTCACGCAACTCTTGAATCTTACAATTATTGCAAGAAAAATTATATAACTATGCTTTCACTACCGCCACATTCATCACATATAATGCAGCCATTAGACGTCACGTTCTTTGGGCCTCTAAAAAAGGCTTATTAGAGGGAATGTGATCTATATATGAGATCAAACAATTTATCCCAAATAACACCGTGTGATGTTGCAAGTCTTTTCAATAAGGCTTATAGTTAAGTGACCTCAATAGACAAAGGAATATCAGGCTTTAGGTGCACGGATATTTTTACGATTCGACCAGGTAATCTTACTGATGCAGATTGATATGATACCAACCCACCAGACTTCGTAAATCCGGATCCTTGTGAACCTAATGAGGCAACTAATAAAATTGTTCCTGAAGTTGAGCAAAAAGTGTCAGAAACCCCTAATGTACAGACTAGCTCAGTTATAAATGAGTCAGAGTACCAACGAACCCCACCCCCACCGGTTAATATTTTGACCCCAAACCTGGTTGTCCAACTTGGGATAAAGAAACTACAGACCAAAGCCTCAATGTATTATCAATTTCTGACATTCTTTCAGTACTTTCGCCTGTGCCAAAAATACCAGGCCATGCAAATAAGAATTTGAGGCAAAAACAACATTCTGAGATTTTAACGAACACACCTATGAAAGAATTTTTGAAGAAAAGCAACAGAAGAGGCAACAACGAGAAGAAAGGGGAAAGGCCAAACAGTTAGTAAAAAGTTGGAACACAAGAAAAGGCAAATTAAAGCGGCAGGTTTTTGCGAAGTCATCGTTAGAGAATGAAGCTGCCCAACCGTTAAAGAAACAAATCTGTGTTAAGAAAAAAGTAAGAACTCAACAGAAACGAAATACAAAGAACAAAGTCGAAAGCTAATGAAAAAAAGACACAATGCAAAGTAAAAAAACAGATTTATGAGTCGTCAACTTCAGAAAGTGAAAGCCTTAGTGAAAAAGGTCTGTGTGATCACGATGAATGTGACGATCTAGGTGATAACGGTAGTCGATGTATTATATGTAACGATGTTGGAAAAGATGGTGAACTGTGGTATCAGTGCCCCTTTTGTTGAATTTGAGCACATTCTGAATGTTCTGGCGCAGGGGATGTCGAAGGTTATGTTTGTGATTTTTGTTTGCGCAAGAACTAGTGTTTTAATACTGATCATTTTTTAGAGTCACTATTTTATTGGCGTTGCGTGTTTTATGAATTAAAATTACGAATTAAAATTAGTTTTTCACAAAATCACTTTACTAATTAATGTTCTAAGTTAAGCTATATTCTATAAAAATCGGTGGCTCTCATTACCCGCATGATTGGGTAATGGAATAATGGAAGCCCAATGTATTTTTTTCTTTTCATTCTGGAAAATAAGTTTTATTTAGGTTTTCCAAAAAAGTGTTATATAGGTTTGATTTATATATGTAGTACTTTTGATATGTTTAGTTTAATTTAAATAAAAGTTAATATTAACATTTTTATAATTATATTTCCTTAGGTGGCTCCAATCCCCCCCCCCCCCCCCGCTCCCCTACACGTGAAACTGTTGGATTTTGAGTCTGTTCAAAGAGAAACATCGGAAATATAAACTTCCACCTTAGTGTCAACGATAATCATCACAAAATTAAAACAAAATTGGCTGCATTTTGTGGCGATAATTGTAACACCAATTTAGGCGGTGTAAAAAAAGGGGAAAACAACGTTTTCAGTCGTCTTAAAAAAGAAATCGGTGTTGATATTTTAGGTATTGGTTGTCGCGCACATATCGTGCACAACACAATGCAGTCAGCCGTTGATCGCCTGCCTATTGAAATAGAAGCCCTCGCTGTACAGATATATATATATATATATATATATATATATATATATATATATATATATATATATATATATATATATATATATATATATATATATATGAAACATCGAGTGAGAACAGCTCAAGGTCCAAACAACTACTCCCCTGGCTATATCCAACGACGGGTATTGAACTACAGTACCCAGAACCGCCAGTCACCCCTACTAGATAGGGCTCTAGTGGTTTCATAGTAACGCCAACGCGCGGCTAAGCGCGGAACACGTGTGTTTCTCCAATCCTTTTCCTATTCAGGTCGCCTCCCTCACGCATCCACGACGCGGGGGTCCGGGACTTGGGAACCCGGAAGTTCGTTTACGGCTATTGGTAGGGGGGCTCATGTTCCCGAGTCGTCTATTGCCAAGAAGCCACCGAGCGGCGCCGCTATCGTCAGAGGGAAATAAATCACTCCTCTCTCTGCGATGCCACGGAACAACTTCGGTGCTTTGCCTGGCTCACCGTTTTCTGTCCTTGCGACGGTTGAGCTACGCTGCCGCTGAGCGAGTTTCGCGGGTGGGTCTCAATGACTTATCCCAGACGAGGCTTTAACAAAGCTCACCGCGCCCGGCCCTGTCCGGATACCGTGCGTGTTGGAACGTGCGGAAGGACACCTGAATGCTATGATAACTAAGCTGTCATGCATGTGTGCGTAAGGATTCGCACATGCGTGCATATGATGAGTCCCAGAGTGACGGGCTCTATTCTATATCATCAGTAACCATGCCAAAAAAGGGAGAAAAAAAGAAATCTTCAGAAAACGATTCTTTTGCTGAAAATGATAATTATTTACCTTTGAGATATCCTGAAATAAGCCAAAAAACAAAAGAAAAAATTATGAAATTTGAAATTTTTACCCAAGATCGAAAAGAAGCAGAACCTTCAGAAATATACTATTGTGGAGAATGTGATAATAAAATAAAATCAAATCAAGCTGCAATAGAGTGTAAAATAAATTGTAAAAAATGGTATCACTTTAAGTGTTCTAAACTAGACAATAATAATTTTGATTTTTTCTCAAAAGAATTAAAAAAAACAAACGGCAAAAGATGGAGTTGTTATAAGTGTAAGAAAGTTTCAGAAGAAGAAAACAAACAAAAAAAAGGAAATAAAAATGAAGAAACTATGTTTGAAATTGTTAATGAATTAAGAAATTCTGTAATTTTTATGTCCGAAAAATTTGACAAAATGGAAATGGAAAATAAAGAAATCTTTGCGATGTTTAAAAATATGAAGAAAGAAAAAGAAAGACTTAAAAAAGAAAATGATTTATTAAAAGAAGAAATAATTAAATTTAAAAAAGAGGTCAATAGTTTAGCAGAGAAAGTAAATATAACTGAACAAGAAAAAATTATGAACAATATCGAAATAAAAGGATTTCCAAAACAAGAAAAAATTATTGATGAGGATTTTACAGAAAAATTTTTAACAAAAGTTGGTGTAAAAATTAAAAAAGAAAACATAATTAAAATAGAACGAGTAGATGTAAAGAAAAAAGAAAACTGCAGAAATAATGCTATAATCAAGGTCAATTTTAAAAATCAAGATATAAAAGAAGAAGTTCTAAAAAGGCAAAAACTTACTTTAAGAAAAACGGAAAAATTACAAGAGCAGATTTTAATATATCAGGACCTATATCAGAAATTTATATTAATGAACATTTAACTTATAAAAACAAATATTTATTGGGAAAAACAAAAGAAATAAGAAAATATAATTACAAATTTATTTGGTGCAAAAATGGAAAAATCTTTGTGAGGAAAAATGAACAAGAAAAAATTATACATATAACAAACGAGGAACAAATACAATTTCTTAAGAACAGCGGGTGCATCTTATAGCTTCTTACTTTTTCCTTCTATAATTTTTGAAAATTTAAATTATTTTTTTTTTAATACATTTTTATTTAAATATAATTTGAAACTGATGGTTTAAATCTGAAAATAGACAAATACATTAAGGATTTTAAAATAACAAATATTAAAACGCAAGTTGTGAATGATAAAAATGAGTTTAATAATTTTATGACAAGATCACCAAATAATATTTCAGTATATCATAATAATGTTAGAAGTATTGCCAAAAATTTCGATGAAACTAAATTATTTTTAAATTATCTTGACCATGATTTTGACGTTATTATATTAACAGAAACTTGGAAGATATTTAATACTGATTTATTTCAATTAAATAATTACGAGTTGATTTACAATAATGGAAGTTTCAATAAAAATGACGGTGTTTTGGTGTATGTTAAAAATAAGCATAATTATTTTTTTGATATTATCTCTTTAGGAGAAATCAAAATAATTTTTTTGAAAATATGTCTTAAAAATGAAAAAATTAATATTATAAGTATATATAAACCTCCACCTGTAAATGTCTTTGAATTTAATTTAAATTTAAAAAATTTCTTTGAAAATAGTAAGTATAATTGTAAAAATGAAACAGTCATTGTAGTAGGAGACATTAATATTGATATTTATTCCAAATCTAGAGAAACTAATGAATATTTAAACTTATTGAGTGAATATGGTTATATATCATTAATAAATAAAACCACAAGAGAAATAAAAGACCACAATTCTTGTATTGATCATATATTTGTTAAAACAGGGAAAAATTGGATAATTTTAAATCTTTAATTTTTAAATATCAAATCACTGATCATTACCCAATAATTTTACAAAAAAATATTAATAATAATAATAATAAGGAATATATATCAAATTATAAAAATTATATTAATTATTCAAAACTTAAAAAAAATATGACAAAAATCGATTGGTCAAACTACTACTCGTATTCAGAAACGGAGGAATTATCTAATAATTTAATTAAAGAAATTCAAAATAATGTAGAAATATGTACAACTAAAATCAAAGTAAAAATTAAAAAAAGGAAAGAATGGATTACTAATGGATTATTAAATTCCATTAAAACAAAAAACGAACTTTACAAAAAATTACAAAAAAATAAAAATGATCGATTTTTATTGTATAAATATAAAATATACAAAAACAAATTAAACAAACTAATAAAAGAGACGAAAATTAATTTTTATAAATCTCAAATTGATAAATGTGAAAACAATAATAAAAACCATTAAAAAATTATGTACTAAAAGTCAAAAACAAAAAAATATAAATGAGATTAGGGTTGAAAACAAATCAATTACCGATAAGAAGGTTATGGCTAATAGTTTTATCGATTATTTTTCTGAAGTGGGAGAAAAATTAGCGAACAAGTTAAAAAACGGAAATAACAGTAATTCATTTCTAGATAAAAAAAATCAACAACATAAATTCATTTAATTTAGAAAAAACTAATTGGCAAGAAGTTGAAGATATGATTGATAGTTTAAAATTAAAAAATCACCTGGTGCTGATGGCATAACTTCGGAAATTTTAAAATGTATTAAAACTAGTATTTCTAGACCACTGACTTTTCTTATAAATAATATTTTTAAAACAAGTATATATCCAGAAGCTTTCAAAATTGGTGTCATAAAAACTATTTTTAAAAGTGGAGATTCATGTAAAATTACTAATTATAGACCGATAACATTAATATCTTCATTAGCTAAAGTTTTTGAAAAAATTTTAAAAATAAGAATTGATATAATTATTTAAAAAAATTAAATTTTATTTCTGAAAAACAATTAGGTTTTCAAAAAAATAAATCAACACAACATGCTATTTGCTATTTAACAGAAAAAATATATGATGCATTCGATAATAAAAAACCTTGTATTGCTATTTTTCTGGATTTAGCAAAGGCTTTCGATACTGTTGGCCATGATTTACTTATTAAAAAATTAGAAAATATTGGATTTAGAGGAACACCATTAGAGTTGATAAAAAACTATCTGGGAGATAGGCCAAATCATGTTATGATAGATAAAGAAGAAAGTTATCCAAAAGTATTTAAATGCGGTGTTCCCCAAGGAACAATTTTAGGACCTTTATTTTTTAATATTTACATTAATGATTTATTTAGTATAAATTGTGATGGAGAAATTCATAGTTTTGCAGACGATACTGTTATTTTTTATAGTGATACAAATTGGAACAACATACATAACAAAATTAAAAAAGATTTTAAAATAGTTAAAAATTGGTTTGATAATAACTTATTAACAATTAATTTTGACAAAACAAATTATCTTAATTTTAGTCTAAATCAAAATGATAATGCCTCAAATGTGGATAGTATTAAAATAGACAATGATATTCAAATTTTAAAGACTAACAGTGTTAAATACTTGGGAATAATTTTTGACAGTAAATTAAATTGGGATTTGCATGTAGATTACTTAATTAAAAAATTAAGAAGTTTGCTACCAATATTCAGAAATGTTAAAACCTTTCTGGATACAAAACAATTAGAAACACTATATTATGCCTTAGTTAAAACTCATTTAAATTACGGAATTTTAGGTTGGGGAGGAATAAATAGAATTTTAGCAAAAAAAATAGAAGTATTACAAAAGAGATTTCTAAAAATTGTATTTAATAAAGACTATTTTTATCCTTCAAAGGAATTATATTCAGAAACAAGAAAAATGGACATTAGGCAAATATATATTTATAATATTTTAGTATACATTTTAAAAAATAAAAATCTAATACAATTTAAAAAACATAATCATGACACGCGTCATAAAAATGAAATTTCCATTAAACCAAAAATACATAAGTTTATAGCACAAAAAAGTTACAAATATTTATGTTTTTATTTAAACGATTATTTACCAATAAATATTAAAAGAATTATATCAGTAAAAAAATTTAAAATTGAAATAAAAACTTGGATATTAACCACCAATGATTTAGAGAAATTTTTGGAATTACTCTGATACTATTTTGTATAATAAAAAAATATTTGTTTTTCTCTAAGGACCTAAAAAGAAATTTTATGTATGTATTTGAGTATGAATGTAATATATGTATGTGTATATGTGTGTGTGTATGTATGTATGTATGTATATATATATATATATATATATATATATATATATATATATATATATATATATATATATATATATATATATATATAGTTTATGGTTTGATTTGTTTCTTGGATCCTTTTTATATTTTTTTTTATTTGAGGGTTATTGGGTTTTTTGGATCCCGGGGAAAAATTATACAGTTTTGTGGGTTGTTATTCACATTTACTCACATTTAACGTTTCGGTCCTTTTTTGACCTTCATCAGAAATTTCTTAAAAGCTAAAAACCGCCTTATTAATAAATCAGTTACAATTAAAAATTAAAAATATCTTACCTTCGAACGAAAATTCAGCGGTGCACTGGTAGAGCATACTAATTATGTTCACAAATTATGCTTACAAAGGACTAGAGACACAGACATAATCACGGTTAAAATCATTTAATTTATTAAAATATCTATTTAAAATAGCACGTCGAACACCATGTGGGTTCATTGAAGAACTGAGATCACGAAACGACAAAGAGATTAGGTATGGAATTTGTTTTTTGTTGTATTATTTTTTTAATTTTATAAATTTTCTTTTTATATTGTTGATTAACCTTTTTCCTTCAGAATTTTAATTGTTAATTATTGGCATTATTGGGTTATTTTATTATGTTGTAATAGATTTTGCTTAGGTGTTTTGTATCGGTTTTGGAGTTTATACTATTTTGATTTTTTTGGATCTCTATCATTTCATAGAGTTCTCGTTTTTTTGTGTGATTTTCTGTACGTAAGATTTTAACATCTTCATAATTGAATGTGTGTTGTTTTTCTAGCATATGGTTGGTGAGTGCAGTTTTGTTTTTTTTATTTGTGTCCATTTAGTCTGTTTTTTAGAAGTTGGCTTGTTTGACCGATGTATACACCTTCACAGTTGTTACAGGGTATTTGATAAATTATATTACTTTTTTTATTTTTTGGAATTTTGGATTTTAAGTGACTGAAATTGTTTTTTAGTAGGTTATACCCCTTATGTGCGACCGTTATATTGTGATTTTTGACAGTGTTGTTTATTTTTTCTGACAGGCCTGGAATATATGGAAGAGAAAGATAGTTTTTGTTTTTTGGTTTTTTATGAGTTTGATTTTTATTGTAGATGTGGATGCGTTTTTTAAAAATGGTATTAATTAGTTTTTCCGGGTAGCTGTTTAATTTTAGGGCTTCTTTTGCTTTATCGCGATACAGCATTAAAAAATGCTGTATCGCGATATTCGGGGCTGGAAAGTTTAATGGCTCTATCGGCAAGACCAATGATTACTGATTTTTTTTGGGCAAGAGGATGTTGAGATCTGAAATTAACATATCTGGACGACCAGGTCTCTTTTGTGAACCATTCTGTTTTTATGGTGTTTTCTTTGTGGTGGAGTGTTGTATCTAAAAAGTTTATTTTATTTTGTTTTTCTGTTTCTATTGTGAATTGGATTTTATTGTGGTAGCTGTTAAATGCGTTTAATATGTTATTTGTTTCATTTTTTGGGATGGCTGTGATACAATCGTCTACGTATCTATAGAAAAATGGTATATACGAGTCCAAGTCACTCAAGACAGTCTCTTCCAGATCTTCCATCACTAGTTGGACGATTACACTGGAGATCGATGCTCCCATAGCGCAACCTTCAGTTTGTTTGTAAAATTTATCATTATATAGGAAGTAGGTTGAGTTTAATGTTAGTTCTACAGCTTCTAGGAATTCGGTTAGTGGTATATCGGTAAATTTGCTAATTTTATCCCATTTTTTTCTTATTACTTCTTTGGCTACGGTTAAGGGTATATTTGTGTATAATGATATAACGTCCTGAGATATTAAAATGTAGTCTTTTGGTACGTTTATATTTTTAATTTTATTCTTGAGATCTACTGAGTCTTTTATATAATAGTTGTTTTGATTTATAATGTTTTGTAAAATGCCTTTTAAATATTTTGAGAGGTTCTCGAAAGGTGACTGAATACATGATACAATACATGGGTCTGAGAGGTATATTTTCTTTGTGCAATTTCGGTAAGCCGTAAATTCTGGGTGGTTGTGCATTTTGAATTGTTAGCTGTTTGGCTGTGTTAGGCGATATGTACATTTTATTTTTCCACCAAGTAACTAGGTTATTGTTGTTCTTTTGGTATATATTGGTAGGGTCACTCTTTAGTTCTTTGTATGTGTTGTTGTCTTGTAATAGGTCATTCATCTTTTTGTCGTAATCTTTATCGTACATGATGACAGTTTTATTAGATTTATCAGGTCTCAAAATTTTCAAGTTTTTATTTTGTTTAATAAAGGATCTGGTTTTATTAATTTTACTCGAAAGAGTTTGTTGTTGTTTTTTATTGCGTTTTGTGTTATTGAAATTGTTCTTGTGGTTTGTGATTATGTTGCAACATTTAGATCTTAAATCGTCTTTAGTACTTGTGTTGGGATTCATGATTGCCGTCTCGATATTAGTAATTATGTCTGGAATAGGTGTCTCATCTGAACTTTCTAAGGGAGTGGCAAAATTAGGTCCCAGACTTAGGATTTCATTAGCGTAGTCCGGAATGTTAATATCTGTAAGATTTTCGATCCAATGGGATGTATCTTTGGGAGCAATTTTATTTTTAAAGCGATCAAGTTTACTGATATTTTTTTGTTTAATTTTTTCAAAGATTGCATTTATTTTTTTTGTTTCTCGATCTATAAACATATCAAAAATGTGTTGTGGTAATAAGGTTTGAAGGTAGTTACTGGAATTTAAAATTTTAGTGTGTAAATTATACAGCGTTTTTGTTGTATCAGTAATTAAGAGGTTTAAAGTTTTTCGTGGAAAATTCTCCATAATGCACTCACTAAACCTTCGCTCGAGGTCGTCACAATTAAAAACAATATGTTTAGTCCTTAATTTTAGAAATGTAGGGGTTATATTATCATTTTTGCAGCGCAGAAGAAAAATTCGTCTGTTCTTTTGTTTACATTGCTGTAAGCATATTTTGACGTATGACGATTTTTTTTTAATATGGCCAAAATGGGTATATACTTGTCCTCGCTTGTTCAAAAAGTTGAGAACTCTCATAAAAACCTAAGTTATTTTTTATAGTAATGAACTCAACTAGTTCTACATAAAAAGTACACTCAGAGTATATAGAAAAAGAAATAACCCCTTAATTTTCTCAAAAAAAGACCCTTGCTGTCCACTTCCGCACCTGTCCTACCAAGAAACTGTTAAATTAAATACGATTCAGTTAATTCTTTTTGACTTAATTTGGATACAAAAATATATTGTGCTGTTGGTTATTCTTTCTACTACAATCTTTAATGACACAACCGGGATAACCTTCAAAAATCTTTGCACTGTTAGTTTTCTAAAATTGTCCCATTGGAAAAATTTCCATTCCGCACCTGCGAGGTCCACCCATTCAGACAGCGTCAGTTTGGCATCTATGCGTTTTTTACCATTTCTGGTTGTGCTGTTGTGTTGTGCGCCGCTCGAAAGGTATTGGTAAGTACCAGTTTTTTTATGCTTAATGGCAAAATAGTGAAATAAAAAATAAGAAAAAACGTGCTCACTTTTTTGCATGTCCTGTCTGCACCTAGGTTTCCGTTTATGTTACGTATTTTTAGGAAAAAAAGAGTTTACAGTATGATGCGTTTTAATGCTGGCAAAACATAACCTAAGAATAATTCGACTCGACGTTGCCAACTTTTGTGAAAAAAAGAAAAAGTCAAAAATTGTCCATTCCGCACCGTCCGTTCGGCACCTATTTTGTGCTGGTGCGGAATGGACAGTTAGGTGCGGAATTGACATAAACACGTATTTCTTAACAACTAGTGATGAAAATAACTAAATATATACATACTGGTTATAGATAAATAAGAAAAAATTTATTGCAGCTTTAAAAATTCATTATTATTGATATCTATTATTTATCAAATCATTGGTTGTTAAGAGTTAATTAAGCGTTGGGTGGGTTGTACTCTAGGCTTTGAATAGCATCCTATGGCCATATATTATTTTTCTTAAAGTGTGTTTGCCATTTTTCTAACTTTAGCTTTTTGTTAAATTCTGTTAGAACATGGATGAAGAGCAAAGAAAAGCTTTTGTTGAAAAGCTTCGGAGGGCGAAAGAAGAAGCTTATGAGAGGAATAAAATCAAAAAAGCTGAAAAAAAGCAGAAGAGAGCGGAGCAAAGAAACAAAAAAAAATAAACATAATCAGTAATGTGCGAATACAAGCAGGTGAAATAACAAGTAAAGAGCAGGTTAACGCAGAATCTGCAAAACAAAATAGTGTTGCGTTCTCGTTGTCATTCCCACCCCCAGAAAGAAACGAAGATCCAGGCGATAAACCGGATGCTTAGGTTTGCTTAGGTTGGGAAACAAGAACGTTGGAATAAAATATGAAAACGCGGATTTGAAAGCCTTTTGCTCAAAAGCACTGATATCAGATAAAGAATATAAGCCCACTCTACAACGAAAAGCAAATTTAAAGATAAAGATTAATACTCCTGCTAAAGGTAATTACAATACATACAAGTCACGAATACATCGAGCTAGATTAACCGAACAGCACAAGCAAATAATAAGAGAGAAAGACAGGCTCAGAAAAAGGAAGGCAAAAGAAGATGGAAAAATTTTAAGTGTAGCAAATATGTCCAAAAAACAAAAACAAAAACAAAGAAGAATATGGAGAGAATCAAAAAGAACACAACGAAAAAAGAAAAAGTCTTTAACGGCAGTTATAAATGAAACACCTCCCTCCTCTGACACAGAACAGCAAACTGTTGAAGAAGTTGATAAAGCCGATGATGTTTTGCAGACTACTCCTACACATGAATTAAATTCACTAAAAATAAAAAATCAAACAAATTCATACAGTTTGAGAAGTTCAAATGATTTTAGCGTTAGTACTCCCTCAATTAGTAATGTTAATTTTCATTCAAAATTGACTAGTATTGAGCAGAATTCAAATCAATTAGTTTGCGATACTAACACTCCACCTTCATATCAGATGATAACTGCCAAAAGGCGTAAATACAGTAAAATCAGAAAAATGAGTAGAGAGCTAGAGAAAATGCGTAAAGAAATAAGTGAAAGCAAGAGGAAAATTGGCCAACTGAAGAGAGAACGGGACAGGTACAAAAAACGATTAGAACGTCAAAAAATTAAAGATGCTACGTTTTTAATTAAAACTGAAACTAATTCTAAAGACGATCCACTAGAAAATCAAATTCCTGTCAAACACATTGAAAATACTGACGATTCTCCTAATAGCAAAGTTAATATTCTATTAAAAGATCGAGTAATACCAGAAGACGTTAAAAAAGAACTTCTTTTTGGTTTTGCATTTAAGGATCAGGTTTTATCAAATTTAGCAAAGTCGCCTTTACAACTCCAAAACAAAACCAGTAGAAGTGTTTTATCTGGAAACTTATTAACAAAATATAGATTACACACAAAGATTGCTAAAATTCTGTCACATAAAAAAAATAAGATAGTAATGAATAACAACGAAAAAATGAGCTCTAAAAAACGGCGACATAATCTACACAAAGATTTCGCAAAATCTAAAGTTAAAGACTTTTTTGAAAGTGACAGAATTTCTCGAATGTGTCCTGGAAAAGCGAATGTAATTACAAGGAAAAATATTAAGAAGCAAAAAAGGTTATTAAATTATAGTCTAAAATCTTGCTATTCACAATTTCAAAGATTAAACCCTTCTCATTTGATTTCGTTTTCAACATTTTACCAATGTAGACCATTTTGGGTTGTTCAGCCGTCGCTCAGAGATAGACAAACATGTGCTTGCGTAAAGCATGAAAATTTTAAATTCATCGTTTCTAAATTATTCAATGAAAAAATTGTGAAACACCAAAATCTAGAAAAATTTTCAGATAATAATTATGAGCTAAACTTACCAGACGAATATAAAAATGACACAGTTACGGTTTGCCAGTGGAAGACCATATCAGAGGAAAGAAATATTGGGAACCAAATAAAAAATATTCGATTTACTTCCAAAGTAAATTTAAAAATGACAAAATATGAATTACTGGTTTTTTTTTTCGAAAAAGTTGCCAGAATTTAAAATCCACCTAAAGACGACGCTCCATCAAATGAAATATTTGGAAGAAACAATAAAATCTCTACATGTAAATGAATGTGCCATTCAGATAGACTTTTCGGAGAATTATGTAGCCAAACTAAATTCAGAAATTCAAAGTATGCACTTTGGCGCTAGCAAACGGCAAATTTCAATTCATACAGGTGTGGCCTATTGAGGAAACGAAACCGGGCGTGAAATGATATCTTTTGCAACAGTTTCCGATAATCTCGATCATAACGCTTATGCTGTATGGTGTCATATGAAACCTGTCCTCGATTTGTTATCAACAAAGTTTAGTGCTGAAAATTTGGAAAAGTTGTTTATGTTTTCTGATGGACCATCGTCTCAGTATAAAAATAAATTTAATATTTATCTCCCTGTGGCTAACTTGAAAAAAGCGTTTCCTAATTCAGCGGTATCCTGGAACTTCAGCGCATCCGGTCATGGGAAAGGGCCAATGGATGGTGTTGGAGGTACCACTAAACGCCTTGCCGATAATTGTGTTTCTCGAGGTGGCGACATTACTTCTGCTAAAGATTTTTTAAACTTGGTAAAACCCGAATTAAAAAAAACTTACCTATTCGAAATTGACTCCAAGGATATTGCAGAAGCAAAAGCGAATCTGGCCGATAAAAACTGTCCTATTATAAAAAATATTTCACAAGCTCATCAAATAACATGGGGTGATTCAGGTGTCATTTATAGCAGATCATTAAGCTGCGCATCATGTTCATTCAGTGATAATTGTTGTCACTTTCCCATAAAAGTGTCAACCTCAGCTAAACGTATCCTTTTAAAATAATATAATATGTACAATAATTTAGCAAATTGTTCTATTTCCAATAGTTTTCTTAACTAAGTAACAGAGATCCCCGTTCCATCTCACGAAAAGTTTCCACAAGTACCTCCTACTGTTGGTTCTTGGGTGACAGCTGTTTTTGGCGAATCCAATCCTAGTTGGTATCCAGGTATTAATATTGACTGTTTTTATTATGCTTTGAAGATATCTGACATAGTTTTGCAATTTTAGGAGTGATCACAGCGGTTAATAATTATCAGCTTACCATCAAGTTTTTGGAACGATCCAGAAAAAACTATAAATGGCCACTTAAAGATGACATACAAATAATTAACTGCACCGAAATATTATGTGTTTTGAACCATCCTCCAAAGAGTGTGTCGAAGTCAAGAGAGCAATTATTTTTCATTCCAGAGGAAGAAATCATTAATGATATGTTTAAAAGTCAATTCTTAAATTAATTTTAATGGACTTTAATGTTGTCTTTTCTTAGTTTGTAATTTAGAATTTGTGTTTTTGTTTTTAATAAACAGTTTCTTATTTTTTAAATCGCATATTCGTATTTTCATCATATACAGTGTCCAATCCGCACCTTAAGTGTCCAGTCCGCACCCTCCAAAAAATGGTATTAAAAAAAAAAGGTAAGGTACCCAATTAATATTTTTAATATTTTTTGGATGAATACACGAAATATTTTTTAATTCATTTAATTTTAATTTGTTTAAAATAATCTATGAGATTTCACGATGAAATATATATTGTAAAATGAAGTTTTTTTATTTTGGTCGATACATTTTCCTTCTAGTTTTTTTACTATGGTATTTCATCCAAACGAAATATTTTTTTTTCAAACATTTTTTGTTATTTAAGTTTTATTAAAATAAAATATATTTTTTAATTTCACTATTTAGCATAAAAAATAGTTGTGTTTCTAAGGTGCGGAATGGACAAAATTATCAACCACTTTTAGCAAAATAGCGCTTTGGGAACTTATTTTACGAAAAGTTGTTGATCTTTTTCACGAATATCAATCTTGACACATTTATTAACAACATGTGACAGGCCATTTTTGCCACATTGTCTGGGTATGTGTTTACTAATTATACTAATTAATTTTATTCACGATTACCTGTTTAGTTTTACTTAATAATTTACCTTGATTCTGAACTTCGCTCTTACACTGGGTAGGCTCGCTTTGCCCTGTGTTCCAGGTTACTCCCTGTCCATCTTGTTTGCCTTCTTTCTTGTCCAAGTCAGCTTGACATCAGCTTAGCCATTGCTCACATGGCTCGTAGTTCGATTTAATGTTCTTTGTGTGTTGGGCCCTGAATTTTCGCCTTGCTTGGAGTCCTCTCTGTGTATAGACAAGTCGCCCTTAGTCTATTTATAATAACATATTTTTAAAGGATAAATTTAAAAGGCTACCTACATTTTGGATGAAATTTAATCCCGGTGTTTTCCACGGCCTTCACTGTTCTGGATTCCTGAATTTAGCGTTCTCTATTAATTAAACTCCAAGATTTCCTTTTCCAAGATCTTGTTGAATTTTATAAACATATTTAATAAATTCAGTTGTATATTGAAGGCTGAGACGGTGGTGTGCTCCGTTCGGCGGAACTATAAGGTGGGACTGTTTCCAGTTCGGACCGCGAGGTCGATTCAGGTAGAGACGGTGCATCGGGGGTAAGAATCTGATCTGTTCGCATACACGAACAGTCCCAAAGCGCTTTCGAGAGCCGTCGATTTGTGAACACAGCGGCTGCAGTGGCATTTTCGAGTGTGGGAAGGTTGGAATTTTGTAGCACTACATCATCGTCTTCCTTTCTGTAGTTTCGACATTCGGGGTTTCAGCCGTTAGTATTTGGATGCATTGTACTGAAATAGTGCGTCTCGATCAGTACCGGCGTAGGTACCTATAACGGTCAGTATTTCCGTAACTTTATTGTTTCACGCAAGAGGCCTCTGTATGATTTCAGTACCCTTGTTTGGTGGCGCGGCGACGATTGGAGTTCTAAGTTTCGGTGTTTTTTTTTGCGTTTGTTTCTCCGTTTGGGGTCGGAGACTTGTGCCATTCTGCATTCGGGGTCATTTGAGGGAGCAGCTTCTGGTCCATGCTTGGTTTTGGTTTGGATTTCGTAGTTCTTGCCGGTATGCCGTGGCGCCATCTTTAGACTATCAATTACTGTCATTCCGGTCAGTGTAGTTGCTGTCGCCCCCGATCATCTTCCGTGTTCTGTGGGTCCTTTTTGGCGCTGGCGCAAATATTAATGTAAGAACCATTTTGTTCGGAAGGGCGGTCCACTGTCGGGCATTTCCACTTTGGTTTTCAACGAAGATAGCAGTATCGCGGTGTCGGTTTCAGCCATTTTGAAGGCTCAAGTTTATGGATTAAGTTCCGGGACTGCGATTAAAAATTCATCTGTTGAATTATTGCTTACTGGGCAAGATTTTATCTGCATCTTCGTTTGTTAATATCATTATCAGCCATTACATCGGCCTGACGATCTGGAGACCGCTGGTAGCTGCCCCCGTTTTTGGTGTTTTGTATGGGGAGTCTGGAGTGTCTAACCCTCCTGCTTACGGGGGTCCTTGGTAGGGGCCACGAACCTCCCTACTTCCTCCGTAGGGGCTGAAAACCATCCCTATTAATTTTTGGCGGGTGCTAAGGAGCCACCCTATGAATTTACCTGTACCTGGGGACAGACCTCAGGAAGTTTTATTTTGGTTTAATTTAATTTATTTATTTTTGCGAGGGCAAAATCGCCCAACCTTATTTGTCACCACTTGTAACCTTTTTTTTTTTTTTAATCAGTGTACAAATAAATGTATATAGGGTAAACTTATTAAGTTGTTTTTATCCAGCTCACTGCGCCCTCTGTTTAATTTTTAATTATGAATAGCGGGATTGTTGTGTGAGAAGCAGGTCCCTAGACCAACTAGGCGACTTCCAGTTTGTGTCGGTGTAAAATCTGGTGGCGTCCAATAGAACCTACCCAGCCTAACTGAGCTGAGGGCTAATTTGCAACGCGCTCTACTACACCTGCTTCCCTCAGAACACCCTGTTGTTCCTGTGTTTTTCTCTAGAGTAGCTTTAAGAGTGATTTTAATGTTTTCAAGTTAAGCGGTAAGTACTTGGTCAATGATACTCATCATAGTATCTTTGACGGTTTTTAATCAAACACTTTTTATTGAACAAAGTGCGTCGCAAATTTTTGGCGCCCAACGTGGGGCATATTTAAAAAAATTACCGCTTTTTTTTTTTCTAATTTTACTCTTGTGCGTCTAGTGAGCTGGATGGAACTTTGAAAATTTCCATCAATTTTCACTCTAACTGTACTAGCCCTGTATTACTGCATTTGATTTTGGCGATTTATTACCGATTTTAATTGACTTGTTTACGTAACTTTGATTGTCTTTGAATTTGTGGTTTATTACCGATCTTATTTAATTTATTTACGTGACTTTATCTTTGCGTACTGTGTTACGATTGCTTGATTACCTTTTTATTATTTCGTGTTATTTTTGCTGATTTAATTACCTCTATTTGCTGTATTTGACTACACCATTGGTGTAGTTTTGGTAAATTTATTCGATTTACGCGATTATACCTAGATTTGATTTTTTTTTTATTGACTTTTGAGTTGCTGTTGTTTTTATCCGCTCCAAAATGGATTATAATATGCAAGTTCATTGCCTTCGGAAAGAAATGCTTATTTACGAGCTCACGATTCGTGGAATTCCGGCTAGCAATGCTAATACCGCAAAAGAACTTGTATCATCGTTACGTCCTATTTTAAAAATGGAAAGAAAAGGCAAAATTTTTACTCGTCCGGCCTATAACTTTGTTTTTGACGACGAATGTGACTACATAACGAAAACATTACACGATATTGAGAACGCGATCAAGAATATTTCTGGTGACTCAGCCAGAGCGAAGTTCGTGCGTTTGCAGTCGCAACTTGTCCATTTATTCACTCGTGTTGATCGAATTCCGGTTGAGAACCTCAGTGCCGAAGAATCGCAAACTCGGTCTAATTTGCTACTTCAAACTTTGAGCAAATTAAACAGTTTGGATGATCTCCTAAAACAAGATCCGAATTTAAGCGCTTTACTTGATCAAACTCATCTCAACGATTCGGATTCGGATTCATCTGGAGTTAGCAATGCGTCCAACAGCCGACCGCGTCACACGCGCTCGTCGCCCAAAGTCACTCCAACCGTGGTTAGTCACAATGTAACAGCTGCTGCCACCTCCGCTAGCCATCCTTCATGTAGCAAGGCGCAGCGTGTCGAAAAATGGGGAATTAGATTTACCGGCGAGGCTAAACAGATGACGGTGCATAATTTCTTGGAGCGAGTATCGGAACTACGCGAAGCTCGTGGTATTTCAGAACGCGAGTTGTTTGAATCCGCTATCGACCTATTTACTGGTAGAGCCCTAAATTGGTTTCGCGCAAATCGTCATCGATTTTCGGACTGGTCTAGTTTGTCTGACCTTCTGTGCAAACATTTCGAGCCGCCAGACTATCGTCATCGGCTATTTAAGGAAATTCTGGACAGGACTCAGGATTCGAGTGAAAGTATCGTCGATTACCTCTCAAGTATGAGCGCGCTGTTTAGACGACATGGCTCCCTCTCAGAGGACGTTCAACTGGATATCATTACCCGGAATTTATCTCCTTTTTACACTACCCAACTTCCGGTAGTTAACAAGTTGGAAGATCTAGAAGAAGAATGTCTCAAACTGGAGGCAAAGAAATATCGTGCCGAAACCTATGTCCCACCTTCTCGGAAAAGGCATAACTTTGTGGAACCGGACTTCGCTTTTATAGCGTCTGAAGCATCATGTTCGAGGAACGAACCGATCGACGAAGTGAGAGAATCTCGTCCGGCACAATCAATCTCTCGGGACGATAGACAGTCACCAAGAGAGCCACGTCCAACAACATCCAGAAACTCAGGGCCATTCTTGTGCTGGAACTGTAATAAGCCAGGTCATCGAAATAGCCAGTGCACTGAACAGCGCAGAATCCACTGTTTCCGCTGTGGTGCCCCAAATGTGACCAGTAAAAACTGCCCTAAATGTTCTTCGGGAAACGATTCTCGGGAGAGTCGATAGGTCGTAGGACTACTCCCCTCCCTTTTATTTCACCGACCAACAACTTTCCTCCCAACAATACCATTCTGCCGACCAACAGCTCTCTTCCTAGGGAAAACCTTTTGCCAACCAATAATTCTCTTCTTCACAAACATCATTCATCCTCTAACCATTCTCTGTCCAATGAAAAACTTTTGCCGACCAACCACTTTCTTCCCAATGGAAATATTTCACCAACCAACCGCTTTCTTTCCGATGAGAACCTTTTGCCCACCAACAACTCGCTTTTCAACACAAGTCATTCACCCCCTAACAATTCTGTTCACTGTAAAAACATTTTGCCGACCAACAACTTGATTTCTGATGAAAGCCTTTCACCGACCAATAGCTCCCCTTCCAACCAGAATCATTCACATGCTAACAGTTCTTTTCCCAATAAAAACCTTTTAGATTTTATCATAGCTCATGCGCATGGCGACCAGCGCCCCTATTTAGAAATTACAATTTTAGGTTATAAGATTTTAGGATTATTAGATTCTGGAGCATCACGCACTATTGTAGGTCGACCGGGTTTCCGAATTTTGGAAAGTTTGGGATTAAAACTTATTAAGCAACAAACTGATTGTACCGTTGCGAACGGCCAAACTTGCTCTAGTTTGGGCTATTTTCAGGTTCCTGTGACTTTATTAAATAGAACTCGGGTTATCGATATTTTAGTTCTTCCAGAACTGTCCCACCAACTGATTTTAGGAATCGACTTTTGGAGAACCATGGAAGTGATCCCCGACTTGAAGCAGGATGTCTGGCATTTTTCCACTGATGATCAACCTACGGAAATTTGTAGCGTTATAGATGGCAACTCTTTATCTGAAACCGACCGAGCGTGTTTAAATGCACTAGTTAAGGAGCAAATATCGGAAATGGGTACTGGTCTTGGCTGCTGCAAGGTAGCAGAACACGTCATTGAGCTTGAACCCGGCACTAGGCCAATTAAACAGCGTTACTACACAGTTTCTCCATACAAGCAAAGGATTATGGACGAGGAAATCGACGAGATGTTGAAACTTGGCGTGATTGAACCTTCTAAAGGTCCTTGGTCCAGTCCAGTGTGTTTGGTACGCAAGAAAGATGACAGCTATAGGTTCTGCATAGATTTTAGAAAGCTTAATACAAAAACTAAGAAAGACGCATATCCTATACCCTATATCTCCGCCATTTTGGATCGCCTCAGAGACGCCCGCTACATTAGCTCCATCGACATAAAATCAGCGTTCTGGCAGGTACCTCTTAGTGAGTCCTCACGTGAATTAACTGCTTTCACTGTTCCAGGTAGGAATCTTTATCATTTTCTGCGCATGCCCTTCGGCTTGACCAATGCGCCAGCCACCTGGCAACGTATAGTAGACCGTGTACTAGGCGTTGATTTGGAAAATCATGTGATGGTGTATCTTGATGATATAATTATCATCTCCAGAACCTTTCCTGAACACCTTAGAATTCTAGGCCTAGTTTTTGACCGTTTGAGAGATGCAGGACTCATAGTTTCCGAGGAGAAATGTCACTTTTGTAAGCCAGAATTAAGATACCTGGGCTACATCGTAGACGCTCAAGGTTTAAGACCTGATCCTGAGAAAGTGCAGGCCATTGTGAATATAGCACCTCCACGAAATATCACCGAAATTCGACGTTTTATTGGCACCGCTTCTTGGTACCGGCGTTTTGTGCCGAACTTTTCAGCTATTATAGCCCCAATTACTCGGCTTACCAGGAAAAATATCAAATGGGAATGGACTTCAGAGTGCCATCAGTCATTCAACTTGATCAAAGAAGCTCTTATCACAGCTCCCGTGCTTACATGTCCAGATTTCAACCGCACATTTACTTTGCAGACTGATGCGTCATTTTATGGCTTAGGAGCAGTTCTGACTCAGCAATTTGATGATGGAGAAAAGGTTATTTCCTATCTCCCACGTTCTCTCACCAAACAGGAGATGAAATTAACCGTCACCGAAAAAGAGTGCCTTGCCGTAATTTGGAGTGTAGAAAAGCTTCGTCACTACCTGGAGGGTGTACACTTTAAAGTTATAACAGATCACCATTCTTTGTTATGGCTGCATAATTTGAAAGATCCACAAGGACGCCTCGCTCGATGGGCTCTCCGTTTACAACCTTACGACCTTGAATTGATCCACCGTAAAGGCCGAGATCACGTCGTGCCAGATTTTCTTTCTAGGTCAGTGCCAGTGACTACTGATTCTGTCGCAGCTGTTGACGAACCACCGTCATCATTTTCTGACACCTCAGACAAATGGTACAAAGGCATGATGCAGAAACTAGAAGAACGTCCTGATAAATATCCTTGCTGGCGAGTCGAGAATGGCAATCTCTTTAAATATGTTAAGACCAACAATCCTAGTTTTCCAGATCATTCTACCTACTGGAAAATAGTAGTGCCGAAGGATAAACGAAAAGAGATACTACTTCGATGCCATGATAATCCAGCAGCAGGGCACGTGGGTGTTTTTAAAACATTTTGGAAGGTCGCCGAGAGATATTATTGGCCGAAAATGAGATCTGACGTTGCTAGTTATGTCCGTGCTTGTAGAACTTGTGCTCAGAACAAAGTAGAGCAGAAACGTCCAGCTGGTCTAATGGGTAACCGCCCAGACATAAAAGAGCCTTGGCAAGCCATCAGCCTAGACTACATAGGTCCTTTACCTCGTTCTAAACAGGGTAACACTCATATTTTGGTGGTCACCGATTATTTTAGCAAGTACGTCGTGTTATTCCCGTGTCGATCGGCAACAGCAAAATCGTTGGTAAAGTGTGTCGAAGACGGCATCTTCTTAGTTTACGGAGCCCCTCAATTCTTAACGTGCGACAACGGAACTCAAATGAAATCCAAAGAATTTCAAGCCCTTTGCGATAAATATAAGGTTAGAATATTTTACACTGCTAATTATTATCCTAGAGCAGATCATACTGAACGTGTTAATAGAGTTATTAAAACGATGTTGCGCTCTTACGTTCAACAAAATAACCATCGAACTTGGGAAGATAATTTAACTGCTATCGGTTGCGCCATTCGCACTTCGCGACACGAAACTACGGGCTTCACCCCATACTGCGTTAATTTTGGCAGGGAACACAAGCTATTCGGTTCGGACTATGCTGAGGGTGTTCCTCAAGTAGAAACTGAGCGTCAAAATTACATTCGAGAACGAATAGAAGCTTTCAAACAATTATTTAGAAAAGTCCACACTAAAATCGAAGCTTCTCGTGTTAAAAATCGACATAACTATAATTTGCGCCGACGCCCAGTAAGCTTTGTCCCCGGTCAAGAAGTCTGGCGTAAGAATAAAAGTATATCCGATGCAGCGAAATATTATAGCGCAAAGTTGGCTCCGGAATTTGTAGGTCCGTTTAAGATCGTAGAAAAGACCGGCACGTGTACGTATGAGCTTGAAGACGAACACGGTGTTAGTAAGGGCATTTGGCATGTACAAGACCTTAAACCGGTATATGCCGAAACTGCATTTGGTGGTCCGTAGGAGTGAATAAATTGTTAGGCAACTCAAAGTCATTATTTACTTTATTACATTCCGTTGATTTTACTGTCATTAATTTAATATTACGTTTTACGTGTCATTTTGCTTCAATTTATTTATCAATCTATTGATTTCTGAATTTATTAACTTTCGAGTCCATAGCTTCAATTTGGTTAATTACATTTAATTTTTTTCCCTTCTTCTTTCGGTAATAATGGCTTTAGTGAGTTTTCTTTTATCGTTGCGTTAATTTTGACTTTTGGCCCAGTTTAAATTCTTGTTTTTTTTTTACTTTCCTTGCTCAGTCGTGAGCAATTTTCATGCTCTGCAGTGTGGGCGTGATTGTGTTTGGATCCATCTGGGCGCGAGACTTGATGGATTTGGACACTGTCACTTAGAATAGCGCTGCACTGGGTTTACTAGGTGGGGTAGGAGTCCCCTGAAAGCCGTGGCAAGGTAAGCCTTCAGCTGCCTTGCTTCTATTGTTTGTAGTAGGTAAGCCCTCAGCTGCCTTACTACTTTCACTTGCCAACACCGCCTTACGCCTCGTTATCTTTTATCTGTCATTACCTGATTATCTTTACCTTATCGTCACTTGGTTTATAGTATAGTAACGTATAGTAACGTTTATGGTCATTTACTGTAGCTTACCTTTTTGCGTTTATCAGTCTCACGCAGATACCCATCTCGGCGCGAGACGAGATGAGGGTCGGTGTGTCACATGGTAATTTAAGTTTGATTACTTGGTTAGAAGGCGGTGATTAATTAATTTTGGACCTAATTTTCTTTATCGTTTTTTTTATCTGCATTCACTATTAAGGGTTTTTTTTTACTAAAGACTAGGGCCAAAAGTCTTTATTTATTATCTTAATTGGACCTTTTTTTTTACCTTGATTTGACGTATTTACCTTGATGTGACCTTTTACTTTGATTTGGCTTAATTTTCTCTACCTTGACGTGATTTTATTATTATTCCCTACTTGTGTCTGGAAATTTCGGTTACTTGAACTAGTATGTGTTTTTGCTCGAGTACGACTTTGTCTTTCCTTTGGGGATTTAGAGTAGAAACACAATTTTCTTTCTCTCCTTTTGCTGATTTTGTGAAGTTGAGAATACCACTTATGGTGGGATTCACTGCTAGTTGTTGGCAAGTAACCCAATTTTCTTTATCTCGATTTGCGAACCTTTAGTTTGATTTACTTGTTTCATTTACTTTTGGTTGATTACCTTTTTTATATATTTCCGATAATTTACTTACCTTTGCGATAAGTTTCTTTCCCTTGCGATAATTTGCTTACCTTTGCGATACTTTTCTTACCTTTGCGATAATTTGCTTACCTTTGCGTTAACTTACTTTCCTTTGCGTTTATTTGCTTAGCTTTGCGTGATTTCGATTACCTTTGCGTTCATTCCGTTACCTTTTTTTTTCATCCCTTGATTTACTTACCTTATCGTGATTGGCCTTTGATTGGCTTTAATTTACTTTAATACCTTTGGTATTTTATTTATTTGGATTTGTCTTAGGTCTAGGTCCTGGTAGGACTATATGTTAGTCTCCGGCCATTTCAGTATTTACTGGTTTTGCGCCTAGATCCTTATTGATATATTTTGTCTATCCACCGTTTAGACAAGATAAAACTATCCCGATTGCGTCTTTACCTTATTTTGGCTTTATCGATTTTGACATTTGTCCCTATCTCGTTTTACAGGCTGCACGGTGTTGGGTGCTACCGGATGTCGCTTCGACGCTCTTTGTTAGATCATGGATCCTTCGGAGAGCAGACCGACTGGAAGGGCTGTTCAGGGGGGGCGGAAGTCTGACCCCTGGGGTAACAGTTTGCCCATCGAACTTGTTCGGCGGGCCAGGGGAGGACCAAGCTACTTTGTTCGGCCTGAGCTCAAGTCGGCCTATTAGGTTGCGACAGGCCGGTGGCAGTGCCACCGCTCAGAACACCCTGATTAATTTTTTTTTGTTGTATACAGGGACCGATGTGCTTCCCATTTGGTACATCTTTTAGCTTGGTGGATGCTACAATCCACTCCCTTTTGTATGGTGGATCATCTGGGCTATCCCTCTTTTCTTATCATTTTACTTATGTTGTATTATATTTATCTTTTCCTTTTTAGTTGTCCACCCTTTGGTTGGTTTGACGCATGTCAATTGGTGATTTAATTCGGGACGATTCTACGGTGGGAGGCTAGTAAACGAGGTTCCCCACAATATTTTTGGGTGTAACGCAATGCTAGCTCCCTTACCAACTTAGGGTTTACGTTCCACACCGAATCTTCCTGGAGGAGGTCGCTGGGTGACTAGTGGCAAAGGGACCAAAGATTTCTTTGAGTATTTAGTTATTTTAAGATTGAGTTATCAGTCTTGTTAGTTAGTATTAGTTATATGGTACTACCTTGGGTTCCCACGTATCTTCACTTATGTTTTTTTTATTGGCGCCAGCATAGCGCAGGTAATTTATTTTCTTTTTCGATTTTCTTGTATCATACAGAGAGCCTCTGATCCTTATCGTCGGTTAATTTTCATTGGAAAATTTCCCTCCTTTCGTAGGAGAGGGGGAGTTGTGACAGGCCATTTTTGCCACATTGTCTGGGTATGTGTTTACTAATTATACTAATTAATTTTATTCACGATTACCTGTTTACTTTTACTTAATAATTTACCTTGATTCTGAACTTCGCTCTTACACTGGGTAGGCTCGCTTTGCCCTGTGTTCCAGGTTACTCCCTGTCCATCTTGTTTGCCTTCTTTCTTGTCCAAGTCAGCTTGACATCAGCTTAGCCATTGCTCACATGGCTCGTAGTTCGATTTAATGTTCTTTGTGTGTTGGGCCCTGAATTTTCGCCTTGCTTGGAGTCCTCTCTGTGTATAGACAAGTCGCCCTTAGTCTATTTATAATAACATATTTTTAAAGGATAAATTTAAAAGGCTACCTACATTTTGGATGAAATTTAATCCCGGTGTTTTCCACGGCCTTCACTGTTCTGGATTCCTGAATTTAGCGTTCTCTATTAATTAAACTCCAAGATTTCCTTTTCCAAGATCTTGTTGAATTTTATAAACATATTTAATAAATTCAGTTGTATATTGAAGGCTGAGACGGTGGTGTGCTCCGTTCGGCGGAACTATAAGGTGGGACTGTTTCCAGTTCGGACCGCGAGGTCGATTCAGGTAGAGACGGTGCATCGGGGGTAAGAATCTGATCTGTTCGCATACACGAACAGTCCCAAATCGCTTTCGAGAGCCGTCGATTTGTGAACACAGCGGCTGCAGTGGCATTTTCGAGTGTGGGAAGGTTGGAATTTTGTAGCACTACATCATCGTCTTCCTTTCTGTAGTTTCGACATTCGGGGTTTCAGCCGTTAGTATTTGGATGCATCGTACTGAAATAGTGCGTCTCGATCAGTACCGGCGTAGGTACCTATAACGGTCAGTATTTCCGTAACTTTATTGTTTCACGCAAGAGGCCTCTGTATGATTTCAGTACCCTTGTTTGGTGGCGCGGCGACGATTGGAGTTCTAAGTTTCGGTGTTTTTTTTTGCGTTTGTTTCTCCGTTTGGGGTCGGAGACTTGTGCCATTCTGCATTCGGGGTCATTTGAGGGAGCAGCTTCTGGTCCATGCTTGGTTTTGGTTTGGATTTCGTAGTTCTTGCCGGTATGCCGTGGCGCCATCTTTAGACTATCAATTACTGTCATTCCGGTCAGTGTAGTTGCTGTCGCCCCCGATCATCTTCCGTGTTCTGTGGGTCCTTTTTGGCGCTGGCGCAAATATTAATGTAAGAACCATTTTGTTCGGAAGGGCGGTCCACTGTCGGGCATTTCCACTTTGGTTTTCAACGAAGATAGCAGTATCGCGGTGTCGGTTTCAGCCATTTTGAAGGCTCAAGTTTATGGATTAAGTTCCGGGACTGCGATTAAAAATTCATCTGCTGAATTATTGCTTACTGGGCAAGATTTTATCTGCATCTTCGTTTGTTAATATCATTATCAGCCATTACATCGGCCTGACGATCTGGAGACCGCTGGTAGCTGCCCCCGTTTTTGGTGTTTTGTATGGGGAGTCTGGAGTGTCTAACCCTCCTGCTTACGGGGGTCCTTGGTAGGGGCCACGAACCTCCCTACTTCCTCCGTAGGGGCTGAAAACCATCCCTATTAATTTTTGGCGGGTGCTAAGGAGCCACCCTATGAATTTACCTGTACCTGGGGACAGACCTCAGGAAGTTTTATTTTGGTTTAATTTAATTTATTTATTTTTGCGAGGGCAAAATCGCCCAACCTTATTTGTCACCACTTGTAACCTTTTTTTTTTTTTTAATCAGTGTACAAATAAATGTATATAGGGTAAACTTATTAAGTTGTTTTTATCCAGCTCACTGCGCCCTCTGTTTAATTTTTAATTATGAATAGCGGGATTGTTGTGTGAGAAGCAGGTCCCTAGACCAACTAGGCGACTTCCAGTTTGTGTCGGTGTAAAAACTGGTGGCGTCCAATAGAACCTACCCAGCCTAACTGAGCTGAGGGCTAATTTGCAACGCGCTCTACTACACCTGCTTCCCTCAGAACACCCTGTTGTTCCTGTGTTTTTCTCTAGAGTAGCTTTAAGAGTGATTTTAATGTTTTCAAGTTAAGCGGTAAGTACTTGGTCAATGATACTCATCATAGTATCTTTGACGGTTTTTAATCAAACACTTTTTATTGAAGAAAGTGCGGCGCAAACACGAATAACAAAAACATTCAATATTTAAAATTTCAAAAATTATAGTATAAAAAACAGTTTTGGCCATATTAAAAAAAAATCGTCGTATAGTTTCATTTGTGTTACTGCGGTTTCTCCAAAATTTATGGCGATGTTTTGGTACGAAAGCATATTTTCACCCATGCTTGTATATAGTTTATGGTTTGATTTGTTTCTTGGATCCTTTTTATATATTTTTTTATTTGAGGGTTATTGGGTTTTTTGGATCCCGGGGAAAAATTATACAGTTTTGTGGGTTGTTATTCACATTTATTCACATTTAACGTTTCGGTCCTTTTTTGACCTTCATCAGAAATTTCTTAAAAGCTAAAAACCGCCTTAGCTTTTAAGAAATTTCTGATGAAGGTCAAAAAAGGACCGAAACGTTAAATGTGAATAAATGTGAATAACAACCCACAAAACTGTATAATTTTTCCCCGGGATCCAAAAAACCCAATAACCCTCAAATAAAAAAATATATAAAAAGGATCCAAGAAACAAATCAAACCATAAACTATATACAAGCATGGGTGAAAATATCCTTTCGTACCAAAACATCGCCGTAAATTTTGGAGAAACCGCAGTAACACAAATGAAACTATACGTCAAAATATGCTTACAGCAATGTAAACAAAAGAACAGACGAATTTTTCTTCTGCGCTGCAAAAATGATAATATAACCCCTACATTTCTAAAATTAAGGACTAAACATATTGTTTTTAATTGTGACGACCTCGAGCGAAGGTTTAGTGAGTGCATTATGGAGAATTTTACACGAAAATCTTTAAACCTCTTAATTACTGATACAACAAAACGCTGTATAATTTACACACTAAAATTTTAAATTCCAGTAACTACCTTCAAACCTTATTACCACAACACATTTTTGATATGTTTATAGATCGAGAAACAAAAAAAATAAATGCAATCTTTGAAAAAATTAAACAAAAAAATATCAGTAAACTTGATCGCTTTCAAAATAAAATTGCTCCCAAAGATACATCCCATTGGATCGAAAATCTTACAGATATTAACATTCCGGACTACGCTAATGAAATCCTAAGTCTGGGACCTAATTTTGCCACTCCCTTAGAAAGTTCAGATGAGACACCTATTCCAGACATAATTACTAATATCGAGACGGCAATCATGAATCTCAACACAAGTAATAAAGACGATTTAAGATCTAAATGTTGCAACATAATCACAAACCACAAGAACAATTTCAATAACACAAAACGCAATAAAAAACAACAACAAACTCTTTCGAGTAAAATTAATAAAACCAGATCCTTTATTAAACAAAATAAAAACTTGAAAATTTTGAGACCTGATAAGTCTAATAAAACTGTCATCATGTACGATAAAGATTACGACAAAAAGATGAATGACCTATTACAAGACAACAACACATACAAAGAACTAAAGAGTGACCCTACCAATATATACCAAAAGAACAACAATAACCTAGTTACTCGGTGGAAAAATAAAATGTACATATCGCCTAACACAGCCAAACAGCTAACAATTCAAAATGCACAACCACCCAGAGTTTACGGCTTACCGAAATTGCACAAAGAAAATATACCTCTCAGACCCATTGTATCATGTATTCAGTCACCTTTCGAGAACATAATAAAATAACCCAATAATGCCAATAATTAACAATTAAAATTCTGAAGGAAAAAGGTTAATCAACAATATAAAAAGAAAATCTATAAAATTAAAAAAATAATACAACAAAAAACAAATTCCATACCTAATCTCTTTGTCGTTTCGTGATCTCAGTTCTTCAATGAACCCACATGGTGTTCGACGTGCTATTTTAAATAGATATTTTAATAAATTAAATGATTTTAACCGTGATTATGTCTGTGTCTCTAGTCCTTTGTAAGCATAATTTGTGAACATAATTAGTATGCTCTACCAGTGCACCGCTGAATTTTCGTTCGAAGGTAAGATATTTTTAATTTTTAATTGTAACTGATTTACTAATAAGGCGGTTTTTAGCTTTTAAGAAATTTCTGATGAAGGTCAAAAAAGGACCGAAACGTTAAATGTGAGTAAATGTGAATAACAACCCACAAAACTGTATAATTTTTCCCCGGGATCCAAAAAACCCAATAACCCTCAAATAAAAAAAAATATATATATATATATATATATATATATATATATATATATATATATATATATATATATATATATATATATATATATATATATTTAAATTGAATAATTTATATAACAAAATAATATAATACTGAATATAAGATTTACCCCCAACAAGCACGTCTTCGGGGGTTTTAACAAGTTTATTTATAATATACATATGTGAAATCATGTTTAATTTGTAATTAATTTAAATAAACTTTATTATTATTATTATTATTATTGTTATTATTATTTGTTGCTAAGTCTAACGGGTTTCATCATCGAAGGTATCTAGGTAACATCGCAGGTCGCGGTCCAGTCGGCGATGCCTTACTTTTAAAATCATTTATTTCAACAAAATATTCACAAAACAATTGGTCTACTATTTAAGTCCAAGAAAGGTAAGAAAACGTTCGTTCGTTTTCAGTGGCCAAACGTGGCCTTGACACGGTTCTTTATTTTTTTATTCATGTGTCAGATTACGGATGATACTTATCTGCAATTTTTGGAAAGGCGAATATTTTTGTGAATTGTTAAATTGTTATTGAAAAGTGAATTTTTATTTGTGACTAATCGGACTAAATTGTGGAAATTTAGTTTGTTTTTAGTGTCAATTATACAGACAGTTATTTGTTTAAATAGGACAATATTCATTTGAAGCGGTAAGTAAAAAATGTTATCAGATTATTAGGTGATGTTTACTTACTCCACACTTTTAGAAAGATATTTTTTCTTTTTCCGAAGTAATAAAACATCTGCAATGAAAAAGTTCGTAAAGGCACCCGAAAGTTTGGGAAAAAACTTCTCTAATTATTGTTGCTTTTTAACCCGAAAAATTTTAACATTTCTGTAATGTTGTTTACGATAACCAGAAGCTTTTAAATTGTAATAATAAAATTACTGTTATAGAAAATGAGAAGAAATGACTTAAAAATTATTTTAAAATATACAGGGTAGCTCCACTGCTGCAAGTAGTTACAGCATAAAAATAGTGTGCAAAAAGTTGCAATATGTGAGGAACTTTTTTTATTATGTTGTTGAATGTTATCCAAGTAACAAGCAAAAATAATACTTTTGTAGCCTCCATATATTTTTGATAGCACATAAAACTGACATCATCATATATAGGTATGTATACTGGGGTTGCAAAAGTGTTATTTTTTCTTGTTGCCTGACATTGCCTATTGCATTGCTAATAAAATGAAGAAACATTAAAATATCCACAGTTGCAATATTTAACAGATTGTTTCATATAAAAATGAATCTAGAATAGTGACATTCATATGATAAGAAAGTTCTGTTAAAAATTATTCTTCACCACATATTTAAAAATAAAATAAATTCACCAGAAGCTCAAACCCTAGGTGTGCCCACTCCTTTCTTTTTCAGATTTGTAGTAAACACCTCAAAATGCATGAGTCCTCAAAAAAATCAATTTGTAATAAACACCTCAAAATGCATGAGTCCTCAAAAAAATCATAATTTTTGGCGTGGCGGGGCAAGGTATAACGGGGATTATCCGACCGTCACCACAGGACTTTCAAAATTCAGAGGTCCTGTTCAGTAACTTTTTCATATCCTGTTAGTCATGTTCATGTTTGTCCAGTCATGTGAAGGTTTTATCTTATCAGGTGATACAGTTAGGACATCTTGAAGTCTTATATAGGTCCTATTGACTCCTCTATAGTCCTATAAGTCCAGTCCTGTCTGGCCCTATATAGGTCCTGTACAGTTCTATTGACTCCTGTATGGTTCTATAAAGGTCCCGTTGAGTCCTGTTGAGCCCTTAGTCCTGTAAGGATCTAGAAAAATTCTGTCTAGGGCCACAAAAATGAAAGTTTTAAAATGTCGCATTCAAATTTTATATCTGGGTTGATTTTTCAATTATATTATTTTTGTAGTAAAATTTTTAAATATTTTGAAAAATATATTGACATTTGAAACATTTATTACCCTTTGGCAGCTTGCAGTATTCTAATGGCGCATCTTAGACAAAAACTGCTGACATGTCCCTACCTTAGTATTCAGTGTAGGACTGCGCCACCGGTCCAGAGACCGGTGGGCCCTCCTTAGAGGTGCCCCCCATCCAGAATTCACACTCTGTATTTCTACCTAGAAGATCGTCTTTAAATATAGAAAAAATAAGCAAGGATTTTCCAAAAGCCATGAGAATATCTTATTGCTTGTTCCGTTTTAAGCTATATAGTCAACTAATAGAATTTTTTTCCAAAATATTAATAATTATCAATTTTTTTGAAATAGGAGTTAGATATTTAATAATCTACGGACAGAAAAGTATCACATCTAGGATTCGAGAATAACCACTTGAATAGTGTTTGTGGAATTTAGACATAATTTTTTTTATACAGATCTTCCTTCTAAACTTTATCACACTAAAAGAGCCACCCTACGCTCGTACTCACCTATTCAATATTGCACGTTTACCTTTTGCAACTTGTACTTTGCGGATATTGGTTATATTTTTATTTCTCATGAAAAAAATAAATTAACCTTATTAGGAACCACGTGCGCTAGATATATTTTGTGCGTAACTACTTATTAGATGTTGCTTTATTAAAAAGGAAATGAGACACTGTTGTGTATAACAGCAAAAAAATTGTCAGCAAATGTAGTTTTTTATTCAATTTTTTTCAGAGATGTCTGGCAATAAATGTTCGTATTCTCTCTGTGGAAAATCAAGTCGAGATAATCCTGGGCTTAGAAAATTTTCATTTCCTGTTGGTGACCCACAACGAAGTCGAACATGGATAAGAAATTCAGGTATAAAAAAGTTACTTTTCTTTAAAACCCTCCTAGGGGCAAACTTCAAATACATTATTTAGTATACTGTGTGATATAAAACGCGTTTACCATGTAAAACTTCATACATTTGTAGACATCTACTTATAGAAAATTATTATTTAATGTTTTAGAGGTTTTTTAATTTTTACGTTACCTTGATGCTCATCTTAGTATAAAAGTTGTTTTTTAGGAATGCTCAACTTAAATTTTTAAGCAGCTTTCATTTTCTTAAGTTTTTTGAGAAAAATTAGAAATTTCTTTAAAACATGTATCTAAAATGCTCTAAACAAGAAATGTCACATAATTAAAGTGTCAGATATTGGTGATTGGGTGAACCATTTTCTTAAGTTTTTTGAGAAAAATTAGAAATTTCTTTAAAACATGTATCTAAAATGCTAGAAATGTCACAGAATTAAAGTGTCAGATATTGGTGATTGGGTGAACCATAAGTGAGGTACTAAACTGAGAATATTGTCTGTATAAACCATTTTTCCCCAAGATGCACAATTAGCACAGTACAGCGTGTCAAAAGTGTGAGAACGTATTTTTCAGAGGACAATATTTCGAAAACGATCCAATTTCAACATACAGGGTGTCCTAGAATGGACCACTTTTTAGCTTTTGTAATTACTCAGATATTGCTTGTTAAGAAAATTCTCAGTCAACCTGTATAACTGTGTCTAAAAATTATTTCTGTTGTTAGACAGAGTTTTATATCATTTATGAATACTTAGGCCTAACTAGCTAATATTTTAAGTTTTATAATTTTAAGCTTACCTATTTTTAGATGTGTTATTCAGTTTCTTTTTAATTTGACATATTCATCTACCTATGTGTATTGTTTAATTAACCTGAGGATGGCTTAACTTCTTCTAATTTTTAAGTTTTGCGATGTTACTACTTAAAAGTTTTCTTAACAATAAATAATAAATAATGAGTAATAAGTAGGGCTTGCAATTCCGGACGTATATTTGGATCCCGGGATTTTCGGAACCGAAGAAACAAAATCCCGGGATTCCGGGATTGATCCCGAAAAATTGTAACAATAAAGGTAAATTATTTTTATTTTTAATGCAGGGTGTTAATAAAAATGGGACCAAACGTCAGGATATTATTCCTTACTCAATTTTAAAACAGAAAGTTCATATAAACGACTTTCTTTTAAATTATTTGTAAGCGCTACTATTATTCTTAATAACGATAAATGTTTTTCTAATTTTTCTGTAGATATAAACAGAATTTGGCTACCAATACTTAGACAGGAAGTTAGTAAAAATAATTTTATTATTGAATAGATAGGTATTTATATATCTTTTGTCCTACGGTACATAGTCATGTTTCCTGCATTGCCTGAAGGCTTGTCATTTTGACTAATGTCAAAACTCATGCTGACAGAAAAGCACGAAACCATTATCAGAGAAATATTTTCGAAAAAATCAGAAGAATTCTATCAAAAAACTCTTGTATCCTTTTTTAATTATTTTTTATAATTACTTAGTTCATTTTTAATTTAGTTAGTTTGAATTTATTAGATTCTTTGATAACGAGACTAGATATTAGGTCTCGAAACGCCAGAAAAATTATTTTATTCAGATTAGGTTTTAGACCGAATATATACTACACTAGAGATAGATTAGGGTCAGGCATACTTTTTATAATTAAAAGTCACTGACAGTGTACAGAACATTTCTTTTTTCAGGATTTGTTTTTTGTTTAAACGCAGTGACTTTTATTATTTTTAAAAATATTAATTTTCCTTAACAGTAGAGTGGCGTAACACCCAAACAATAAATCTTTTAGACTTTCTTTTTAATAAACGTGGTGTTGAACTTTTTTTTAAACGGTTTTCCTAAATATCTAGAAGACGTAAATTATTATCACGTTAAAACTAGCAACAATTTTTAATTCATAAAGGAGTCTTTTAAGCAAAAAACTCTTTCCCATTTTACCCCTGGGGTGCACAGGGGTAACGCTCGAGGTTGAATTAAAAAAAAATATATATAAGTACGCCACTTTTTCAATCTGATAGGATTTATGATTTAGAAAATAAAACTACACAAAAATCATCTCTTCAATTTTTTCGCTGGGATTAGCCGTTTTCGATAAAAACGAAAAAATGTGTAAAGTTATGCATAACATTATTAATTCATTAGTGTAACTTGTTGAAAATTGACAAAAAAAGTAAGGGAGCCATGGAAACACAAACACTTCTTTAAACAAATTTGACAACTAGCAAGACTCCTCTTTATGCATTAACAATTGTCACCATGTTTCAACTTGATACTAATTTGCGCCTTCTAGTTAGTTAGGAAAAACATAAAAAAAAATTCAGCACCCTGTGTATTAAAAACAAAGTCGTTTAGGACGTATGCTTATATAAATTTTTGTCTTAAAATTTAGTAAGGAATAATACCCTGAAGTTTGGCCACATATTTTATTAACACCCTGTATAGTAATTTTAAAATAAAAACAAAACAAAGTGTACGCGGAAGACATATAAAAGTATAAGAATTAAACATAATTGAAATTCGTTTACATAAGTACTTAAATGAATCTTCCAGGGTTGCCATATCACGCGTTAAACATTATTCTTAGGAAAAATACTGCTATAATGCTTGAAGCGTTAAGTTACTTACTTTTTTTTAACATATTTTATAATTTATTTATTCCGGGATTTAAGTGCCCAATCCCGGGAATTTTTCGGGACTGAATTTTTAACGGGATTCCGTGATTGCAAACCCTAGTAATAAGTAAATCAATAAATTAATAAATTCAGAAAAGTGAAATATTACGCGTTCTACTACTTAAAAAAATATACTTTTATGTTGTTACACTTTTTAAATACACTGTGCTTATATTCCAGAATCAATTGTGAATGGGCTTATCCAGCATTTTTTTTTTATTTCATATTATAAAAGTGCTCCATTTGAAAAGCTTATTACCAAAAGATTATATTTTTTTCTGATCGGATTCACCCTTAAAGTAGCGATCAAACATCACTCATTACGAAACGGAACGATGGCGTCTGGTGACGTAGTCCCACGATGAACGATAAGCGTTGGCACCGCAACTAACTTTGTCAAAATGACACTTGTCAGAAACCTTATCCCCATTAGAGGATCATGGCGGTGTTGCATTGGATCCATCACGGTGCCCGTTACATTCAGTTGTTTTTCGTGGGATGACGTCAAACTGGAAACTGAACGTTTTCAATTTTGTCGAATTTTAAACCTTAATATTTTATTTTTTAAATAAAACTCTTTTGCTTTTTAATGTTTCAAGTGTATTAGAGTATGAGACTCTACATATGTTTCGCCTTATTAGGGCTTTTTCAAGAGTACTGATGTAGTAATACTAAAGTTAGGAAGGATCGTTTACAAATATATATACCTGATTTTATTACCTAATTGCTTTAAGATTCTTATTTTGGTAAATCTTCGGGAAGTCCAAGTCATAATAAACTCTAATAATAATAACTCTAATAAACTTAAACATTAAAAAGCAAAAGAGTTTTATTTACAAAATATTTAAAAAATGTTTCATAAAGAACCTACTGCAGAATCAACCCAGTTTACTTAATATTTTAGTTATTATCCGTCCAATCGACGTAATTTTTCTGTGTGTTTCGATTGACTTATTGTGCAATAATATAAACATATTTATTGAAATCGCGAAATGACTAAACAAGCCCATTGTGTGTTTATGTCTCTTCATCTTCTGCAATGATTTAAACATTATCATCTTAGTAACCATAGCAATTTTCTATTTCATCTCACTATGAGGCCACACTGTATATATTTATTGACGGTTTCTTCATATATTTTTTTTATTTCAGGAAACTTAGGACTACTAGAACTCAGTCCGACCTCTCTGAAAAAAAAGTTTCTCTGTCAATTCCATTTTAAACTTCAAGATTTTCTGAAAAAGAATATCACTAGAACAGCAGTACCCCTTCAGTATTCTACCTATAAAGAACCACAACAACGACAGATAAATCCAAAGGTGTATCCAAGTTCATCAGCGACATTGGAAATTTATGATAACCCAATTCCATCTACCAGTAGTGGCAATGAAGGAAAAATCAACAAATTTGGCGAATTACATATTATTTCCCCAGTGAAAGAAAGGAAAAAAAGAGAGATTTCACCTACTAGTACTCTTTCTGCAGATAGCGACTGGGGTGAAGATGTTTTTCCTGTGGAAGAAGAACGTACAGGTTTTGACTGGTGAAGACACTCCTAAAAAAGGAAGCTTAGAACAAAATTATTAGCTTTGAGAAAAAAGTTAGGCAGTAAAACAGCATTGTTATCACAGGCTAAAAAGAAGAAAAAAGAAACACAAAACCAAACAATCAATTTAGGAATATCTCCAAGAGATTTAAATTTGTTATCTCCATTTTCTAAGGTATTAGTTCGACTACAGTTATACCATAAATCGAGAATGCCATTTTCAGAAACGGAGAAAAAGCTCGCAGTTACTTTATTCTATAAGTCGCCAGGTTTTTATAGATTTTTAAGAAGAAATAGGGTATTATTACCGTGTGAGTCTTCTGTAAAATCATTGATCACAGATTTTAATGCTAAACCTGGCTTCGATAGACTACTTTTCAATAAAATTCGGCAAAAAGCCTCTACTATGACAGAGTTAGAAAGAAAATGTATTTTAATGTTTGATGAAATGCACATGAAACAGTTTTTGGACTACTCTAGAAAACTCGATATTATTGAAGGTTTTGAAGACCTTGGTGAGTTCGGGAGAAAACCAGTCTTGGCAAAAAAGGTCTTAGTTTTGATGGCCAGAGGTCTGTATTCCCAGTGGAAGCTTCCAGTAGCTTACTTTTTTTCCGAAAATGGCGTTATTGCAGAAAAACTAAAATAAATTGTCACAGCAGGTCTTATGAGAATTGAACATACATTGTTGAGACCAATCGCTACAGTATGTGATCAGTCAACAACTAACCAGAAACTATATAGGTTATTAAATGTGTCTATTTCCAATCCATTTTTCGTTGTGGGATATAAGAAGTATTATGCCCTGTTTGATGTTCCTCATTTAATTAAATCTTTGAGAAATAACCTTCTCAATGGAAATTTTATTTATGGCAATAAAATTGCCTCACTTGAAGCTATTAAAAAACTTGTGGAATTAGACAGAAGAACTACTACAGGAAAAGCTCTAATTAAAATTACTGATAAGCGTTTACGTCCGAATACATTTCAAAAAATGAATGTTAAGTTGGCGACACAACTTTTTAGTAATAGTGTAGCTGCATCTTTAAAAACTGCTGTTCGAACTAAAGAGCTGCATCCATCAGCTCTTGAAACGGCAGATTTTGTAGAGCAGATTGACAAGCTATTTGACGCATTAAATAGTCACAAACTATATACAGCAAAGGCTTGTAACTCAGCATTAAGTAATGCTAATACCCATGCTCAAGATGCACTTAAAAAAGGATATAAACTTTTCACATTGCTTGTAAAACAAGATCAAAAGTCAGGTGTTCTCAGCCGACCCCCCTGCTTTAATGGAATGTTGCAGACTCTTAATGGTGTAAACTCAATTTTTAGGGATACCCTAAATCATGGGTATTCATTTTTATTTACGCGACGATTAAACCAAGATCCTTTGGAAAACCAGTTTTCACGTTACCGACAAAGTGGCGGTTACAACAGAAATCCGACAGCACGAACTTTTAACGCTGCATTTAAAATGAGCGTTACAATTAACTTAATTAAACCTCCTCATTGCAATAAGGAATATGCACATTTTTTTATTGCATAAATCATTTAAGGAAGTCATTACAACCCCAAAAATGCTATTTTGAAGAAAATTACTGGGATAATTTAGCTAAAAAAAATTTTTACTTTTCGGAATAATTTATTACAGTTTCAAAAGCAGCCATTTGCTCACTCAAAAAAGTTACGTCACGCAGTGTTATGGGCAATCTACACTGAACGTGTTGGCGACTCAAATTAAGGTGACTTAAAAGGGGATACGGCAACACCGCCATAGTCGATACCTTCTACGCCCCTACCGGTCACTTCTGTAACTGTAGTTAACGTTTTGTCATTATTTATTTAAAAAAATTTTAGACAGTTGAATTAAATAATAATTTTATTATTAGTTTAGACAATAATATTGTAGCTAAATAATTGGCTTTGGCAATAGTTTGGTATGAATCTGGACTATTACAACATTTTTAAAGTGAAGTTTTATAACCTGATTACCAGGATTACCTGAAGGACTGTCTTTATTCATCCAAGGTTATGTTATGGTTATGAGAAAGGTTATGAGTATGAGCATAATAAGATTGTCATTTGGATATACTTAATAACTATAATAAGATTTAAATAAAACCTAAGAAAGTGCGAAATAAAGGGTTTAAATAAATTTTAAGAGTTTTGCCTGATGTATTTTATGTAGCAAGTGTACCTAAAATCACCATCATGTATTTCATCAAAAAATCTATACGGTTGTAAAAAAAGCTTAAGCATCCATTGAAACATTTATGTGAATTTACTGGTTTATGGTTTAGGAATTTGTTTGTTCACCATCATATATCTATATAGTACATATAAACGCATGGATTGTGGACAAACCAATTTCTAAGCCATAAACCACTAAACCCTCAAAAGTCAAAATGTCTCAATAGATGCCCGCTTTTTGGTCCATTTTTGTTACACGCCAGTGTTCGTCTATGTATTATTTAGTCTATGATACTATTGTGTTGTGTAAAGTGTGCATATAATTAAAATATATGTTTATAGAATAGTTAGTAATTACTTACCAATTTCTTCTATTCACATAGTGATACATTGCATGTCTGCGTTACATTTTTAAAAACTAAATACCACTTTCCACAAACGATTCCACAAAAATAAACAAGGTTAGGGGTTAGGTAGGCAACTAGGCAAACGATGATGACTAAAGCTTTCCAAACGGGGGTAAATCCAGAGACGGTTCTAACCTATTGCGAAATAAAATCAGGATTCGATGTGCAAATAAAATACAAATATTTATATTTGCCCACATTGTGTTATTTAAAAGTGCGAGATAAGAAAATACCATACAGGGTGTCTGAAAAGTCTTAGCATGGGCAAATATCTTTACTATTAATAAAGATAGAGACACCAAATTTTAGTTGTATCTTATTGGTTAATAAATCTACTTTTTTATGCAATTTGAATTTTTCAACCCCCTTGGGGGGTTACGCTAGGGAGTTGAGATCAAAAATTTTGAATGCAAACCTATGCCGGGTGGCCTCTTCTTTTAAAAGTCATTAAACCGCAACATTTTACCGCAACTCCCGTATTTTAATGCATTTTTACATGGCAAGCCTATAAAAATTATAAATCGTAAATCGTATAATCAGTCGACCATTAGTCGACCTCTTGTGCCATACAGTACCTACCAGTCTGCGCTGCTATTTTTTGTTTTATGGGGCACTTTTTTTCTAACTTTTTTCCAACTTTACTTCTTCATTTGTCGTTTTTATATTTTGTTTTTTGACATCTGCGCAGTAGACCCAAATGCGTACCACCCAATCAAACTAAGAGGGCTAGACATGCGCACGAAATTTCAGGAGATGTACTTTGGTGTCTACATTGAAACCTACCCACTTTCAAGAATATATCTCCAATAGTAAAACTACAACTACGTATTTAACATATTTGTATGATTTTATGACGTCTTACTTTTTTGAACATAACTATGTGACATTGTGACCAACCGTGCCAGCCTTACTAATCAGTTATATTACGCACTGACATATTTCCGGCATGGCCGCTTCTTCTTATTTATTCAAGCATTAGCCTTACCATAGTTATTGAGACTTTTGCGTCCTGTGAGAAATTCAAAATATTGTATGTCTCACGGAACCCTCTATGCGCGAGTCGAACTTGCACTCAACCGTTTTTTTTTATTTCATACAATCACGGCAACGCTCATCAATTAAATTATTTCTGTCAAATACCGTATGTACTTATTTTCGGCATCGACGCCTCTGGTAACAGACCAACAGTGACTGCCTTACTAATTACGTTAAAAGTTGTTTAGACTGGCCACCATGAATTTCTTGGCAGTAATAAAGTCCGTTTTGGAACTCTGCCAAGAAGTGACATCTGAGAAAAGATCTTTAAAATGAGGTACCACACGGCATAGGGTTGCATTTAAAATTTTTGACCTCAACTCCCTAGCGTAATCCCCCAACGGGATGGTAAAAGTCAAATTACATAAAAAAGTAGATTTATTAACCAATAAGATAAAACTAAAATTTGGTGTCTCTATCTTAATTAATAGTAAAGATATTTGCCCATGCTAAGACTTTTCAGACACCCTGTATGGGATTTTCGTATTTCGCACTTTCAAATAACACAATGTGGGTAAATAAATATTTGTATTTTATTTTCACATCGAATCCTAATTTTATTTCCAACTAGGTTAGAGCCGTCTCTGGATTTACCTCCGTTTGCAAAGTTTTAATGATGACAGGGTCGGTTCGGTTTTTCACGTGTCATTTTTTAGCCACTGGCGTGTTCGATTGACAAAATCGGATTGATCCGGATCAGTTGACGAACTTTAAGGGAATGGCAGTGCAAAGAGATAAAATAGCATTGAAGTGACGTAAAGTGATCCTGATTGATCCAATTATTGTCAATCGAACACGCAGGTGTTTGCAGCGGTGGCAACGTTGCTTCTTCAGTGTGACGGTCGCTTTATCTGGTGTGGTTGGGTTTGATAAGTTTGATTTTGTTGTTTGTCTTCGATTATATCGTATTTTGTTAATAATCCTTTTTATTAAACAGTAGAAAATGTTAAAAAACTAACCTACAGATATTATATTATGCCAGTGTAAAAGAATTCTCCAGCTAATGACTTGGAAAACTTCATTTTCTCGTGTCCAAAAGAGCCGGTGCTGGAAGAAAGTATACGTACTGCAAAATTAATCAAAAATTTTACATAAAGCGGTATCTATAAAGGTCAGTATCGCCAAATTCAAGTAAGCATATGTGACTGTAAATTTATTTTCATAGTATAATAAATAATAAGTATTGGTAACGAAATTCTGAAGGCAAAAAAGGAACCCTCTCTAAAGGGCATCAACATCCAGCAAATTATCCGATTTTCTTTGCACGCACTCCGTTTTGGTCATTTCTAAACAATTTTTTTAATCAAATAAAAGGTTTTCTATCAACTAAATGTGCTAATCTTGGGGAAACAATCAAGAAAATGAATTAATACTGAAATTTACATTACACTAGGCATTATAAAACGTTTACGTCATAAAAAAAGTGACGTCACAAACAAAAGAAGTGCGTTTTAAAAGTTCCGAAATTCGCGCGAAAATTTGCAGTTTTAAATCTTTTTTTTTGCTAATAAAACCCGAAATAAATGGAAAACAACAACCGCCATAATCATTTAATTTATATAGAGAATACAATAAAAAATATTTCGGGTTGATTTGAATTTCATGCATATTCCCTATTGTGAAGAAGATGAAGACCAAAATATATTTGAAAGGGATGAAACTTGTAATATTGAAGAATCAAGTTCTATCTCTTCTTCAGAGTCTTCACCAGATACTTCATTGTCTACATCTGATGGTAATAGTAATCCCAATGAAGGTTTTACTTTAGAAAAGTGTGCAACAGTTTACTTGGGGGGATACTTGTTAAAAAAACATTAGATAAATACGGATGTGATATTTGTAAAGAGTTCCTGCAGGATGAACTTAATGTTGAGGTAGATGAAACTGAATCTTTTACGTTTCTTAAAAATTACAGTATTGAAAAATCATTTTTAAAAGTACCATCACCTTAAAAGCATTTACAGAACTTAGTATGCGATATTTTGCCACATACTTCAAAAACATTGGACAAAACAGGGTTTTGGAAAATATATCAAAAAATTAATTATTAAAAAGTTGCAGACAATTTTACCAGATTGGTTTATACAAAATGAATGCAAAGAGCATAGAGAATTTATTTTGCAGTTGTTAACAAGAACTTTAATTTTTAAGGAATGTAAGAACTTTTCTTTAAATATTAAAACAGACGACAAAGTCAACCCTCAAAGAAGTCAAGTAAGCTATCAATTTTAAAACGTAACTAATCTTTGTCTAAGCTATGGTTACAAATTTCTGATAATTTACTTTCAGGTTTAGGTTCTTTTAGTAATAATTTAACAAAAATGAATAAGTATACCTTCTTCTTTCATTGGGAATTAAAGTTAGGTAGTTAGGTAGTAAATATCGTATATATATATATATATATATATATATATATATATATATATATATATATATATATATATATATATATATATATATATATATATATACAGTGACCGGCAAAAAGTTCGCAACATATGGGAAAAATTTTTATTAGGAGAGTATTGGAAAAACTTTTCCGGGGGATCGGTTCTGCATGTCCGATAACCTAAAAATCAATTTTGACATACGTCACGTGACCACTGGTATAGCGTCAAATTAAAAAAAAAATTGTTAATTTACAAAAAGTGAGGTTAGTTGACGAGATATCAAAAAAAGTTATTTGAAAAAATTACTTAGAATTAAATTCTAGGTCCTTGTGCAAAATTTTAAGATTTTATTTAAAAAAATTGGAAAACTCAATTTTTTTTAAATATTTTTTTATCGATTTACAAATTTCCAGTTTTTTTCGTTTAGATAGCTTGGCTAATGTAAAGCCCATGTATCTGGATGAAAATAAACGAATGTAGTAGTTTTTTCTACAATTGACAGGACAAAATTTAAAAAAACAGGGTTTCGCCAGACGCTAGCTGTTGCAATGATTTGTATCTAGCAGCAGTGTCAAAATTTTAGAGACATTTCAATGAGATTACATTGAGAAAACCTTAATCGTCTTAAATATATCTGAAGTTCGACTTTTTGTAAAGTTAAGGGGATTAAAATAAACTGCTGGCCAATTCAAGCGGGACAAACTAAATTTTTGATAAAATTTAGAGTGGAATATTTTCGAAACGAAAAAAGATTTTGATTTAACTTTTTCAGTATGTAATTGAATAGTTCTTCTAGTTTTTATACTTCAAGGCACTATTGCTAGCAGTCGCTGCAACTCTATTTTACAGGGTGTTAAGTGAAACCCTGACTTTTTTGGAAAAGTTTTCCAGTTCCGAGAATCTAGGAAGAATTTTTTTTGAATTTTCTTTTCATACTAAAATGATCCATGGTCAAATACAAAAAAACAATTTCTCCGAATTTTCTCTATTTTCATTTGTTTTCCGTATACAGGGGTTAGTCGAAATTATCGACTTCTTCTTACAAAGGAACCCCTAATTTGGCCGTTTATTCACAAAAAGCGAAAGACCAAGTAAATTTGTAGTTTGAAGTAGTCCAGCTAACAAAATTAATACAAATTTTTGTACAGGGTGTAGCAAGTTTGGATCACGGGCTAGTAAATTATTATTTTTTAATTTCTACTACTTTTTCCTAAGTTAACTATTAATTATCACGTGCTACGTTAAAGGGTTAAAATTTGTTAGGTCCGATAACAGTACTGGATAGAAAGATCCTTTTTGCCCAAACGGGTTTTTCATTTTTTGTCTAGTCCCATTTTTAGTGATTAAACGGCTCGCATTTTGAACCTAACTTTTTGCAATTGCATCCATGAACGATTGAAGTGAGAGTGCTTTTTTGGTGGTACATAATGAATGTTTTATCCAACCAAAAAACATGTAGTGGCCAAACAGCTAATGATGCTTATTCGAAGAATTTTTCAGCATTATACAGGGTTGCAAAAAATATACCACCTATACTTTATATGGAAGTCATGTGATTTTCAAATTAATTGAATATAGTCCCAATTTTCTTGGAACTTTTTGCCGAAACTGTTTTTGAATTTTTTTGTCTGGTCCCATTTTTAGTGATACAAATGGCTTGCGTTTAAAACTTAACTTTTTGCGATTGCATTCATGAACTATTGAAGTGGACATCGTTTATTGGTTTAACCAACCAATAAAAAAGTGTCGTGGCCATAGAGCTAAAGATGCTTATTCGCTGCTTTTGTCCGCGTTTGCCCAAAACATATCACCTACATTTTATATGAAAATCATGTGATTTTAGAGTCCTTTAGGTATTCATAAAGTTCCTTTTTGCTATATTAATAATTATTAAAGAAAATGTCCTACTTATTATTAATAAAATCTAGTAACGATACAGATAAAAAGAATAATATTCATTCGGAACTTTTTCACATTATACAGGATTGTGCAGAAGTTACTACTTATAATAGAAGCTACGTGTTTCTCGATATCTTTGGATTTTCGTAAACTTCGATTATTCATTATAAAAGAAAAATATTTTACCACTGCTCTAAAAAGTCAGTACATGGCATTGAGAAATTTTAATTAATAAGAAGTGTCTTAAATTAATAGTCACGGAGTACATTTTTCTCGTCAAAAATTGGAGATGGATAGTGAATTCAACTGAACAAGTTATAAAATTCTGTATAGCGTAGTTTTTAGAAGGTATAGAAATTTCAGAAGATTTAATTACTTTTGAAAGTACTCGAAAAGATACGTAATTTTCAAATTTAGTAGTTATTTTTCCCGGCATTACTTTAGGAGATCCAAAATGTAAATTTTGGTTGTTACTTTTATAGGTAAACAGAAAACGTTTTAAATTATAGAACATTTTTTTTACTTGAAGGTATTATAAAAACTTGCAACTAACGAAAACAAAACAAATCTTAATACCTAGTAGGACCTCCCCTTACATTTATTATCTCTTGGCATCTTCGAGGCATGCTTATTACCAAATTATTGACAAATTCTTGCTGAATATTTTCCCACTCCTGAACAATGGCGTCTGCAAGTTGTTCTAGAGTCTGAGGAGGATCTTCCCTAGAACTTACCAATAATTTCAATTTAGACCAGACGTGTTCGATAATATTCATGTCTGGTGATTTTGCAGGCCAGACCATCCTGGTAATATTATTAGCTTCCAAAAACTCTTGCACAATGCGTGCTCTATGAGGTCTGGCGTTATCGTCAATTAGCACAAAATCGTTCCCAAAATTGTTTGCAAATGGTAGAACGATATTGCTTAAAATTTCGTCCCTATATACCTGACCGTTAATGGGCTCCAATGTTAAAAAAAGTTCCGTTTTGCCATTAAACATTACACCACCCCAAACAGTAACGCCTCCACCACCAAAAGGTTCCTGAGGAGCCATATTCTCCTCCATATACCGTTCGCCACGTTCACGCCAAACTAATATTCTGCCGTCCGAGTGAATTAAATTAAATCTTGACTCGTCTACAAACATGCAGTTTTCCCAGTTATCTAATGGCCAATTGCGATGTTCATATGCCCACTGGAGACGTCTTCGCCTATGCTGTGGTAGAAGTCGCACACATTTAGCACGTCGCCGAGCTCTAAAATTAAAATTTTGGCTTAAAAATCTGTAGTATAGGTGTAGGGAATGAACCAATAAATAAGCCAACAGTAGCTTTTATTATACTAAAATGCAAAATTAGGTCAATTTTCATAACGTTAGTTCTAGGGAAGAACTAAGGAACATTACGCTGCAAGCACAAATAATGTGTTTAGGGTCGCCTATCAAAACTTTAATTTATGAACAACTTAGTTCAAGTTTACATTTATAATATCGGTGCGCAAAATCCAAGATTCACGCCTCAGCTGACGTCGATATTATAATAGCCGACTTACTAAAATGAAACACTAAAAATATTGGTACAAAAAATAAGATCTCATTTGAAGTAACTCACCTTAAGTTATTATTGTTTAAAGTTCTTCTAATGGTCCTATTGCTCACACGAATGTGTGTTCTTGCTCTGAACTCCTGGTTAATTTTCTCTGATGAAATTTTTCGCCTTCGACGAGCCTCTCTAACCAACCATCTTTCATCTGCAATGCCGACTTTCTTTTGGCGACCTCCCCCATAACGATAGTTTGCACTTCCCGTTTCGTGGAAGCGTTGACGCAGTCGAGATATTGTACTTCGCCCAACCCCGTACATATCCGCAATAATACTAATTTTTACCCCATCTTGTAGTAAACGCAAACAATTAGCTTGTTCTTTTGCACTTAATCGAGCCATTATAAAGGATAATAACGCACCAATTCAAAGAAGAATACTTTGTTGCCTTGGTAACTGTCAATAGCAAAGAAAATGTTTTATTTTTTGGCCTACTAGATCTTTTGACTAAGAAATAGAAACGCCGCTAAATTAACAGAAATCCACCTGCAAAGTATAGGTGGTATATTTTTTGCAACCCTGTATAATGCTGAAAAATTCTTCGAATAAGCATCATTAGCTGTTTGGCCACTACATGTTTTTTGGTTGGATAAAACATTCATTATGTACCACCAAAAAAGCACTCTCACTTCAATCGTTCATGGATGCAATTGCAAAAAGTTAGGTTCAAAATGCGAGCCGTTTAATCACTAAAAATGGGACTAGACAAAAAATGAAAAACCCGTTTGGGCAAAAAGGATCTTTCTATCCAGTACTGTTATCGGACCTAACAAATTTTAACCCTTTAACGTAGCACGTGATAATTAATAGTTAACTTAGGAAAAAGTAGTAGAAATTAAAAAATAATAATTTACTAGCCCGTGATCCAAACTTGCTACACCCTGTACAAAAATTTGTATTAATTTTGTTAGCTGGACTACTTCAAACTACAAATTTACTTGGTCTTTCGCTTTTTGTGAATAAACGGCCAAATTAGGGGTTCCTTTGTAAGAAGAAGTCGATAATTTCGACTAACCCCTGTATACGGAAAACAAATGAAAATAGAGAAAATCCGGAGAAATTGTTTTTTTGTATTTGACCATGGATCATTTTAGTATGAAAAGAAAATTCAAAAAAAATTCTTCCTAGATTCTCGGAACTGGAAAACTTTTCCAAAAAAGTCAGGGTTTCACTTAACACCCTGTAAAATAGAGTTGCAGCGACTGCTAGCAATAGTGCCTTGAAGTATAAAAACTAGAAGAACTATTCAATTACATACTGAAAAAGTTAAATCAAAATCTTTTTTCGTTTCGAAAATATTCCACTCTAAATTTTATCAAAAATTTAGTTTGTCCCGCTTGAATTGGCCAGCAGTTTAGATAATAAACAAAAAAGTACCTGTTTATTTAATCGAAATTTCATAAACGAAAACCAATGTAAGAAAAACTTAAAAGTAGTCAAATTCTGTACTAACAACATAAAAAATCATTGTTTTTCCTCGGGTGCACAAAATTTAAAACTCAGTATGACCACCATTTCTCTCCATACATACTATTGTTCTCGAGCGCAACTCTCGATTAACATTTCGGAGCATTTTACGATTTATTTGCAATACACAATTTCTAATGACATTCTCTAAATTTTGTATATTCCTAAAGGGTCGATGTTTGTACACAGAGTTCTTTAGGTATCCCCACATAAAGAAATCTAACGGAGTCAGATCTGGTGATCTCGCAGGCCACGGATTTTCAGAAAACCGTCCTATCCACTGGTTTCCAAATTCTTGATCCAGCCATCTCTTCACCTCATTTGTGGAATGAATGCTAGCTCCGTCTTGTTGAAAGTATAAATTTCTTCTTTCGGCTAATGACAAATTGTCTAAAAAGTCAGATATCTCAGTTTGTAGAAATTCTAAATATCGTTCTGAATTTAAATTGTCTCTAAAGAAAAACGGTCCCACTATTCTGAGGTTGAAAATTCCGCACCACACATTAACCTTAAAACTATATTGGTCTTTACTCTGAATTACAAAGTCTGGGTTTTCGGTGGCCCACCATCTACAGTTTTGTGAACTGACGGTTCCGTTAGAGGTAAATGTAGCTTCATCCGAGAAAAGAACGTTCTTTGGGAAATTAAAATCTTCCTCAATCATACCCTGGAACCAGGCACAAAAATCGAAGCGGGCGTCATAATCCCTATCTTTTAATACTTGTACAAATTTAGGTTTGTACGGATGAAATTTGTTTCTTTTTAATATCCTCCGCACAGATCTTTCGTGAATGTTAGTGATCTCCGATATTTGACTAACTGCTAATTGGGGTGTTTCTGTGATCGACAAACACACATCCAGAGAACCTTCGTCACCTGTTACCGGTTTTTCATGGGAAACTTTATACTGATTTTCTACCGATCCCGTTTCTTTAAATTTATTGACTAGACGAGATACTGTGGAATAATGGAGGGATTTATCGGGGTGCCTCTCATTAAAAATTGCTGCTGTTTCTCTATGGCTTTTGTAATTATCTCCAGAAATTAAAATAATTTCTATCTTTTCCTGAAGAAGTAGTGTGGGTGCCATTTTAAGGAATAAAATATTAATAAACTTATGTAAAATATCAAACTTAGTAAGATGCGAGACATAAACCAATGACATAGGTTGAAATCAAACAAATTATAATTTGTTTGACATTTTCTGTTGTTTTTAACCTACTAGATTATTTGGTTGTTTTAATTTCAGAGCCTGCTTTGGTAGTTTTAAGTACAACTAAATAGACCTGGTTGTTAAATTTATGTGCGAAAAATCTTAATAAAATCTTGATACAGTCATTTCATTAGATTCAAACCATTGCAACAGCGAGCGTCCGGCGAACACCTATTTTTTCGATTTTGTCCTGTCAATTGTAGAATTGTAGATCTGACTCCGTTAGATTTTTTTATGTGGGGATACCTAAAGAACCCTGTGTACAAACATCGACCCTTTAGGAATATACAAAATTTAGAGGATGTCATTATAAATTGTGTATTGCAAATAAATCGTAAAATGCTCCGAAATGTTAATCGAGAGTTGCGCTCGAGAACAACAGTATGTATGGAGAGAAATGGTGGTCATACTGAGTTTTAAATTTTGTGCACCCAAGGAAAAACAATGATTTTTTGTGTTGTTAGTACAGAATTTGACTACTTTTAAGTTTTTCTTACATTGGTTTTCGTTTATAAAATTTCGATTAAATGAACAGGTAATTTTTTGTTTATTATCTATTTTAATCCCCTTAACTTTACAAAAAGTCGAACTTCAGATATATTTAAGACGATTAAGGTTTTCTCAATGTAATCTCATTGAAATGTCTCTAAAATTTTGACACTGCTGCTAGATACAAATCATTGCAACAGCTAGCGTCCGGCGAAACCCTATTTTTTTAATTTTGTCCTGTCAATTGTAGAAAAAACTACTACATTCGTTTATTTTCATCCAGATACATGGGCTTTACATTAGGCAAGCTATCTAAACTGCAAAAACTGGAAATTTGTAAATCGTTAAAAAAATATTTAAAAAAAATTGAGTTTTCCAATTTTTTTAAATAAAATTTTAAAATTTTGCACAAGGACCTACAATTTAATTCTAAGCAATTTTTTCAAATAACTTTTTTTGATATCTCGTCAACTAACCTCACTTTTTGTAAATTAACAATTTTTTTTTAATTTGACGCTATACCAGTGGTCACGTGACGTATGTCAAAATCGATTTTTAGGTTATCGGACATGCAGAACCGATCCCCTGGGAAAGTTTTTCCGATACTCTCCTAATAAAAATTTTTCCCATATGTTGCGAACTTTTTGCCGGTCACTGTATATATATAATAATATATATATATATATATATATATATATATATATATATATATATATATATATATATATATATATATATATACAGGGTGTTAGTGAATAAGTGCGACAAACTTCAGGGGGTGATTCTATATGAAAAAATAATGATAGTTTGCTATATAACTTTTGTCCGCAAATGCTTTGATTTCCGAGATACAGGGTGTTAAAGTTTTTATTAAAAAGTGACGATTTATTTATTGCTCTGAAACCCATAGAGATACGCAAATGAAATTTGGTAGGTTTTAAGAGGTACCTAGTTATTGCGCATTTTCTGACATGCAATTAAGAATTTTATGTTTATCATTGGCGCACATAAGGGTAATAATCTCAATTTTTTTAAAGAAAAAATGGTACGCCACCGAGATATATCAAACTAAAAACAATTTTTGAATTTCTCATTCAATTTGTGACAAAAAATCTCTCTTGCCTTTGTTTCGTATTGGGCGCCGTTTTTATGCAAAAAAATAAAACATCTTAGCAGGTATTTTTAATTTCTTTAATACATTATTAAAAACTATCTAATACAATAACATTAAAGCAGAACAATAACAGAAAATAACACTAATAAATAAATAGGCGCAAAGCTACAACAAATGTTGAAAATGACCTCCCTCAGACGTGATACAAGATTCAACTCTTCGCCTCATTGATTGTTGTATTCGCGCAAATATTCCTGGTGTATTTCTTATTGTCTCTCAGCCGGCTATAATTCGATTCCTCAGGTCTTCAACATTTTCGACGGGAGTGGAATAAACTAACGATTTAAGAAATCCCCAAATGCAAAAATCTAGACAATTTAAGTCCGGCGATCGAGCAGGCCAATTTTCCGTACCTCCCCTACCTATCCAATGATTTGGATATACTGTATCTAAGTGATTACGTACATTAATGCTAAAATGGGCTGGTGCGCCATCATGCATGAACCAGAAGTGTTGTCTCAGCTGTAGAAGGATTTCTTCCAAAAGAGCAGGTAGCTCTTCCTGCAGGAAATTAAGGTAAGAGTCGCCTGTTAGTCGTTGTGGGAGGAAATATGGACCGACTAAATTATCGTCAATTACCCCAAGCCATACATTTACTGAAAACTGATACTGAAAATGAGCTTCACAGATTCCATGTGGATTTTCCTCAGCCCATAAGTGATTGTTATGGAAATTTTGTATACTCTGTCGTCCAAAATTAGCCTCGTCAGTAAACAAAACGCCATTTAAAAAATTAGGAATTTGAGCGATTTGATGAAGAATCCAATGGCAAAAAACTAGGCGCGGAAAAAAGTCTCTAGGTAGTAGAGCTTGCACACGTTGAATGTAAAACGGATACAATTGCAGTTCTTTAAGAATTTTAAATACAGTAAAGTTGCTTACATTCAATATGTTGGCAATTTTTCGAGTACTTGTTTCAGGTGACTCCGCAATTAACTCGAGAACTGCTTCCTCTAGTTGCACAGTTCGTACTTCTCGAGGGCGTCCGCAGTCAGCCGTTTGTTTCTTAAATGTACCATTTTCGCGCAAACGTTGGTGCAGACGAGCAAATATTGTGTGATGGGGCACTCTACGTCCTAGATACAACTCAGCATACAATCGTCGAGCTTGCCGACCATTTCCATTACTTCGACCATAGACAAAATGCATGTCTGACAATTCCGCATTTGTATAATTTTCCATTCTTTTCGATAAAAGAAAAATTAATTACTTATTAACATTAATGCTATACCAAACTAAAAGCTTAAAAATGAAGAAACTCTAATAATTTGACATTTCGTTGAAATATTCGTATTTAACAGAATGTTGACAGTAGCCTACTACTATCCATTTCTAAAGTTTTGACCCCTCAGTCTGAGGGTCAATAACAAAAAAACCACGGGGCAGAATAAACTGAAAAAATTACAGCTTGTTAGGACGTTATCCAAGAGTTTCTTCCAAAAAATGTATTATTGTAGTGTAAACGATATTGAAGTTATTCAAAATCAAGTAGAAAAAAACAACGATTTTACTGCGTTAATACTGATAAACGATTTTCTCATGTCTATATATTGGTTAATTTTTTCCCTATTTAAATGCAATTTTGAAGGTAGATAGAAAAATATCTATACTTTCGCAAGAGATTGGTAGTATGTGTCTAAAATTGTATTTTTTTATTTTTTAATGATGCTTTTGTATCAGCTGTACTGTGGACAATTTAAAACCTTAAAAAAAATCTTTACACTCGTAGACGTATTTATTATTATACAAATGTATTTTATTACACAAAATTAAAAAAAGCACCTTTAGTTCTTGTAAAAATTGTAATAAATATTAAAAGCGACATAAGAAAGAGATGCAAAATATTAAACGCCTTTACCGACATAAACACAGGACGGTTGCCTCGTCGTGAAGGTCAGGCTTATCTTTCTGTAGTCCGTAGGTCCATGTATTGTTATTTGTTTAGAATTTAATCTATTTGTTATGTCTTGAAAATATTTGTTAAATAATATTATTTAGTTGATTGTGGTTGTTTATATCTACTTATTGTTGAGTTAAATTTTGGTTCTAGTGGTAGATATTAATGTGAAATTATTATTGTTTTCACACGATTTTTAAGATTATCTTGTTCGAATTTATATAAATACCTGATGTAATCTGAACCAAAAATACGGTACCAAACTACAGTCTAATAAGTTAAAATGTCTCGTCAGTGCAACGAACAAATGAAAAATATTATATTAAAAGTCAGAGCGTACTTTGAACAAGAGAAAGACAACGGTTTGGAAAATATTTTGGTTGAGCAAGTGGTTAAAAGAACAGCGGATTGCCTGGGTATTAGTGAAAGCACCGTTAAACGTGTTACTGCGGAAGAAAAAAGTTCCGGTATTATTATACCATCAAAAGGGAGAAGTGGAAGGCCCCGACTGGAATGTGATGAGATTTTGCAGGGCGTCATAAGGAGAACAATATTAAATTTTTACCTGGAGCGCCGGTTTCCTTCTATAAAAGAAGTTTACCAGAAATTGAAAGAAGATGTCGATTATTTACCAGAATTTTCAGAAATGACTTTGTACCGATGGATTAAAGAACTTGGGTTTTCCTATAAAAAACTAATTAATAAACCAATTTTAATGGAACAAAACGCAATTGCTGCCAGAAGAGCGGAATTCTTATACGCCATAAAGAGATATCGTGAAGATTCTTGGCAAATATTTTATACAGATGAAACATGGTGCGGTGCAAATCATTCAAGGAAGTTTGGCTGGGTTGAAAGAGTTAATCCCACAAAACGGGATAATTTTGATGAATACAGAGGTGGTATACAGGAAATTAATGGCTTTAGAGGTGGAATAAAACGGCCATCAGGATCAGGACAACGGGTTATTATCTTACATATTGGTAGTAAAAATGGGTTTTTGGATGGCTGCCTGAAGTGTTTCGTTGGGAAAAAAAGTGCGGCGTCAGTGGATTACCATAACGAGATGAATAAACAACATTACGAAGAATGGTTTAGAACAGTGCTTTCCGTAATACCTGACAAATCAGTAATCGTAATTGACCAAGCACCGTATCACACAATGTTGGATCCTAATTTTCGAAATCCTACAACTGCCTGTACAAAACAAAAAATAATAGAATGGATGTCCCAGCGAAAAGCAACATTGCCCGATGGATTTACAACGTTTAATGAATTAACCAAACCAATGCTTTTAGACCTATGCAAGAACTATCACTTTCCAAAAACGTATCTTTTAGATACAATTGCAAAGGAGTTACATAATGATAATGTAAAGCTTCTATGGTTGCCAGTTGCACACTGTGAATTCAACGCAATTGAATTAATTTGGGCATATGTGAAAAATAAAGTGGCAAAATTGAATACTACGTTTAAAATCACAAATGTACTAAATTTGTGTCTTGAAACGATGCAGAACGTGCCAAATTCTGTTTGGGAAAATTGCGTTGGGCACGCTAATAAAATTGAGGAATCCTACAGAGAAAAAGACCACTTAGTTGATGTTGTTGTAGAACCATTAATTATAAATTTAGATGAAGATGATGAAGATGATGATCCAAATGAAGACTTTAGTAATGATGAAGAAGGAGAAAACGATCCATAAGTGTAGGTATTCTTCGGTAAAAAAGAGTGGTGTAATCCAAGCAGGTTATTTTTAGTTTTAGAATTAAATAAATTTTGCCAGGGCTTTGTACCTTAAAAGTTAAATCAGATGTGATTCTACGTAAACAGGCCACTTTCACATATTTCTTTTATTATTAAGCATAGGCAAATGCAGACAAACTTAACACAGCATTTGTTACAATTTTCCAAATATGCGAATCATAAAAATAAGGGAACATAAAAAATATTGTTTTTCTTTTAGGTGAATTATACATGAATAAATCTAATTGGCCTATTTACGTTACTCACTTTGAAGTAATATTTGTAAATTACTATTGTTCTACTACACACGGTTTGCCTATTGTATAGATCTTAATAAAACAATCGAACATCGTTAAATACAAATAAATGTAAATATTTACCAATGCATATACTTATTTTTTCTTAATTTTACCAGTTACCTAATTTATCATATAGAGCACAAAAATAAAAGCCTTCACTATATTGCATTACTTTAATGATTATTACCTTAACACCCATACTATTGCACCTTCGACGCCCCGCTCCATCCCGCAAGCTCAATGCTGCTATCCTTTACACAAATTAATTGTTTGTTTTTAGGTTTATGACAACTGCCAAAACAAAATTTTCGTTAAACGTAAAGGTACATCTCTTTATATGTAATACAAAAAAACAAAGATTTTTGCTGTAAGATTACTGGTAGTAATTACATAACCACCATCATTTTTTGAATATTACTACCAAACCTAAGACAAAAAAATAAAAATAATATTTTTTGGGAATAAAGTAAGGTTCACTTTATCGCCTGTACAAAATTAGTTAGGCCTGGGAGTACCAGTAAGGCACAATAAATTTTTAAAATTGAGTAATTGATGAAATAGGGAAAAAATGGTGACAATTTTATAATTACCTTCCCATTAGAAAAGCACCAAGGCATCTACGGTTACAAAGTTTTACATGTGTAATAGAGACAAGTAACTTTACCGAAATATGTGAAAATTATATTTTTTAAAATTGTACTTTTTACTTTACAAGCTTCCAAACTGAGGGGTCAAAACTTTAGAAATGGATAGTAGATGATGTATTAAAGAAATGAAAAATACGTGTTAAGATGTTTTATTTTTTTGCATAAAAACGGCGTCCAATACGAAAAAAAGGAAAGAGAGATTTTTTGTCACAAATTGAATGAGAAATTCAAAAATTGTTTTTAGTTTGATATATCTCAGTGGCGTACCATTTTTTTCTTTAAAAAAATTGAGATTATTACCCTTATGCGCGCCAATGATAAACATAAAATTCTTAATTGCATGTCAGAAAATGCGCAATAACTACCTCTTAAAACTTACCAAATTTCATTTGCATATCTCGATGGGTTTCAGAGCAATAAATAAATCGTCACTTTTTAATAAAAACTTTAACACCCTGTATCTCGGAAATCAAAGCATTTGCGGACAAAAGTTATATAGCAAACTATCATTATTTTTTCATATAGAATCACCCCCTGAAGTTTGTCGCACTTATTCACTAACACCCTGTATACAGGGTGATTCAAAAGTACTTTGACAAACTTCAGAAGGTAATTGCTGACATTATTTTAAAGCGAAAAGTTCATATAAACAATGGTCCTTAGCGGCTTCGTTACGGAGATACAGGGTGTTGAAAAATTAGATGCCTCCATCTTGGCTGAGGGTGGACATTTCCAACAATTTATTTAATGCAATTTTATAACTGTTACTTATTTATTTAAATAAATTAGTTGTTATTTTAATAATGTCTGAATGTTTGATCAATTTAAAATAAATTTTGTTGATCAATTTAAAATAAATTTTTTAATACCTTTGTATAGCCGAATAAAATAATGATTTACCTTTAAACCGTTCCCCGTATGAAAAAAACGCAAGAGACTTTTTTTGTTGCAAATAAAGCAAGGACTCACCAAATGGTAGTTAAAATAAAATAAGTCAGTGGCGTAGCATAGTTTTCACAAAAAATGTTATATGAAAGTTTCGTACGGACGCCACTGGTTAAATTTAAGAACGCGATATACTTTTAAAATGAGTGTCCTTAGGTGCTTATCTCATCCACCGAATTTCATAACACAAGCTCCAAACGTTTAGAAGCTACTTAAAAATTCTTATTTTTTTTAATTTTTCAACACCCTGTATATCCGTAACGAAGCCGCCAAGGACCATTGTTTGTATGAACTTTTCGCCTTACAATAATGCCAGCAATCACCTCCTGAAGTTTGTCAAAGTACTTTTGAATCACCCTGTATACATATATATTTAGGGTGGTCCTTATATCATGGTAAATATTTTTTTTGTAAAATATGGATGTCTTACCATTTAAACTGGTTCTTTGGGTTGTTAAAAGTAGATTTAAAAAAATCCGAGGTTAAAAAGATAAGTTTTAGGGGTAGCTCAAAGGGGCTTAAGATATAAATGAGAATGAAAAATTTTCAAAAATTCAATTTTATTTGTTTCAAATAAAAAATCATTTTTCGTGATGAAATATTTCGTACACATCAACTAAACTAAAAAGTAAATTAAAAAAATACAGCAAACTTAAAAATATAAATGCAATGGGCAGGTAAAAGGGGTTAAATATCTAACTAAAATTATCAAAATATTTTATGACATATTTGCAAACAGATAAACTTAAACCAAACTAATTTCTAGGGCTACAACTAAACTAAAAGCTTTATAATACAAACAATAAATTACTTATTTCATGTTCTCAGCTTTATCTGTAAAGTTTTGTTTACGGCTATCTGGGAAATTTTGGCGATGCTCCTGAGCAACTTGAAGGAGAAACTGTAGTTGCGGGTCGTTGTGCGTTAAGAATCCGCCACGTTCAGCATGGTCATTTATTACGTTAAGCGACTTAACAATCTTTGAGGCCTCTTGATAATCACTTCGATGTTGCCATGTCTCTGGACTGTAGTTAAGCCAAGGGTGGAAATTTAACCACTGGTTTGGTTTTAATTTAAATTTAATGGTTATAAGTTGGCTTAACTTCTGTCAAAAAACCATTTTAGTGACAAGTTCTCGTTTTATATTTTTATCTCGAGACACTTAAAAAACATCAAGGCGTACAGGCTTATTGAAATTTACTATATACACGAATATCTATTTTTCTGTACCTATTTAGTGATATTTTTCTGCAAGAAAGTTACAGCACTTTTTAATTTGTCAATGTAATGTCGAGAAGAACATGGTCGATAATTTCACCCATCCCTAGCATGCGAGTAGATCTGGCGGGAGGCCATCTACCGAAAATTTAGCTGAAACTTTTATTTTAGCCGAAATTTCGAAAAAGTACCGCTTTGTCGCCACCTATTGAAATATCTATCTTTGTTTAATAAATTCTCTGTCCAACACATTGGTTGGCTAACTATATACCTCCTCAAACAACGATTTTATCTAAACCCTTTATTGTTTTTTGCAAAATGATGTTAACAATTTTTTTTTTTCATGAAACTAGTGAAAATGTCATTTTGGGAACGCGTCCCAACACGCATTCCCGTATTTGAAATGTTCATAAAACAATGAAATACTTATTTAAAAATAAATTTTTTAATCATGTTTGATACGCTTGTATTATAGTAACACAATCACAATTATAAATAAAAGAAAATGTAAGTAACTTCACATTTATCGTACGGATAACTTTGTCCGGTAGTTTGTAGGTTATTTCGTGAACGCACTCTATTCTGTCAAAAGGTAGTGCCTAATCAACGTCAAGCGAGGCGCTACTGTACAGTGTTTTATGGCGGTTTTCAACTAATTTTCTTGGTTTATTTCAGTTGCGTATTTTGGTAGCGTACATTAATAGAACATCATAACGGGAACACCTCAAAAGCATTAACTTAACGCTAAGTGAAGAGAATTAGTTTCAATTCCATTAAATAATGCTGTTCTATTTCCGCCAGCGTTGTATACTAGCGTCCAAGATGGCCGTCGACTATTTAAAATAATACGAAGCGTTGAAAAATCATTTCGGGAACGGTCATTTCGAGAACGTTGCCGAATATGACGTGCGTTCGCGTAATGACCACTACGTTGCCGTAATGATGTTTTTCTTGGATTTAACCTTTAAGAACTTTTATTTCGCGAATTTACATTAATTAGATGATCAATTTATCAGATTTATTTTATAAATTGTAGTAGTGATTGGAATGACAATAAATGTAATACTCTCGCTTTAAAAACGTATCCAAGCTGAATTTTTAAAAGATGGTGTTTCAAGCGGCTTTTTTTATCTCAGACAAAGTATTTTGTTGAAGTAGCAGAATAGTCAATAGTATAAATAAAACAAAGTACGCCCGTCGACTTGATGTAACAGCTACTTTTTACATTTCTTTGAGATTTGACCTGTAAAAATGGAGACTGAAGAACCAAAAAAGAAAAAGATTTCCAAAACAACTAGCAATAAAAATAGCTCTGCTTACATAAAACAACGCCAAAAAGCGAATGCAAAAAAGCGTAGATATTTGGATAATTTAACTTTAGAACAGAGAGAGTTAAAACAAGCGAAGGATAGAGAATATTACCAAAAAAAGAAGGCTGCAAATAAAACCAAATCAATAAATGGTATGACTGAAAGGGAGAAGCGCAAGCAAAAAGCTCTGTGGAATAAAACTCTAGAAAATACAGGCAGAAAAAAAAAGAACTTAATAAATATAATAAATAATACTCCACCTCAATCAGAAGACGAAAACATGAGCAATGGCACGCCACGTTCGACAAAACGTCGACGTGAAGGCAGGAAAGTGGTCATAAAAGATAGAGCTAAAACATATCACACTATAGCCAAGCAAAATACTAAAATAAAAGATATGCAAAGCAAAATCGATTCGTTGAAAAAAAAAAATAGAACGACAGAAAAGACAAGAAAGAATGTTGAAAAAAGCTTCACAAAAGGAGGCATCACCTAATACCAAAGTTGACAATCTAATCAGAGATTCTAATGTTGCTGCTGACGTACGAAAATAGTTATTTATGATATAAGTGTTAAAAGTACAATTTTACGGCACGAATCTGAAAGTTTGCAGAATGAGCGAAGCGAATTCTGCAATTCAAATGAGTGCCTTAAAAGTACTTTTAACCCAAATATCATACAAAATTTTTTCTACAAACGTCAATAAAAAACAATAACACAATTACAATTTTTAGAAAGTTTAACATATTGGAAACACATAGTTTGAAGTAGCATCGTAGATATAATACACAGGTATCTGGAAGGCAATTAAACTTTTCATACGATGACGATGCACAATCATGACGGAAAATCGCCACTCAAGTCCAAAAAACAGAAAACTCTTACCTACAAATCAGAGCGGTTCCTGAAAATTATTTTTTCGTGTATATGTATTTTTCTCACCTAACACATATGCATTGTTTATATAGTTGTTTAATATGTACGGTTGATACTTCTATATGTATATCTCGGGTATGTATTTCTATAAAATCCAGCAGAAAAGATGTCAGTAACCACTTCCGATGCATAATATATTATCACCTAGTAGTCCATTGTTAGTGATCTGTATAAGGGTCATTTTCATTAACTTTTTACTTTGGTGATACTGGGGTATCACACACATAATTGATATATTAAAAAGAAAATATTGTTTTTACCAGTTGAAGGGGTACCTGCTCTAATAAGGCATCAAGAAAAAAATAGTTAAACTCTTAAATTGTTATTAAAAAAATAACAATAAACAGTCAAATTCACATTTCGATCACGCGTAACTATAGCATTTGTCAACGTACCAGCTCATTTTTTACGGCTGTAATTGTTATGTGTTTCAGTAAAATCTATTTTTTCTATATATACCATGCCTTGGCTTTCTAAAAATTCGTAAACAATTGAAAAATTCAGGTGGTAAATATTATTAATTTACGAATATTTCTTGTAACCACGATTTGTTAACATTGCGGTCACGCAGATTGTAGAAGTCAAATTAGCCGGTAGATGGCTGAGGGAGCGCTTGAAAAGAATTGAGTCGCATTGCCCTGTAAACAGGTTTGCATTCCTATTTGATAGTCTGTTAACAATATCGCATTTTAGTGTGTTTTCGTCAAAAAAAAGGTAAGTTGTGATTGCGTTTTTTTTCTTTTAACATTTCGGTCACATGGAACTATATTGTAATAATAGAAATAAAAAAATATTCAAATATTTGCCAAAATAGTTAACGATACACGTTTTCCGAATTTCTAACCTCACTTGATCCCGCTGATTACACATAGATATAATAATTCGTATTTTACCAAAATCACATTTCGGTCACGCCACATTTCTATCACGCTGGCGAAATGCTAAAACGGGACCGAAATGTTGTTGGTGTGACCGAAATGTTAATTTCCCATAAAACATAGGGTTCGGCTGTTATATATTAATTTATTATCGTTCGTTTGTGATTTCTAAAAGCGTCCGAATTGTATTTTAAATAAACAATAGTTTACCTTTAATTATAGAAATATCTAGAAAAAAAGAGTGCTTTTAATCAAATTTGGGTTAGTTTGGGTTTAGTTTTGCTTATGGTCTTTATTTGTATTTTTGTTACTCCTTTCAGTATTAAATTATGGAGATTTCTTCAGTTGATGCGAAAGGCGTTACAGTAAATGTTAGCACAAGTGAAAATCAAAAAACCAAAAAAATGGATTTGATAAAAGAAAAGGTGAAAGTTATGAAGGAGAAAGCAGTAGAACGCCGATTAAGAGAAAAAGCTGACAAAAAGAATAAAAACAAAAAGAACCCATGGAAGATTAAGTTGCCAAATGTCACTAAGCCGGCGGCAGGCAAATCGAAAGCAACGAAAAATGAGCCTATCAAGACTACACAAAAACCTACAAATATACATATGCTGCAATCAACATCCAGGTACACCTCAGGATCAGTGCTTACAGTGGAAGTAAAAGTAAACAAGGAACAAAACACACAAAAAAATCAAAACCAAAACTGAGAAACTCCGATGCAGAAAATGAAAGAAAAGGGATGTTGGCAAGACAAAGGAAAAGAACGCAGAGATCAAAAATTAAAGAAAATCCTGAAGCATATGAACTAAAGAAAAAAAAAGATCGTGACAGATATTATAAAAATAAAGAACAGGGTATAGTTAAACCTATTGCTGAGCTCTCCAAGCGCGAACAAAGACGAAAGAGAAAAATGTGGCGAAAAAATAATCGCGTGTATTATTATAAAAAGAAATTGGAAAATAAGAATGGCTCAGAAAAGGTTGTAACTTCAGTTAAGGGTAAATTGGGACGGAAGAAGGTTTTGACAACCCGATCAAGAACTCGCAGGTCGCTACTAAAAGAACAGAATGTTATGTTCTTTTCCGTAAATTTGGGAATTAAAAGCTTTTTATATGTTTTTTTTTTCGGTCCTTATTTCACATTTCGTTCACCAATTCACATTTTGGTCACACTGGGTAGATTTTTAGAAAAAATGTGTTATCGGAAAAGTTAGAACAAATCCTTTTTGGTTTTTAGATAGTAGAAAACATGCTTCTTCGAATTCAAAGGATTTTCAATTACATGCTTTTTGTGTGCTGTGGAAAACTAGAAAATGTTTGTGTGTTTTTTTAAATATTTATAACATTGTTGTGTTATCCTTGATAAATTTGTCAAAAGTAATAGTATATGGTGTAAAATCATTTATGAAATAAAACTTAATGCATTTTATTATAAAAAAAAATTAAAAAAAGCAAAGGTTCATTCTTCAAGTTTTTTTTTGGAAGTTTTCTGTGCGTGACCAAAATGTTAAATTGTCTAAAACGTTCAACCAAATCTGTGAATACCAGTTTTAATTAGTAGTTTTTTGATTTTCAAGGTTAAAACCATATTTTATACAGTTTTAGCAATTGAAGAAAAAATACAGGACATCTGAAATTTTATGTCAGTTTTTTGAAAGTACTGATAGCTCAAAAGTAAAAGTTAATGAAAATGACCCATAAATAATTGTGTACTTTGTGAATTTATTTGAGATAATGCCACCTCACATCGATCATCGATGCGATCACGATGAGAATAGGAAAAAAAATCTGTGCACCGTGCGGTAGAAAAATTAATCTGGGTTCTAAAAGTTTGGAATTTTTTCATATCACTGCGGACCATGAATCGCTGATAAAAGCATATATTAATAAGAATTTTGATCTAGAGAATCCTCGTTTTCCTACAGGGATATGCGTTACTTGTTGGCTCATTCTTCAGGAACACGCAAAAAATAATACTAGTCGCCCATTTAAAAGTATGCCAAATTATGAAGACATTGTTCTGCAGAAAAACACAAGAAGTACCTCTGCGCAAAGTGAAACATCCTGTAATTGTTACATTTGTTCAACATTTGTAATCCTGGACACAGTAATTGGTAGACGCAATCTTATTGGCAATTACCTGATGGCTGATGGCGGACAGGGTTTCTTTAAAGTATGTATGACCATCATTCAAGAAGACTATATATCCGTATCCATCGTAGATTCAAATGAAGATCATTCGTCAGCAAAAAAAAGAAAAGTAGACAAAGTAACAAGTGTTCATAAACTAATTATGTTGGCGATTGTACCTGCTATTAAGGAAAGTTATGACAATGTGATAACATTATTTGATGTGATGAAAATAAGCGACATTCCGTTTAAATTTGTTTCTGACCTGAAACTGCTACTTATCGTCAATGGCCAACAAACAGCAATCTCTTCGTTTCATTGCCCTTATTGCTTCGTTAAGCTGCGAAATTTGACAAGCCGTATGGACTAAATAGTGTTGATCCTCCCATGAATGAGGAAAATGATGAAGATATTTCTGATGAACTTCTGTCAAGAAGTCAGTACTGCAAAAGAGTGTAATTTCCGAATTGCACATTCTCCAGGGGTTTGTAAATCATCTGTCTTGGAAAGCTCTTGAGTCTCTTCTCGGGAAAGAAAAAGCTCTCCTGTGGCCCCGGAAGTTAAAATTGATATCTAAAAATTATCATGGAGATGCTTTTGAAGGGAATGCCTGCAGAAAACTATTTAAGCAATCAGATGTGTTATTGGACCCGGAAATCAGCGAACATTTGGGCGGATCTCTACCTCTTCTACCGTTTATTGCAGCATTCAAGGCTATGGATAAAATTGTACATTCATGCTTTGCAGTGAGTCCAATCCGATTTAATTAAATTACTTGAAAATTTGGGTTTTCCTATAAATTACAAGAAATGTTGCCTGACTCCGTCTCAGACCTGCACACAGCGGCGTAACTACAGGGGTGCCTGGGGGGCCGCCCCCCAGGCCTTTCCAGCCCCCCCCCCAAAGAAAAATGTGACGTTTCATCTTTTTATGTAAATATTATTTACCAAAAAGGTATTTAAAAAAAAAACTGACACGTGAAATTATCTTTTTCTATAAAAAAAAAATGTACAATTAAAAATATCGATGAATTTCAGAAAAATATTAATAAAGACGTCCCTGCAAGGACTCAAGCATCGCAAGCGCGGTCTGTATCCTGTATCGTAATACCTACTCGCTACTCTCTTCTTGGCGGACTGTGTGACCAAACTCTTTTATTTTCTTTGGACTGTGGTCCCGGGTCCCGCACGGCGCACGGTACGCGTCAGTTCAGTTTTAAAGATCGTTACAGATGGGTTAAAGCGTTGCTTTTTCTAGTTTTTCTTATAAGGCTGTAGTAGTGCTGTGCCGTGATAATAGTCATAATACTTACAGTGTTTGAAAAAAGGACAAAAAGGTAAGTCGTCATTTGAACATTAACAATAAAAACGTAATTTGAACATTTATTTGGCGTTCTGTCTAATCTGTGATAATAATTTGTTGCCATTATTCATTAGGGGATAAAAGTAAGAAATTAGAAATCTAGAGAGTAAGTCATGAGGAGTTTTACAAACTTTTGGTGTAGAGAAAGTGTGTATGGGAAAATTTTTAAACCCTATTAAGAATACTAAAAACCTTTTAAATCTAATAATATATAATAATAGCAGTCATATTGTGTACTTGTAGCGTAGCTATATACCCTGTGTCCCAAAAAGTGGGAAACACATGGGAAACTTTTTTATTATTGATTTCTCAACAAATTTTATTCCTGCTAAAAGTTGGTGCTTTTTCAAAAACTAGTTTTGCAAAAATGAAATTTTCCTAATCGCCAATAATAAAATAAAATGTCCAAATCCTTTTAAATTTGATACTTACACATTATTCTATTCTATACCTTAGGCCTTTCGGATGGCATATTTAAATCCAGAACCGTACTTAGCGGGTGACAGTCTTTGAGTCCCTTAAAAAACTTCACCCTGAATGTGGATTTTTATTTTCTTTTAATGCCCCGTGAAAAGTAGATTAAAAAGGTGATTAAAATTGATTTTTTTTGTTGCACCTTTAAAGTTTATCTAACGAATGCCTGTTTTAGAATTTCTGATCTTGTTCTTAATATGTTTTCAACGAATTGGTTTGTTATTTAATATTTTTATTCCTACCTAATTTGCAATCTATGAGTTAAGAGTAAAAATGATTTTTTTTATTGATTTGTCATCTATTGTTTCAGGACATAAAAAATGAAACGTGGGGTGATAGATATCCGAAACTTTTTTAAACCTAAGAGTAACGACAAACAAGAGAATGATACGTCTGATGCAAACAATATATCAGTTTTTACTTCGGAATCGTCGCCATCGACACCTGTTATCATTACTTCTGATCAAACTGGAGAACAAGAACCGGTCACACATTTAATGGAATTGGAATTGCCATCGACATCGTCTTCAAGAACGAGTGAAGTTAATTTCCACAACACATTGGGCAATCTGGAAAGTGGGCCGCATCAGCCAAAACTTGAAAAATTTCCTCAGACAAAATTTGATAAATTAAGATATTTTTCGGTTACATTCTACAATAAGTATCATTGGCTAGAATACAGTGAGGAAAAGGACAAGGTTTTCTGATTTGTCTGCAGAATATTCGGTAGAAACATCCGTGACCAAAACGAAGCGTTTTGTGAAATAGGTTTTAGTAAATGGAAAAAACGTTCTGAAGCATTGGCCAAACATGAAAAATCGTCCCACCATTCTGACTGCTCAAAAAAGTATATAGAGTACAAAAAAACAAAATCCGAATCCAACCCTGGGACCGTTTTTGAACGACTTCTATCACTTAATAGGCCCCCACACACGAAGGATATTTTGCGCGACCTGGTATGCGGCAGATAGTGTCTGTCTAATTTTGACTATTTCGAACGCACGTTAGTGCTGAACGACGGACCCGGTCGGTGAAATACGTCGTCGGTGAAGGAACAGGTCGCTACAAGTCAAATTGGTACTTACAACTAACGTAAGGAGCCAGTCGTTGAGCGCGTCGTTTGATCTTGTTTAAATTTTGTGGTGTAATGGAGTGGACAAAAGAAATAGTAACAGAGTTTATAGAATTATATAGAGAACGACCATGTTTGTGGAAAATTAAAGACCCAGATTATATAAATAAGATTTTAAAAAGAGAAGGATATGAAGAGTTGATAAAATTTTTAAGAAGCAAAAATTATAATGATGTTACTATAAAAGATGTTAAAACTAAAATACAAAATATCAGAAATGCTTTTCGGAGAGAATGTAAAAAAATTTAAAATTCCAATAGAAGTGGATCAGGAACAGAAGACGTTTATGTACCGACGTTATGGTAAGTGTTATTCAATAAAATTTGGCTTATTTTGTATTAAGTATGTATTTAAATTTAAGGTACTACAATTTACTTTTATTCACAAAAGATCAGGATGTACCATTGGCATCCATTGACTCGCAGTCTCAAAATTCGCAGACATTCAGTGAAGATACTGAACCCCAAAATGACGCTATTAGTGATGAGGATGATTTAAATCAATCTGTTGTAGATGAAGCTACGACGAATGAAACTGGTCAAGAATCAGTTGAGAAGGTAAGTTTTTTACCCGACTACGCAACGCAAGGAGAGTATATGTATTCAAAAGTTTGTGTGCTTCGGAAATTGCTTGGATGGTATGGTTGATGATCTTTTTACACAACAAATTCTGCGAAGTATGCATCTTTAGAGTTTTGTCATTTAAATTGATATTGTGTAAAAGTGTTTGCTTAAGATTGCTTATAATTTTTTTAAACAAAAACATCCGGCGAAGTACGCGGAGGTCAAATTGCTTTTTTTAAAACTGATTTTGGACATTTTAGTCTACTCACGCGTAATCGGGTGATATTTTGTTAAAAAAAATTTTACTTGTTTAATTTAACTCTTCCCTGCTTTTAGCATTTCTTCTTGCCAAGAGACTTTTCCTTTGCCATTAAAATAATTCATGTATAATTCCCGATTTGCTTTTGCAGTAGTAGACGCATTTCTTATGATTGCCTCTTCCAATGGCGTTATTATTTCACTTCTACTTGCTATTTCATTGTCAAGTAATGGTGTGTTAGTGTATGTTGGACTACTTCTTCTCAAAAAATTATGCAAATAACAAATGGCTAGCACAATATACTTGATTTTCTCTGGAGCTATACTAATAGGAGTGTGTAAGATGCGAAACACTGCAGAAATCAATCCAAAAGTATTTTCCACTACGTTTCTTTCACGTGAAATTCTATAATTGTATATCCTCTTCTCTTTAGTTAAAATTTTTTGCGGAAATGGCTTTAAAATATTGCTATGAAGAGGGAAAGCGTCATCAGCAACAAATACAAAATTTAATCCTTCATCATTTTCATTTGCATCGGGCAGGTTTAAAGAGTTATTTTTCAAGCGTTGACCAAATAAGGTTGCATCAAATACACCTCCATCGGATATTCTGCCTTGCTTCCCTGCATCCACGTAAATAAACTCATCTCATAATTATGGTTAACAACTGCCATTAAAACAAGACTGTAAAAGTGTTTGTAATTTCGATAAAGAGCTCCAGAATGAGGAGGCGGAGTAATTCTTATGTGTTTCCCGTCGATGGCTCCTCCACAGTTAATCATGTCTCAACGATCTTTAAAGCCTAAAGCTATCTGCTGCCATCCTTCCTTTGTGTCAGTCATCTAAAACAAAATATTTATTCTATGATTGTACAAAAAGTAATTATAAACCATAGTTATTTAGTTATATTATATAGTTAAAAGTAATTACTTTTTGCGCTATCTACTGTGCCAAAAATTATTTATTAATTATTAATTTTTTGCATAACTGCAGAAAGTAACTTACTAGTGCATAAAGTACCTGACAGGTGCAAAAAATGATAGAAAAAATATTGTAATATTCATGCATCGTGCAACAAATAAGTATACACTTTTTGCACTACCTACACAAATAACTATTGTTTCAGGTATTTAAACAACCACCTGAAAAAAAGATAAAGAAGAAACGAACCTCCTATACGGACATAGATGAATTTGTGAAAGTATGCACCAAGAAATTATCTAATCCGGACAAACCCGATGAATTTGATTCCACGTGTATGTCTTTCGCAGCTAAATTAAGAAAAATGAATGCAAATCAACAAATATTTGCAGAAAGTATAATGCACAAAGTTTGTACATTGGGATTATTAAACAAGCTTAATGAACATTATTGCGTGACAGATAATAATAGCATGCTAGCACAACCTCCTTCATCAAATAGCGTGGGAAATAACTATCAACATTTAGTTCAAACACAAGTGGCATCTGCAGGACAATCATCATATTGTACTTTATCAAATATGTCGCAAACTGATTATCAACGAGTTCAATCTCCACTAACATCTCCTGACGAATCCACCCAGTCATCTGCATCATCTACATATTCGTCTATCGCAAATTACTATAATAATGCTTTAAATAATAATGATTACTAATAATTTTTTATTTCATTTAGACCTTAAGAAAAATTAAGTTATGGTTTTTAATTCTTTATTTTTCTGAATTTAAAAAAATATGAGTTACCGTTGTTTTGTTAAATTACTTTGTAATATTAGTTAAATAAATGCATAATTTATGTATGTACTTACCTGAATGTAATTTGTTAAATTCCTACATATAGCCATGCATGTTTCAGGTATAATGTATCCTAAAGTTTGAGGTGCTATACCTGTTAAAAACTTTAAACTTTCATACGACTGTCCTGTAGCTAAATAACGCAAAGTTGCAATTAGCCGCTCTTCAGGAGAAATAGATTCACGCATAACAGTATCTTGTTTCTTTAAGTCTTGAAATAATAAACCTAAAATAAAGTAAATTATTTTTAAGATCTCTACAAATACTTTTGCTATTTGATTACTCTTTGGCATCCCCATTTGTGGCATCATTTATTTTAAACGGTTTTTTAAATTACATTTCAACTTACTTAGTAACTCATCAAAAATTGGACCGCTCATTCTTAAGTAATTCTTCAAATCGTCTTGTTCATTTTGTCTCAATTCACGTACTAAAGGCATAGGACCATATTTTCCTCGTTCTGAAAGTCATTTCTTGACCCATTTTTTTCTTTTCTTTTTTCTATTATTCTTTTGGCTGATTTTTAAAATACATAAACCCATGAGAGCAAATTTTTGGTCCATTTTATACTAACAGATTTCACCGACTAAAGAGGTATTTTAGACCAGCTTAAAATACGAAGTCGCACTACCCAGTATGTCGAAATTTAAAATATCTGCCAACTAATTCAGGGACAGCGTAGGTGCACGAACCGATCGTTTGACAAATCGCGGACTAAGTATGTTCGTGTGTAGACACGACAAATCAGATCGCTCACAGACCAAGTCGGCGGATCTGGTATGGCAGATCTGGTCGGTCGACACCGTCGGCCGACTACGTCGCTTCGTCTATGGGCGCCTAATGAGTTACAACTTTCGGAAAATCGTGAATACATGAAAAAATTAATTGATATAATTTTAGTTTTGTTACGACAAGGGCTGCCACTGAGAGGTCATCGAGAGGATGATGCCTCCAAAAACAGAGGAAACTTTTTAGAAGTGGCAGAATTATTTTCCATTAATGATGAAAACTTTTCCAAACATTTCAGTAAACATATTTGTTATTGTAGTCCTAAAGTACAGAACGATATCATTGAAATTATAGCTCAGCATACTTTACAAAAAATAGTTTCGGAAATCAAAAGTTGTGGATTTATAACCTTGATGGCCGATGAAGCAAGGTGTTTTAAAGAAGAGCAGCTATCAATCGTTGTCAGATATGCAAATGATTTGGAAGTAGAGGAAAGATTTCTTACTTTTATTAATTGTTCAAATTTCAGAGATGCACAAAGTTTAGGTAACATCATTTTTGACTGAGAAAATCCGGTCTAACTGATATACCCATAGTGGGCCAGTCATATGACGGGGCCAGCGTGATGTCTGGGAAACATAAAGGTTTACAAGCTCTAATTAGAGAAAAACATCCATCAGCAATATACATTCATTGTCTAGCACACAAAATAAACTTAGTTGTAGTTGACGCAAGTACAAGAGTGGCATCAGCAGCTTCATTTTTTAACACTTTAGAAGCATTATATGTGCATTTTTCTCAACCAGGAATTCACGAAAACTTAAAAAGGTTGCAGACAGCTTGGGTATTACATTTTTGGAAGTATCTAGCCTCTCTACCACCCGCTGGGCATGTCTATACGAAAATTGTAAAGCAGTCCTATTAAACTATGAAGCGAGTAAAACGACACTAGAAAATGAAATAAGCGATAACCAAGATAGGCACGTCGTTGAAGCTGTTGGATTGTTAGCATGCATTCAAAAAGCTGAGTTTTGCATTTGCCTGCACATCCTAAACTCTGTTTTATTACTTGTTAACGTTTTGAGTCAATACTTTCAAGGCAAGGATGCTACTCTCGGCAAAGCACACGCAATAATAGAAGGCACGCTAAAATCTCTCGAAGAGACCAGAAATAACTTTGAAAATATTTATACTCAAATCCAAGATTTTGCCGAAAAACATGATATTTGTTTGGAACCGATCAGACTATCAAAAAGAAAGAGGCAGATTCCTGCAAAAAGTAAAGAATATGTAGTGGAGAGCACCCTTGGGCACGACAATACGATAGAAATTTCATCAGAACCATCAGATGTAAATCATTTAGAACACTGGAAAATAAATATTCACTACCAACTAATGGATAACTTAATAGCCAACTTTAGCGAGAGGTTTTCGAATTTGCCGTTGGCCAAATCGGTAGATGCATTATTTAAGTTAAACATCAAAGAAAGCCAAGATTTTATTGAAAATTACTCTACGGTAGCAGGTGTGGATGTGTATATGCTTGAAGCCGAGGTATTGGTAATTAAAAATATGCTAACTTTAAAAAATTTGGAAATACATCTAGAATCTATTAAAAAGCATATCGGGAAAGACTTTTGCCCAAACCACTACAAACTAATTTAGATTGGTATCTCCCTTCCTATAAGTTCCGCTGGTTGTGAACGCACCTTCTCTGCCATGCGTAGAATAAAAAATTGGACCAGAACTACAATGAATCAAAATCGATTCTCCAATGTATCAATTATTATTAACATCGAGAAAGATTTGGTAAAAGAATATATTACAGCAGATTACGTTTTGAAAGTATTTTCACAACAGAATAGAAAATTAACATTGATTTAAAGGCTATCTTTGTCTATCAGTCTATCTAACAGTTTTTTTATACAGTGAGCTCAAAAAGGTTGGAATAAATTGATTAAAAAGTCAGGTAATTATTTTTTTAGGTAAGTGCTCGCACACGTCAACTTTTATTTTTCATTGCACATTTTGTTAACTAATTTTTATGTATACAGGGTAACTCAAAAAACAGGACGTACGTCAACTTTATTTTTTAAATAGAACACCATTTTTACATTTTTGGATTCTATGGTCGATTCTAGATATATTCTATGTAACATGCCCTCTACCTAAATTAATTAGTTTCTGAGATATTGACAGCTAAAAATGGGCATTCTTCCACTTTGACAGGCTTTAACATCCAAACGGTGCATCTTAAAGCAAAAGGGCTTACATGTCCCTATCTTAGTTTTTTCCGCTCCGCTTAAACCGGAGGTTAACATTTTTCTGTAGACAATAAAAAACTAAGATAGGGGCATGTAATCCGTTTTGCTCTAAGATTTACCGTTTGGATGTTAAAGCCTGTCAAGCAAAAGCAAAACGGCAATTTTTAGCTATCAATATCTCAGAAAATAATTCATTTAGGTACAGGGTATGTTACACAGAATATGTCTAGAATCGACCATAGAATCCAAAAATGTAAAAAGATACAAGGTGTTCTACTTAAAAAAATAAAGTAGACACACGTCCTGCTTTTTTGAGCCAGTCTGTATACATGAAAATTAGTTTAAAAAATGAGCAACGACAAACAAATTGACATGTGCGAGCACTTACCTGAAAAATATTTACCTGACTTTTTAATGAATTTATTCCATCATTTTTAAGCTCACTGTATGTATTTTGATTTTTTTTACTTATTATTTGTGACTATTTAGTCTAGTAGATTATTTTGTAGTTCCGTGTTCCGTTTTGTTAAATAGACATTAAACCATTTTGTTTAAAAAATTCACTGGCTTTTATTTCCAATTTTTCAGAAATAGGCTAGACCACTTTACCATTGACCGGGCCCTCCCCAGGCCCCCCCTAGGTCAGATGGCTAGTTACGCCACTGCCTGTACATATTTAGGTTTCGTATACGACTCTAGATCAATGATTTTATCCTCCTTCTGAAAAACGTATTTATTTGTTAAAATGTGTCGAAGATTTTTTGGGGAAAAATAAGTGTAAAATTAGGGAATTTTCTCAACTTGTAGGCAAATTAGTGTCGGTTTCTCCTGGCATTAAATATGAGTTCCTCTATACAAAGGTGTTAGAGAGAGAGAAGAATATCTCGCATTGAGCAATTCCAATGGTGAGTTTGAATCCATTATGTCACTTCCTACAAGTATTCATAATGAATTAAAGTGGTGGTTGGCACACTTACCTATTGCATATCACTCCATCCGTGTAGATTCATACTGCCTTGAAATATATTCAGATGCTTCTTTAACTGGATGGGGTGTTTTCTGTCAGGGGTATGATAGCACCCATGGACTTTGGACTGACTCTGAGTCTAAATTTCATATTAATTATTTGGAACTTCTGGCACTATTTTTTGGTTTGAAGTGCTTTGCTCGGAAACTTTCAAATTGCAGGATTTTATGTAGGGTAGATAATACTACTCTACCTACTCTTACGTTAATCGCATGGGTAGTGTGCAATACCAATTTTATTAAACAGTCTTGCCAGAGAGATATGGCAATGGTGTGAGAAAAGAGATATTTACTTATTCGCATCCTATATTCCTTCAAAAGATAATCAGCGTTGCCACATCTAGTAGATTTCTACTTTTTTGGTAGATTTTCACCCTTTTTCAGAAAATTTTAGTAGGCACATTTTCTTTAGTAGATTTTGGTAGATTTTAATATATAACTTTCAATGCCATTAACAATATAATTATTGTAAAAATTATTTTAATCAAGCATTTACTTTAATTTCTAAGTTGGTAGACGTGTAACTAATTTGGTATTTTTATTCATTTGGTTGCTTCGACTGCTTTTTTGTCGGTGATTCCTTGGGTGATTCCCCCTTATGCCTTATGGGGGTTCACTGTTGTATTTCCCCGACAACCGACGGTCGAATTTATTCTAGTCGCTACACGGTTTTCGCTTTATACTGAATAGTGAATACGCAGTGTAAAATTGCTTTTAATGTGAAAATTATGAAGCGAGCTTATGAGCAATCGGATCGAGCAGACTGGGAACAGAACCCATTATTTTCCACTTGGCTTTGTAAAGCACAGGATGGATGCAGTGCCCATTGCAAAGCATGCAATGCCCGATGATGCTTTGACTTGAGAGGGCAACCCATACCGTGACTTTCGGGCAATGTAACGGTCGTTCGTGAATATTATGCGGATTTTCTTGTCCCCAAATCCTGCTATTGTGCTTGTTGACATGCCCATTTAAATAAAAATGGGCTTCGTCACTAAAGAAAATGTTGTCGAAATTACTGACTGCCAGCGACGCAACGGACGACATCTGATAAATGATATTTTTAAGAAGTAATTTCCCAAATGTCTCCTTTCGTATTTTATACCCATACAGCACACTTCGTCCAAGGGACGTCCGTTATAGGTACGTATTACGTCCAAAACGTCCACGTCTTACGAGAAAAAATAAGGATGTATTCGGGACGTCCATAAAAGAGAGTTATTTAATATGGACGTTTCTAGTACGTCTTCAGGAAGTCGTAAATTGTGACAAAACATCATAAAATTTGCACGTCCCTAAAACGAAAGCGGGGGCGTACACAACTTTGGAAAATTCATAGGAAAAATCTGGACGTCCTACAAACATTTTACGGATGTCCAGATGCATATGGAAGTAAAATTTTGAATAATTTTCGAAAAGCTTTTTCTCTGCAAGGAAACCAAACGAAACTTACGATTTTTTTTTTCTTACTGGCATGTCGCATGCTGGCCGCACATCGTTCCGAACGAACTAATGCCGCAAAGGTAGAAAAAAAGAATTTAGTACATAACCTCAATTCTGACAGTTCCGCGCCAATTTTACATATTTGTGTTTGGTGCTTTGGTAAAGTGACGCTTTGTGAATTTATAGCGAATTTTAAGTTTTATAATTAACTATTTGTGTTTTTTTGTTTTGATCTGTCTTTTTTAAGACAAAACAGGTACGATATTGTATACATATATAAGAAAAAGCTTCTGGAAATCAGTAAAGTAGCTATGAGTTCATTAGACTCTGACTCCTCTAAAAGAAAAAGGCATTTAAAATACTTAGCTTCTGTTGCCCGAAAAAAAGTAAGACTAGAAAATAACATCAAAACGTTTTGTTTAAACCCGGATGAATCAACTTCAGAAACCAGGTCAGAAACTATGAATTTGTCAAATTGTACTGAAAAAGCTCATCATGAAGACAATTCTGTGTCGAACATATCTAATATTGAAACTCATCTCAGAAATTTAAATTTTATTAATACTCATATCTCTGAAACTGACAACCTCGCTGACAACTCTTCAGTTGTGGGTAACCTAGATGGACTCTATAAAAAATTGGGACCTAATATATCTGGTCAAAATAATATATGTCCTGCTGTTTATAATGGAAATGAATTGTTGAGTGAAATGACTGTTAATAAATCTGGCTCTCAGCTCATCTTGTCTGATAACCTGAAAGAATGGGCATTAAAATATAAGATTCCACATGTTGCATTGTCAGCTTTACTAAAGACATTAAAAGTTTCTAATCCAGATTTGCCCTCTGATGCCCGAACACTTTTACAGACTGTAAGAAAATCAAATTTAATTTGTGTGCATCCAGGTGAATATTATCATTTTGGTTTAAGAGAAGCTGTTGTAAAATTGCTGACATATTCCCAATATTCCAGTGAATCTCTGAATTTCAGAACAATTGAAATATGTGTTAACGTGGATGGCTTACCCTTAACGAAAAGTTCTGGTAGTCAGTTATATCCAATTTTAATAAATTTATTCCATGACAACAGAAAAGTAGAACCTGTTGGTATATATCATGGTTATGAAAAGCCTTCGGATGCAAATATTTTTTTGAAGGAATTTGTAACAGAAGCTATTGAATTAACAAATAATGGAATAGATTTTAATGGAGTGTCATATTCATTTAAGGTTAAAGGTTTTATTGCGGATACGCCTGCTAAAAGTTTTATAACATACGTAAAAGGACATTCAGGGTATATGTCATGCACTAAATGTGATATATATGGCAGTTTTGTGGACAAAAAACTTTCTTTTCCTTATTAAAAAAAAAATGAGTTTACGAACTGACAAAGATTTTCGTGAAACAAAAACAGATTGAGCATCATTCTGGTACTTCTGTTATTGAGCAAATACCTCATGTTGACATGGTTGATAGTTTCCCACTTGATTATATGCACCTCATTTGTTTAGGAGTTGTAAAAAAATTGATTGTTTCTCTTTGGTGTTACGGTAAACCTTCTGAAAAACTTTCTTATAAAGAAATAAAAGATATATCTGATCTATTGCTAAATCTTGCTCCACATATACCAGAAGAATTTTGTCGGAAGCCTAGATCTTTGCTTGAATGTAAACGTTGGAAAGCAACAGAATTCTGGCAATTCATATTTTATACTGGCCCTGTTGTATTGGTTAAAATATTAGATTCTGATAGGTATACAAACTTTTTAGCTTTGCATGTTGCATTAACACTTCTAGCCTCACAAAATCACCATATTTTATTAGCTTATGCAGACACATTATTACATTGTTTTGTTCGTACATTTACAATTTTATATGGCAAGAGAAATGTATCTTTTAATGTTCATAATTTGCTTCACTTATCGAATGACGTGAACAAATTCGTCCTCGATAACTTTAGTGCCTTTCCATTTGAGAATTATTTGCAACATTTGAAAAAGCTTCTTAGGAAGCAAGAAAAGCCTTTGCAACAAATTGTCAAAAGAAAACATGAACTTGAGTTTTTAGAAACTACAAATCAAATAAAAATGTTTATCCGTTACTTTGTAATAAGCACTCAAATGGTCCAGTTTTAAACAATTTAACGATATTCTGCCAATATGAAAAAATTATCTTTGATAAATTTGTCTTAAAAATAAAGGAATCTGATAATTGTTTAAAAATAAAGAATTGTATATGTGTTATTAAAAATATTGCCTCAAGCCCCGAGGGCCCAATTATTATTGGTCGGGAATTTATTAACAAAGAAAATTTTTATAATAAACCATGTGATTCATCAGAACTTGGTATTTACAAAGTTAGCAAATTAGGACCCCTTCAGTTCTGGTTTGCTATTAAAGATCATATTTCAAAATATGTGAAACTTCCATTTGGTGATGAATACATTGTTTTTCCTTTATTACACTTAAAAAATCAGTAAAAGAACAATTATCTGAACTACTTTATAATAAATATGTCTAATTAAAAGTAGTTTGTAAACACACCTAAATTCTATTATTTTTTGTTCAGTTGTTAGTTTCAGTTACCTTATATAATAATTAGTTAATGTTTTGTTTGACTTAGAAAAAAGATGCTGATAAAAATATAAAGTCCAACCATTATATGATCTCGCATGTCTTACATTTGTAATATGAAAGTAACACAGTATTAAAACGAAAAATGTAGAAAAAATAATATATAAAGGTCTTGTGCTTCTGGGTGCTGGGCCATCGAGGGGTACAAGGAAACGAGACGGCAGACGAACGTGCTAGACTTGTAGCCGAATCGCCCTTGCAAGGGCCCGAACCAGCCTTAGGAATTTCAAAACAACGGGTGGGATCTGCCCTCAAAAATGGGCTGATAGATGCTCGAAGGAGCGGTGGGATCAGAACCCAGGGTGTAGACATGCGAAGATATTTATATCTTGGTCAAAGACTACACAGGTTGAGTGGTTGCTCAAGAGGAGTAGACGGGCCCTCAACTCCTTTGTAGGAATTTTAACAGGGCATTGCAGGTTAAATCGTCACCTAGTAATCCTAGGTGTCAGAGAGGATCCAGTTTGTGAGTTGTGTCAGGAGGATGAGGAAACACCACTACACTTCCTTTGTGCCTGTGAGGCGCTGGGGAGACTCAGATGTAGTATTTTTGGATCAGCGGTGATTGGAGACAAGGATGCTGGTGCCCTTGCATGGGGGGACAACCTGTCCTTCATAGAAAGGTCTGGGAGGTTCCACGAGGGTAACGGTGGTTGAGGTAGTTGGGGGGGATCATTTTTCTCAGGGGTGGGCAAAAAGGATCTCTCTGGACTGCTTGCCAGGCGTTGAGCCTTCCCACAACTACTACTACTACTACTAAGGTCTTGTGCGACCCCTTGATATTGCCAGAATGATTCCACTGAAAATCAAGTAGCCTGGTTCATTTGTTTTCCGATGTCGTCTGACTAAATTCGATTTCCTACAGCGGTTTTACAGTATGTAATTATCCAAGCTAATGTTAAAAATAATTAAAAAACAAAATGTACAAATAATTAAAAAATGATATAATAGCAAAAGTAAAAAATAAAAAAAAATATTGATAAAAAATAAGGTTCATGTGGCAAGAAAAGATTTTACTTACAAATAAAAAAAAGGTAATAAAAAATAAAGATATCAACATTTGAATTGATTCGGCTTTTACTTGGTGGAAATCCATTATCAAACTGAAGTTTTAATACTGTGGTAAAATAATTTTACACTTTCCACTAATTTTAGTGGAAAGTGTAAAATTATTTTACCACAGTATTAAAACTTCAGTTTGATATCAACATTTAATTTTAATAGGTAACTTAATCCTTATGGATAGAAAAACATGGACAGTCGTTAAATTTACAGAGGAGAATTGTGTAGAGGCTCTTCCCACCACTTGGATAATTCCTGATCGGCAGCAGTGTTACTGGCCACCATTTACCAATGATAAAATACAAGCTGCAATAAAGAAACATGAGGAGCCAAATTTGACATGGCCACAATACCCAATAGAGTTTCTGAGAAATAGCACTTATGGTAAGTTAATATTTTACAATTTATTTTTTCTTATTGTGGTTCCATACAAAAATGGTAGGAAGGAATTCATATAGTTCTTGTACAAAAATATATTGTTTCTTACTTTTTTCTCATTATAGATAACTACAGCTTGGCAAGGTTAAAAACCAAGAAAGCAGAGGATACCAGTGACTTGAACTCAGATGTAGAGCTTACCTTAAAAAAAAGAGTACCAAAAAGACCAAAGTTCTTTGATTCATCTGACGATGATGAAAATAATCAGTTAAATATTATACCATCGCATCCATCTTTAAAAAAGACAAGGATAATTAATTCAGGTTAGTCTGTGTGCAGACGTTTTTGTACCATGTGAAATTATTTTTATTTTTAAAATAAAATTCTTGCTAGGGTACTGGGCAACTAACAAGTAATGGAATGCAATTTGGCTAATACTGACAAAGAAATAAAGCAATTTCAAAAACTTTTACCTTTCTTAGTTATCCTTCAGATAGTACAATTTAAAACACCTCAATTTTTTTTCTTTAGAAAGCACTATACGTCTTAAGAATACAATTAAGTTTTCATATACATGGTAGCCTAAACGGTGGTGAATGATTTGACTACAAGATATTAACAAGACTAGAACTTTTTAGATTAGCAGTTTATGGAGCCTATGATGAAACAGTTATGTTACTCATAACACACATGTTAACAGAACAATTGACATATAAGTCAATGGTTTATGGGTCAAATTTGAGTATAACATTACTGTTATGAATAACATAAATGTTTCATCACAGCACCCTATGGGGGCTATGATGAAACGATTACGTTATTCATAACAGAAATGTTATACCCCAATTTGACACATAAACAATGAATTATATGTCAATTGTTCTGTTAACCTGTGTGTTACGAACAACATAAACGTTTCATCATAGCCCCCAATGTCTGTTTTAATACATTATTGACGACCTGACAGGTCAACCACACCCAGTTGAGTCATCAGCTTATATACAGTATGTCACAATAAGGCCCACATTCTATGGGGAATTTTTTAATTATCATTTCACAGAAAATCTATAAGGTGGTGCAAGGAAAAAAATATTGGCAAAGTCAGATTTTAGGTGGAGCTTACAGGGTGTTCAAAAAATTCAATAATGTTGGGTTGGAAAAACTAAAATTTTTGAATTTAAAAAAATTCTTCTCAGGAAAAGCGTACCTATCTGTTATCAAGGCAAAAGTAAAAGTCAAATATTTATTTATTTGGTATTTATTTACAGAAAACTGCTTTTATATAGGAAAGTAAACACAATAAAAGAAAAAAAAGACAACAGTTCCGAAAAGTTCATCATTGCAGAAAAACTGAAATAGAAAGTTGCAAACCTGCATTTACACTTTACCAAGAAAGGTTATTTAACTTTTATTTTTGCCTTGACAACAGCTACAGATTTTCTTGGGATAATTTATTTAGATTACAAAATTTTTGTTTTTCCCACCAACATTTTTGTATTTATTGAGCAACCTGGATAATTCACCCAACATTTGACTTTGCCAAAATAGTTTTTTCTTCAAGAGAAAAATTTTGTGAGAAATTAACAATGAATGAATTTGCCAAGTGCATTTTTTTTGTGTTCTGTAGGGTCTCATTCTGATATTGAGTTGGAAGTTGAGGATGGAGAAATATTAAGCCAAAGTTTCAGTCAGGGGAACAATCAAAGCAGTGAAAGGGTAGGAGGTACTGAAGAGTTCTTTGTAAACCAAAATAATGTCCAAGCAAGGGGTGTTGACGAAAATGGTAAATAAGCTTTTAATATTTTGAAATTTTAAACATATTCTTAAGTACTTAATTTACAAAAACAAGAAAGCAATGTCGAAAACTCACCTTTAATATGGGGAAAAATGTTTATAATACATAAATTTATATACAAAAAAGTAAATTAATATAGCTCTTTATTTATTGTAGCTGGTCCTTCGATAGAGCACAACACAAGACATATCTCTGACACAACAAGATATGATGTGACAGGTAAGACATTAAAATTGAAATGTTTACCGTATTATTTTTTGATTGCACCCAGGTAGTTCCTTTGTTTAATTTAATTTTGCAGCTAAAATTATAAGACATAAGGCACACAAAAAAAAAGGAAAATTAAATTGAAAAGATATTGTATGCATTTTCTTAGTAATTCAGTATTTATTTACTTTTTCTAAACTTCGAGCATGACTTGAACTTTTCCACATAAAATGTATTTTGTCAATATGTCACTGCCCACTTGTCAAAGGGCAAAGTTCACATTATTTTAACGTGAAAAACGCTTAATGTTATGTTGTTCTCATGTTAGTAAAAATAACATTTTTTAGCAACAAATTTCTTAAGGAAATATCAATGATTTTTTTGTTGTATCAATATCCAGCTATAGCAATGTAATATAACTTTACAAAATTGCAGCAACCGACATCTCCTTAACAAAAATAATCCTCCAAATGTATTTCGAATATTAATGTTATTTTTAGTAACATTATAACAGCATAATAAGCGTTTTCATGTTAAGATAATATGAATTTTGCCTTTTGTTAAGTGGGTGAATTTGACAACAGTGTATTGGCTGATACTTTATTTTCTGTTTTAGATAGGAATATAAAGGAATTGTTAACTCAGACCCATTTGCTGAAGTCCATGGTTGGGGAAATGTCCATAAAATTAGATAATTTTATTAAAACAAATCGTACTGGCTCAACTGCACATCAAAACGAGGCAGAAATAGATGATTCCATTTACAGAAAATTTCAAATGCCCTTTACAACATTGGAACAGTTGGATGAATTTAAAAAATTTATAAGTGAAGAAAATAACTTCACTAGAACGGTAATTGTTTCAATATTTTATTAAAGTGTGCTATGAAAAGATATATCATTATTATTATACCTTAAGTGGTATTAGATAAAATAAATAAATAATGAACATATAATTATTTTTGCCCTATTGAATTTGTTGTCATCAGAAAATTATTTCAAATTAATTTTTCTTATCGAATACACACTTGTGTCAATATGAATTTTTTTACTAAACTTGTTAGTAGTAAATTACCCTTCTTTTAACTTTCTTTTTTATATAGCATCCTGGATTTTTATATTGAAATTTTTAAAGCTCTTTCATTGCTGAAGAGAGCCATATAAGTACCTATAATAAGTTGTATTAACTAGAATTTGGTCAACTTTCTATTGGGGTCCAATGAGTATAAGAGAAGAAAATTTAAGTTTTTTATTTTAATACCTTACGATTCCAAACGTCATTTGTTTCATGACATATTTCAACTATGTTTTCTAAGTAGGGGCTATCACAAAAAATATATATATATACAAAACATAGACATTAAGACAATCAAATTGGCTCAAGGTCCTTAAAATACAAAGATCTTTTGTTAAAAGTGCATTTCAAAATGTGTACGAAGTTTATTTATTTTCACAAAATAAGGAAATTAGCTAAACTAGGCGTATTTATATTTTTTGTTTGTTTTAGGTTAATGAAGTTATGAAAAATGGGGGATCAACAACGTATGACTTTGTAAAAAGAAGTCTGCAGACAATCATTTCAAATGAGCTGGCTTCGCAATTTTCCTATTATGGGAAAAAAGGAAAAAGACAGTTTTCTCAAACAAATTTAGCAAAACTAATAATTTGTAAGTCATGACATTATTTTTTAATTATTACAACAATAATGAAATTGAATAGATCAGTAGCAAAAAGGCAAAAAGTTACATTAAGATTATTTTGTAAAAAGAAATTAGATAACACACACATTTCTTAAATTCAAAATTAAAATTCAGATTTATTAAAAATGTTCTTAGTAAAATCAATAAGTACAAATGCATGAAATATATAGTTATAAGGTCCAGGTTCGCAATATACAGTTAAGTTTAACTAATGGTTAAACGTTGAGAAGTTAATAATCACAGTCGTTATCTGCTTGAAATATCGAATTTAAGTCAATTTTCTGGAGGAAAATACAGCCACACAAGGCTTTATTTTTGAGAATTTTTAAAGCAGGACGAAATCTAGTGTTAGCAGCTTAATTTTATTTTTTCAAAATTATATTTAAAACCAGAAAATTTATGGGTAAAGTTGCTAAAAAATTTAGCAAGATCGTCCATTTGTTTTGACAATAAAGTTATAAAATTAAAAAAAGGTGTTACTTTGTAGTTTGCTCCATCTTAAAAGTATTTGAAACTTCTTTTGAAAATATTTTGTCATGAATTCAGCTGTTTTTCTTTCAAAAAAACATGTTCATTATGGGGGCCTTTCTTGATTTTTGAAATAGCTGTACAGGTCTTTTATTTATTATATTTTCTTACCAGTAACTTGACTGGGGTAAAAGACCTTAATTAATTTTTGTTATTTTAGGTACTTCTGACAGAGGCAAGTTTTCCATTAACAAGAAAGAAACTGAAAAGGCTATTCAGTCTTGGCTCAAAAGGTCCAAGGAAAGGATGAAAAAATAATTTAATGATTAATAATAACGATAATGACAATAATTAGTAAAAATGTCAATATATATATTTTAAAAGGTAAAATAATAATAATAATATTTATAATAATACAGTAATTTATTTGTTAGTATGTATAAATTACATTAAATTTACACATAAACCTAAATTATAGCACATTGGCAAAATAATATAACTGAAAGTAAACAAGAGGTAAGATTCATATTCTGATAATGGCTGAAATGAATTTGATTGGTCTTGGTTGACACAAGCACAGCAAGTTTCTTTGAAGGTGTTAGACAGTATTTCGACTTGAACAAAAGAATCTTCTCGGACTTCCATTGTCTTTATTTGGTTTAACTCACAACGTTTCGATCAGTAAGTATGTGATAACGATCAGAGATACTTACTGATCGAAACGTTGTGAGTTAAACCAAATAAAGACAATGGAAGTCGGAGAAGATTCTTTTGTTCACAGCAAGTTTAATATCACTTGTCAACCAGTCAGGCTGCAAAAACCCGATCTGCTGTTGACCAAAAAACAATATGTTAAATGTAATTTGTTAACTTATTAGTTTACAATAATATTGACATTATACCTACTGTGCTTGTGTCAACCAGAACCAGTCTCTGTGAAATTCAGCCAGTTGATGGGATTTTGTGTGACTAAAAGGATTTTTCCTCGAGTTTGACCACAATCTGTCAATGGTTTTCTGTCTTTGTCTAAGATGGATTTACCAAACTGAGTTGGAGAGGGAGCAAATATGGTTAGTTGTTACACAGTTTGCCTTTCTCTAACACATGGGAGGTAACCCGTAACATTTGTGGTTGGTTCAAGGAAATTTCCCTTAAACAACGTCCCAATATCACAATGAAAGAGACATACGACGTCCCAGTTAGGTCCATACAAAGTCCTTGTTGAGTATCACATGGACCTAAATTATACTTCCTGAGAACTGCTTAAAAACGTCCAGGACAAGTCCTTTTTTTGTCCTACATGGACTTAAGCTGGATGTCCCTATTCCAAAGAAAGAGGTACAAACTGGTCGTCCCAAAAACGTCCTTGGGACGTCTAACGGCCGGAGGTGGACGTCCTCGGGGCGTCTGTCAAGTCCGGAGACGACATACTTAAGACGTTCAAAAGACGTTCTTGTGCTGTATGGGTAAATAAATAAGTTGTGAGTAAAGTTGTTCGGATATTATTACCTTTTCAAATATTTCGTACCTTTTGAGACGCCCTGTAGAATGTCCCGTCAACCTCGGAAAAAATCAAATAATAATCTCAGAAGATAAATATGCCCTTGCCAGTCCATCTCGTATTGATTTGTTTAATTCAAAACAACGTACTGTTGTACAGTTTTCAAAAAATAATTTTGAGAAAGAAGTCGTTAATTTTATTAAGGAAACAATAGTCCCTAAAGTTAAATACCATCTCTACTTCGAAGATCCTGTATACGAAAAGTTTAGCACCATCTTACAAAAATACTTTAAAAATTCACAAATCAATATGATCAAGTGTACGAAAAAATTAATTGACGTTACTGACAATGACGAAATTAAACAAACCATTCAAAATCATCACGAGCACTGTTAAAAATAGGGTGAAAATTACATTAAACATACCTCAAAAAAATATATATTTTTTAAGGATTTTTACGTAATAAAATATTGTACGTTATATAAAACGAATGAAGCGATATTTTACAATAGTGTATTTTTACTCGACAGTATCGTAAATATCCTACCATATGGTGTATTATTACGGCAAAATACGTAAAATTACTAACTTATTAGTGAAAACCACGTAAGTTTGGAATATTACACGTAAATTATCGTAATTTTTCGGTACATCCCTTAAATTTACCACACGCTACTGTAATTTTAGGGTTTCATCAAGTTCGCTGTCTGCCATTGTCTTTTACGTTCTCCGATCTGCTGACGCCTCTGCTTTGCCCTGGAGACCTAAACTGTCGAATTGTTTTGTCTAGGTATTGCTAGTGTGCTTTACTGCTGATTAGCCATTTCGTGTGATACATTTGAAAGTATTCTAAACTGAACGTAAATAGTATTAATTGCTTTTATTAGTGAACCAGAAGTCTGGATTGTTAACTGAGTGCTGTATCAATAGTGGTGTTAAGTTTTGTGAACTATGCGACGCACTTTGTTCAATAAAAAGTGTTTGATTAAAAACCGTCAAAGATACTATGATGAGTATCATTGACCAAGTACTTACCGCTTATATCTTGGAAAGATCATTAAAATAACTCTGAAAGGTACTCTAAAGAAAAACACAGGAACAACAGGGTGTTCTGAGGGAAGCAGGTGTAGTAGAGCGCGTTGCAAATTAGCCCTCAGCTCAGTTAGGTTGGTAGGTTCTATTGGACGCCACCAGTTTTTTACACCGACGCAAACTGGAAGTCGCCTAGTTGGTCTAGGGACCTGCTTCTCACACAACAAACCTGCTATTCATAATAGAAAATAAAAACATAGGGCGCAGTGAGCTGGATAAAAGAAAAACTGAATACATTTACCACTGTACATATATTTACAGGAAAAAAAAATTACAAGTATTGTTACAAGTGTTGTCCGCAAAAAAAGGAACAAGAAAATTGGGCGATATTTGCCCCCGCAGCAAAATATGTAAATTCTACCCAAAATAAAAACTTTCCTGAGGAAGTCTGTCCTCAGAAACATAAAAATAAGCTGGCTCCTTAGCCCCTACTGGAGACGATAGAGAGGCTTCTTTGCACCCAGCAAAAACAAAGGTAGGGATGCTTTGTAGCTCCCCACGGAAGAGAAGTAGGGAGGTTCGTGGCCCCTACCAAAGACCCCCTTAAGCAAGGAGGGTTCGATATTCCAACTTCCTGAGACAGAAACACCAAAAGGGGCAGCTATCAATGGCTTGGGCCAGGATCATTCATGCCGTTGTTGATGGCTGATTTAACGAATGAAGTTGCCCAAAAATATCCTGCGTCTTGCAGAAACAAATTCTTCAAGAATTTAAACACGGTCCCTGACTTTTTAATCCAAAAAAAAAAACAGAATTTCAAAACTGAAACTTTAAGATAGGGACCATGGAACAATTGCTTCGAAGGGTAGAGTGGAAGTGACCGGCCTATGCCTCGTGTCGGAAGAATCATATGACACTTCCTCCCACCACAGACACATATCAAAACTGAGTCCTTCGATTTCCGTACTGCACTGGCAAACCCAGAGGAAATCTTCCGTCACAAACCTGTGGCCTTAACTACAAAACCCAAATAAGCGGCGCGGGCCACGCGAAAATGCTTAACGATACAGAACAAATTTTACCCCTCCGGTTTGGCAGCTCTGCAAGACTCTGACAGTGTCGGCCTGTCAGTTCAACCAAAAATTATAACCACATATAATTGTTTACAATATTCAAAACAAGATCTTGGAAAAGAAAAAGAGAAGGAAATGTTGGAGTTAAATTAATAGAGAACCCTAGATTCAGGAATCCAGGACAGTAAAGGCAATGTGATCAATAACCCACTAATTAACGGCGATTCAATGTCGCGAGGGAATGTAACCAATAAAAAAAGTAAGTAGACTTTCAAAACTTATTATCTAAACATGTTAGCATCAAAAGACTAAGGGCGATTGTCTATACACACAGGAAGGCTTTAAGCAAGGCGAAAATTCAGGGCCCAAACAACAGAGAAAGATATTAAAGCAGACCACAAGCTTCGAAGGAAGGACAGCTGATATCAAGCGGATTTGGACAAGACAAAAGGGCAATCAAGATGGACAGGGACTAACCTGGAACACAGGGCAATGCCAGCCCACCCAGTGTGAGAGTGAAGGTTCAGCCTCTTAATCAAGGTAAATTATTAAGTAAAACTGAACAGGTAATCGCGAATAAAATTAATTAGTAAACACATACCCAGACCATGTGACAAAAATGGCCTGTCACAACTCCCCCTCTCCTACGAAAGGAGGGAAATTTTCCAACGAAAATTAACCGACGATAAGGATCAGAGGCTCTCTGTAGATACAAGAAAATTATCAAAAGAAAAGAAATTACCTGCTCAATGCTGGCGCCAATAAAAAAAACATAAGTGAAGATACGTGGGAACCCGAGGTATTACCATATAACTAATACTAACTAACAAGACTGCTAACTCAATCTTAAAATAACTAAATACTCGAAGAAATCTTTGGTCCCTTTGCCACTACTCACCCAGCGACCTCCTCCAGGAAGATTCGGTGTGGAACGTAAACCCTAAGTTGGTAGGGGAGCTAGCATTGCGTAACACCCAAAAATACTGTGGGGAACCTCGTTTACTAGCCTCACACCGTAGAATCCTCCCGAATTAAATCACCAAGTGACCCGCGTCAAACCGACCAAAGGGTGGACAACTAAAAAAGGAAAAGATAAATATAATACAACATAAGTAAAATGAGAAGAAAAGAGGGATAGCCCAGATGATCCACCATACAAAAGGGAGTGGATTGTAGCATCCACCAAGCTAAAAGATGTACCAATCGGGAAGCATATCGGTCCCTGTACAAAACAAAAAAAAATTAATCAGGGTGTTCTGAGCGGTGGCACTGCCACCGGCCTGTCGCAACCTAATAGGCCGACTTGAGCTCAGGCCGAACAAAGTAGCTTGGTCCTCCCCTGGCCCGCCGAACAAGTTCGATGGGCAAACTGTTACCCCAGGGGTCAGACTTCCGCCCCCCCTGAACAGCCCTTCCAGTCGGTCTGCTCTCCGAAGGATCCATGATCTAACAAAGAGCGTCGAAGCGACATCCGGTAGCACCCCACACCGTGCAGCCTGTAAAACGAGATAGGGACAAATGTCTAAATCGAGAAAACCAAAATAAGGTAAAGACGCAATCGGGATAGTTTTATCTTGTCTAAATGGTGAATAGACAAAATATACCAGTAAGGATCTAGGCGCAAAACCAGTAAATACTGAAATGGCCGGAGACTAACATAGATTCCTACCAAGACCTAGACCTAAGACAAATCCAAATAATAAATAAAATACCAAAGGTATAAAAGTAAATTATAGCCAATCAAAGGCCAATCACGATAAGATAAGTAAATCAAAATAAAGGTAAGTAAATCCAGAAAAAAAGGTAACGGAATAAACGCAAAGGTAATCGAAATAAACCAAAGAAAATGTAATCGAAATTACGCAACGGTAAGCAAATTATCGCAAAGGTAAGAAAATTATCGCAAAGGTAAACAAATTATCGCAAAGGTAAGTAAATTATCGCAAAGACAAGTAAATTAACGCAAATGTAAAAAAAAGGTAATCAACCAAAAGTAAATGAAACAAGTAAATCAAACTAAAGGTTCGCAAATCGAGATAAAGAAAATTGGGTTACTTGCCAACAACTAGCAGTGAATCCCACCATAAGTGGTATTCTCAACTTCACAAAATCAGCAAAAGAAGAGAAAGAAAATTGTGTTTCTACTCTAAATCCCCAAAGGAAAGACAAAGTCGTACTCGAGCAAAAACACATACTAGTTCAAGTAACCGAAATTTCCAGACACAAGTAGGGAATAATAAATAAGTCAAGTCAAGGTAGAGAAAATTAAGCCAAATCAAAGTAAAAGGTCACATCAAGGTAAATACGTCAAATCAAGGTAATAAAAAAAAAAGGTCCAATCAAGATAAGAAATAAAGACTTTTGGCCCTAGTCTATAGTAAAAAAAAACAATTAATAGTGAAAAAAAAACGATAAAGAAAATTAGGTCCAAAATTAATTAATCACCGCCTTCTAACCAAGTAATCAAACTTAAATTACCATGTGACACACCGTCGCCCATCCCGTCTCGCGCTGAAATGGGTGTCTGCGTGAGACTGGCAAATGGAAGAAGGTGAGCTACGTTAAATGACAATACACGTTACTATACGTTACTATATAATAAACCAAGTGACGATAAGGTAAATATAATCAGGTTATGACAACTAAAAAAAGCAAGGCATAAGGCGGCGATGGCAAGTGAAAGTAGTAAGGCAGCTGAGGGCTTACCCACTACAGACAATAGAAGCAAAGTAGCTGAAGGCTTACCTTGCCACGGCTTTCAGGGGACTCCTACCCCACCTAGTGAACCCAGTGCAGCGCTATTCTAAGTGACAGTGTCCAAATCCATCAAGTCTCGCGCCCAGATGGATCCAAACACCATCACGCCCACACTGCAGAGCATAAAAATTGCTCACGACTGAGCAAGGAAAGTAAAAAAAAAGAATTTAAACTGGGCCAAAAGTCAAAATTAACGCAACGATAAAAGAAAACTCACTAAAGCCATTATTACCGAAAGAAGAAGAGAAAAAGAAAAAAAAATTAAATGTAATTAACCAAATTGAAGCTATGGACTCGAAAGTTAATAAATTCAGAAATCAATAGATTGATAAGTAAATTGAAGCAAAATGATAAGCAAAACGTAATATTAAATTAAGGACAGTAAAATTAACGGAAGGTAATAAAGTAAATAATGACTCTGACTTGCCTAACAATCTATTCACTCCTACGGACCATCACACGCAGTTTCGGCATATACCGGTTTAAGGTCTTGTACATGCCAAATGCCCTTACTAACACCGTGTTCGTCTTCAAGCTCATAAGTACACGTGCCGGTCTTTTCTACCATCTTAAACGGACCTACAAATTCCGGAGCCAACTTTGCGCTATAATACTTCGCTGCATCGGATATACTTTTATTCTTACGCCAAACTTCCTGACCAGGAACAAAGCTTTCTGGGCGTCGGCGCAAATTATAGTTATGACGATTTTTAATACGAGAAGCTTCGATTTTAGTGTGGCCTTTTCTAAATAATTGTTTGAAAGCTTCTATTCGTTCTCGAATGTAATTTTGACGCTCAGTTTCTACTTGAGGAACACCCTCAGCATAGTCCGAACCGAATAGCTTGTGTTCCCTGCCAAAATTAACGCAGTATGGGGTGAAGCCCGTAGTTTCGTGTCGCGAAGTGCGAATGGCGCAACCGATAGCAGTTAAATTATCTTCCCAAGTTCGATGGATATTTTGTTGAACGTAAGAGCGCAACATCGTTTTAATAACTCTATTAACGCGTTCAGTATGATCTGCTCTAGGATAGTAATTAGCAGTGTAAAATATTCTAACTTTATATTTATCGCAAAGGGCTTGGAATTCTTTGGATTTCATTTGAGTTCCGTTGTCGCACGTCAAGAATTGAGGAGCTCCGTAGACTAAGAAGATGCCATCTTCGATACACTTAACCAACGATTTTGCTGTTGCCGATCGACACGGGAATAAGACGACGTACTTGCTAAAATAATCTGTGACCACCAAAATATGAGTGTTACCTTGTTTAGAACGAGGTAAAGGTCCTATGTAGTCTATGCTGATGGCTTGCCAAGGTTCCTTTATGTCTGGGCGGTTACCCATTAAACCAGCTGGACGTTTCTGCTCTACTTTATTCTGAGCACAAGTTCTACAAGCACGGACATAACTAGCAACGTCAGATCTCATTTTCGGTCAATAATATCTCTCGGCGACCTTCCAAAATGTCTTAAAAACACCCACGTGCCCTGCTGCTGGATTGTCATGGCATCGAAGAAATATCTCTTTTCGCTTATCCTTAGGTACTACTATTTTCCAGTGGGTAGAATGGTCAGGAAAATTAGGATTGTTTGTCTTCACATATTTAAAGAGATTGCCATTCTCGACTCGCCAGCAAGGATATTTATCAGGACGTTCTTCTAGCTTCTGCATCATGCCTTTGTACCATTTGTCTGAGGTGTCAGAAAATGATGGCGACGGTGGTTCGTAAACTGCTGCGACAGAATCAGCAGTCACTGGCACTGACCTGGAAAGAAAATCTGGCACGACATGATCTCGGCCTTTACGGTGGATTAATTCAAGGTCGTAAGGTTGTAAACGAAGAGCCCATCGAGCGAGGCGTCCTTGTGGATCTTTTAGGTTATGAAGCCATAACAAAGAATGGTGATCGGTTATAACTTTAAAGTGTACACCCTCCAGATAGTGACGAAGCTTCTCCACACTCCAAATTACGGCAAGGCACTCTTTTTCTGTGACGGTTAATTTCATCTCTTGTTTGGTGAGAGAGCGTGAAAGATAGGAAATAACCTTTTCTCCGTCATCAAATTGCTGAGTCAGAACTGCTCCTAAGACATAAAATGACGCATCAGTCTGCGAGGTAAATGTGCGGTTGAAATCTGGACATGTAAGCACGGGAGCTGTGATAAGAGCTTCTTTAATCAAGTTGAATGACTGATGGCACTCGGAAGTCCATTCCCATTTGACATTTTTTCTGGTAAGTCGAGTAATTGGGGCTATAATCGCTGAAAAGTTCGGCACAAAATGCCTGTACCAAGAAGCAGTGCCAATAAAACGACGAATTTCCATGATGTTTCGTGGGGGTGCTATATTTACAATTGCTTGTACTCTTTCAGGATCAGGTCTCAAACCTTTGGCATCTACGACGTAACCAAGGTACTTCAACTCAGGTTTACAAAAGTGACATTTCTCCCCTGAAACAATGAAACCTGCACCCTTGAGGCGATCAAAAACAAGGCCTAGAATCTTAAGGTGTTCAGGAAAGGTTTTGGAGATGATAATTATATCATCCAGATACACCATCACATGCTTTTCCAAGTCGACACCCAGTACATGGTCTACAATACGTTGCCAGGTGACAGGCGCATTGGCTAAGCCAAAGGGCATGCGCACAAAATGATAGAGATTCCTACCTGGAACGGTGAAAGCAGTCAATTCACGTGAGGACTCACTAAGAGGTACTTGCCAGAAGGCTGATTTTATATCGATGGAGCTGATATAGCGGGCGTCTCTGAGGCGATCTAAAATGACTGAAAAATATGGAATGTTGTAAGACTTCTTAGTCTTACTATTAAGCTGTCTGAAATCTATGGAAAACTTATAGCTATCATCGCTCTTGCGTTCCAAACACACTGGACTGGACCAAGGACTTTTAGAGGGCTCAATCACGCCAAGCTTCAACATTTCATCGATCTCCTTGTCCATAATTCGCTGCTTAAATGGAGAAACTGGGTAATATCGTTGTTTAATCGGCTTAGTGCCAGGTTCAAGTTCTATTACGTGTTCTGCTACTTTGCAGCAGCCAAGACCAGTACCCATTTCTGATATCTTCTCCTTTACCAGTGCATTCAGAGCTGTTCGGTCGATTTCAGTTAAAGAGTCGCCATCTATAATGCTAAAAATTTCTGTAGGTTGGTAATCATTGGAAAAATGCCAGACATCCTGCTTCAAGTCGGGGATCACGTCCATGGATCTCCAAAAGTCGATTCCCAAAATCAGTTGGTGGGACAGTTCTGGAAGAACTAAAATATCGATAACCCGAGTTCTATTTAATAACGTTACAGGAGCCTGAAAATAACCTAAACTAGAGCAAGTTTGGCCGTTCGCGACGGTACAGTCAGTCTGATGCTTAATAAGTTTTAATCCCAAACTTTCTAAAATTCGGAGACCAGGTTGACCTACAATAGTGCGTGATGCTCCAGAATCTAACAAGCCTAAAATTTTGTAACCTAAAATTGAAATTTCTAAATAGGGGCGTTGGTCGCCATGCGCATGAGCTATGATAAAATCTAATAGTTTCTTATTTGGAAAAGGGTTAGTAGCATGTGAATGATTTTTGCTGGAAAGGGAGTTATTGGTTGACGGAAGGTTTTCATCAGAAAGAAAGTTATTGGTTGGCAAAAGATTTTTATTGGACGCAGAATTGTTAGGGAGTGAACGGTTTTCGTTAGAAAGAAAAAGGTGGGTTGGTGAAAGGTTTTCATCGGAAAGAATGTTCTTGGTCGGTAGAAGGGTTTTATTGGGAACGGAGTTGTTGTTCAGCGAAGCGTTTTCATTGGAAGGAAAGTTGTTGGTCGGCAAAGTGAGAGTAACGGGAGTAGTCTTACGATCTATCGGCCCTCCCGAGAATCGTTTCTCTGTCGATAAACACTTAGGGCAGTTTTTACTGGTCACATTTGGTGCGCCGCAGCGGTAACAATGGATTCTGCGCTGTTCGGGGCACTGACTATTTCGATGACCTTGCTTATTACAGTTCCAGCACAAGATTGATCTTGCTATTTTTGGAGATGGTGGACGTGTCTCTCTGGGTAACTGTCTCACGTCTCGAGAAGTTGATCGTGCTGAGCCATGTCGTCTAAACAATGCACTCATATTAGAAAGGTAATCGACTATATTCTCAGTCGAATCCTGAGTCCTGTCTAGAATTTCCTTAAATAACCGATGACGATAGTCTGGCGGTTCGAAATGTTTACAGAGAAGGTCAGACAAACTAGACCAGTCCGAAAATCGATGACGATTAGCGCGAAACCAATTCAGTGCTTTACCAGTAAATAAATCGATAGCGGATATAAATAGTTCACGTTCAGAAAAACCTCGAGCTTCGCGTAGTTCCGAAACTCGCTCCAAGAAATTATGCACGGACATCTGTCCAGCCTCGCCGGTAAATTTAATACCCCACTTTTCAACACGTTGCGTTTTACTACACGAGTGATGGCGAACGGAAGTGGTAGTGGTTATGTTGGGACTAACTGCCGGTTGGTTGACTTTAGGCGACGAGCGCGAGTGTCGTGGTCGACTGTTAGATGCATTGATATTTCCTGACGCATCTGAATCCGACGAATCCGAACCCTCCGAATGAGCTTGACCGAGCAAGATGCTTAAATTTGGTTCTTGTTTTAAGAGACTGTCCAAACAGTTTAATTTGCCTAAAATTTGGAGTAACAAATCAGAACGAGTTTGCGATTCCGCGGCACTAAGGTTCGCAACCGGAATACGATGAACGCGTGTAAATAAGTGAACAAGTTGAGATTGTAAACGTTCAAATTTTTCTTTAGCGGATTCGCCAGAGACATTTTTAATCGCGCTGTCAATATTTTGTAAGGTTCTAGTTATATAGTTACATTCATCGACAAAAACACAAGTATAGGCTAGCCGAGCAAAATTTTTACCCTTCCTTTCCATTTCTAAAATTGGACGTAACGCTACTATAAGTTCTTTTACCGTATTGGCATAACTAGCCGGTACTCCACGAATCGTAAGTTCATAAATTAGCATTTCTTTCCTAAGATGGTTAACCTGCATATTATAATCCATTTTGGAGTGAGCAAAAACAATAGCAACTCAAAAGTCAACGTAAAAAGTCAAATCTAGGTACAATCGCGTAAATCGAATAAATTTAGCAAAACTACACCAATAGTGTAGTCAAATATAGCAAATAAAGGTAATTAAATCAGCGAAATTAGCAAGAAATAATAAAAAGGTAAATCATGTAAACCAGCAATCATAATACAGTACGCAAAGATAATCAAAGTCACGTAAATGAATAAAATAAAATCGATAAGAAATCGCAATATCAAAAAAAATCAAAGTTACGTAATAGGTAAAATAAAATCGGTAATAAACCACAAATTCAAAGACAATCAAAGTTACGAAATACGCAAAATAAAATCGGTAATATACCACAAATTCAAAGACAAAGTTACGTAAACAAGTAAATTAAAATCGGTAATAAATCGCCAAATCAAAGAAAATCAAAGTTACATAATAAGCAAAATAAAATCGATAATAAATCGCCAAAATCAAATGCAGTAATACAGGGCTAGTACAGTTAGAGTTAAAATTGATGGAAATTTTCAAAGTTCCATCCAGCTCACTAGACGCACAAGAGTTAAATTAGAAAAAAAACGGTAATTTTTTTTTAAATAGGCCCCACGTTGGGCGCCAAAAATTTGCGACACACTTTGTTCAATAAAAAGTGTTTGATTAAAAACCGTCAAAGATACTATGATGAGTATCATTGACCAAGTACTTACCGCTTATATCTTGGAAAGATCATTAAAAATAACTCTGAAAGGTTGCGACGCACTTTGTTAAAAAAAAAGTGTTTGATTAAAAACCGTCAAAGATACTATGATGAGTATCATTGACCAAGTACTTACCGCTCAACTTGAAAACATTACAATCACTCTTAAAGGTACTCTAGAGAAAAACACAGGAACAACAGGGTGTTCTGAGGGAAGCAGGTGTAGTAGAGCGCGTTGCAAATTAGCCCTCAGCTCAGTTAGGCTGGGTAGGTTCTATTGGACGCCACCAGTTTTTTACACCGACGCAAACTGGAAGTCGCCTAGTTGGTCTAGGGACCTGCTTCTCACACAACAAACCTGCTATTCATAATAGAAATTAAACAGAGGGCGCAGTGAGCTGGATAAAAACAACTTAATACATTTATCACTGTACATATATTTACAGAAAAAAAAAAAGGTTTACAGTTGGTGACAAATAAGGTTGGGCGATTTTGCCCTCGCAAAAATAAATAAATTAAATTACTCCAAACAGGGAAAAAAAAAATAAAATAAAATCTTCGTGAGGAAGTCTGCCTCACATACACATAATCATAGGGTGGCTCCTTAGCACCCGCCAAAAATTAATAGGGATGGTTCGTATCCCCTTCCGAAGACAATGTAATAGGGGTGCTTTCTAGCCCCTACGGAAGAAGTAGGGAGGTTCGTGGCCCCTACCAAGGACCCTCCTAACGACGAGGGTTCGAATTCCAACTTCCACAGGCAGCAAAAGGGCACCACACAGCAAGGTTACCACAGGGTTTGGACCTCCAAACTGTTGCCGATGTTCGTGGCTATCATCGAAGTCGCCCAAAAATATCCTGCGTCTTGCAGAAACAAATTCTTCAAGAATTTAAACGCGGTCCCTGACTTTTTAATCCAAAAAAAAAACTAGAATTTCCAAATTGAAATTTTCAGATAGGGACCATGGAACAATTGCTTCGAAGGATAGAGTGGAAGTGACCCGCCTATGCCTCGTGTCGGAAGCATCATATGACACTTCCTCCCACCACAGACACATGACAAAATGGTTCTTACATTAGCTTTTGCGCCAGCGCCAAAAAGGACCCACAGAACTCGGAAGATGATCGGGGGCGAAAGCAACTACACTGACCGGAATGACAGTAATTGATAGTCTAAAGATGGCGCCACGGCATACCGGCAAGAACTACGAAATCCAAACCAAAACCAAGCATGGACCAGAAGCTGCTCCCTCAAATGACCCCGAATGCAGAATGGCACAAGTCTCCGACCCCAAACGGAGAAACAAACGCAAAAAAAAACACCGAAACTTAGAACTCCAATCGTCGCCGCGCCACCAAACAAGGGTACTGAAATCATACAGAGGCCTCTTGCGTGAAACAATAAAGTTACGGAAATACTGACCGTTATAGGTACCTACGCCGGTACTGATCGAGACGCACTATTTCAGTACGATGCATCCAAATACTAACGGCTGAAACCCCGAATGTCGAAACTACAGAAAGGAAGACGATGATGTAGTGCTACAAAATTCCAACCTTCCCACACTCGAAAATGCCACTGCAGCCGCTGTGTTCACAAATCGACGGCTCTCGAAAGCGCTTTGGGACTGTTCGTGTATGCGAACAGATCAGATTCTTACCCCCGATGCACCGTCTCTACCTGAATCGACCTCGCGGTCCGAACTGGAAACAGTCCCACCTTATAGTTCCGCCGAACGGAGCACACCACCGTCTCAGCCTTCAATATACAACTGAATTTATTAAATATGTTTATAAAATTCAACAAGATCTTGGAAAAGGAAATCTTGGAGTTTAATTAATAGAGAACGCTAAATTCAGGAATCCAGAACAGTGAAGGCCGTGGAAAACACCGGGATTAAATTTCATCCAAAATGTAGGTAGCCTTTTAAAATTTATTCTTTAAAAATATGTTATCATAAATAGACTAAAGGCGACTGTCTGTACACACAGGAAGGCCTTAAGCAAGGCGAAAATTCAGGCCCAAGCCAGAAAGAAAGATTTTAAAGCAGACTACAACAGATGGACAAGCTCATGTTAAGCCGATTTGGACCAGATAAAAGGGCAATCAACACCCCCAGGGGGTAGCCTGGACAGCAAGGGAAGGGGGCCACACAGCGGAAGAACGAAGATAGATCTTCTGAATCAAGGTAAATAACTAAGAAAACAGGCGTTCGTGAATAAACTAATTATTAGAACAAGTCCAATTCGGTGACAAAAATGACCTGTCACAACTCCCCCTCTCCTACGAAAGGAGGGAAATTTTCCAATGAAAATTAACCGACGATAAGGATCAGAGGCTCTCTGTATGATACAAGAAAATCGAAAAAGAAAATAAATTACCTGCGCTATGCTGGCGCCAATAAAAAAAACATAAGTGAAGATACGTGGGAACCCAAGGTAGTACCATATAACTAATACTAACTAACAAGACTGATAACTCAATCTTAAAATAACTAAATACTCAAAGAAATCTTTGGTCCCTTTGCCACTAGTCACCCAGCGACCTCCTCCAGGAAGATTCGGTGTGGAACGTAAACCCTAAGTTGGTAAGGGAGCTAGCATTGCGTTACACCCAAAAATATTGTGGGGAACCTCGTTTACTAGCCTCCCACCGTAGAATCGTCCCGAATTACATCACCAATTGACATGCGTCAAACCAACCAAAGGGTGGACAACTAAAAAGGAAAAGATAAATATAATACAACATAAGTAAAATGATAAGAAAAGAGGGACAGCCCAGATGATCCACCATACAAAAGGGAGTGGATTGTAGCATCCACCAAGCTAAAAGATGCACCAAACGGGAAGCACATCGGTCCCTGTATACAACAAAAAAAATTAATCAGGGTGTTCTGAGCGGTGGCACTGCCACCGGCCTGTCGCAACCTAATAGGCCGACTTGAGCTCAGGCCGAACAAAGTAGCTTGGTCCTCCCCTGGCCCGCCGAACAAGTTCGATGGGCAAACTGTTACCCCAGGGGTCAGACTTCCGCCCCCCCTGAACAGCCCTTCCAGTCGGTCTGCTCTCCGAAGGATCCATGATCTAACAAAGAGCGTCGAAGCGACATCCGGTAGCACCCAACACCGTGCAGCCTGTAAAACGAGATAGGGACAAATGTCTAAATCGATATAAAGTCAAGATAAAGTAAAGTCGCAATCGGGATAGTTTTATTTCGTCTAAAAGGTGAATAGACGAAATATATCAATAAGGACCTAGGCGCAAAACCAGTAAAACTGAGATGGCCGGAGACTAACATATAGACCTAAGACAAATCCAAATAATAGAGAGAAAAAAAAAAAACCAAAGGTATCAAAGCAAATTAAAGCCTATCAAAGGCCAATCACGGTAAGGTAAGTAAATCAAAATAAAGGTAAGTAAATCAAAATACAAGGTAATCGAAATAAACCAAAGTAAATGTATTCAAAATTCCGCAAAGGTAAGCAAATTATCGCAAAGGTAAGAAAATTTATCGCAAAAGTAAGCAAATTTATCGCAAAGGTAAGAAACTTATCGCAAAGACAAACGCAAATATATAAAAAAAGGTAATTAACCAAAAGTAAATGAAACAAGTACATCAAACTAAAGGTTCGCAAATCGAGATAAAGAAAATTGGGTTACTTGCCAACAACTAGCAGTGAATCCCACCATAAGTGGTATTCTCAACTTCACAAAATCAGCAAAAGGAGAGAAAGAAAATTGTGTTTCTACTGTAAATCCCCAAAGGAAAGACAAAGTCGTACTCGAGCAAAAACACATACCAGTTCAAGTAACCGAAATTTCCAGACACCAGTAGGGAATAATAATAAATTCACGTCAAGGTAGAGAAAATTAAGCCAAATCAAAGTAAAAGGTCACATCAAGGTAAATACGTCAAATCAAGGTAAAAAAAAAAGGTCCAATTAAGATAATAAATAAAGACTTTTGGCCCTAGTCTTTAGTAAAAAAAAAAAAAAAACCCTTAATAGTGAATGCAGATAAAAAAAAACGATAAAGAAAATTAGGTCCAAAATTAATTAATCACCGCCTTCTAACCAAGTAATCAAACTTAAATTACCATGTGACACACCGACCCCCATCTCGTCTCGCGCCGAGATGGGTATCTGCGTGAGACTGATAAACGCAAAAAGGTAAGCTACAGTAAATGACCATAAACGTTACTATACGTTACTATACTATAAACCAAGTGACGATAAGGTAAAGATAATCAGGTAATGACAGATAAAAGATAACGAGGCGTAAGGCGGTGTTGGCAAGTGAAAGTAGTAAGGCAGCTGAGGGCTTACCTACTACAAACAATAGAAGCAAGGCAGCTGAAGGCTTACCTTGCCACGGCTTTCAGGGGACTCCTACCCCACCTAGTAAACCCAGTGCAGCGCTATTCTAAGTGACAGTGTCCAAATCCATCAAGTCTCGCGCCCAGATGGATCCAAACACAATCACGCCCACACTGCAGAGCATATAATTGCTCACGACTAAGCAAGGAAAGTAAAAAAAAACAAGAATTTAAACTGGGCCAAAAGTCAAAATTAACGCAACGATAAAGGAAAACTCACTAAAGCCATTATTACCGAAAGAAGGAGGAAAAAAAAATTAAATGTAATTAACCAAATTGAAGCTATGGACTCGAAAGTTAATAAATTTAGAAATCGATAGATTGATAAGTAAATTGAAGCAAAATGACTAGTAAAACGTAATATTAAATTAATGACAGTAAAATTAACGGAAGGTAATAAAGTAAATAGTGACTTTGAGTTGCCTAACAATTTATTCACTCCTACGGACCACCAAATGCAGTTTCGGCATATACCGGTTTAAGGTCTTGTACATGCCATATGCCCTTACTAACACCGTGTTCATCTTCAAGCTCATAAGTACACGTGCCGGTCTTTTCTACGATCTTAAACGGACCTACAAATTCCGGAGCCAACTTTGCGCTATAATACTTCGCTGCATCGGATATACTTTTATTCTTACGCCAGACTTCTTGACCAGGAACAAAGCTTACTGGGCGTCGGCGCAAATTATAGTTATGTTGATTTTTAATACGAGAAGCTTCGATTTTAGTGTGGACTTTTCTAAATAATTGTTTGAAAGTTTCTATTCGTTCTCGAATGTAATGTTGACGCTCAGTTTCTACTTGAGGAACACCCTCAGCATAGTCCGAACCGAATAGCTTGTGTTCCCTGCCAAAATTAACGCAGTAAGGGGTGAAGCCCGTAGTTTCGTGTCGCGAAGTGCGAATGGCGCAACCGATAGCAGTTAAATTATCTTCCCAAGTTCGATGGTTATTTTGTTGAACGTAAGAGCGCAACATCGTTTTAATAACTCTATTAACGCGTTCAGTATGATCTGCTCTAGGATAGTAATTAGCAGTGTAAAATATTCTAACTTTATATTTATCGCAAAGGGCTTGAAATTCTCTGGATTTCATTTGAGTTCCGTTGTCGCACGTTAAGAATTGAGGAGCTCCGTAAACTAAGAAGATGCCGTCTTCGACACACTTTACCAACGATTTTGCCGTTGCCGATCGACACGGAAATAAGACGACGTACTTGCTAAAATAATCTGTGACCACCAAAATATGAGTGTTACCTTGTTTAGAACGAGGTAAAGGTCCTATGTAGTCTAGGCTGATGGCTTGCCAAGGTTCCTTTATGTCTGGGCGGTTACCCATTAAACCAGCTGGACGTTTCTGCTCTACTTTATTCTGAGCACAAGTTCTACAAGCTCGGACATAACTAGCAACGTCGGATCTCATTTTTGGCCAATAATATCTCTCGGCGACTTTCCAAAATGTCTTAAAAACACCCACGTGCCCTGCTGCTGGATTATCATGGCATCGAAGGAATATCTCTTTTCGTTTATCCTTTGGTACTACTATTTTCCAGTAAGTGGAATGATCTGGAAAACTTGGATTGTTTGTCTTGACATATTTAAAGAGATTGCCATTCTCGACTCGCCAGCAAGGATATTTATCAGGACGTTCTTCTAGTTTCTGCATCATGCCTTTGTACCATTTGTCTGAGGTGTCAGAAAATGATGACGGTGGTTCGTCAACAGCTGCGACAGAATCAGTAGTCACTGGCACTGACCTAGAAAGAAAATCTGGCACGACATGATCTCGGCCTTTACGGTGGATTAATTCAAGGTCGTAAGGTTGTAACCGAAGAGCCCATCGAGCGAGGCGTCCTTGTGGATCTTTGAGGTTATGAAGCCATAACAAAGAATGGTGATCGGTTATAACTTTAAAGTGTACACCCTCCAGATAGTGACGAAGCTTTTCCACACTCCAAATTACTGCAAGGCACTCTTTTTCTGTGACGGATAATTTCATCTCTTGTTTGGTGAGAGAACGTGAAAGATAGGAAATAACTCTTTCTCCGTCATCAAATTGCTGAGTCAGAACGGCTCCTAAGCCATAACATGACGCATCAGTCTGTAAAGTAAATGTGCGGTTGAAATCTGGACTTGTAAGCACGGGAGCTGTGATAAGAGCTTCTTTAATCAAGTTGAAGGACTGATGGCATTCGGAAGTCCATTCCCACTTGACATTTTTCTTGGTAAGCCGGGTAATTGGGGCTATAATAGCTGAAAAGTTCGGCACAAAACGCCTGTACCAAGAAGCAGTGCCAATAAAACGACGAATTTCTACGATGTTTCGTGGGGGTGCTATATTTACAATTGCCTGTACTCTCTCTGGATCAGGTCTCAAACCTTTGGCATCTACGACGTAACCAAGGTACTTCAACTCAGGCTTACAGAAGTGACATTTCTCCTCCGGAACTATGAATCCTGCATCCTTGAGGCGATCAAAAACAAGGCCTAGGATCTTAAGGTGTTCGGGAAAGGTTCTGGAGATGATAATTATATCCTCCAGGTACACTATTACATGCTTTTCCAAGTCGACACCCAGTACACGGTCTACAATACGTTGCCAGGTGACAGGCGCGTTGGTTAAGCCAAAGGGCATGCGCACAAAATGATAGAGATTCCTACCTGGAACGGTGAAAGCAGTCAATTCGCGGGAGGACTCACCAAGAGGTACTTGCCAGAAGGCTGATTTTATGTCGATGGAGCTAATATAGCGGGCGTCTCTGAGGCGATCTAAAATGACTGAAAAATATGGAATGTTATAAGACTTCTTAGTCTTACTATTAAGTTTTCGGAAATCTATGGAAAACTTATAGCTATCATCGCTCTGGCGTTCCAAACACACTGGACTGGACCAAGGACTTTTAGAGGGCTCAATCAATCCAAGCCTCAACATTTCATCGATCTCCTTGTCCATAATCCGCTGCTTAAATGGAGAAACTGGGTAATATCGTTGTTTAATCGGCTTGGTGCCCGCTTCAAGTTCTATTACATGTTCTGCTACTTTGCAGCAGCCAAGACCAGTACCCATTTCTGATATTTTCTCTCTAACCAGTGTATTCAGAGTTGTTCGGTCGGTTTCAGTTAAAGAGTCGCCATCTATAATGCTAAAAATTTCTGTAGGTTGGTCATCATTAGAAAAATGCCAGACATCCTGCTTCAAATCGGGGATAACTTCCATGGATCTCCAGAAGTCGATTCCTAGGATCAGTTGGTGGGACAGTTCTGGAAGAACTAAAATATCGATCACCCGAGTTCTAGTTAATAACGTTACAGGAGCCTGAAAATATCCTAAACTAGAGCAAGTCTGGCCGTTCGCGACGGTACAGTCAGTTTGATGCTTAATAAGTTTTAGGCCCAAACTTTCTAAAATTCGGAGACCAGGTTGACCTACAATAGTGCGTGATGCTCCAGAATCCAATAAGCCTAACATTTTGTAACCTAAAATTGAAATTTCCAAATAGGGGCGCTGGTCGCCATGCGCATGAGCTATGATAAAGTCCAATAATTTTTTATTTGGAAAAGAGTTATTAACGGGTGAATGAGTTTTAGAGATATTGGTTGACGAAAGGTTTTCATCAGAAAGAAAGTTATCGGTTGGCAAAAGATTTTTATTGGACGCAGAATTGTTAGGGAGTGAACGATTTTCGTTAGAAAGAAAAAGGTGGGTTGGTGAAAGGTTTTCATCGGAAAGAATGTTCTTGGTCGGTAGAAGGGTTTTATTGGGAACGGAGTTGTTGTTCAGCGAAGCGTTTTCATTGGAAGGAAAGTTGTTGGTCGGTAAAGTGAGAGTAACGGGAGTAGTCTTACGATCTATCGGCTCTCTCGAGAATCGTTTCTCTGTCAATAAACACTTAGGGCAGCTTTTACTGGTCACATTTGGTGCGCCGCAGCGGTAACAATGGATTCTGCGCTGTTCGGAGCACTGACTATTCCGATGACCTGGCTTATTACAGTTCCAGCACAAGATTGATCTGGCTATTTTTGGAGATGGTGGATGTGTCTCTCTGGGTAACTGTCTCACGTCTCGAGATGTTGATGGTGCTGGAGATGATGCGGTAACTACGTCAACGGCTGGTAACCGTTCATCGTCTTTCGAACCCGATGCTTCAGCAGGCATAAACGCGAAGTCTGGTTCTACAAAATTATGTCTTTTCCTAGGAGGTGGTACATAGTTCTCTGCACGATATTTCTTCAACTCCAGCTTGAGACATTCTCCTTCTAATTCTTCTAACTTGCTGACTACCGGAAGTTGGGTAGCATAAAAAGGTGACAAGTTTCGTATAATGATGTCAAGTTGAACGTCCTCTGAGATGGAGCCATGTCGTCTAAACAACGCACTCATATTAGAAAGGTAATCGACTATACTCTCAGTCGAATCCTGAGTCCTATCCAGAATTTCCTTAAATAATCGATGACGATAATCTGGCGGTTCGAAATGTTTACAGAGAAGGTCAGACAAACCAGACCAGTCAGAAAAGCGATGACGATTTGCACGAAACCAATTTAGTGCTTTACCAGTAAATAAATCGACAGCGGATACAAATAGTTCGCGTTCAGAAAAACCTCGAGCTTCGCGTAGTTCCGAAACTCGCTCCAAGAAATTATGCACGGACATCTGTCCAACCTCGCCGGTAAATTTAATACCCCACTTTTCAACACGATGCGCTTTGCTACACGAATGATGGCAAACGGAAGCGGCAGCAGCTGTTACATTGGGACTAACCACGGTTGGAGTGACTTTGGGCGACGAGCGTGTGTGACGCGGTCGACTGTTGGACGCATTGCTATTTCTCGACGCATCCGAACCCGACGCATCCGAATCCGAACCGTCCGAATGAACTCGAGCGAGCAAGGTGCTTAAATTCGGATCTTGTTTTAAGAGACTGTCCAAACAGTTTAATTTGCCTAAAATCCTGAGCAACAAGTCAGAACGGGTTTGCGATTCCGCGGCACTAAGGTTCGCAACCGGAATACGATGAACGCGGGTAAATAAGTGAACAAGTTGAGATTGTAAACGTTCAAATTTTTCTTTAGCGGATTCACCGGTGACATTTTTAATCGCGCTATCAATATTTTGCAAGGTTCTAGTTATATAGTTACATTCATCGACAAAAACACAAGTATAGGCCAGACGAGCAAAAACTTTACCCTTCCTTTCCATTTCTAAAATTGGACGTAACGCTACTAGAAGTTCTTTTACCGTATTGGCATAACTAGCCGGTACTCCACGAATCGTAAGTTCATAAATTAGCATTTCTTTCCCAAGATGGTTAACCTGCATATTATAATCCATTTTGGAGTGAACAAAAACAATAGCAACTCAAAAGTCAACGTAAAAAGTCAAATCTAGGTACAATCGCGTAAATCGAATAAATTTAGCAAAACTACACCAATAGTGTAGTCAAATATAGCAAATAAAGGTAATTAAATCAGCGAAAATAGCAAGAAATAATAAAAAGGTAAATCAAGTAAACCAGCAATCAAAATTCAGTACGCAAAGATAATCAAAGTCACGTGAATGAATAAAATAAAATCGATAAGAAATCGCAATATCAAAAAAATCAAAGTTACGTAATAGGTAAAATAAAATCGGTAATAACCCACAAATTCAAAGACAATCAAAGTTACGTAATACGCAAAATAAAATCGGTAATATACCACAAATTCAAAGACAATCAAAGTTACGCAAACAAGTAAATTAAAATCGGTAATAAATCGCCAAATCAAAGAAAATCAAAGTTACGTAATAAGCAAAATAAAATCGATAATAAATCGCCAAAATCAAATGCAGTAATACAGGGCTAGTACAGTTAGAGTTAAAATTGATGGAAATTTTCAAAGTTCCATCCAGCTCACTAGACGCACAAGAGTAAAATTAGGAAAAAAAAAGCGGTAATTTTTTTAAATAGGCCCCACGTTGGGCGCCAAAAATTTGCGACGCACTTTGTTAAAAAAAAAGTGTTTGATTAAAAACCGTCAAAGATACTATGATGAGTATCATTGACCAAGTACTTACCGCTTAACTTGAAAACATTACAATCACTCTTAAAGGTACTCTAGAGAAAAACACAGGAACAACAGGGTGTTCTGAGGGAAGCAGGTGTAGTAGAGCGCGTTGCAAATTAGCCCTCAGCTCAGTTAGGCTGGGTAGGTTCTATTGGACGCCACCAGTTTTTTACACCGACGCAAACTGGAAGTCGCCTAGTTGGTCTAGGGACCTGCTTCTCACACAACAAACCTGCTATTCATAATAGAAATTAAACAGAGGGCGCAGTGAGCTGGATAAAAACAACTTAATACATTTATCACTGTACATATATTTACAGAAAAAAAAAAAGGTTTACAGTTGGTGACAAATAAGGTTGGGCGATTTTGCCCTCGCAAAAATAAATAAATTAAATTACTCCAAACAGGGAAAAAAAAAATAAAATAAAATCTTCGTGAGGAAGTCTGCCTCACATACACATAATCATAGGGTGGCTCCTTAGCACCCGCCAAAAATTAATAGGGATGGTTCGTATCCCCTTCCGAAGACAATGTAATAGGGGTGCTTTCTAGCCCCTACGGAAGAAGTAGGGAGGTTCGTGGCCCCTACCAAGGACCCTCCTAACGACGAGGGTTCGAATTCCAACTTCCACAGGCAGCAAAAGGGCACCACACAGCAAGGTTACCACAGGGTTTGGACCTCCAAACTGTTGCCGATGTTCGTGGCTATCATCGAAGTCGCCCAAAAATATCCTGCGTCTTGCAGAAACAAATTCTTCAAGAATTTAAACGCGGTCCCTGACTTTTTAATCCAAAAAAAAAACTAGAATTTCCAAATTGAAATTTTCAGATAGGGACCATGGAACAATTGCTTCGAAGGATAGAGTGGAAGTGACCCGCCTATGCCTCGTGTCGGAAGCATCATATGACACTTCCTCCCACCACAGACACATGACAAAATGGTTCTTACATTAGCTTTTGCGCCAGCGCCAAAAAGGACCCACAGAACTCGGAAGATGATCGGGGGCGAAAGCAACTACACTGACCGGAATGACAGTAATTGATAGTCTAAAGATGGCGCCACGGCATACCGGCAAGAACTACGAAATCCAAACCAAAACCAAGCATGGACCAGAAGCTGCTCCCTCAAATGACCCCGAATGCAGAATGGCACAAGTCTCCGACCCCAAACGGAGAAACAAACGCAAAAAAAAACACCGAAACTTAGAACTCCAATCGTCGCCGCGCCACCAAACAAGGGTACTGAAATCATACAGAGGCCTCTTGCGTGAAACAATAAAGTTACGGAAATACTGACCGTTATAGGTACCTACGCCGGTACTGATCGAGACGCACTATTTCAGTACGATGCATCCAAATACTAACGGCTGAAACCCCGAATGTCGAAACTACAGAAAGGAAGACGATGATGTAGTGCTACAAAATTCCAACCTTCCCACACTCGAAAATGCCACTGCAGCCGCTGTGTTCACAAATCGACGGCTCTCGAAAGCGCTTTGGGACTGTTCGTGTATGCGAACAGATCAGATTCTTACCCCCGATGCACCGTCTCTACCTGAATCGACCTCGCGGTCCGAACTGGAAACAGTCCCACCTTATAGTTCCGCCGAACGGAGCACACCACCGTCTCAGCCTTCAATATACAACTGAATTTATTAAATATGTTTATAAAATTCAACAAGATCTTGGAAAAGGAAATCTTGGAGTTTAATTAATAGAGAACGCTAAATTCAGGAATCCAGAACAGTGAAGGCCGTGGAAAACACCGGGATTAAATTTCATCCAAAATGTAGGTAGCCTTTTAAAATTTATTCTTTAAAAATATGTTATCATAAATAGACTAAAGGCGACTGTCTGTACACACAGGAAGGCCTTAAGCAAGGCGAAAATTCAGGCCCAAGCCAGAAAGAAAGATTTTAAAGCAGACTACAACAGATGGACAAGCTCATGTTAAGCCGATTTGGACCAGATAAAAGGGCAATCAACACCCCCAGGGGGTAGCCTGGACAGCAAGGGAAGGGGGCCACACAGCGGAAGAACGAAGATAGATCTTCTGAATCAAGGTAAATAACTAAGAAAACAGGCGTTCGTGAATAAACTAATTATTAGAACAAGTCCAATTCGGTGACAAAAATGACCTGTCACAAGGTACTCTAAAGAAAAACACAGGAACAACAGGGTGTTCTGAGGGAAGCAGGTGTAGTAGAGCGCATTGCAAATTAGCCCTCAGCTCAGTTAGGCTGGTAGGTTCTATTGGACGCCACAAGTTTTTTACACCGACGCAAACTGGAAGTCGCCTAGTTGGTCTAGGGACCTGCTTCTCACACAACAAACCTGCTATTCATAATAGAAAATAAAAACATAGGGCGCAGTGAGCTGGATAAAAGAAAAACTGAATACATTTACCACTGTACATATATTTACAGGAAAAAAAAATTACAAGTATTGTTACAAGTGTTGTCCGCAAAAAAAAAGGAACAAGAAAATTGGGCGATATTTGCCCCCGCAGCAAAATATGTAAATTCTACCCAAAATAAAAACCTTCCTGAGGAAGTCTGTCCTCAGAAACATAAAAATAAGCTGGCTCCTTAGCCCCTACTGGAGACGATAGGGAGGCTTCTTTGCACCCAGCAAAAACAAAGGTAGGGATGCTTTGTAGCCCCCACGGAAGAGAAGTAGGGAGGTTCGTGGCCCCTACCAAAGACCCCCTTAAGCAAGGAGGGTTCGATATGGTATGGATTGGCGGGGAGTAAATATTTTTATGCCTAAAACCTTCCTGGGGGAATTACTGACCAGACAAAAAAATCTTTCAAATCGGTTCAGTAAGTTCTGAGAAAATCGCGGACAACCATACATACATACATACAAACATATATACATACATACATATATACAGGTGAAACGCAGAACCTCCTTTTTTTGAAGTCTGTTAACAAATACTGCTACATGTTTTTTTCCAGAACAAGAATATTGATGACATTTTGGGCACAACAGATGAGATGCATCCATTTATTGTCAAGTGTGGTAAGTTACTTTTTTTCCGGGGGAAACTTTAAAAACATGAACCAATGCTCGGGAGTTAAATCTTTAAATAAAGCTGAGAAAATTTTTTACCTACATTCCTGTACATTACTTTCTTTTTTTTAGTGGAGTCCCATGACTACCATTTGATTTTTGAACAAACAAAAATTTATGAAGATTCCAGGTTTGAATATATCTTTAGTATGGCTTTTGCCTATACTTCAATTTTAATCTAAAATATCCTCCAAAAGCATCTTTAACTTTTGATTTTATTCAGAGATATATATTTAAGATTCATCCTGATTCAGGGCGAAAATCACCAAATTAAATAATGGTAAACAATGTTCTAAATAAAGGGTATTTACTCTAATGAAAAAATTGAGAGATTTGTAACATTTTTGTCAAGCTTTGTGTTGTTTCAGGATGGTGACCGATGTCCTCTTTTTTGAAATGTCAGTTTAAATTCGATTGTATTTTGGGTTTATGTATATATATATATATATATATATATATATATATATATATATATATATATATATATATATATATATATATATATATATATACATATTGATGTACAAGGTGTTCACAGATATTTAGTGCAATACCTACAGACAAGAGACAAGACATACAAAACATTTTCAAAATAGAAAATGGAATGAACGTTAACCATCATAGACAATCGGAAAGCTATGAAAAATTTGCGACTTTAGTTTTTTAAATATTTTTATTTGTTATGAAAGGTTATGTCTTCTTTATTTTAAAATAAATATTGCAAGGCTTCCATGCCAAATGCATTCGGACCAAAAAATCAGATATACATATAAGTGAAAATAATAGCCAAATTGCGCTTCAAAAATGAGGTTGACGTTGACCTCATAAAATGTCAGGTTCGCAATGAACTATTGCCTGGTTTTTCCTTTTTTTAGGATGCCAATATTGCATTGCTAACCATTGTGTATTTTAAAACATCGTGGGGCCCTTTTTGGACGCTGTGGGCCCCAGGACAGCGCACCGAACTGCCTGATAATGTCCGCCCCTGGCTAAATGACCCAATGCATTTTGCATGGCAGCCTTGCAATATTTAAGCCAAAATAAGACCTTTCAGTAAAAATGAAAATATACAAGGTTTTCCATTTAAAAAACCAAAGTGATACATTTTTCTTAGCTTTCCGATCATCTCTGGCTTACTTTTATTTTCTTTCTTGGCGTTTCGGGTAAAACCCTACAGCTTCTATTTTGAAAGTTTTTTCATATCTCTTAAAGGAGACACTGTAGATATGTCACTAAATATCTGAAATTGTGAGAGAAAGGGTTAAACAAAAAACAAGTGACATATAAAAGTTACATATACAACAAAACACTATCAATTTTCTGACATATAGTTCTACATTATATTTTTTATATTATGTTACACAATGTAAAAAATATTATATAGGCTTTTATGTCCGAAAACTGATAGTGCTTTGTTTTGTATGTAACTTGGACGAAAACTTGGCTACTAGCACTACATTTTCTTTTTTTGTATAACTTGATATCTCTAAAAACAAAAAAGTTACAGCGAATCACAACGTTATCAAGACAAATTGAACGCAAGGTACCTATATTAAAAAAACGACTAAATATGTAGTACGTAAAAAACACCTTTATCTTTTGTATATGGTTGTCAAAGAATAAATCGAATGTCTATATAAAATGCATTCGAATGTGAACTGACATTACAAAAAAGAGGACATAGGCATTATCCTAAAAATCTTATTATATCATTTTAAGTTCCGATTATTGGTATTATTAGTACCTACTGGATTAGTACCTTAATTAGATAAGTGTTCCGTTTTTACGTTATTAACTTGATTACCTATTATGTGCCTATAATATATAAGAAAAATACTTGTTTGTATTTTATAAGTTTTACGACTCTAATGCCCAACTGCACCGACAATTTGAGAATTACCTAATTCAGCCTTAGTTCTGTAGGCTCAAAACACATTTGTCATTATTTGACACACCAAATGTGTGTGTGTTTCTCGGTGCGTGTTCCGAGCTTAAAAAGCTTAGGTTAACTTGAGTAATTCTTAAATTGTTGGAATTGGGCTTTACCACGGTGGTGTTTTAAGCCAAGCTTTTCAAACACCTAACGTATTATTATTTATTATGGCTGAGCAACAGGAATGAACTGACTATCGAGTATCACTCTATCACATCAAGTTTAGATAAGGTTTGCTTAAACCACTACGAGGAATACCGAGGTTGGGTTTGTTTGTAAGTTTCCTAAAAAAGAAGTCTTAGGTTAACTTGAGTAATTCTTAAATTGTTGGAATTGGGCTTTACCACGGTGGTGTTTTAAGCCAAGCTTTTCAAACACGTAACGTATTATTATTTATTATGGCTGAGCAACAGGAATGAACTGACTATCGAGTATCACTCTATCACATCAAGTTTAGATAAGGTTGGCTTAAACCACTACGAGGAATACCGAGGTTGGGTTTGGTTGTAAGTTTCCTAAAAAAGAAGTCAGTTTCGTTTCTACTCGTATTTTGTTAACTATGATAATAGTTCTATCTGAATGAAACTGTTTTGTTTTATTTTTTTACTATGGCTTTCTGATCAATAAATATATTTATTTAAACTGTTTTGATTGTATTCATAAATAAATAAATAAATAACCCGAAAAAATACATAATATTACTTTAAAAAATCAGGGAAAATTTACTAAAAAATACACATAGTATCGTGTAATTTTACACTAAAAAAATGGGGAATATAGAAAAACCTATTAATAATTCACTACAAATGCGGTAAAATTACATACAATTTTTAAAAATGTTCCGTTATTTACCTGGAATATTTTGTAAATTTACTGTAACGATAAAGTAAAATTACCTAAAAAATAGCGTCATATTCCGGTTTATTTTCCGTCAAAATACCAGGATTTTAATGTAATTTTCATTAGTAATTTTATGACTTTGTATGTAATATTTCTGCAAGCTTATGTAAAAATACAATCCGTGCCGTAAAATTACGTTAAATTACGGTTGTAACATAATTACATCGTAATTTAACGTAAAATTACTAATTA